>BSBN01001074.1:3671187-4306781 GCA_027924645.1 Cunninghamia lanceolata | reverse complement strand
AAAACAGATATCTGTTTTGTAAAACATAAAAAAGGAAAAATGGTATTTTACCAAAGGAAAATGGATATCCATTAATAATGGATATCCGTTTTTCTTCGGTTTTGCCTTGTATTTAGGCTTGGGACTATCATAGTTGACTTTCCCTGAATTCTAATGTGTTTATTGGTTTCACTCTCTTCTTCAAACTTCACCCTTCATGCTGACAACTTTTTTTATGCAAAATTGATAAAATGAAAAGAGTTTATAGAGGAAATTGTCAGCTTTCTAAAAATATAAGATTTTCTTGATTATCATTTTATTAAATAATTATAATAATTTTCTATATAGTGTGTGTCTAAAATCTTGATGGATACACTGATTGAAAGACATCCGTAACTTTCAAACCATTTCACCTTTTTCAACTCCCAAAGATGTGTCACACTCTATGCTCCATTGGCTATAGGTTAAAACAAAAATTGAATTCCATTTTTTTTTTTATCGAGTTAGGTTGGCTAGACAATTACTCTTTAGTTTTTAAAAAAAAGTCACATTAAAAAAATCATTAACTTATTATTTTATTGGAAATTTTTTTAAAAAAATATGCGTCATATCCGGGCATGAGTCCTCTACTTATTTGAGAGTTTCAAAAAAAAATTTTTCTCATAGTTAGGTTGGCTGGACAGACACCCGCTTTTTATTTTTTTCTGAAAAATTTAATAGCTGTTCATTGAAATATTCATTTTTCACTAAGTAAATTTAGTTTTTTTTAAAAAAAATTGTAGCTCATAAACTAGATTCAATTCTCTACAAATTTTGTTTCTTACATCTTTTTCAAATTATGTAGATAATCCATTCAAATTTTCACATGAACTTGATTAAGTCTAATTTTTTGTATTTTCATTGCCACTTAGAGGTATAGTTTGGCCCATCATGATCCTAGGGACAGTTTATACTAGCATGACTGTCACAAATTACAGTTCTAAATGGAACAACAGAGACATCAACAACATAAAAGCAGTCATAAATGCCATTAAAACAAGCATTAGAGGTCAATTTCAAGGAGTATCTCTTACAGGTATTATATAGTGCTGCACATATTTTGTTGAGAATTGATGGCATTAAAACTATAATGACCCCTAAGAGAAAATTGAAGCAACAATCACCTAATATCATGGAGCAATCACTTATTCATAATGTAAGGTGTAGTCTCAAATGTGACAGGGGCAGTTGTTTGAGTGGTAAAGTTATTAGTTAAGTAATCCAATCATAAAATCTCTTATGTTTGATATGAAAAATAAATACAAAAAGGTCTAAAAGGTGCAGTCCATAAAGAGTATCATAAGCATTCTCTGCAGTGGTCAACATCATTGTCAAGAAAAGAGGACAGTTATAACCAAGAGGAGCAACAGTCATGTTCGATGACTGTGTGTTAGTCAAATAGGAGATAATGTTTCCCTTATGTTACAATGAGAAGACACAATCACATCTTGTAAGGGAGCTCTAAGGATCTTACAGATCTGTTAGACCTTAAAAGTCTACATACTCAAAGCTTATCAACAGATTATGCATAGGTAGACATTTGTTAAGGGTTTTAAGTGTTCAAACAAAGCACATAGTGAAATAAGACTATATTGGCTTATTGGTCTCAACTGAATGAAGCATGAGGAAGGAACAGTTAAGAAGTTTGTCAAGGAAAAAGGGAAGACTATCTTGTAGTAGAGGCTCTTGAACAATGGACAGTAGACCATTGAGACATAAGACAGTAAACACTGGGTGTTGATAAAAATACACTGTATGGAGGTACAAGGAAATAATTAATGAAAATTCTATTGAGCTCCCTTGTGCAATAAGCTTATGGCACTAGGGTGCTTAGTGCATACCTTATAGAACTGGTGTAAAATTAGTGATCTACATAAATATAAGAGTCTAATAGGGTATCCAATGAGTATACCCAAAAAAGTCTTTCATTCCAAATGGATACAGAATATGCAGAAAATAATGTTCAGATTTCATTGTTTTAGCCACAACTTGCAGCTCCAAAACTTGAAGAAGGGTTTTTATTATACCCATAAAGTGGAGAGGCCACGACCATGGAAATACAAAAGTTGTCCTTGTAAATAATGCTTTGTTGCAAAGAAAAGACATGTAAAAGAGAAGTGATGTTTGTTTTCCCCATGGGAAGAAGAGGGAAAGAAATCTCCATAGTTTTTACAGTGATTTTTGCATAAAGAAGCTCGAAATGAGCATGTTTTTTTTTAACAAAGAAAGGTAGATTGTATGTGGGAAAAGCTTACTTGATTCGGCCTTAGCACAAAATTTGCACGAGTTTCTCCACAGGAAGCTTGATGGTGGCTCAAGCAAAACTCCATTCAATCTTCATAGAACTTGAGCAAACCCTCCATGGCAGTGCCCTCAGCAAAAAATTAGAAAAAAATTGAAGTGGAAATGACTGCGAAGAGATAGGAGGCCGAAGTTTTGTTTTAGGGTTTCTATTTGCCCTAAGTTGGCTGAATTTGAGTTTTTTTCCATTGTCTTTATTTTTTTTTGCAAAATATTAATGCCATAGTGGTGCTAGGGTCCTTTCACATTTTGCATACCTAGGCATCTTAATGCCTTAGTTCATTTTTACAATTTTTGAGAAAATCATATGGCTATGTGCCTTAGTTTTTGTGATTTTTGTAGAAAATCAAATGCCTAACACCTTAGAATATTTTATACTTGGCAAAATTTCATTAAAACCATACTTGCCTTGTATTTTTTGCAAAAATCAAATCAAACTCAAATCAACCTTTCTTTCTATTTTGCAAAAGTTGAAGCTGCAAAAAACATTGTGAGGCCTTATTAAAAGTAATGTTTTATAAATTTCTTTAATAAGTGTCAATAAAAATGTAGTAAAATAAAGAAAGCATTGAGTAGAAACTTTCTTTTTTCTGTTGGAATTCAAATTGTACAAATTGGAAAGTTTCAGTGAACTGATTTTCTATTTCTATTTTTCAGTCAGTTCTAACTTATTTTTAGTATCCCTTTGGATAGGTCCACTTGATAGGGAAACTTGCCACCTATTTTCACTCAGTTTGGGTTAGTTCTAGGCCCTCTTTTTGTGGCTTTTACCCTTTGCTTGTGAGAGAGGCTTTGGTTTCTTTTTTGGGTGGATAGCTAGCTGAGTTTCTTTCCCTTTCACTTTTAGAAAGTCTTTTTGGATATATATAGTGGGAAAAACTTAGTTGGGAGTTCAAATTTGCTTCTTCCTCTCTTGATCACTGGCAGAGATTTTTGTAAGCTTTATTTTGTAACTTAGATTTTCATAGTGATTATGCAACTCCTTTCAGATCAATAAAAGTAGCAGAGCATTCATATCTCATAGTTTTTGTCTCATTTTGTAGTAATGATTTGATGTTTCATTGTGATTCTAAGTGTTGAATCCTTTTTATGTCTCATTATTACAAATTTGTGTGCAGAAGTTTCATGTGATGCAGGTTGTGTGTTGTGTTTAATTTTAGGCCTTCATACAAATCATTTTTGTGTTGCATGTTTCATATGACATTGTGAGAATTAATGTTTTGAGAGCTGATTGTGAGTTGAGTTAGTGAATAAGTTAAAGTTCTGGTGCATCACCCTTTAGGTTTTCAGATTTTTATTTCAAGTATCCTTCTATCCCTTTTCTCAAAAAATCATTAGTTTTAGGTGATCTACCTAGGAAACCAACCCTCTCTAGAGATTCATCCTTGTTATAAGTCACCCAAAGCTTGAGGATGTTTCCATGTTACATAGGATAGTTGAGTTCAACTCAATTAGGGTGCAATCCTCATTGATAACAATTTTTGGCACACCCGGTGGGACCAATTGGACTCTTTCACTCTAAAATTTGATCATTTATCACTGATATTTGGTGTATATGTTAGTGATCTCTACCTTTGGAGGCAAGAAAACAACACATGTAGCGACTCCGAGCTCAAATTTATTGGTTTCAGTATGATCAAGTGTTGGTTTATTTTTAAAAAATTTTGATTTTGCTTGTTTTCCAGCTTTTGAATGAACAAATATGTCTAGGTTTCATAGAAATATGTCTTACCATCCACTATATTATGAAAATTCTACTTATTCTCCTCATTATCAGCTATATCAGGTTAGCCATGCTACCAGTTTTAGTCTAAATTCCATAGCTTTTCAAGAAAACCAGCATGCTCAATATAATTACCATTCTCCAACCCCTGCTCAACCTTCTTACATTCAGAATATTGAAAATATAAGGCTAAACTATGAGAGGCAAATGAGTGAAATTGAAGAAAATCAAAGATATTAGATGGATCAACAGTATAACTTCCAGTAGGAAAAGTGGGCTTACTCAGATTATCAGTGTTGGCAAGAGACACATTGGAGCTTCATGATTGTTGTCATTGATGGCAACAAAGTTCATCCCACACATCCACAGGACATGGTGTGCCTATATCGGAAGTTAGATTGAAGAGTGTTGTGGTCCGGTAAGCAAGAACAGAGTATGTGGTAAGGTCCGATAGTCAGGACCGGATCTCTCAGAGGAAGTATCCTTGGAAAGTACGGACTTGGGGAAGTCAAGAGGAGTATCTTAACTAATAGATTCTAGGAATTGAGCCTCTGGTGATGAAAGAATAAAGAGATATAAGCATTCAAGTATTGGGGTCCAGTTTGGTAGAACAGACAGAGGAAGAACTGACAGGCAGAGCATCAGAAGTTATTCTAGATGAGATGTTGATGGTGATAAAGATTCCTAAGGTACCATTCATGATTGGTTGACTTTTTAGATAACTTCTATAAGTTTCTTTTTGATCCGCATCACTTGGGAAGCAAGGATTCAGCCGACAGACTAGAGTTTGGGAAATATTGACTATTCCAAATGTCGACTAGAAAGAGGATGAAATCCTTTGTGCGGATATGTATACCAGATGGATTTCGATGAGGCAAGTTGTTGTTGGTGTTGTGTGTGGTGAAGAAAAGGAGAAGAGCAGAGTGAAAGTAGTAAGGAAGGTCCAGTATGTGAAAGGACAGCAGCACAAAAGAAGAGGAAGGATGAAGTGCAGCAGATCAATGTATTGAGCCTAACCGGAACTGAACCTCAACATATGTGGATGCTTCTCATTAGTTCAAGGATCTTGTTACTCTTTTTACATCTTGTAGATAGTGAGTCTCTTATAGGTAGTGAGTCTCTTGTGAGCAGTGTGCTTGGGCAGTGAGCCCTAATTGGCAAGTGCCATTTTGTATTTCTATTCTTCTAATAGAGAATATAATTTTGGGTTAATCACCCCGTGGTTTTCTCCCTTAACAGGGTTTCCACGTCAAAAATATTGTGTCGTGTATTTCCATTTCATGGTTATGTTTGCTTATTTGAATTGATGCTGCATTAATTAATAAGAAAGTTCAGAAAGCTGAAATAATTAAGATAACTGATTCACCCCCCTCTCAGTTATCAACAATTGATATCAGAGCCAAGTTCCTCCCAACAGAGCCTAACAGCTTAAGGAAGATCTGGGAATTCAAATGGATGTGTATGGTATGAGGGAGAAACTTAAGTCTGCCCTAGATGATCCTGAGCAGTCAAATTCTGAAGTCAATGAATTGAAGGAAAGACTCAAATAGGCTGATGATTTCATAAATGAACTTAAAGAGAAACTGAGTCTCTCTATGAAAAAGAGAAAGGGGCTACTTCAGAAATTGGCAAGTCAAGGTGAAACAAATGATACAAATGGAGATCTGAAGGAGAAAACCAAGTTATATGAAAAGTTATCAAAAGAGGTCATTATGGTAAGACATGAAATGGAATCAGGAGTTATGAAGTTTACCCAAGAAATTGAAGCAAAAAGAAAAACTGAAGATGATCTAAGACAATCTCTCAAGGAGAAATCAGAAGACTACCACAAGATGGATAGAATAATCAGATATCTTGAATCTGATCTTGAAGATGCTAAAGATAATGAAGAAAAGCTTGAGGATCAAATTGTCTCTCTTAAAAGGGATCTTCAAACAACAAATGAATACAAAGAGAAATTCAAGATAAGTTCTGCTCAACTTGAAGTTCTTCTTGAAAGCCAAAAGAGGGTAGATGACAAGTGTGGCTTGGGATATGAGAAAGGTGAAAGCTCTGGATCCGGTCAGAAGAATTTTGGATCAGAAAATCTAAGGAACAAGCCTAGAAGACCTCCAGTAAGGCAGCCTAATGCTCAAAGATATCCATCCTTCAATGGATACTGCCACAACTGCAATAACTTTGGTCATAAAGCTAATCAGTGCAGAAAGAGAATGAATTAGACTAATATATCCTTCTCCGGACAATGTTTCAACTGCAAAAGGTATGGTCACAAATATCATGAATGCAGAAATATGCAAATGAACAATTCATTCAATGGTAGATGCTTTGCATGCAATAGAATGGGTCATATGGCTAATCAATGTAGATCAAGAGGACATCAATCAAATATGTAAAGAAATGTTGTTTGCCACAATTGCAATAGATCTGGTCATATTGCCAAATTCTGTAGAAGCAAGAATCAGGACAAAAGAGGTCCGATACATCATAATCAGAATCAAGACAAGGGAAAAGGAAAAGTGAATGCAGATGAAGTTAAAAGTGAGATGAACAAGATTTGGGTGAAGAGAAGTACAGAAAATGCAGGGGATGGATCCGCACCAAAATCTGGTACTGATATTCCTTCTAGAAATTAAAAGGTGAGCTCTGGTTCAGGGGGAGACAAAAGGAAAAACCTTTTTCCCCAGCCAGTTAATTGGTGCCGGAACTGGCACAAGGAGAGTTGTGGATCAAAGGGTTCGTAAGAGAAACATCTAAATAAACTATGGTTAAAATATGGAAGATCCGCAAGATGTTTAGAACAAGATTGATCCGGTTCATCAAGTCATTTGAATAAGGAAAACAAGGAAAACTGGAATGACTTAAGTTGAGCATTTATTGCAACTTGGTATTAGGGTTTGCGGAATAATATAAGGGTTTTCCCATCAAACACTTGTTCATTCTGCATTCGAGAAGAAGTGAAAAAAGAGCTCTACATCAAATCTCCTAAAGCCCATCAAAGGTCATCTACATAAGTTGATTCATCCAGCAAATCAATCCGGATCTCTTCACGAACCCTAGATGCGCAAAAGGTACTTTCCATTATTGAATACTTCTCTGTAAATCTTTTTGAAGATGGATACACCGAATGTTGTAAAGATCACTGAGAGGCCACGCCCTAAATTCAAGAAACATCCATATAAATCCCTAGAAGTTGATCCCCTAGGTGCCTTTTCAAGTATTCTGCATGGAATTCTGCATGTAGAAGATATTAGGGCATATATTCATGTGGATATTGAAGAATTTGGGGAATCTAAGCTGGTTGATATCTATCACAAGCATTTGATAGATGACTCATTTGAACTCAAAACTCAGTTTAAAGCTGTCTGGGACAAACATTTTGCATAGTGCATTCATTTCCCTTGTTTTCTGGAAGATGAATGGGTCCGGTATATCTTGAGCAGAATGCATGACAACTTTATGTGGTTGAACAGGCCATTTAAGATCACTAAGGATGCCATTAGGGTAGTAATCAGATTACACTCAACCGGTGAAATGCCTACACTTAAATCTATCAAGAACCAAATTGTCAGTGAGGCTATCGGATCAAAGTTTAATAAAAGAGCTATGACTATTGAGGATATCACAGATCTGGATATCAAGTTTGCATCAATGATAATTGGATATAAAATATATCACTCCAGCAGGGAGAATTCAGTTTCTGGAACTGCTATATATACTGCTTATGAAATGTTGAGGAAGAATGTAGACTATGATCTTTGTGAGCTCCTTCTGAACCAACTCTTGGAGAATCTACAGAAGATAAAGAAGGATAAGAAGAACTCCTTCAAATACGGTGGTTTGATACTCTGTCTTTTCTTTTATTACATGAATGAGCTTCCCAGATCTAGTGGCTAGGTATGGCAGAATGATAGACCAGTAGCCATTCAGATCAGAGATTATATACATGGGCTTGGTGATGCCAAGGCATAGAATACAGCTCTCTGGGGATATTTCAAGAATTTTCAGAGCATGATGTAGGCAAGAGAGAGAATCCCCCAATCTATAGTTGAAAAATATAAAGATATAATCTGCTTTATGGTAGAAATTGATTAGTGCCTAATGGAAGCAGTGGAACCAAGAACAGTATGGATCATGCCTATGGGGTATGAAGTGGATGAGAAAATTGTGGAGCTGCATGTTCAGTACATGCTAAGTTAGCCCAAGGATCCCAAAGCTAAAAGGTTTGGAACCTTTGAAGAATTAAGTGTGAAGATCCATGTGGAGTTAAGACAATCGAAGATAAAGAGAAAAGTGAGAAAAGAAGTCAAGAATGTTGCCAAAAGATTTGGCATATCAAAAGAAACACTTGATGTGAACAGGGAGAAGATGGAAAGAGTAGAGAAAGAGAAGGAAGGTACTGAAAAGGAAAGTGGTCTGGTAGAAGCCCCCACCCAGACAAGATCCTCTAAGAGGTCCGCTCCTACCACTAACAAGAGCTCAAAGACATCAAAATCAGAAGCAAAATCATCCGGTAAAGCAGAGAAAAGAACTAAGACAAAGGCCACAAGGTCTTATATTAGTCAAAAAGATGAAGAAGAGACAGAATCTGATGAAGAGATCAAGAAGATGAAGAAGAAGAAGAAAGTATCTGGTGCAGATAAGGTGGCAGAGGCAGAAGAGTTTGTTGAAAGGCCCACTTTGTCCCTAGATGATGTAGTCAAAGCTGTTACTATGGATGGGAACCTGCAACAAATATCATAATTCTATGATGCGTATAATGATGCAAATAGAAAAATCTTGGAGGAAGCCATAGTTAAGTACTTGAACATATACAATAAAGACTTGATTGAAATAATTTCTCTAATTCCTAAAAGTTTGGAAAAGGAACTTGAAATGAGAAAAGAAAATGCTAAGGCTAAGGACTTAGAAATTAGAGAACAGATAGCTATTCAGCTCTACCCTTCAATTACTCCAAAACAAATGGATATGATCTTCAAAGATTGCAAGGATGAGTTCCAGAGTAAGACTAGAATTAATCAGCTCATGCTTGGAGAAACTGATAAAGTGGCAAAAGAAACAAAAGAAATCCTACGGAATGCCTATAAAAGAATCAATATTCCTGTTATAGAGGATTTAGGTAATGATCCCTCGGGAATAGATAACAAAGATGAATCTTCTGAGACGATAGCAGAAGAGGTAAAGGAAAAGGATTCCTCTGCTCTGGAAGAGGAAGTTCAAGGAGAATTAAATCCAGATTCCCCAGCAGTCTCTGGATCTAAAGGAGAAGTAAGAATAGAGGAGAAAGTAGAAGAAGTGAAAGAAAAAGAAGGTCAAACAGAAAAAACCACAAATGATAGTGCTAAGGCTTCAGAAGAGAAGAAAACCCTATCACTGACAAGAGACACAGCAGATGCAGTCAAAGATTTCTTGACCAAGGAGTTGTTGGAATTTGATGAACCAGAGTTGCTTCAAGGTCCATTCAATTTTGATTCCCTCTCTCCAATGCAAACCATGAAGCTAGCATCCTTCACCCAAGCAAAAGCAAAAGAAAAAATTTTGAAGTCTCACTTGGTAGACTGTGAGCTCATAGAAGCTACATCCAGTGTTTTAGAGAAGATTATGCCTTCCTTCCAAAAGGACTCTTTGGCCTCCACATCTGGTAATCTCAAAAATCTTGTTAATTCTATCGGCACTCACTTTGAGTCATTGGAAAAGTTAGCTGAGGTGAAAGTCTGGAAAGAGTTTTTGGACAAAAGATTCTTTGAAGTACAGGGTCTAATAATGAATGATAGGAGAACTATGGATATTGGAATAAAGAGCTTGGAAAATGCTCTTAAAGATGGCGAAGATATCTATAAATTTTGTTTATCTTGGCCTAAAGTGACCAAAGATATTGAGAAGAAAGTAAAAGAGCAAGAGGATAAACTGACAAGTTTATCTCAAAAATTTGATCCTCTCTCCTCCTCTATAGTAAATCAAGAATGTCAAACTATTGTAATCATGAATGAGATTAAGAAGCTTGAGAAGGAGAGGAAGAACATAATAAGCAGAATGGGTGAGCTTAGAGGGATGATTATCCCCAAATTAGAGGCCATACATGAGGCCCTATCAGATGCCTAGACCACAGCCCGGACCAGTGATCTGACAGATCTCAAAAGGGAAAAAGCTTTTGCATTCTTGCTGAGTGATCATATCTCAATTTTGGATAGGATGAAGCAAAGTTGGGTGACACAAGTTGTACAATTGAAGACAACCTTTGCAGACATATTACAATATATGTAAGTATAACCTGTTTATATACTTATATGGCTAAGTATAGTTGAATTTTTTTTTTTGGGGGGCAATTTTGGTGTGCGGACCCTACCCTTTGCCATTGATGTCAAAGGGGGAGTGAGGAACAATGAAAAATGTGGAATCTAGCTAAGGGGGAGCTCTGGTAAAATGTACATTAAAAGAGAGCATCAACCAAGGGGGAGTATAGTATAACACTTAGTCATTTTTCACTAAGTGTTGCCATCAATGCCAAAGGGGGAGATTGTTGGCAAGAGACACATTGGAACTTCATGATTGTTGTCATGGATGGCAACAAAGTTCATCCCACACATCCGTAGGACATGGTGTGCCTATACCGGAAGTCAGATTGAAGAGTGTTGTGGTCTGGTAAGCAAGAACATAGTATGTGGCAAGGTCCGACAGTTAGGACCAGATCTCTCAGAGGAAGTATCCTTGGAAAGTGTGGACATAGGGAAGTCAAGATGAGTATCTTGACTGATAGACTCCAGGAATTGAGCCTCCGGTGATGAAAGAGTAAAGAGATATAAGCTTTCAAGTATTGGGGTCCGGTTTGGTAGAACAGACAGAGGAAGAACTGATAAGCAGAGCATCAGAAGTTATTCCGGATGAGATGTTGATGGTGATAAAGATTCTTAAGGTATCATTCATGATTGGCTGACTTGTTAGATAACTTCTATAAGTTTCTTTTTGATCCGCATCACTTGGGAAGCAAGGATTCAGCCGATAGACTAGAGTTTGGGAAATATTGACTATTCCGGATGCCGACTAGAAAGAGGATGAAATCCTTTGTGCGGATATGTATACCAGATGGATTTTGATGAGGTAAGTTGTTGTTGGTGTTGTGTGTGGCGAAGAAAAGGAGAAGAGCAAAGTGAAAGTAGTAAGGAAGGTCCGGTATGTGAAAGGACAACAACACAAAAGAAGAGGAAGGATGAAGTGCAGCAGATCAGTGTATTGAGCCTAACTGGAACTGAACCTCAGCATATGTGGATGCTTCTCATCAGTTCAAGGATCTTGTAATTCTTCTTACATCTTGTAGATAGTGAGTCTCTTGTAGGCAGTGAGTCTCTTGTGAGTAGTGTGCTTAGGCAGTGAGCCCTAATTGGCAAGTGCCATTTTGTATTTATATTCTTCTAACAGAGAATATAATCTTGGGTTAATCACCCCGTGGTTTTCTCCCTTAACAGGGTTTCCACGTAAAAAATATTGTGTCATGTGTATTTCCATTTCATGGTTATGTTTGCTTATTTGAATTGATGCTACATTAATTAATAAGAAAGTTTAGAAAGCTGAAATAATTAAGATAACTGATTCACCCCCCTCTCAGTTATCAACAATCAGTGCCAACAAGAAGGGGAGTTTCAAAGAAGGAAATATGAAGAGTTTAATTTACAGCAACATGAGTTAGATCACCAATCCTATCTCCAACAGGAGGAGCAGCAATCTTGTGAGACCTTTTGTTTTGACCAGGAGTTTGAGACACGAAGGAGACATCTTGAAGAGAATCTTGAAAAGGAGGCAGCTGCACAAACAAAGCTTTTGCTTGCTTAGTTTCAAAGGAAAGAGGTCCATACAACTCCTACTATTCTAGATCAGCCTATTTAGCTTGAGATTCATATGTATAAGTTTCCAAGTTGTGGACAAAGTGAGCCTTCTAATACTCCTAAAGTTGAGATTCCAAGTTTTAGGCAGGATAAAGTCCTTAATTTCTCAAGCCAGCCTCTTAAGCTTGAAATTCCAAGTTTTAGAAGCCTTCATCCTATGCAAATTGAGGAAAATAATCAAGAACAACCTAGTATAGTTACAGGGCAGCCCCTTGAGTAACATTTTTTCTTTCAATAAATCCAGGAAGCTCCCTAAGTTTCTGTTGTGCCTCGCACACACACCCCATTTCGAAAAATAGGGACCCACTTTCTTCAAATTTGGTCTTAAATGTCAAGTGAGTTTTTCACCTCCTAGGTGTTCAAGTGGTTAACAAAGTGTGCTTTTTGCCATGTTAGAAGTTTGATGTTGAAAATTGACTCCAAAATCTGCTAAGTCAAAATCTTTGCATTTCTCCTATTAGGTCTAATTGTCCATTTGCACTGAATTTGGTCCTAACTGACCTTTGTGCTAAATTGCCCTCCAACTGACCTCTGCGCTATAAACCTTCATCACTGACCTTGGCAATATTTTTCCTCCCATCTAACTTTGGGCCAATTGTCACTTGCAAGGATTTTTGTGTTGATTCTTAATGTCTCCAACTTGCGCTACATTGTTCGATCACTGACTAAGTCAGAGGACGCCAAAATCCCCACCAGACCAAGGAACCTCAAAGCCCCAAGAATGACACATAACTGAGTTTGTTATCACAACGTTAAAATAACTGTCTGTCGACCAAGTCTGTCATGCCAGATTTCCCTGCCAGAGATACCTAGTCGGAGGTGAATAAAGGTTGTGCAAAACCCTAATTTCTACTACACGACTAACATGGTGTATGATCAACATTAATGGCGATTTAATCAGAGACAATAAAAGTGTTTTCACACCTAGTTGAACTCATTTCACATATTCAACAAAGATTTGGAGAACTCCCTGCGATGTATCAAACATTCCCGTTGCATCGCCCGCAGATTCGATCCAGTATCCTCCCTCCTCGCCTGCAGATTTCAACCTGACTCAACACACCAGGTAGGAGTTAAACCTGTATCTAGGGTTTTTTCTTTCACGTTTAGGGTTTCTTTTCCTTTCAACATGAGCATAAATAGATCCAAACATAGCTAGGGTTTTTGTGATAAATTATTTCTTGCTACTTATAAACCCTAGCTTTATACCTTCGAAGGGAAACTGAGGCAAAATGAAGAAAACTTGTCAAAATTCAACAAACTCGAAACCCTTCAAAGAAAACAAATAAAGTAATTTTTTGGCGTTGATGGTCTATCCGACTGACCTTCAAAATTCCAAGATGTCTAGTCGGTCAGCGACCGTAAAAATCTGCACCACGGTTTTAGACAAGTTAGCACTGAAAACCTCCTTCTCTAACCCCACGTTGTTCTTCCATTTAACTAATGTGGTCAGTGTGATCGAAAAGTCTTGCAAAGTCCAGAAAATGACTTTGCGCTAAAACTGCCATGCGCTGAATTCAGACTAAAAGACCTCCACTTTGATGTTTGGTCGGACGACTAAGAAAACTCCGCTAGTCAGCAACTACCAAAACTCCCACGGGAAACAAAGAAAGTGACCTTGCGCTAAAAGTAACTTCATCTAACTTCGTGCTAAAATGTGCTATCACTAACTTAGTCAGCAGACTCTAAAACTCACACAAAGTCTGATAAAGTTCAATCTTGTGCAAACATAGTAAAAGCTGTCCTAATTGTCTTGCACTAGGTCCTCAACTGACGGACCTAAACAATTAACTCAAGTCGGTACCCTCTGAAATCCGCGCAGGTCGGTTGATTAGGAAACCCACGCAAAGCATTGAATGCGCACGAACAACGAAAGAATAGTTGGTCAAATGGACCTGATTTCCCCGCCAAGGTCGGTTGACCTCAGAAATAGCGCTCTCCTGTCCATAGGTCGGTTGACACTGAAATCAGTGCAACTTGAGCAAAATGATTATTTTTAAGGAATTTTCAAAGGGAGAAGTGTTTGATATGATGTGATGATGATTGCCAATGATGAATGTTGATGTTTTACATGTCTTAAATGAGATATTTGCAAGAATTAAGATGTTAATTACATACATTGATATTGAATTGCTTATTATGGGATTATGTAATGGATGCAATGATAATAAATGTCAAATTCATGTTCTTTAAAGAGCATGCTAGTAGCTCAGTAGATGCATTACAAATTCATCAAGTTTTGATATGGTTGAAAGTCTATTAATCCACTTAATATGAAGAGCTTATGCTTAGGGGTTAGTGAAAATCTCTTAAGGTATCAAGCTTATAAGGTCTAGTCCTGCAGGTTAGATGACTGCACGAGCTCGAATCATGAGGTACGAATTCAAAGGTATCCCTCCAGAGACAAAGATTCATACTAGATGGAGTGATGTAGGAGATACAGATCTGGGTCACATAGACCTAGATGACTTCAGACTAAGAACCTTTGGCCCAAATCCAACACCTAGGGCAAAGAAAGTAAAAGATAGTGGGATTGCACACGCTGTTGCCTTCCCTACATCCATTCAGTGTGCTGAACTCATAGTCACTTGTGTAGATAGATATGATATTATGACGAGAACAATCCAAACCACCAATGGAGACATCTTAACTGACTTGAGTCCACCTTCCTTGGCTGAAACTTTTGACATCCCATGGCACACAGTAATGACAATGACACATAAGGTAGAGTCAGAGGCCACATTCAATAAGGATGAAAGTGGATGTAGGAAGCATACGAATGAAAATTGGGCAAAGAGTAGAAGATCTTCCATGAGCAAGTTCCCTCAAGTACTGTACAGAAGTGATTTTCATGATGAAATAGGGGATTTGGTAACTTTTCTGAGTAGAATTTATGGATTGCCTACATCATCAACTTTTGAAGGGTGGATGTTTGTCATAGTCGAAGAGATACTGAAGGGAACTAAGTTCTACTAGTCTCAAAATCTCAGTGATAATATTCAGCAACTTCAAAGAGAAAAGATTCTTTAGGTGGACATCCTATGTTGTTTATGCTTTGGCAAGAAGAAACCACTATGTTGGGTTTTCTAAAATAGGAGAAGTTGGAAATGATGAGCAGACCCAAGTCAAAGTATATGAGTGTTATCCGCAGCTCACATCATCTCAATCTCTGATGTATTTCAAAAGGATAAATGATGCTTTCACAATGTATATAGCAAGATTGTTACAAGGTAACACAGCCTGAGAATTTCCATAGAAGCTATGAATGAAGTAACCAAATATGGTAGGTGGTACATCTAGTTTGAGAAGTTCACATATCTAAGGGTGCAAGGTTTCATTGGGATTGCTTACAGACTCCCTAGATATCCTGATGATAAAATAGTGCTCCTGGAATTATCTAGGCAATTGATCCCTTGTGCTGAGAAACTTAAGCACTTGCATAGAACCAATGTACAATTTCCCATCCAGTTTGGCAAAGGGAATTATGCATGTCCTTCATTGGCATCGGCTAAACATTCAGATAAAGAACTTCAACTTCTCAACCTCCATTACTACAATGCAAGGGATCACTTTGATCCAAATAAAGTGATGGAGAGGTTTATAAGCAAAAAGATGTTCCACAAAATGCATATAGAGGACTTTTGGACCAATTGTATGGATGATTACGAGGTTATGAAGAAGGCTCATTAAAGGATGTCTTTGGCTTTTATAAGGAAATTTTGTATCATTGCAGTACCAGACCAATTGGAGGATGATGAGAATGTCATGGTTAGAGGAACTTAGGAGGTTCAATACCGCCAACCAATTCCCCTGCCTAATTGAGCCAATGCTGAGGAGAGTTCTCTTGACATCATAATGAAAAAGGCTATCAGATTAAGCAAGGCATGGGTGAGAGGTCAAGTGGCTGCCTTGGAGAGACAAGGGGTGCAACTCACATATACTACACTGGAATCAGATAAAGAATCTGGAGGAGAAGAGGATGAACCAATAAACATAACAGATGAGGTAGAGCCAGCCCAAAAGTAGAAATCTAACAGTGAAGAATAGGTACCATTAGCAAAAAAGGCTAAGGCACAAAAGATTAAGAAAACCTCAAAAAAATCATCTAAGAAAGATCAGCGTCCTTCTGCTAGAACAAGAGCTTCGAAGAAAAGGGATGTAACCTGTGGTTCTAGAGAAGGCTCCAAGACAAAGAAAGTCAAAGTGAAGAAGGTCAATGAGGATGTAGAAACTGCTGCTACAACTCATGATGATATAAATTTGCCAACCTCCCCATCTCCTGCTGCTCCAAGTGTGAACATAGTTGCACTCTCCCCAACAGCTACTGCGACTACCTCCACTTCCATTGGTTATACTGCTATGCCTATGACCTCAGCTACTATTATTCAAGAAGCTATCCCTGCTACCACTTCACCCGTCACTACTATTTTAACTATTTCTTGCTCATTGGCAGTGTCTTCTAATGCCCCTAGCAGTCCCATTTCCTCCATTTCTGCCACTTCATCTTCCTCTACCACTACCACACCTTTACGTTCCATCTCTTCCACTTAATTATCTACTTCTGCAGTGCTTCCTTCCATTTCTACAATTCTTTCACCTACTCTTCCTTTACCCTCACTATCTACTTCTTCGCCCATCATCATTTCATCTGTCTTGCCAACCTCTTCCATCTCACCAACTTTGGGGTCTGCCATGCTTGCTAATTTAACGCAAATGAACTTGCCTGCACTGTCCATATCCTCTGCCATTCCTATTTCTTAGATGCTTATGGATCAGGATTCAACATCCTTGGTTGTGTCGTTGCTGCCAGGAATTGACAAGGTATGTGCAAAATTGGGTTTACAAGAGCTAGAAATAGAAACATTGCCTGAATCAGAGAAAGATATAGTTGTTGAGGCAAGTAACGAAACATCTAATGAACCTTTGACTAAAATAGTTAGTGTTGAAGTGATTGATATATCTAACAGTCCTCCAGAAAAGGGTCAAAGAGAAGAAATCTTCAAATCAGTCCAAGAGAATGTAATTGTAAACTATAGAAACCTAGCCAATGGAGAAGATAAAGAAGTAGATAAAGACAAGGAGTCAGAACAAGAGCAGGGATCGCTTGAAGAACCTACCAAAACCAATAGTGAGAATGTCAATGAGCTAAGTAAGCCCTCCTCTTCAGCACCTAAGTGGTTGCAAAATAGAGTGGCATACCCTGAGCCACAGGTGGAAATAATGCAATTAGATTTGAGCACAATCTTGTCACAAGCTCGAAGGCCAAAGAAAAAAAAGAAAGTAAAGGTACAATCAAGAATCTATAAGGATGAGATAGGGTCTAGGATCGCTGAAATAGTTGTCCCACCAGCCAATATAAGTAGAGAACGAGTCAGAGCCGAGGACTATGTTATCTCAACGGTTTATCTAGGACCAACCACTCGTGCTCAAAAAGTTGATGATTTTAAAGGGTATGTCACCTCAATCTTGGAACAATTAGATAAGGATGAATTAACAAATAAGGAATTGAAGTAGTAGAATGAAGAACTTCAGACCTACCTCCAGTTCTTGATCAAACCAGTTGATGCTGGTGGGGATATAAGGACAGTGCCTACCTTTCTATCCATGGATGAAATGGCAAAGCTTGGTGAGGTAAGAACCATGTCACAAGGGACTCAGAAATGGTTAATCAGAGTATTTGAAAAGGGATGTGAAACCATTGATGCTTCTACCCAAGCACATAAGAAATTGGTCGAGCTTCATGAAAAGAGGAAGGATCTACGGGAGGAGTGTGACTCTTTCAAAGAATATTATTCTCACATGTTTCCCAAAGTAAAGAGCATCAGAGATTTGCTGGCGCAGACTTTAGTAGTTGAGAATATTCTAACTAGAGACAAGTTGTCCAAGGCTATCGAATGGTACCAACAGCTGAAATTGAGAAAAGAAACCTTCGAGAATATAAGAGAAGCTTATAAGCCAGTAGATGAAGAAATTCAGGCATTGATATATGATATTAATGATTCTTTAAGAGATTGCCTAGAAGAAGCTTACAATGACTATGCACCTTATGATGTTTAAAAATGCAAAGACAAATTGCATAAGGTCATTTTTGAGAATACTGAGTTAAATATGGAGGACATATTGGATAAAGCTAGTGACCTCAAGGCTGAATTCAATGCATTCCACAAGGCCGGGGTAGAAATAGAGAAAATATACAGTAGGTTTAGCCGAGAGCTGGAGATGTTTGAATATCGGGTTAGCCATCTAAAGAATCTGGATCCCTTGGAGATCAATTGAGCACTTGAAGCTTGGCTCAACTACCATAATAAGTTAGTAGAAGAAGACAAAATCAATTTGGATGAAGAGCCTTGATATGTTTTTGAATATTCTGAAATGTAATCCTATCATAATTGTAAATTGCTATATTTGGGACAGCATGTGACTCTATTTTATCTCTTTTGTGCTTTAAAAATGATCTTTTCTATTAGTTTATTGAGTTGGGTAGTCAAATTGACTAGATTCAATGTATCTGGGGGCTATTTTTTGTCTTTTTCATAAAAGACAAAATGTAATCCAGGATTTGCTATGAGCTGTTGCAAATATATTTATTGAGGTAATCTAGACTGTCAGTGTTGAGTTAATCTCCACCGTTCATTGAAAAACTCGGTATGCCACTTTCCTATATAAAGGGCTGCCATTTCCACTATTTGTAAGAGAGAATTTGATGCCGAATTGTTGACATTCTGCCATTTGAAGTAATACAAAGCAAGTTTCTGTAGTGTTTCTAAGAATTTGTGTATTGTGTTCCTTATTTGGTTTTCATGGTTCGTTTCTTGCTCTCCCATAGGTAGTTGTGCTTTTGTAATGTTCATGGTTTGCTAAAAGTATCTGATGATTACTCTAAGTCCATATGTTTAGTTGTTTGCTGATGGTAGATAGCTGTGCAAAGTTAGTCTGGGCTGATCATTTATGCTAAAGTTCAATTGCATTTCATAAGTTAAATTGCGTCATTTATTAGGTATTTAACAAATGAATGCAATCTAAAAATCTTTCAATTTCTATTGAAGATAGCATTATTTTTTGTAGTGTTGTAACATCAATTATTAGTTTGGTAACTCAGAAAACTGGTTAAGGTTCAGAGTATTTGTCTACTTAAAGTAACCCATACATTGTGAATGTCACTTAGGATTTCTCTAAAACCCTAACCTCTTTTGCATTTTCTTTCAAAAATCGTTGTTAGATTAGGACTTTCAGCAGCATTCACATTGTTTTATTAGCTAAAATCATAGAGGGTTTATATGTGTTTGTTGTTCCAACTTGAAGATCTATAGATTGCATGTAAGACCCCTTGTAGCCATAGCTAGAACATATCAACTGAGAGATTCCAAGCAAGCTAAGACCTAGCTATAGAAACCTTGGAGTAGTCTTACCTAGGGTAGGATACTTTTCAAGAGAGATGTGAAACCAACAACCACACCTGTGTTGTTGTGTGCTAAAACACTCATCAACAAAATTGGCACTAGAAGGAGGGCCATGAAAAACTATTTCCCTCTACAAAATCAGCAAGTTTGGGGACTAGACAAAGGCATAGCAGATCCATCTTAGCTGGAGAAGAGCTACTGTCTCTAACAGAATTTAGATGAACAGGAAGGGATCAAGGAGTACCCAGGGTGCCTAGAGCTCAGTCAGCTCCAAGAAACGTATTTGTAGCTCCTTTCAATCCTCCAGTCATGGCCTTCTTCACAGTGAACAACCAGTCCCTTTTTCAGTTCAATAACTCCATGATATGCCAAAAAACCCCGACAAGTTATGTTCTAAGTTTAAGGTGAATGATCCAGATAGAATTGCAGACAAGCATATCAAAATTTTTGAAAGCAACATGTTTATGCTGTAAGTACAATACGAGGATGTGATATGCAGGTTGTTCCCTTATTCTTTACAAGATGAAGCTTATTATTGGTTTGCTAACCTCTCTGTAGCATCCATAAACTCATGGCTGAACCTAAAGAATGCATTTCTAGATCAGTTTCGCATGCCCACCACCCCAGCTGATCTTTATCCATCTTTTGTGGAGATTCGTCAAGGTGAGGGTGAGATGATAAGTTCTTTTAATAATAGATTTTATAAAGCTTTCAGTTGTTTGCAAGCTTCTTATGCCATAGGGCAAGCTGCAACCTTACCAATCTATTATGTAGCCCTGGACAAACTCACATCCATGTTCGCACGAAGAGCCCATCCAATTCCCACTACCTTAGCTTAGTCATACTCTGCAGCTATCACTATTAGTACTCAGCTGGGACAAACAACCACCGGTCCATTAAATCACATAGGTCCTGTAGCCATGCCCAATCAAATACCTATGATTAATCAAGCCTTGGCCAACCATACCATGATGATGAATCCAATTTCTAACCCAGCTGCAACCCAAGATTTAGTAGTCCATCCTGGAAACCCAGTAGCTGAAATGCCTTTTGCATAAATGCCTTTTCTACAGTCTTCAGAGGCAGCTAAGGCAAAAGAAGATAGAAACAATATCAGAGAGTTAGTTGAGCAAATGAAGAAGCTCACTGCAGAAGTAACCCACCTCAGAAATCAAAATGCATATCTTCAGCAAAGAGGTCAAAATCAGAACTCATTCTAAAATTAGAACTAGTTTTAGAGTCAAAATTAGTACCAAAACTAGAATTTTTAGCAACAATCGAATAGGTCTTGGAACACGAGACCCAATAACAGGGGAGTACCTTCACCACTGGAAAATCAAAACAATGACACCTGACCCCCTTATCGGATGTTGGCTGAGGCAACTTTGTCCACGTGGTGCAGACTACATAATACAAATGCTCATTCTGAGTTAGACTGCCCAGAATTTTAGATAGCCTCTAGTATCTTCCAGATGGAGATTCAGAATGTTGAGACTCAGGAGAATCCACCAACAGGGTATGAACTTGTTCCTTCTCAAAGGTATGATACTGCTCTTGTACTCAATAGTTATACATTTCCATTTCAAGATGATAATCATCCTAAGGAAAAAGAGTCTGAAGAGGTCAATGCTTATCAGTAGTATAATAAAACTCCATACAACCTGAGAAGTAGTAAACCTAAAGGTCCTTTTACCACCTCCATCCCCCCAAATAGCTATCAAATTCCACTAGACCCAAAAGCTTCTAATAATCCCAAGCCCCCAAAAGTCGCACATCAACCAGTATATCAAGGGGCTGCTGCTAGAAGTTCTCAGTGGTCTGACATAGCCAAAATGGGACAGTATGTTTCTAACGAGCTTAAGAAGATGAAGGTTAGCCTTTCTGTTTATGAATTGCTTAAAATACCTGAGGTTACGACATCTTTCTTTCAAGATATGGGTGTTGGGATCAAAATTGACTATACACAAAAGGAAACTGTTACCAAGGATAACATTGATAAGGGGAAGGAAAGAGTGCATGTGACTGATGTGGAGCAAAAGATGACATTGTATAAAGACAAGAGGGAGAGCCCTCCTTTCCTCTTAACACTTAGGATATTCAACAAGAACCTTCACAACTATTTGGTAGACTCCGGTGCTTCTACTAATGTAATGCCATTATCAGTTTGTAAAGCACTGGGTCTTACACCGGCCAAGTCTTCCAGAAAAGTGACACAGCTAGACAAGATTGAGGTGATTGTAGTAGGCGAGTTGAATAGGATACACATGCAGTTGGCTTCTGATCCAAGAGTATAGTAGTATATAGACATTCAAGTTGTGGATATCCCAGATCAGTATGGTATGCTCTTGAGTAGGGATTGGTCTAGAACATTGAATGGTTATATGGCAACCGAATTTTCTCACATGTGGCTGCCATGGAAGGGATTGGCAAACCAGATATGCATTCAAAGAGAACCCAAGATTAAACATATGATTATGGAGTATAACCAACCCAATGAGATTCTCTTTTCCAAAGTTGATTTGGGAGTCTATTTGCCTCATGTGAATCAAACGGAGGAAGTCCTTATGCTCAGCTGCAATAGGTTTCCTGACATTCCACTTATAGAAAAACTAGAAAGTACAGAAGCATTCATTCAATCAGATTCAGGAAACTCCTCAGAAGACGATGAACCAAGGATATTCAAAGGATTCCATGAGTTCATAGCCAAATTTGTAAGGGATCAAACCACTGTTGGACAACAGATTTAGATGGAGGAGTTATTACTGCTAAATTGGTGTCATATACATGATGCATCACATTTTGAGTTTACCTACCAGCTTTGTCAAGAGGCAATAGAACAAGTGCAGAGGTAATTGAAAATTCCCATTATCTCGAAGAAAGAACTAGTTGCTGAAAAGAAAGAAGAATCTGAGCCTCATCCTGAGAGGAAAAAGTTAGCAAAATAGGGTGAAAGTAGTAAAGATTTTTGCCTATGGACCTTAAGATTTGATGGATCAAGATGTACACAAGGGTTTGGGGTAGGTGTTGATTTAATTAGGCCTAATGGAAGCTCCTATCTAGCATCACATAGACTATAATTTCTATGCACAAACAACGTAATTGAGTATGAAGCATTGGTGCAAGGATCATTGCTGGCACTCCAAAAGAAAATCAGGATTGTTTAGGTGTTTGGAGATTCAGAGTTAGTTGTGAAACAAGTAAGGAAGCAATATTCATGTAATGATAAGAGGTTGAATAGGTACAAAAATAGAGTCTGGGATTTGATAGAATGCTTTGATGGTTTTAATATCTAGCTGATCCCTAGAAGGCAGAACCATGTTGCATATGCTCTAGCTCAAAAAACAAGTACATTAGAGCCAACATCCATGGTGGGACTGAAGAAATTCTCTGTCAAATTTGTTACCACCCTGTCAGTACTAGACAACGTTACAAATTTTCAAGTTGAGGACGACCGGCACATAATTAACTTTCTCACTTCATCTGACATTTTCACTACTCAAATAATAGATGAAGAAGAGATGGAACCTACTGAAATAGATTTAGAAGGAGTACTAAGTCTGAAAATAAATAAAATTCCACAGGGAATGGTAGAGCTGGAAAGACTGTTCGATTCAGACAACTTAGGAACCCAAAGGAAAGAAGGAGAATCTCTAGGAGGGTAGTGTGATCCATTTAATTTGGGATTAGAAGAAGATATTAAGAATCTATTCATTGGGAAGGCTAGTACTGAAGAAGAAAAGACAGGCATCATTCATGCATTAAGAGATTACCGTGAGGTAATAGCATGGAGCTATGAAGACCTCAAGACATACGATACGTCAACCATCACACACACCATCCCGTTAAAGCCAGGAGTGAAGCCATTTAGATAAAGATAGCAGCTAGTGAATGCCCTATTAGAACCTCTAATTTTCAAGGAAGTACACAAATTGTTATCAGCAAGAATAATATTCCCTATTAGGCATTTCGCTTAGGTAGAAAATCTAGTTCTAGTCCAAAAGAAAAATGGAGAAATTAGACTTTGTGTTGACTTTAGAAACTTAAATTGAGCATCTGAGAAGGATAATTACATGTTTCCATCATTAGATGAAGTATTACAAATTGTTGATGGATCCCAGATGATGTCCTTCTTGGATGGATATTCTGGTTACAACCAGGTAATGGTTGACTATGAAGATAGATTGAAGACATCTTTCACATGCAAATGGGGCATCTATGCATATCGTCGAATGCCATTTGGCCTAATAAATGCTGGTGCCACCTTTTAACAAGCTATGGACTTTGCTTTCAAGGGACTAGTTGGAAAGTGTATTACTATCTACATGGATGATCTCACGGTGTTCTCAAAGAGGCAAGAAGATCATGTGGCAGATCTAAGGAAAGTATTGCAGCGGTGCAAAGATTACGCTATATTGCTCAATCCTAAGAAGTGTATCTTTAGAGTGACTGAAGGGAAGTTGCTGGGACATGTGATATCTAAGCAAGGTATATCTATCAACCCAGACCAAATACAAGAAATACTCAAAATACCTCCCCCAACTAGCAAGAGGAACTCAAGTCATATTTTGGTAAGATTAACTTTGTATGCAAGTTCATTACAGGTTTTGGTGAAATTGTTTGACCTCTTAATTCTATGTTGAAGAAAGACACCAAAATAGATTGGACTCTCAAAGCTAAAGATGCATTTACAAAAATTAAACAAGCCATAGCCAATGCACCTATATTGGTAACTCCAGATTATACTTTACCATTTCAGATTTACTCATTTGCATCTAAGCACACGTGCATTGCAATGTTGACGCAGAAGAGATCAGTAGATGATGAAAGACCCATCGCCTTCATGAATACTCTATTAAAAGACACAAAGTTAAGATATCCAAATGTGGAAAAAAAGCCTACACCCTGGTAAAGGCAGTCAAGAAGTTCTGTCACTACATCCTAAGGAGTCAAGTAATTGCCATAGTCCCAGATGCAACAGTTAAAGCACTATCGATGCAAAGTGAATTGGGAGAAAGGAGAGGAAAATGGGTCACCATCCTAGAAGAGTTTGATATAGAAATTCAACCCATGAAATTGGTAAAAGGCCAAGCACTAACTAGAACAATGGCCGAGGTAGGGCCAGGTTTAGTATCTCAGCAGTACCTGTTAGAAGACGTTTCAAAGGATGAATGGTACAGAGATATCATATTTTATCTACTTAATCAACATTGTCCACCATAGCTGAATTCAGTTCAAAGAAGAGCGATCAGACTGAAGAGTAACAACTATATGATTAAAGGATCAATTCTTTACAAGAAAAATCATGAGGGGATCTATCTGAGATGTCTAGACAAGTTTGAAGTGGACCAAGTGTCGACCAGTTTTCATGAGAAATTTGGGACAGGTCACGGATCAACTCACTCAACTACTAATCAGATTCTTCGTGTTGGATATTATTGACCTACCTTGTTCAAGGATGCGTACTCACATGTAAGAACATGTCATATCTGTCAAACTACTGCACACAGAGAGTGACATGCCGCCATGCTCTTGCAACCAGTGGTGGAAGTACAACCATTTGCTCAGTGGGGCCTTGACTTTATCGATATGATCAATCTACGCTCTTCTACAGGCCACAGGTATATTCTGACTGCTACTAATTACTACACCCGATGGTCTGAAGCGATAGCTTGTAAACAATGCACCACAGAGGTAGTTATTGAATTTGTTGAAAAGCATATTATCACTAGGTTTGGATGTCTATTTTCTTTAGTTTGTGATAATGGTCCTGCCTTTTCATCATTGTGTTTTTCTAACTAGGCATTTGATTATGGAATCATTCTAAATTTCTCATCTAATTATTATCCACAAGGGAATGGGGTAGTTGAATCAACAAACAAGAATCTTCTTGAAGTCATTAAGAAACTATTAGATAAAAAACCTAGGGACTGGCACACTCATCTTAAATTTGCCTTATGGGTTGATAGAATCTGACACAAAGCTGCCTTGGGCACATCACCTTATCATTTAGTCTATGGGATTGAGCCTATCTTTCCTATTCACTTGAGGATTCCCATACTAAAATTCATGCAAGACTACCTTGGACTTGATGACCAATTGTCTTCTCGATTAGCCCAGTTGCTGTACCTTGAAGAGAAATGTGACGCTGCCATAGAAAACTTTGCTAAACACCAGGGTGTAGTGAAATGATGGTTCGATAAGAGAGCCAAAGTTAAAGCCTTCCACATTTCTGATTTGGTCCTGTATTGGGATAAATCCCATGAGAAGAAAGGAGAGCATGGTAAGTTTGATAAACTTTGGTTAGGCCCATATCAGATTTATGAGATCCTTGGTGACAACACATATAGACTCAAGAGCCTTACTGGTGAGGAGTTCCCATTGCCTGTCAATGGCCAGTTCCTAAAGCACTACTTCCAGGCTTAAGAGGCAGACATGCCTCATCCTAGTGTACATAGTTAGGTTTTTTGCTTTGTTTAGAATAGGTGGCTATTAGATTAGGTTTGCTTTCCTGCTTTCACTTTCCGTAGTTGTTAGATGTTTTGCTTAGATTAGTTGTCCCTTTTAGTTTTTCTTTCTCTTGTTGTGCTTGCTTTTGTGCAAGGTCTTTGTTTCTAGAAAGTGGTGGCAGCCATGCGGACTTGCAAGTGCTTCTTGGTTGGGTAGATGATCTAAAGTCTTTATTTAAGAAAACAAGGTTCTGCTTAAGTTTTGCTGTGGGTTCTGCTATTATGTTAAGGGGTATGATGTCTATTCATGGGAAATAAGTCATTAGTTGGTGCACCTGAAGCATTTTCTAACCATATATCTTTCACACTTAAATGATCCTGAAGTAGTTGAGCAAGTCTGAGTGATCTTGTGTTAAGTGAAAGGGTTGGGTGCATATTCTACCACATGCACTATTAATCCAGAAGAGAGGGCAGGTGACACTAAGTGTCGCTAGCCTATATTGGGTAAAAATAAAAGGTGTTTTTCAACACCAGACCCATCACAGTGCATCAGAGAAGAGATTATCAGTTGAAAATCCTCACAAAAAGTATTGTCCAGAAATATTATCATCAATTGTCATTACATTAGAAATATTACTGGAAGGACTATTACTTGCTTCCCTCAAGGCTCATTATATCTCACCATTTGAGCATTTCTTGGTGTTAGAATGATCCCAACTTCATAGTTTACCGCAAAGGATCTTGGATGAACTTAGTTGGTAAGGGATGGGAATGAATGCAATTGCACACACTTAGGTTTTCAGGATGTGGATGGTTGCACTAGTTAGTGATCGTGGATTCTTTGATAGTATATCATGTTCTTTCATTTAATATGTGGGAAACACAGAGATTCTGGGTTTGAACTGAAAGTTTATCATCGAAATGCTTGGGAGCATTTCCTAGCAGAGTCGCCATTTGTTGTGCCTCGCACACACGTCCCATTTCAAAAAATAGGGATGCACTTTCTTCAAATTTGTTCTTGAATGTCAAGTGAGTTTTTCACCTCCTAGGTGGTCAAGTGATCAACAAAGTGTGCTTTTTGCCATGTTAGAAGTTTGATGTTGAAAAATGACTCCAAAATCTACTAAGTCAAAATCTTTGCATTTCTCCCAGTAGGTTTGATTGTCCATTTGTGCTGAATTTGGTCCTAACTGACCTTTGCGCTAAATTGCCCTCCAATTGACCTCTATGCTATAAACCTTCATCACTGACCTTGGCGCTATTTTTCCTCCCGTCTGACTTTGCGCCACTTTTCACTTGCATGGATTTTTGTGTTGATTCTTAATGTCTCTGAATTGCGCTACATTGTTCGATCACCGACTAAGTCCGAGGATGCCAAAATCCCTGCCAGACCGAGGTACCTCAGAGCCCTGCAAATGACACATAACTGAGTTTGTTATCGTAGCGCTAAAATAACTGTCCGCTGACCAAGTCAATCACGCCTGATTTCCCCGCTAGAGATACCTAGTCGGAGGTGACTAAAGGTCACGCAAAACCCTAATTTCTGTAGTATGACTGACACTGTGTACGATCAGCATTAATGGCGATTTAATTAGAGACAATAAAAGTGTTTTCACATCGGTTGAACTCATTTGACCTATTCAACGAAGATTTGGAGAACTCCCTGTAGTGTATCAAACATTCCTATTGCATCGCCCATGGATTCGATCCAGTAGCCTTCCTCCTCACCTGCAAATTTCAACCTGACTCAGCACACCAAGTAGGAGCTAAACTTGTATCTAGGGTTTTTTCTCACATTTAGGGTTTTGTTTCCTTTCAGCATGAGCATAAATAGATCTAAACATAGCTAGGGTTTCTGTGATAAATTGTTTCTTGCTACTTATAAACCCTATCTTTATACGTTTGAAGGGAAACTTAGGCAAAATGAAGAAAACTTGTCAAAATTCAACAAACTTGAAACCCTTCAAAGAAAACAAACAAAGTAAGTTTTTGGCATTGATGGTCTATCCGACCAACCTTCGAAATTCCAAGATGTCTAGTCGGTTGGCGGCCGTAAAAATCCG
Source organism: Cunninghamia lanceolata (assembly GCA_027924645.1). Lineage (NCBI taxonomy): Eukaryota > Viridiplantae > Streptophyta > Pinopsida > Cupressales > Cupressaceae > Cunninghamia > Cunninghamia lanceolata. Next base: position 4,278,953 of record BSBN01001074.1, on the reverse strand, counting down.
CGCCAGAGTTTTAGACAAGTTAGCACTGAAACGTCCTTCTCCGAACTCACGTTATTCTTCCATTTAACTGATGTGGTCGGTGGAATCAAAAAGTCCCGCAAAGTCTAGAAAATGACTTTGTGCTAAAACTACCTTGCGTTGACTTCATGCTAAAAGACCTCCATTCCAATGTTTGGTCAGATGACTAAGAAAACTCTGCTAGTTGGTAGCTACCAAAACTCCCGCGGGAAACAAAGAAAGTGACCTTGCGCTAAAAGTAACTGCATCTGACTTCGCGCTAAAATGCGCTATCACCGACTTAGTCAGTAGACTCTAAAACTTGTGCAAAGTTTGATAAAGTTCAATCTCACGCAAACATAGTAAAAGCTGTCCTAATTGTCTTGTGCTAGATCCTCAACCGATGGACCTAAATGATTAACTCAAGTCGGTACCCTCTAAAATCTGCGTAGGTCGGTTGATTAGGAAACCTACACAAAGCGTTGAATGTGCATGAACAAAGAAAGAATAGTTGGTCGGATGGACCTAATTTCCCCGCTGAGGTTGGTTGACCTCAGAAATAGCACTTTCCTATCCATAGCTCGGTTGACACTGAAATCAGTGCAATTTGAGCAAAATGATTGTTTTTAAGGAATTTTCAAAGGGAGAATTGTCTGATACGATGTGATGATGACTGCAAATGATGAATGTTGATGTTTTACATGTTTTAAATGAGATCTTTGCAATAATTAAGATGTCAATTGCATACATTGATATTGAATTGTTTATTATGGGATTATGTAATGGATGCAATGATGATAAATGTCAAATTTTGATGAAGGGGGTAAATCATAAAACACACAACAACATAAATTGCACACATAAAATAGAACTTTAATTATTGTTTTGGATGACTTATTACATTACAGAAGCTCAAATACAATTAGAGGTATCAACCCTCCACAGGCTGCAACACACTACAGCTTCCCCTCATAAGACTCTAGAATCATCTGCCTTCTGTAACCCCAAATCTACTAGGGTTTCTATTTTCCCACCTATTCTTGACTCTACACTTTCCCCCTTAACTCTACTACTGCCTAGGGTTCCCAAAAATGGTTATTAATAGCCTTTTTGGCGGCCAACAACCTAATTTCAAAATTTGCATCTCCCTCCAAAAATAGGTCAACTTCCGGGAGCCATAACTTTTGATCCAGGTGTCTGATTAATGAACCATTTTATGCGTCAGAAATCTTGCATAGTGCTCTATGCGTTAACAACTCACTCTGCTAGTTCTAGCCAATTTTGGGCTGGTACGGGGCTATTTAGTGCCTCAAGCCTGAGTTTGAATAATTTTTAGGTATTTTTTGGGAAACAAAAACTTTAATATCTTTCAGCTCGCAAATGATCTTTGTGTGATTCCTTTGCCAAAGGTCTTATTTTTTAGTTATGTACTTTCCTATAAATTTTCACTTCATTCTATGCCCAAATGCAAACTTTCTAAAAATAGTAGGTTACTATTTTTAGTAGTTTGGAAAAACTGAAAGTTGTACATCATTATTCAAGTGATTATGGAACCAAAACCACAAATTTTGAAAAGAAATGGAAAAAAAATCAACAATTTTAAAACACATCTTTTTTTGGGTGATGCAAGATTGCCCTTACACCACTGGATGCTCCTGTATCAAATTCCTGTTCTTTAAAGAGCATGTTAGTAGCTTAGTAGATGCATTACAAACTCATCAAGTTTTGATATGGTTGAAAGTCTATTAATCCACTTAATAATGAAGAGCTTAAGATTAGGAGTTAGTGAAAATCTCTTAAGGTATCAAGCTTATAAGGTCTAGTCCTGCAGGTTAGATGACTACATGAGCTCAAATCATGAGGTACAAATTCAAAGGCATCCCTCTAGAGACAAAGATTCATACTAGATGGAGTGATGTAGGAGATATAGATCTGGGTCACATAGATCTAGATGACTTCAAACTAAGAACCTTTGGCCCAAATCTAACACCCAGTGCAAAGAAAGTAAAAGATAGTGGGATTGCACAAATTGCTACCTTTCCTACATTAGTTCAGTGTGTTGAACTCATAGTCACTTATGCAGATAGATATGATATTATGACCAGAATAATCCAAACCACAAATGGAGACATCTCAGCTGACTTGATTCCACCTTCCTTGGCTAAAACTTTTGACATCCCATGGAACACAGTAATGACCATGCTAAATAAGGTAGGACCAGAGGCCACATTCAATAAGGATGAAAGTGGATGTAGGAAGCATATGAATCAAAATTGGGCAAAGAGTAGAAGATCTGCCATGAGAAAGTTCCCTCAAGTACTATACAGAAGTGATTTTCATGATGAAATAGGGGATTTGGTAACTTTTTCGAGTAGAATTTATGGATTGCCTACAACATCAACTTTTGAAGGGTGGATGTTTGTCGAAGTCAAAGAGATACTGAAGGGAACTAAGTTCCACTAGTCCCAAATTCTCAGTGATAACATTCATGAATCTTTCAGCAACTTCAAAGAGAAAAGATACTTTAGGTGGACATCCTATGTTGTTTATGCTTTGGAAAGAAGAAACCACTGTTGGTATTAGGACAAACAACTGAGAGGGGGGGTGAATCAGTTGTCTCAAAACTTTCTTTTCTTTAAACAATTAAATCTTTCTTATATTTCTACAACATAATAATGATTCAGTCATGGAAGCACAAACCAATAACTCAAGAGTAGAAACATATTAACACATATGACACCAAGATTTTAACGTGGAAAACCTGGTTAAGGGAAAAACCACGGGGTGACTAACCCAAGAATGTATTCTCTATTAAAAGAATAAGAAGAACAAAATGGCACTTTCCAATTAGGGCTCACTGCCCGAGCACATTGCTCACAAGAGGCCCACTGCCTACAAGAGACACACTGTCTATAAAATAATAAATATTACATACTTGAACTGGAGATTAGCATCTTCACCATGCTTGAGTCATTTCCATTTAATCTCAATACTTCTCTTCTTTTTTCTCTTCTCCTCACTACCACTTTCTCATCTGCACATGGATACTTTGAAATGACTTCACAACTCTTATTTATACAGGTCATCGACTTTGGGATAATCATCAAAGTCAGCACAATACATACTTTTTTTTATTACAGAGCAAATACACAAATACAACTTGATTTTTTACAAGAACTTCATGTGTATCACCATACTATCGACCACACATATCTGGGACTTCAATCTTCTTTGAGGAATATGCCATGCTTCACAGAACATCTTTAAGATCATTCGCAAGATGTATAAACCATCCGGTCGGCCATGATTAGGAAGAACATCATCACCCGGAAGTAAATCTTCAATTACAAGATCAATCTTCAATGTGGACCACCAATATGAACTGGACACAATCTAGAGACCCCCAAAGCTTACCTGAATCACCAAGAACATCCACACCACTTCTGCTTACTAAAATCATTCACATCTTCATCTAGAACCTCAAGAACACAGTCTGTCATCACTGTCACATTAGAATAAATGCTTGCAGACCTCTAGACCATGAACCAATTGAGTTGTCAATTCACATTGGCTTCCTAAACATTCCTCCAAATTTGCAGAACAAGATATTGCATTTCTAGATCTCACCGAACCTATTTGTGTTACTTTGTCACCTTAGAACCAGTTTTACTCATATGGCAATAACTTCTCCAAAACTTCATACAGACCTCTCAAATCTTGACTAGATCATCTTTAGACACATATCTACAAACCCTTTGATGCACATTCTCTGATCTTTATCTTAGCTGGGATCTTCACTTCATAGAGCTTCACTATCTTCACTGTTCTTCTCTATTTCTGATAGGACTAATTTTCTTAGTATCCTCAGCACACAGCTCATCCAATCCTTGACATCAATGACAACACCGATTAGGCCCATACTTGCAACAATCTCCCTCTTTGTCATTGATGGCAACATATGATGTGAAAAACTATTTTAACCATTAAGACAAGAACTTCTCCTCACTAACTGACATAGCTCCCTCTATCAATATCAATCATTCATATGTCTTCTCTTCCTTTACTGCTCCCCCTTTGATCAACAATCACTTTTGTTTTTCACATGTCTTCTCTCCCCTTTTGACATCAATGGCAAAGGGCACATACTTGCATCAATCAGAATCATACAGACTGCTCCCCATGAGTAGCAACTTTCTATCATCAATCTGGACCACAAGATATGATTGTGAGATCCACCAGACTGATGCACATCAGTGCACCTTAATTCAAAACTAGAGGGGTAATAACCCCTAAATTCTCCTTGAGATGCTCAAAAGAGTCCTTAGGTAGAGGTTTAGTAAAAATGTCTGCAATCTAATCCTTTGAGGGTACAAACTCTAATCTGACTTCATTCTTGTTCACTCACTCTCTCAAAAAGTGAAACTTGATGTATATATGTTTTGTCTTTGAATGTAACACCAGATTTTTTGATATATTTATTGCACTTGAGTTATCACAGAAGATTGTGATAGGTTCCTCATACTCCCCTTTGATGTCTCTTAGCATTTGCTTCATCCATAATACTTGAGTGCAACTACATATTGCTACAATATATTCTACTTCTGCAATGGATATAGATATTGCCTCTTGTTTCTTGCTCAGCCAAGAAACCAATATTTTCCCCAAAAAGAATGCACCATTACTGGTACTCTTCCGGTCATCCACATCTCCTGCCCAATCCACATCTGTATATGCATGAAGAGAGAAATCATGATCCCTAGGATACCATAAACCATACTCAACTATTCCTTTTAGATATCTGAGAATCCTCTAGATTACCATGACATGAGATTCTCTAGGATCAACTTGAAATCTGGCAACAAGACTAACAACATTCATAATGTCAGGTCTAGTTTGAGTAAGATACAGTAGTCATCCAATCATTGACCTGTACTTTTTCTGATCAGCCTTAGGAGATTCATCATCTTTGCTTAGTTTACATCCAGTTGCCATGGGAGTATTCATTGGTTTTGAATCTTCCATCCCAAATTTCTTCAGCAATTCTTTTACATATTTGGTCTGTGATATGAAGAATATTTTCTTTGTTTGAGTGATTTGCAGACCCAAGAAGAAATTCATTTCCCCAAACATAGACATCTCAAATTCACTTTTCATTTGATTTGCAAAAGTCTTGCACATACTATCTCTTCCTCCAAAAATGATATCATCAACAAATACTTCAACAATCAAGATATTTTCATGATCAATCTTGAAGTACAAGTTACTGTCAGTAGTACCTTTGTTGAAACCAATCTGCAAAAGATGTTTATCCAATCTTTCATACCAGGCTCTTGGGGCTTATTTGAGTCCACACAGTGCTTTCTTCAACTTGCAGACCATATCACCATGATCAGACAATTGAAATCCATCCGGTTGCTCAATGTATACTTCTTCTTCTAAGTCACCGTTCAGGAAAGTAGACTTGACATCTATCTGATATACTTTGAAATCGTTGAAGGCACCAAAAGCAAGGAATAATCTGACTGCTTCAATTCTTGCCACCAGAGCAAAAGTTTCTTCAAAATCAACTCCTTCTACTTCAGAATAACCTTTATAGGCCAATCTAGCTTTGTTTCTGACTACTTCACCATCTTCATTCAATTTATTTTGGAAGACCCATTTGGTCCCAATCACATTTTTATTTCTAGGTCTGGGAATAAGATCCCAAGTGTGATTTTTCTCAATTTGCATCAACTCTTCCTCCATTGGTTTGGCCCAGCTTTCATCATTACATGCTTCATTTACTATTTTTGGTTCAATCTTTGAAATCAGACAATACTTCTCTGAATCTTGAGCAATCTTTCTTCTTGTTTGAACACATTTGCTTCTATAACCTATGATCTAGTCTTCAAAATGGTTCATCCTTACATACCTGGGAGTTTTATGAATTTCTTGCACTTCTAATTCTTGGACAGGTTCATTCAAGCTTATCTCTTCTTCCTGTATTTTAGGATTTTCTGGATCAGTATGGGTTTGAATTTCAGAAGGGGCTTGAACTTCTTGGACTAAAACATCATTCTGATCATATTCTTCATATTCATAAAACCTTGAGGGTTTTTCAATGCCTTCATCAACCTTCACATTTGTACTTTCTACAATCTTTCTCAATCTTTTGTTATAACACAAGAATATTCCTTCATCACTTCTAGCATCAAATTTGCCAAGGTCTTCATCTCTTTTAATGTAACATTTACTACCAAAGACTCTAAAATACTTCATCGTTATTCAAGTGATTATAGAACCAGAACCACAAATTTTGAAAAGAAATGGAAAGAACATCAATAATTTTGAAACACATCTTTTTTTGGGTGATGCAAGATTGCCCTTACACCACTGGATAAGGTAGTACAAAATGGCACTTGCCAATTAGGGCTCACTGCCCGAGCACATTGCTCACAAGAGGCTCACTGCCTACAATAGTTTACAGAAGGAAACTAGGTATTTGAATTGATGAGAAGCATACACATATGCTGAGGTTTAGTTTCAGTTAAGCTCAATATACTGATCTACTGCACTTCATTCTTCCTCTACCTTAGTGCTGTTGTTCTGTCACATACCAGACCTGTATTTCTATTTCCACACTGCTCTCTAATTTTCTTCATACTTCACAATACACCACACAGTCCTCATTGAAATCCATCTGGTATATATATCCGCACCAAGGATTTCAACAACTTTCAAGTCAGCATCTGGAATACTCAATATTTTCCCAAACTATGGTCTGTCGGCCGAATCCTTGCTTACAAAGTGATGCGTATCAAAGAGATACTTATAGAAGTCATCAATCATGTTGGCCAGTCATGAATGATCCCTCAAGAAGCTTGATCACCATCAATATCTCATCTGGAGTAAGGTCTAATGCTCTGCCAGTCAGTTCTTCCTCAGTCTACTCTGCCAAACAGGAACCCAACACTTAGGTGTTCATATCTTTTCACTCTTTTACCACTAGAGGCTCAATCTCTGGAATGTATTAGTCATGGTACTCCTCTTGACTTCCCCAAGTTTGTACTTTACTAAGATACTTCCTCTGAGAGATTCGGACCTGATTGTCAGACCTTGCTGCTTTCTCTATTCTTGCTTACCAGACCAAAATATTCTTTAGTCTGTCTTCCAGTATAGTCATACCATGTCCTATGGATGTGTGGGATGGACTTTGTTGCCATCAATGACAACACTCATGAAGCTGCACCATGTCTCTTGCCAACAATCTCCCCCTTTGGCATTGATGGCAACACTTAATAAAAAATGACTAAGTGTTAGCATACTCCCCCTTGGCTGATGCTTTGTTCTTATGTACACTTTTCCAGAGCTCCCCCTTAGCTAGATTCCACATTTTTCACTGCTCCTCAGTCCCCCTTTGACATCAATGGCAAAGGGTAGGATCCGCACATAAAAATTTTCAAAAACAATCTATGCTTGGCCGCATAAATATATATACATGTTCTACTTACATATACTGAAGTATATCTGCAAAAGTTGTCTTCAAATGGATAAGTTCTGTTGCTCAACTTTGCTTCATCCTGTCCAAAATTGAGATGTGACCACTCAATAGGAATGCAAAAGCTTCTTCCCTCTTTAGATCTATCATATCACTGGTCCGGGCTGTGGTCTGAGCATCAGTTAAAGCCTCATGCATGGCCTCTAACTTAGGGATAATGATCCCTCTAAGTTCACCCATCCTACTTATTATATTCTTCCTTTCCTTTTCAAGTTCTTTAGTTCATTTAGAATGGCAATAGTCTGACATTCTTGGTTTATTATGGATGTGGTGAGAGGGTCAAAATTTTGAGATAAACTTGACAATTTACCCTCTTATTCTTTCACTTTCTTCTCAATATCCTTTGTCACTTTAGACCAGGATAGACAAAATTTATACATTTCTCTACCATCTTTAAGAGCATTTTCTAAGCTCTTTATCCCAATATCCATATTTCTCCTATCATTTGTTATTAGCCCTTGTATTTTGGAGAATCTTTTTCCCAAAAACTCCTTCCAGACTTTTTCTTTAGCTGACTTCTCTAAGGAATCAAAATGTGTATTAATAGAATTTACAAGAGATTTCAGATTACCGGATGAGGAGGTTGAAAGATCCTTTTGGAAGGATGGCATGATCTTCTCCAATACACCAGATGCAATTTCTATCAGCTCACAGTCTTCCATGTGAGACTTCAGAAGTTTTTCTTTTGCCTTTGCTTGAGTAAAGGATGCTATCTTCATTGTTTGAACCGGGGAGAGGAAATCAAAGTTGAATGGTCCTTGAAGTATCTCTGGTTCATCTAATTCCATCATTTCTTTTGTCAGAAAGTCTTTGACTACTTCTACAGTGTCTCTTGCTAGAGACAGAGTTTTCTTCCCTTCTTCAACCTCAGAACTATCTCCTAGAGTCTTCTCTGTTTGATCTTCTTCTCTTCCCTTTACCTCTTCTTCTTGACTTATTTTCTCCTCTATTCTTTCTTCTCCTTTAGATCCAGAGTTTGCTGGGGAATCCGGATGAGAGATATTTACTTCTTCATGGACTTCCTCTTCCAGAGCAGAGGAATCCAGATCCTTAGTTTTCTCCTCACCTATCTCCTTTGATTCTTCTACAGTTTTCTCTGTAGGATTTTCTTTTGATGTACTTAGTCCTTCATCATCCATGACAAAATGTTCATCACCTAAGTCCTCTATAACAGGAATATTGAATCTTTTAAAAGCATTCCAGAGGATATCTTTTGTTTCTTTTGCCACTTTGTCAGTTTCTCCAAGCATAAGCTGGTTCATTCTGGCTTTGCTTTGGAACTCATCCTTGCAATCTTTGAAGATCATGTTCATTTGCTTAGGAGAGATGGAAGGATAGAGCTGAATGGCTATCTGTTCCCAGATCTCTAGGTCCTTTGCCTTAGCATTGTTCTTTCTTATTTCAAGTTCTTTCTCTAGGCTTTTGGGAATTAAGGAGATGATTTCAATGAATGCTTTGTTAAAGATGTTTAGATACCTGACTGTGGCTTCTTGCAGGATCTTCTGATCAGCTTCACTATAATCATCATAAAATTTAGCCATTGGTTTCAAGTTCCCATCTACAGTGACTGATTTGATGATATCATCAATGTAGAGAGTAGGCCTTTCAATGAATTCTTTTGCCTCTTCTTCCTTGTTATGACTGGTAGAAGGTTCACCGGATGTTTTCTTCTTCTTCTTCATTTTCTTGATCTCCTCATCAGATTATGTCTCTTCATCATCCTTCTGACTTTTATAGGACCTTGTTGCCTTTTTCTTTGTTCTCTTCTCTCCCTTTCCGGATGTCTGGGCTTCCGATTTTGATGCCTTTTGACACTTAGAGGTGGCAGGTGCAGAGCTTTTGGAGGATCTGGTCCGGGAGGGGGCTTGCACTGGAGCACTTTCTTTTTTTGTTTCTTTCCTTTCTTTCTCTGCCCTTTCCATCTTCTCTCTGTTGGCATCGATTGCCTCCTTTGATATTCTATGCCTCTTGGTGAATTCTTCTACTTCCCTTCTCACTTTTCTCTTGATCTCAGGCTGTCTTAATTCAACATGAGTTTTTATACTCAACTCTTGGAAGGTTTCGAACCTTTCTGCCTTAGGGTCCTTGGGCTAACTTAGTAGGTGTTGGACATGCAGTTCCAAAATTTAATCATCCACTTCATACCCCATTGGCATAATCCAGACTATCCTTGGCTCTACTGCCTCCATTAGACATTGGCCAGTGTCTACCATAAAGCACACTGTATCCTTGTACTTCTCAACCAATGATTAGGGGATTCTTTCTCTAGCTTACATCATACTTTGAAGGTTCTTGAAGTATCCCTAGAGAGCTATATTTTGAGCCTTGGCATCACCAAGCTGATGCATGTAATCTTTGATTTGAATGGCAATAGGTCTGTCATTTTGCCATACCCAACCACTGGATCTGGGTAGCTCATTCATAAAGTAAAAGAACAAACATAGTATTAGCCCACCATACTTTAATGAGTTCTTCTTGTCCTTCTTGATCTTTTGTAGGTTTTCCAATAGTTGGCTCAAAAGAAGTTCACAAAGATCATAATCTGCATTCTCCCTTAACATCTGATAAGAAGCATAGATTGCAGTTCTGGATATAGAATTCTCCCTCTTGGAGTGATATATCTTATAGCCAATAATCATAGATGCAAACTTGATATCCAGATCAATGATATCTTCTATAGTCATTGCTCTCTTGTCAAATTTTGATCCGGTAGCCTGACTTACAGTTTAATTTTTGACTACTTTAAGAGCAGGCAACCCACCGAATGAGTGCAATCTGGTTACCGCCCTAATTGCATCCTTGGTTATCTTGAATGGCCTCATCAACCACATAAAGTTGTCATGCATTCTGCTCAGAACATACTGGACCCAATCGTCTTCAGTAAAATAGGGGAAATGAATGTAATGTCCAAAATGCTTATCCCAGATGGCCTTGTACTAAGGTTTGAGTTCAAATGATTCATCTATCAGTTCCTTGTGGTAGATATCCATCAGCTTGGATTCTCCAAATTCTTCAATGTTTACGTGTATGTAAACCCTAACATCTTCTACATGCAGAACTCCATGTAGAATGCTAGAAAATGTGCCTAGGGGATCAACTTCTAGGGATTTATAGGGATGTTTTTTGAATTTAGGGCCTGGCCTATCAGTAATCTTCACAACATTCAAAGTAGCCATCTTTCAAAGATTTAGAGAGAGATATTCAAGAGCGAAAAATACCTTTTATGCTTCTAGGGTTCATGATATGAGCCGGATCGAATTGCTGGATGAATCGATTTCTGCAGTTGATCTTTGAGAGGTTTGAGACAATTTTGTTGCAGAGCTCCTTCTCTCTTCTTCTCAAATGTAAATGTGCAAATGTTCAATAAGAGAACCCTTATATTTCTATGTAAACCCTAATTCCACATTGCAATAAATGTGTAACTTAAGTTGTTCCGATTGCCTTGTTCTCCTTGTCCTGAGAAAGATCTTTTCCAAATCACTGAGATGCACTTAGAGTTATTCTTGGTGATTAATGACAATCTATATTCCTTTCTCCAATCATTTCATCTATCTACAGATCAAGATTCCTCAATTTTGAATCATACCAGATCTAACTGTGAAAATCCTGCTTCTTACCAGATGACTGTTAAACTAGATCAATCTTGGAAGATTAACCTCTTCTAAACTTCTTGTGGATCTTCCATATCTTTACCAAGGCTTATTTAGGTGTTTCTCTAAAAACCCTTTAATCCGCAACTTTCCTTGTGCCAGTTTTAGGCACCAATTAACTGGCTGGGGGAATTTGTTTTCCTTCTTGACTCCCCCTGAGCTAGATCTCATCTTATTTAGTTTCTGGAAGGAATATCAGCACTAGATTCCGGTGCGGATCCATCCCCAACATTTTTTGTACTTCTCTTTACCCAAATCTTGTTCAACTCCCTTTGAATTTCATCTGCATTCACTTTTCCTTTTCCTTTGTCTTGATTTTGATTATGATGCACCGGACTGCTCTTATCCTGATTCTTACTTCTGTTGAATTTGGCAATATGACTGGATCTATTGCAATTGTAGCAAACAATATTTCTTAGCATATTTGACTGATATCCTCTTGATCTGCATTGATTAGCCATATGTCCCATTCTATTGCATGCAAGGCATCTACCATTGAATAAATTGTTCATTTGCATATTTCTACATTCTTGAGATTTGTGACCATACCTTTTGCAGTTAAAACACTTTCCGAAGAAGGATGAATTAGTCTAATTCATTCTTTTTCTACACTAATTTGCTTTATGACCAAAGTTATTGCAATTGTGGTAGTATCCATTGAAGGATGGATATCTTTGAGCACTTGGTTGCCTTATTGGAGGTCTTCTAGGCCTGTTCCTTGGATTTCCTAATCCAGAGTTCTTCTGACCGGATCTGGAGCTTTCCCCTTTCTCATACCCCCAGCCTTGCTTGTCATCTACCCTCTTTTGACTTTCAAGAAGAACTTCAAGTTGAGAAGAGCTTATCTTGAATTTCTCTTTGTATTCATTTGTTGTTTGAAGATCCCTTTTAAGAGTGTCTATCTGATTCTCAAGTTGTTCTTCATTGTCTCTAGCTTCTTCAAGATTAGATTCCATATGCCTAATTATTCTATCCATTTTGTGGTAGTCTTCTGACTTCTCCTTGAGAGATTGTTTTAGATTATCTTCACTTTTTCTTTTCTCTTCAATTTCTTGGGTGAATTTCATAACTCCTGATTCCATTTCATGTCTTACCATAATGACCTCTTTTGATAACTTCTCACATAACTTGGTTTTCTCATTCAGATCTTCATTAGTATCATTGGCTTCATTTTGACTTGCTAATTTTTGAAGAAGTTCCTTTCTTTTCTTCATTGAGGTACTTAGTTTTTCTTTGAGTTCATTTATGAAATCATCAGCTTGTTTGAGTCTTTCCCTCAGGTTATTGACTTCAGAGTGAGACTGATCAAGATCATCTAGGGCAGACTGAAGTTGTTCCCTTATACCATACATATCCATTGAGATTCCCAGATCTTCCTCAAGCTGTTAGGCTCTTGTTAGAAGGAACTTGGCTCTGATACCAATTGTTGATAACTGAGAGGGGGGGTGAATCAGTTATCTTAATAATTTGACTTTCTTTTCTTCTTTAACAATTATTGCAATATCAAATCATATAAGCATACATAACCATGGAAGTAGAAATAAACTTCAACAGACATGACACAATATTTTTGACGTGGAAAACCATGTTAAGAGAAAAAACCACAGGGTGATTAACCCAAGATTGTATTCTCTGTTAAAAGAATAAGGTAGTACAAAATGACACTTGCCAATTAGGGCTCACTGCCCGAGCACACTGCTCATAAGAGGCTCACTGCCTACAATAGTTTATAGAAGGAAACCAGGTATTTGAACTGATGAGAAGCATACACATATGCTGAAGTTTAGTTCTGGTTAAGCTCAATATACTAATCTACTGCACTTCATTCTTCCTCTACCTTAGTGCTGCTATTCTGTCACATACCAGACCTATATTTCTATTTCCACACTGCTCTCTAATTTTCTTCACACTTCACAATACACCACACACTCCTTCTCATTGAAATCCATCTGGTATATATATCTGCACCAAGGATTTCAACAACTTTCTAGTCAACATCCGGAATACTCAATATTTTCCCAAACTATGATCTGTCAGCTAAATCCTTTCTTACAAAGTGATGTGTATCAAAGAGATACTTATAGAAGTCATCAATCATGTCGGCCAATCATGAATGATCCCTCAAGAAGCTTGATCACCATCAATATCTCATCTGGATTAAGGTATGATGCTCTGTCGGTCAGTTCTTCCTTAGTCTACTCTGCCAAATAGGAACCCAACACTTAGGTGTTCATATCTTTTCACTCTTTCACCACCAAAGGCTCAATCTTTGGAATGTATTAGTCATGGTACTCCTCTTGACTTCCCCAAGTCCGTACTTTACTGAGATACTTCCTCTGAGAGATCTGGACCTGATTGTCAGACCTTGCTGCATACTCTGTTCTTGCTTACCAGACTAAAATATTCTTTAGTCTGTCTTCCGGTATAGTCATACCATGTCCTACAGATGTGTGGGATGGACTTTGTTGCCATCAATGACAACACTCATGAAGCCGCACAGTGTCTCTTGCCAACAGCTCCTACATCAAATTCCTGTTCTTTAAAGAGCATGTTAGTAGCTTACCAGATGCATTACAAACTCATCAGGTTTTGATATGGTTGAAAGTCTATTAATCCACTTAATAATGACGAGCTTAAGCTTAGGAGTTAGTGAAAATCTCTTAAGGTATCAAGCTTATAAGGTCTAGTCCTGCAAGTTAGATGACTTCATGAGCTCAAATCATGAGGTATAAATTCAAAGGCATCCCTCCAGAGACAATGATTCATATTGGATGGAGTGATGTAGGAGATATAGATTTGGGTCACATAGACCTAGATGACTTCAGACTAAGAACCTTTACCCTAAATCCAACACCCAGGGCAAAGAAAGTAAAAGATAGTGGGATTGCACAAGCTGCTACCTCTCCTACATCAATTCAGTGTGTTGAACTCATAGTCACTTGTGCAAATAGATATGATATTATGACCAGAATAATCCAAACCACCAATGGAGACATCTTAGCTAACTTGAGTCCACCTTCCTTGGCTGAAACTTTTGACATCCCATGGCACACAGTAATGACCATGCCAAATAAGGCAGGATCAGAGGCCACATTCAATAAGGATGAAAGTGGATGTAGTAAGCATATGAATTAAAATTGGGCATAGAGTAGAAGATCTGCCATGAGAAAGTTCCCTCAAGTACCGTACAGAAGTGATTTTCATGATGAAATAGAGGATTTGGTAACTTTTCTGAGTAGAATTTATGGATTGCCTACAACATCAACGTTTGAAGGGTGGATGTTTGTCTTAGTCGAAGAGATACTGAAGGGAACTAAGTTCCACTGGTCCCAAATTCTCAGTGATAACATTCATGAATCTTTTAGCAACTTCAAAGAGAAAAGATACTTTAGGTGGACATCCTATGTTGTTTATGCTTTGGAAAGAAGAAACCATTGTTGGTATTAGGATAGACAATTGAGAGGGGGGTGAATTAGCTGTCTCAAAACTTTCTTTTCTTTAAACAATTAAATCCTGTAGACACCCTAAAATGACTAGGGCGTTGCACGACTTGCATTTCGTGATCTGTCAAATCACCTGCATTTCACACATTAATTAAATAATCTAATTATTTAATTAATTTCACCAAATTCTTCTAAATTCCTTCTAAATTCTAAAAGTCGACATTAATTGAATAAATTCTCTTTATTTAATTAATTAAATCAAATTCCTCTGCTATTCTTCCATAATTAAATAATTTTAATTATTTAATTAGTTCATTATTCTTTTTCCAAACATCAAATCCACATTAATTAAATAAATCCAATTATTTAATTAATTCAACAAATTCCCTCTTATCTACAATTAAATAATTTACATTATTTAATTAAATCAATTGTTCTTCTAAATTTAAATAAATCATGCAAATTTATTTAAATTATATCAATCCTCTAAAATAAATAAAATCAAATATTTTTATAATCTTCTGTTCTTCCAAAATCATGCACAACAATTAAATAAATTTATTTATTTAATTTGCTTTCAAATCTTCTAAATTAAATAATTCCAATTATTTAATTATTTCTTCCAAAAATATCTTCTCTAAATTTAAATAAATCAATTATTTATTTAAATTGCTTTTTCTTCTAAATTTGAGTTATCTCTAAAATAACTCAAGTTTTCTATATTTAATAAAGCAAAATATTTGCTTTTCTCATGCAAATCCCTTCTTCTTGTTTTAAATCACTTAACTGATTGCTTTATTCTTTTAATTGATTTATCTCTTCAGTTAACTCATTCTTCTATTCTTGATAACTCCTCTCATGCAAAAGAAAGCAAGACACATGTCTTCTTCTTATTCGTTGCACGTTCCTCAACTAGTCTCCTCCGTTGATTCTTCTGAATTATCTGGACCATTGATCGATCTTCTTTGAAATCTATATAAACCCCCCTCATCTCCTTCATTGTCTCTCTCTTCGATCGTATTCTCAGGCATACTTAACAGAGCTTTGAGCATACAAAACGCGTCAATTGAGCACTCTTACGATCTTTTGACATTGATCTCTTGAGCACACTACTTGCTTGTTGTAGCTATGGCTTCGCAACTTCATTGAGCAATCCACATTCAATCCAAAGGAAATAATACAGATTTCAGTAAAAGTCTTTATTTCATTGATTATTTGTCATGGCTTTTATTTAAATTCATTTTCTTTATGTTATTGGGTTTTTGATTTTATTAGTTTAGATTTAATCGATTTTTCCTCATACACATTCTGGCACACCCGATGGGACCTACTAATCCCTTTGTTTCTTTGAGAAATTGTTTTCTTTTTAAGTCATAGTATGGCACGGCGCAAACGACACCGCACAGCGCTTCTGGCAGGATCTTTGAGTGCTCCTGGAGGCACAGTTAAGTGCTCTTGGGGGCACTGCGGTGCTTCTGGCAGCACAGAGCAACGCTTTTGGCATAACAGAAAGGCGCTTCCGGCAGTATTCTACAGCGCTTTTGGCTAAATTAGGTTTCTGACTTTGTTCGGTGTCTTGCAGGGTTTGTTCGCGTTATCTATCTTATTATTTTATCTGACAAGCTATCGTATTTGTCGGTCAAACCCACTTTTGTGTACTTCCTAAGCTGATTTATTTAGGAGTACCTTCAATTTTTGTGTTAATCTTTGGTGTTGTTACAGCTTCTGAGTTTTCTAGATTTCAGAACACAGATCTCTCAGCTACCACTTCTCAGAATAGCCAATCAAATCATGGAATTTTATTTTAGATTTGGTTATTTTGAAAAAGTTCCCCTTTTTATGATCTGAAACAACGCAATGCTTTTGGTTATATTGTATCACGCTTTTGGTAACACAGCTCCACGCTTCCGGTTATTGTTCGGCGCTCTTGGTATTATTGTATTGCGCTTCTGGTCTTCATCACAGTGCCTTTGAAAACACAATGCAGCGCTCCTGGTTATTGTTCAGCGCTTATGGTAGTATTCTGCAATGCTTTTGGTCTGTGATACAGTGCTCTTGGAAAAATAGTAAGGCGCAGGTGGTAAGATAGTACATCGCTTTTGGGTCAAAGTTGATTTATTTTTTGCTAACTTGTGAATTTTTGGTGGAACTAACTCACTTGTTGCAGCTTCTTATTACTCACACAGAGCCAATAGGTGTTTTTAACATGTTCATGTAGGACGAGCATTGAAAACCTCTTGATTTATCTCACTAAGTCTTAGAAACACATTGCATGCTTAAAATGATAATTGAACAAATCTTTTCTTGCAATCTAAGTCTTAGGAACATACTGCTTTTCTTAAGGGACAATGGACATGTATGGACAAACACCTCAATTTTCTAAAGGACAATGGACATGAATGCCAAACACTTCATTTCATAAGGGACAATTTACAACTACAAATGTGTGTGTGCCTAGTTTAGTTGCACCTTATTTTTCTTATAACGGGACAATTGAACCTTTGTTTGACGTGCTTGCTCTTACTTTTCTGTACTTCCTTTAGAAGGGCCTGCTTTTGGATTGTGCTTCATCCAAAAGGAATGACCCTAAGTGGAGTTTTCCTTTGAACCGCTATATAAGAGGGATAAGGTGAAAGCCAAGTCCTAATCGACGTCAGCCTTACCTTGTGGTGCCAAACTGAAAAGAGGTGTACTAGCTCTTTGTGGAAATGATTTTTCACATTGAGTGAAGTGTTTGAAACTCTTAGTAGGATTGGTTAAAGCTTTTAGTAGCTTGTTGCATTGCTCGTAAGGCGTTGGTCCCTCAAAGTCACTAAGAACCATTTTAGATAGAGACTACCTGACCTACCTTCGAACATTGCGGTAATCATCAGTGCAAGGGAAATCGATTTAAACCCTTAAGATACTCACCATTGGCTCCCTTGAGAAGAGATAGTATTCCCTTGGACATAAAGCTCTTGTGACCTACTTGAGCTTTCCAAGGGGAGGGTGAGATATCCCTACCTATTGTCTTTCGCAAAGATACTAAATATCTAACACCTTTATGGAATGATATTTTTATAGACGAAGTATTAAGCTGTGAGATGATCTACTGCAATGAAACCTTGTCTCTAGGGATAAAAAGTGCTTGTTATTGATTGCAATTGTCTTATACCTATGGAAACATTGGGCTTGTTTGGAGCCTTGGACATACACTATCTGTTGTGTCAGTCCTTGTGCTTTTTTGACCACTTGTTTGCTGTGTTTTCTCTTGCCAAACCAATCCAATCAGAAACAAAAACAATCCATCAACATTTTGCCTTTGAAAAACATCAGACACTACTTCAGCGCCCCTGGTATTATAGCAGCTCGCCTTTGGTAGTACAGTAGATCGCCTTTGGTATAGCAGTAACCCACCTCTGGCAAAACTCTACTTCAGCGCCCTTGGTATAACAGTAGCTCACTTTTGGTCACTGTAGCTCGCCTTTGGCATAGCAGTAACTCGCTATTGGTAGCTCAGTCCATCACCTCTGGTCCATAGTAGCACACTTTTGGTTGCACAGTCCTGTGCCTCTGGTCAAACAGTATAGTGCTTTTGGTCCAGTACTTTGTGCATCAGAAGTTTGTCTATTTTCTTAAAGCATCTCACAAAAACCCAGCATTACCTTTTGTCCTAGTGTATCCCATGGTAACCACTAGGCTATAGCAAACTATGAAATCCAAGCAAGTTGTCCCTAAGAAGCACAAGTCACCTCCTCGCACACCGCAATTAGGTCATCTCAACATTACTCCTAAGGTGACTCCTAGTACACCCACAGTAAAACCAATCAGCTCTCTGAACATGCCGCACATGGATGACCCAAGCAATCGTCATGAGGATAGGATCCCTTTGATAAATGTGCCTCAATATACCACAGGCTTACCTCCAGATTTTGTCCTGCAAGTTATACTGTAGATTTAGCCCCATCTCAAGAAGAGCGACACTTTGAAATAGGTCAATCCTCTCAAGTAGATGGGCAAGATCTTGATGAAATCATACAAGAGCCTAGAGTCATGGCTGCCTTTGACAAAATCCTTAGTGAGAACCAAGACCATTTCTTTCACTTGCTTGCAGAGCAAGGTGCCAAGTTACCTCAAGATTTTGATTTATCCACTCTCAAGGAGAACAACAACGTCCAAGATACCATACAAGCGGTGCAAACCATGTCAACAGTGACTACGCCCTTACCTACATAAGGTTCACAGTATAGGAATCCCCTTTTTCAAAATCCAATAGGGGAGAGACCCATATCACCGCTTCTGACTCCTATGGAGATCTATAAAAACCAACAAGAAACTCTACAATGTCAAGCAGAGTTAGCTAAGCAAGCCACCTTAGCTCGAACAAATGTGCAACTACCTCCTAAAGTGTCCACCGCAATCGCAAGTGGAATCTTGGTTACCCCATCACGCGAAGGTTTCCCACCAAATTACAATCCGGGGAACAATTATGTAGCCATGCACCAAGGGTCTCAACAAATGCCACCCCCTATATCATCACACCTTCATATCTCTCAACCAGTTAGAGTCATGCAACCCCAACCACAACATTCTTCTACTCTTGTCCTTAAGCAACCCCAACCACAGCATTCTTCTACTCGCATCCTCAATCAACCCCAACCGTCACAAATCACGTCTACCTATGTCCCTCCTCCACAACGTTCATCCTCGCTCAACTTCTTTACACGTTGCCTAGCCACTCTCAACATTTCCAACATCAAGTTTCCCAAAGCTATGTGCTGCCATCGCAACCTAATCAAATGCACTTTAGCTTTCCTCCACCCCATTCTTTTCTTCAACCATCACAAAGCCAACAGTCTTACCTAGTGCCTCCTCCACTTCTGCCAAATCAAAACCTCCAATTCCAAACCAATCTAAACCAATCGTACAACCCGTATGTTCCCAATCAATCTTACGACCCTTCTAACACCAATGTGCATGGCTCACATTATAATCTTTCATATGGGCAACACCAACCACTTTTTGGACAACAGGAGATGTTACCAACCCCTCCCACGACTATGGAGCTAAAGATCGCAGAAGTTCAACAGCAGCTATCTGATCTTACTTTTGGCCACACCAAAAAGACCTTCTCTTTAGAGGAAGTGTGTCCTTATCCTTTTGATCGGTCATTACCAATGATCCCTTTTCCTCAAAACTTCACTATTCCCAAGTTTGATAAATACAAAGGAAAAGGTGACCCAAAAGACCATCTTAGGGAATTCTATCTTGCTTGCTTCGAGGTCTCACACAACGACACATATCTTATGTGTCTCTTTCCTCACAGTCTTGAAGGTCAAGCTATAGAATGGTTCTCACACTTACCCATGGGTATCAAGTCTTTCAACGAGCTAGCAGAGAAGTTTGCCACCCATTTTTCTTACAATGCAGAGCATGAGATTTCCATGACATATCTATGCAACAATAAAAAGAAAAATGGTGAAACTTTCATTTCTTTCCTTCAATGATGGAGACAAATGGCTAGTAAATTCCCTTTCAAGATTCTGGAGAAATAGCTTGTTAGCATATTTGTGCAGAACCTCAACCAAGAGTTAGGTTTTCATTTGCAAATTCTTAGTGCTACAACCTTCAATGAAATCACGTACAAGGGGATCAATATTGAGAAGGCCCTCATTGCTAAGGGTGTGGTCAAAATCTTTAAGGAAACGAAAGATAGCACTTCTCATCAACAATCGAACGATAAACCCAAATATTGGAACAAGAACAAAAATGTGGTCAATGATGGGGTGGTCGATACTAAGCATGTCCAAACGTTGCAAACACCGCTGTAGCTCTCCAAACCAAGTCAAGCTCCACCTCAACAACAGCAGCAACAAAGGCAGCCTTATCCAAACCAACAACAACGACAACAAGAGCGGCCCCAACAAGATTACCCTCCGCGACGTCAATTCACTCCTTTGGGAGTGCCCATTGAATCGGTCTTACAACAAGCTTTGCAGAAAGGGCTCATCACCTTACCTGATGCTCCCCCATATGGAGAACCTGTCTACAAAACGGCACATTACAAAGACAATGAATATTGTGAGTTCCATAGGAGCAAAGGTCATAGAACTGTGTCGTGCATGAAGCTCAAGCACCTTATCCAAAACCTCATCGACGGTAATCAAATCACTTTTGTGGATGAATCACCGGCACAACACATGAACAAGGATCTAGATATGTACAAGGAACCATTCCCTCATCATGGTCCAGCTTCTCCTCATGATAGAGGTAAAGGTATCAATCATGCTTCCACATCCTTCGATTCCATTGTAGGTCATTTTGAAGAGAGTTGAGTGTCTACCCTCACAATCAAAGGCAAATCTATGGATTGTGCTGTTACTACTCGTCGAGGTCATGTCACCATCCGTGCACCTACACCTAGGCTTCCGGTTCAGTCTGATTATAATCTTGTCGAACATCTAGGGAGAACACCAGCACAGATCTCTATTTTGGACCTTCTACGATTATCACCTGCACATAGAGTGGTGCTAGAAAAAGCCCTCCAAGAGTCTTCCATTCCTAACAACATAGCGGTCGTGGATTTCCTAGCTATAGTAGGTAACATCGCTTCGCCCTATAATGTGGTCTTCTCTGAGAAAGATCTTCCATCCCATGATCCTTGTCACAATGATGCCCTTCATATTGAGGTTCTCATCCATAAGTGCAAAATCAAATGTATACTCATAGATGGTGGTGCTGGTCTCAACATCTATTCTTTAAAGTTACTAAAGCAATTGGGATACTCTGAGGATCACATCAACACTGATCATAGTATTACAATCAAGGGGTATGATGATGTAGAACGCCGTTCAGAAGGTGTTATTCACTTGCCTATACAACTGGGCCCTGTCATGCTTGAAACTAGGTGTCAAGTCCTTGATATTGAGCTACCTTACAACATTATCCTAGGCCGCCCATGGATCCATGCAATGAAAGCCGTTCCCTCCACGTACCATCAGTCTCTAAAGTTCCCATACAATGGTACGGAGATCACCATCCCAGGAGATCCTAATCCTTTTGAATTCTGTTGTGTCTTGCAAGGAAGCTATAAGAATTGCAACCAAGTGCCTAAAAATGACAAAGCCCTTGAATCCCCACTATATGTTGATCCTGCAACTCTAACCCAAGCCTCTACAAGTGAACCTAAACCCCTCCCCAAAATCACAGCTCGCATCCAGGATATAGGCTTTGGCACTTATGATATCTCAGAATCTTGTTGTGTAGGGCAGATGCCTCTCTCTCCAAAATCTTACGGCCAACCACCCATTGCCAAAGTACCCAAAAAGGCAGCTATTCCTCCCCCAACATTCCTAACCCAATTCCAACATGGACGGTTATTGGAAGAGGAAACTATTGAGGACATTTCTTCTTGGCTCTACAAGGAGAACGAACCAGTCACCATACCAGTCAAGCAATATGGCAATGGCTTAAGAATAGTAAAAAATATGGGCTATAAAGGCAAAGGTGGCCTTGGGAAACAGAATCAAGGACCTATGGAGCCCATTGTGGTAACAAAGAAGCTAGACAAGAAGGGATTAGGATTTGGTAAGGAGGTACCACGCGCCTTGGACATCGAGTATATCCTCGACGAGGTAGCTGACACTTTTCCCACTGATTCGATGTCTACAAAGGATGTCATCAATGACTCGTCCCTCCACATGACCAACCTATTCGCAGAATCCTCCATTTTTATGCTATCCTCTATATCTTTAACCTCCACTACCAACACTCAGAATGTCACACTTGTCTACCCTGAACTTATTGATTAGGACCAACAAGGGGCCCCCATTAAAGATGTATTTCAGAATGACGAAGCTTTAGCTGAGTTCATGGGACTTCGGGAAGGTATCCCTCTTGGCGATCACAAAGCAGGTTTTGTAATGGAACTAGAGCCCACGGCTTATTTTGGTGAGAATGCCAAATCCTCCAATCGCAAAAGTGCAAATAAAGAAAGATCTCTAGGTGAAAACCACACTGTGGCACCTCCTGATCACAAAATAGTAAAAACAAAGGACGTATCCAAAGGTGAAAACCCAACTGTGGCACCTGAGGATGGAGGATTTGACCTTCCCCTACCATCTAAGTATTAAGAGAAATCAGCTCTCCTAGTGGAAGATTCTATAGCGATAAATCTGGGCACAAAGCAAAATCCAAAGACCACATTCCTAGCGGCATCATTATCTGAAATAGAGCACAGAAATATTAACAACTTCTTCTTGCAACTGTAGACACCCAAATTTGTCCCAACTTTGTCCATGTCCTACAACACCTTGTTAAAACATTATCCTAAACATCATAAGCCATTTTTGTCCTAAATCCCACTCTTAATCCCATTTATCCATTAGCCAATTAATTAAATAAATTTTATTTATTTAATTAAAATCCCATTCAATCCCATCCTCATCCTACTTAGCCAATTAATTAAATAAATTTTATTTATTTAATTAATTTCACATGCATAATCCCATTTATCTTATCCCCATCCCAATTAATTAAATAAATTTTATTTATTTAATTAATATCCAACTCATATCCTAACTAATTCAAATATTTTATTTGAATTAAACACTCATCTTTTCATCACATTCCAACACTTGTCTAGTCAATCATGTGTTACAACTTTTATTTTTCACATGCACAACTAATGGGACCTAATTTTAGTATTTATCTACACAAGCACACCTAAGCCTCATCCTCCTTTGCCACATGTCATATGACTACAATTTCTTGATGTGCAAGGAAACCTAACTTAATCCTATCCATCCATTTCACCTAAAGCCCTAATTGATCCTAGCCATCCATTGGAACCAAGCCTTTCCTATAAATCAACCCCCTCACAAGCCATTAGCATGCATTGAGCCTTAAGCACCCTTATTTTGTCAAATTTTCTAAAAGGGCATTGATCCTCAAGTATCCACATGCTGTTGAAATATCATTAGAGCCTTTGCATCCATCATCTATCTCCTTATCAACGTTATGCTGCGGAATCGAGCAATCAACACAACAAAGCGATCAATCAATCAAGTTCATTTTGCATCTTCGAGGTATTGAATTATTTGGGTTTAGGTTATGCATTTCAATTGTTTGATCATTTCCATTTATAAATCCAAATTTTTTGATATACATTTGGCACGCCCGGTGGGACTCACGTCCCTGATTAACCCTCTTGTTTGAGTTGTTTTTGTGAAGATCAGATTTCTTGGAGCGTCAATCATTCATTTTTGCAGGTTTATGCACTTTGATTTATAGGTTGAAGATATTTTATATTGCTGATTTTTTTAATTTATGACCAGATTTGTTGCAGAGGGTTTTTTGTTTTGCACAGGTCCTGGAAAAAAGAGATCTTAGATTCATTGGAAAGAGGACTTCGAGAGCTTTCCGAAAAGTGGTTACATTAAAGATTTGGCTCAGTATTCAAAGAGTTATGACGATTTGAAGTTGACCCTACGATTCTAATTTTTCAGAAATTTTTGACGCGCGACTTTTTGCTGATTTTTTTAATTTATGACCAGATTTGTTGCAGAGGGTTTTTTGTTTTGCACAGGTCCTGGAAAAAAGAGATCTTAGATTCGTTGGAAAGAGGACTTCGAGAGCTTTCCGAAAAGTGGTTACATTAAAGATTTGGCTCAGTATTCAAAGAGTTATGACGATTTGAAGTTGACCCTGTGATTCTAATTTTTCAGAAATTTTTGACGCGCAACTTTTTGCTGATTTTTTTAATTTATGACCAGATCTGTTGCAGAGGGTTTTTTGTTTTACACAGGTCATGTAAAAAGGAGATCTTAGATTCATTGGAAAGAGGACTTCGAGAGCTTTCCGAAAAGTGGTTACATTAAAGATTTGGTTCAGTATTCAAAGAGTTATGGCGATTTGAAGTTGACCCTGCGATTCTAATTTTTCAAAAAAATTTGACGCGCGACTTTTTAAAAAAAAAATCATATCTTCCAATCTAGCAAACCAAATCACATTTTATTTTTTGCAGTGACTTGTAAGTGAATCAAAGGAGCTGGAGCAACATTTGGATCAATCATAATAGCAACTTGGAAAGCAAT
Organism: Cunninghamia lanceolata; assembly: GCA_027924645.1. Taxonomy (NCBI): domain Eukaryota; kingdom Viridiplantae; phylum Streptophyta; class Pinopsida; order Cupressales; family Cupressaceae; genus Cunninghamia; species Cunninghamia lanceolata. The sequence continues at coordinate 4,254,253 of BSBN01001074.1, read as the reverse complement.
TTTTATGAGGTGCACTCATTCTAATCTCTCATCTCTAATCATTATTTGATCACACATTTAGATTTTGGGCATAAAACAAACAACTTGTTTGTCATCACACTTGGATTTGGACTTTAAAATAAACAATTGTTTGCAAATTCACATCAAAAAATTAGGCTAAAACAAACCATTGTCTTCCATCACATTTGGATTTGGGTCTAAAAAGAAAAAGTGTTTGAACTGTTTGTTACACATTTCAAGTTTCTAAGGGGAAATTAACAACTGCGAGTGTGAATCAAGTGACAGCTCACTTGGTTTGCTTTTGTCATACCCTTCTTAGGAGGCCTGCTTGGAGACACACCACTCCAAGGGACGACCTCAATCGAGGCTGAATCGAAAGACACCCTCATTGGGAGTTGGAATCTTGTCACTCTTGGCTAAGCCCCAAAGAACTTTATACCTTTGGGAAGTGAAGGTGAAGGGTGGGTTACCCCTTTCTCCTGGCTGTGTGGCAGGATTTCACTTTCAATTCTATAGTCAACCTTGTGCAATAGATAGCCTAAGACCTAATTGGCTATACCCACTTGACTACACATTAGGCTTGTTGATGTGTCTTCCATGTGTGCTTGCATAATCATCACATTTCATTTTCAAAGTCAACAACTTGCTTATGTGTCTTGTGTGAGTGATTCATGTGTGTATATACATAATCATTTGTTTGAATATTGTCACATCAAGTTATAAACACCCAAACACACAAAGACAAGTCATCCTACACATTCTTCCAATAACATTCAAACCCAATCACCTTCATCTCAAACATAGCCAAGTCATCCAAACATTCCACATCATCATCCAAATCCCTAAGCAAGCACTTACTAAAAGGACTTAAGACAAACACGTGGTGACAACATGTCTACACTAGAGGACCTAGAAATCAAATTCCAAAGATTCCTCCAAAATCTTTATCAAGGATTACAACCCCTAAACCAAGACGCCATTGAAATATTACAATTCTTCATCCAAAAAGCTCAACCTCACGTAAGCCAATCACCTCAACTACAACACTCCATAGCTCAAGTCCAACACCTTTTAGCCACTAGTCAAGTTCGACAAGTACAACAATTCTTAGCCACTTCCTATCAACCTAATCCACCTTATAGCCACATGTCATATCCATCCACTTCCTATCAACTTAATCCACCTATCCATCAAGTCAATGCCACATCAACCTATCAACCTCCACCTCAAGCTTATCCAATCCCTCATACCACCATTCCAATGCACTACCAAGCCCATCCACAAGGCAATCAAGTGATATCACAAGAACAACATGCAAGTCCAAATAGCCCTTTGTACATAAATCAATCAGGTCCAAGTACACCTTTTCAACAAGACCACCAAGCACCATTGATAGACCTAAGTCCACCTTTGCAACAAGAAGCACATCCAAGTCCAAGTAATCCCTTGTACATAAATCAAACAAGCCCAAGTTATCCTATGCAAGACTTAATTGCCTTTGCAAAGGGAGATACCGATCTAGAGTGGCCTTCATCATCCAATCACCCACCAACACATGAGCCAACTTATCCTATCCCAACACCACCATGTGATCCCAATCATAGTCCATTGATCCTTTTACCTTCCAAACCACCAAGCCCCTCATTACCTTCCTCACCATATCATTCTAATCGTTCACCAAAGGATGCGGCTGAGAGAGTTTTACAAAGGATGCTTGAAGCAAAACTCATTGAACTTCCTAAAGTCAAACCATGTGAAGAAAGTCCATATGATGAACATGATTATTGTGCATACCATAGGACCAAAGGCCATAATACAAATCAATGTCCAATATTTGTCTCAATTGTTTACAAGGTGTACCCACCTATAATGGGAAATCGTGCCACATCATCACCCCCATCTAGTCCAAATCCTAATCCATCCAATCCAATTAGGTCTCAACCTAATCCTAGTCCTAATCCTAATCCAACACCAACTACCATTATCATACATCCATTATATTTTCCATCCACCCATACACTTGCAAAGGATGTGATCCATTGGCTACTAGCTAGGAATAAACTACCTCCATGTCAAACACGAATTCATGAGCCTACCAATGAACTTCCAAAGGTCATGTCCAATCCTATAATCTCATCATGTGGTTCACATATCCTTGAGCCTCTTCAAGAGGCTTCCATTAACATATCTAGCCCTTTAAGCCCATCATGTGACCTACAAGCCAACAAGTCTATTCAAGAGTCTCCAACCACAAGCCTAAGTCAAGAGCCATCATGCCTTCATGTTGATAACTATCAAGAGCCTATCAAGTCCACTCAAGAACCTTCCACTTCCATCCAAAGTCAAGAGGTATGTCAAGAGCATAATCTTAAACATGTGGAAACATTAAGCCCTAGTCCAACTCAAAATCAAAACACTTTCATGCAACCTATCCATAATATCTACCTTCTTTATGATCAAGATGATACCTATGAAGAAGCTATCCATGAGCACCTTGATCCTATCCATAATCCTATATCTATCCATGACCAAGATATCCACATTGCTCCTAGTCATCTACCATCTAGCCCTATCCATAATGAGCAAACATCAACTTGTCATGATGAGACACTTGTCCCCCAAGTAAGCATAAAAGATCACACCAATAACTTGGATCAACATGAACATAAGCAAGATCCTAATGATCCTCCTTTCACATTGACCATCGATTCCACTTCAAGTCCACCATCATGTCCTATTGGTCTTACCACCCTTATAGATGAATGTTCTTCCTTAGGACAACAACAACCTTTATCCACTTCAGCTTCTCCATCTAATAACAAACTCAAGTCTAGTGTTCAAACCTCAGCTAGTCCCATTGTCCATCGCATACTCCAAAACATGAACTACCAAGGAAAAGGTCTAGGCCTTTATGAACAAGTTATTTTGGAGCCAAACCATGTCAAAGTTCATCCATGCTCATATGGCCTTGGATACACACCCCAAGGTAAACAAGACCAAGATGTTGGTAATCCCTTCATGAATCCTAAACTTACCACTTTCTATCACACTCCCCATCTACCCAAAACATATGTAGCCATTCCTCCATCATCCTATAAATGTCAAAAGCATGTGACCATACACCTTCCACCATCCACTTTACCTCCACTTTTACCAACTCCAAATATCCCTCCATCCACCTTGCCACCATTGCTTCCAACACCTAACATACTTATCATTCATAAGTATCCTTACATCCCTAATCATGGCCAACAAAAGCACACATCGCCTAAGCATAAAGCTTCCAATCATTCCATCCACTCCACCCACCCCATGGGATTCAAAAGCAAAAATTTTGATGCCTTTACCTATAAAGCTAAAAGTCCTACCAAAAATCCAAAGAACTATCATGCCTTAGGGCACAAACATGAAAAATCAATGCAAAGAACCAAAGCAAAGCAATCCAAAAAGCTATCCAAGCCCATACGTCCAAAAGCAAAGCCCAAAAGCAAAATGGTTTGGGTTCCTAAGCAAACAGCTAGCAAAGCGAATGAGGCATCCTCATCCACATCTAAGCAACCATCCAAACCCTTACCTCCAAAAGCAAAGCCCAAAAGCAAAATGGTTTGGGTTCCTAAGCAAATAGCTAGCAAGTCAAATGAGGCATCCTCATCCACATCTCAAGAATCCCAATCACCTATCTCCATCCAAAAGCCTATTTCCATCCAAAACTTCCATTCCCTTCAAAAATCCCACAAGCAAAACAAAAGCACTAAAAATACTAAATCTATGTGGGTTCCTAAATCACTTCATCAACCATCTCCTAAGCAAACATCTCCATTGCTTCCTACACCACCATCTCATCAAAAGCTTCAATGTTTATCATGGTGTGTGCAACCGTTGGTCATGATTCCCTTCCACTCCGCAGCACCTTCACATATCTACATCTACCCATCTTCCATCCATTATCTTGCATATCTCCGCCATGCTATCCCTATGGTCCATGCTTTTGCATAAGCCTACATAATCCACATCATAGTCCACTATCCCGATCCATCTATCCTTGCATGAACCTTTCATAATCCATTTCATCATCTACTATCCACCTAATCTATCTCCCATCCATGCAATCCCTTATCAACATCTATGAGCATAATGACATGGTCTATGCGATGACATCCATCTCCAACGGGACTACCAACATTTATTGAACTAGCCACTTGAGTCCCTCCTATCCATTACGATGGTGAAAACCTGGCAAACAGGCGCCATGTGTAATTGTCAACCCATCTAAAAGCAAAAAGAAAAAAAAAAGAAAAAAAAAGCAAAAAAAAAAAAGTCAAAATAGTAAAGAGAAATCCCTTCATCCAATGGTGAAAACCTGGTAAACAGGCGCCTTGGATAAGTACCATGATGAAAACCTGGCAAACAGGCGTCATGTGTAGGTTGATCTTCTATGTCACTTACACTTGGGGGCACATTGTTTCATCCAACCTATCCATTTCCAAACTATCTATCCCATTATATCATTTACCATCCTACCATCCTTAGCCATTACATAAACAAGCCTATCCTATTGAACCCATTTATCCATTCATCCATCCTTCTGCCTTTTGATTTTGATGAAGACATAGGGGCAAAATCTTGAAACATGCTTTGGATATCTCTTGGTATACCTCATAACTTCCTCATCAATCCATATTATCATTATCCACCTATCATACACCTTGTCATGTAAAACCTATCATGTCATCCCATGGTCATGAACTTTGTCATGTAAAAATCCTAAGCATTACCACCTAGAATGGGGGCAAGTTCTTCCTATGCAACATCGCCTTTGAAGATCACATCCTAGCTCCCTTATGATCCATCCACTATGGCATATCCTTATCATAAGCTTTCTATCTTATAGCTTATCCCCATCCATTTATCATGAGCTTTCCACTATAGCCTACCTATTTGTTTATCATGAGGCATGCATCCATCCCTTTTATGGCCTATCTTTTTATCCATCCATATATTATGAGCCTTCCATCCCTTGTTGCCCATCTTTTTATCCATCTAATCCCATTCATCCATCTTTGCACCTAGACTTGGTTTTCCCTTGTCATTGGTATCTAGCACAATAGCTACCTAAATTGTAAATCCATTGACATCCCAAAACATTTTAAAAACAACAAAAAAAATTAAAATATGTCAAAAAATCTAAAAAATCAAATATCCAACGAAAACTCCAAGCAATAAAACCAATCATCATCAATCCAAAATAATCCACTTCATCAACATTCAATCAAAATCAATTCGTCATCATCTTCAATCATCATCATCAATTCTTCCTATCAATAACATTCATTCATCCATTTCAATCAATCACTTCTTCCAGTCATATCAATCAAATCAATCTAAGCAATGATCTTAAATCCATGTCACACTAATCCATATCAAGCAAGCTAATGAATCAAGGAACATTATCCAATCAAATCAACAGGTTTTGATCCTAATCTTGTCATGAGCCCAATCAATCATCATCAATCATCATCAATGGGATATAGCGTTCCCACATCCTTGTGTTGATCTAGGGATATAGCTTTCCCCACAATGACAACACTATCATCATCAATCAAACAATCAATCATTGGTTTATGACTTGACAAGGGCAATACCTTGTTTGTTTTACATCCTTTGAGCACACTAAGAACACTTGCTTATGCTTAGATTGAGTGTACACTCTAATCATCACACCAAAGCACATCAAGCCAACCATCAAAACAAATCCTATCAATCATCAACATTAACACTAAAGCAAATCAACTCAAGTACATCAATCTAGCCATCAAAACAAATCCAATCACTTCAGCAAGTCAAAAGAAGCTCAATCCACCACAAATCATCCATCCTTCATCAAATCAATCTAATCAACATTTCATCATCTTCAAGTCATTCCAAGCAAAGATCCAAATGCAAGCCCATCCTTAAATCCATACCAATCAAGTTAATCAATCAAGCCAAATTATCCAAATGCAATCCATGGTCTTGATCCTAGCCTTGTTGTAAGCCAAATCAATCAATCAACTAGCCAACCAACTCAGCAAACAACTTTGTGTTGATCTAGGGATATAGCTTTCCCTGCAATGACAACACTCTCAACTATCAACAATCAGCAATTAATCATTGGTTTACAGCTTGACAGGGGCAATACCTTGTTTGTTTTTGAATCATTTGTGCTTGCTTGCTTGTGTGTGTTATCTTTTTATCTTGCATTTGTATCACATCTATATCATTCCAGCTAATATTCATATCTTGTGTATGTTGGAATAGCTTTTTGCACTATCCTTTGCATCTAAGGTCATATCATACCTTTTGTGTAGTAGGACTTCAATGCTCTAAGTTTTCTTCCTCATATGTTAGACAAGGTTGTATTACGCTGGGGCACAAAACACATCGTCACCCTGGTCCTTATACCTTGGTGCATAACGTCTAGTGCTATATCAAACATCATGGTTGCTCACCTTCATTGCAGCATAACGCATCATCATTTCTTCTATCTATCCCCTTATCTTTCTTTTTGCAGCCAAGCCATTTCTTTTCGAGAGCCTACCCGTGTTTGTCCAACCTGCCTAACCTCTCGAGGGGGCATCATCATCCCATTTCATCCTATCTTTCCACCATCATCATCCTCATCATATCTTTCCATCATCACTATCATTTTCCTCTATCCATACCTTGGCTTCTTTGAAATGATGTTACTCGACACAAATCTTATCATCTCGAACATCATCTCAAAGAGGGGCAAAATGTAGACACCCAAATTTGTCCCAACTTTGTCCATGTCCTACAACACCTTGTTAAAACATTATCCTAAACATCATAAGCCATTTTTGTCCTAAATAATACCCTTAATCCCATTTATCCATTAGCCAATTAATTAAATAAATTTTATTTATTTAATTAAAATCCCATTCAATCCCATCCTCATCCTACTTAGCCAATTAATTAAATAAATTTTATTTATTTAATTAATTTCACATGCATAATCCCATTTATCTTATCCCCATCCCAATTAATTAAATAAATTTTATTTATTTAATTAATTTCCACATCATATCTTATCTCATCCTATTCAACTTCTCAATTAATTAAATAAAATTTATTTATTTAATTAATATCCAACTCATATCCCAACTAATTCAAATATTTTATTTGAATTAAACACTCATCTTTCATCACATTCCAACACTTGTCTAGTCAATCATGTGTTACAACTTTTATTTTTCACATGCACAACTAATGGGACCTAATTTTAGTATTTATCTACACAAGCACACCTAAGCCTCATCCTCCTTTGCCACATGTCATATGACTACAATTTCTTGATGTGCAAGGAAACCTAACTTAATCCTATCCATCCATTTCACCTAAAGCCCTAATTGATTCTAGCCATCCATTGGAACCAAGCCTTTCCTATAAATCAACCCCCTCACAAGCCATTAACATCATTGAGCCTTAAGCACCCTTATTCTGTCAAATTTTCTAAAAGGGCATTGATCCTCAAGTATCCACATGCTGTTGAAATATCATTAGAGCCTTTGCATCCATCATCTATCTCCTTATCAACGTTATGCTGCGGAATCGAGCAATCAACACAACAAAGCGATCAATCAATCAAGCTCATTTTGCATCTTCGAGGTATTGAATTATTTGGGTTTAGGTTATGCATTTCAATTGTTTGATCATTTCCATTTATAAATCCAAATTTTTTGATATACAGCAACGAACCATCAACTTTGCATGGACCTATGTAGATATGCCAGGGCTAGACCCTAAGCTAGTAGTTCATTATCTCACAGTTGATCCTCAAGTGAAACCAGTCAAGCAAAAGTTGAGAAAGATGCACCCACAGATAGCTCTCTTGGTGAAGGTGGAAATACAAAAGCTGTTAGACGCAAAGTTCATACGACCAATCGACTATTCAGATTGGGTCTCAAACATTGTACTTGTGTCTAAACTCAATGGGCGCATCCGCATGTGTAATGATTTCAGAGATCTTAATAAGGCATGTCCTAAAGACGACTTTCCACTACCAAACCTTGACATTATAGTGGACTTGACAGTAGGTCACGAGATGCTTTCTCTCATGGACGGATTCTCGGGTTACAATCAGATAAGGATAGCTGAAGAAGATCAACATAAAACAACCTTTACTTGTCCATGGGGCAATTATTGTTGGTGTGTCATGCTGTTTGGTCTGAAGAATGCAGGTGCAACCTATCAGAGAGCAATGACGGTGATCTTCCACGATCTGTTTCATCACATCATGGAAGACTATGTTGATGATATATTAGCTAAATCTTCTAGGGCGGATCACATACAGGTCCTAGGGCAGATCTTCGACAGGCTTGAAAAATACCAAGTAAGACTCAATCAAAAGAAGTGTGTATTTGGTGTAACATCCGGGAAGCTGTTGGGATATATAGTATCTCGTAGAGGCATCAAAGTGGATCTAGCGAAAGTAAAGGCTATAGTGGAGATGCCTCCACCCAAGAACCTTAGGGTGCTAAGGAGCCTTCAGGGAAGGTTGTAGTCCATTCGGTGTTTCATATCACAGCTAGCAGATAAATGTCAACCATTTCAACACTTTCTCCGCAAGGATGTCTCATTCCGATGGGATTATAAGTGTCAAGCAGCATTTGATCAGCTTAAAGAGTATTTTGCTACACCCACTGTATTGGTTCCACCAGTCGCAGACAAACCATTGATATTATACATCTCCACTACAAATTCGGCCTTGGGGGCCTTGTTAGCACAAAATGATGACACAGGAAAAGAGCATGTCATTTATTACATCAGTAGAACCTTGGTGGGATATGAGCTCAATTATTTGCCAATGGAAAGGGCTTGTTTAGCAGTAGTGTTTGCCTCCCAAAAGTTGCGGCATTACATGCTGAACCAACATACAAATCTGATAGCCAAGATTGATCCCTTGAAGTATCTACTAGCAAAAGCAGCTCTCACAGGCAGACTAGCTAAATGGGTCATGATCCTTAGTGAGTTTGACATTGAGTATATGGATTGTAAAGCCATCAAAGGACAAGCTCTAGCGGATCAACTAGCAGAAGCACCTATGAAAGATACACATCCTATGGTAGTAGACTTTCCTGATGAAAATCTCTTCACTCTGGCTAACTCCATAATGTGGAAGTTGTATTTTGATGGTTCTTACACACAGCATGGATCAGGAGCCGGCATCTTGTTTGTCACACCTCAAAATGACTACATTCCTAAGTCATATCGGCTTGCATTTCCTTGCACCAACAACATTGCCAAGTATGAAGCACTCCTCGTAGGTCTCAATACAGTAGTTCAATGGGACATCACAGAATTACAGGTATATGGAGACTCATAGTTAGTCATTCGCCAAGTCACGGATGAATACCAAACAAAGGATGAAAAGTTGGTCCCCTACAAGCAACTAGTGGATGCCTACAAACCACACTTTTCTAGCATCGCATTTGAGCAAATTCCAAGAGAGCATAACAAAGCTACGGATTCTATGGCCTCTGTAGGGTCACTGATTGACATGCCTGCAAATACACAGAAGTGTGAGTTCTTGATCGAGCAATTGTTGATACCAGCCATTGATGTACCTGTTACTGAAATCATCTGTGAACTTGTTGGTCCCAATTCCCCATGGTACGAAGATATCTATGAATACCTCAAGAACAAAACCTTTCCCCCTGACCTATCATCCACCCAACACAAAACCTTTATCCGTCGATCCTCTCGTTACATCATTCTGGGTGATACACTATATCGCTAGAGTCTCGATGGTATCCTCTTACGATGTCTTAACGCAGAAGAAGCTGAAGCTACCTTACGAGACATAAACGAAGGTGTCTGTGGCGCGCATTCTACCGGTCCTAATCTTGCTAAGAAGATACTCAGAATAGGTTATTAGTGGCCTACAATAGAGCAAGATGCTGTACAATTTGCTAAGAAGTGTCTACAATGCCAGTAGCATGGAGATCTGATTCACGCACCAGCTCATGAATTACAACCTGTGACAACTCCATGGCCTTTTTCTCAATGGGGTCTCGACCTCGTAGGACAAATCCACCCTTCCTCCTCCAATGGCCACAAGTTTATCATTACCACCACTGAGTATTTCACGAAGTAGGTGGAAGCCATTCCCATGACCTATATCATCGGTAAGCAAATAGCCAAGTTTATCCTAAACTACCTCATATGCTAGTATGGTATTCCCCAAGCCATTGTCACTGATAATTGGAGACCATTCAAGAATCAAGATGTCCGTGCCTTGTGCATACAATACAATATCCAACATCACTTTTCAACTCCCTACTATCCGCAGAGTAACGGCCAAGCTGAGGCTTCCAATAAAACCATTCTCAAGATCCTTAAGAAAATAGTCAATGAAGCTGGTCGTGATTGGCACTTGCAACTCAATCCCGCCCTATGAGCCTACCGCACTAGTATCAGAACACCAACTGGTGCCACACCCTATGCCTTGGTCTTTGGCTCTGAAGCCATCCTACCTATAGAGGTTGAGATCCCATCCCTCAGAGTTTTCATGCAGGACCTGATCGATGGAGACGAGTATCGTACTTCCAGATTAGCTAAGCTTGAACTACTAGATGAGAGGTGCCTTGCCGCACTTAATCATCTCCATGTCTACCAAAACTGCCTCTGGCGTAATTATAATAAAAAGATCAAAAAAAGACGATTTCAAGTTGGTGATCTTGTACTTAAGGAGAATCAGAGAAATCAAGCAGATCGAGAAAAGAAGGGCAAGTTTGAGCCTAACTGGTTAGGTCCCTTCATTGTCACAGCAGCATATGGATCAGGAGCTTATACTTTAGCTACACCTGACGGCATTCCTCTAGATGAGCCACTTAACAGTGTCCATCTCAAGAAGTTCTATGCCTGATCCTCAGAGTATTCCAAAAATAATAATTAAAAAAAATAAAAAAATAAAAAGCAAAAAAATAAAAACAAACAAAAAAATCCGTCCTCTGGTGAAAACCTGGCAAACAGGCGCCTTGGATAAGTACCATAGTGAAAACCTGGCAAACAGGCGTTATGTGTAGAGTCAGCATCCATCGTCTGTCGAGTCCTGTCCACTCCTTGTCCAGTTTGCAGCGCCTCTCCATCCATCCATAATAAAACCATTGACCTTGTTTGCATTTCCATCTCCCTATCTAGTATAGCTTGGAAATTTGTCAATGTCCATCGTCGTCTCCCCATGTCTTGGTCTCGGTCTACAGTTAACACTGCCTTGTCCTTGGTCAAGTCTTTCTGTGTCTTCTTCGGTAGTCACCCCTACAGTTTCCTCTACCATAATGGGGGCAACTCTTTCCTTAACTTAGGTCTAGGGGAGGTTCCTTGTTCGTGGTTCACAACGCATACTTCAATCTTTCCTCATTTTCGCAGGTAACACCCTTTAACGGACACATCGCTCCTACGATAAGGATGTTATCTTCTCAACACTTTTTCCCACATCATCACTCCAACCAGAACTACATATCATTTCTTCTCAATCTTAAGGTACCTTGATCCCATGGATATGGGTATGTAGGTAGTCTGGAATACGAAGGAAGTATCCAGTACTCAGGTACATAAGATCTCCCCCTTCCATCTTGACCCATTTCATCACTCTATCCAGAACTACATATTTATCACGTTCATCTTCCATCGTAAGTGTGCCTTGATCCCGTGGATACAGGGTATGTAGGCAGTTTGGAATACGAAGGATGTGTCCAGTACTCAGGCACACACGATCCATCATTCTCCGCCTGTCTCAATCCAGTTGCACTTCATCCTTTTAGTCTTCCGTTTGTCAAAATCTATTTCGCCTCGACTTGACTAACTCAAGCAGCAAGCTAGCGCATCCTTTCAAAGCAAAAGTCCTTAACAAACTTGAAGCAAAGAAGCTTTCTTCTAGAGTCGTCTACTATCCTACATACCAATTGCCAACATCAGCTAAGTCCCACTTAACCAAGCCCTAGATCCACAAGCTTGTCTTCTGCAAAGTGTTCCATTGTTGAGACCAACACACGCATCTCCTACGACATGTGGCATTTCCCACAGCAAGACATTGTCTTTTTAGGTAGATAGCACCCTTTAATGGACACAGATTTCCTACGATAAGGTTGTTATCTTTCCTATCCAATCTATCCTGAGCAACCTCTTTGGCAAGAGAATATGTTGGCTGTATGTTTACTTTGTAAGTCAGTCAATTTGATTTTTGGTTTATCTTTTGTTCCTTTTCCAATACCTATTCAAGGCTACCTTGATTTATCTATAATCTTGGTATGTTGCGATGCAGTACAGATTGGGGGCATAGTCATTGCTTTCTGTGTGCCATGTTTGAGGAATGATCTTTAGCATCTTTCGTAGCATTCTATTTATCTTGTGTGTGTTACGACCTAGCATCTTACATATTAATACACTTCTTGCATTTACATGTATTGAATTTTATTTTATGCTCAAGACTATGGCTCATTCACATATACCTACAAGGTTATATTATGTCTAAGGGGATCTAAGTTCAAACCACTTGCTTGCAGAGTCAACGTCCACGCACTCAGATATTACTGCACCTTGGTCTTTTATACCTTGGTGGCGAACTATCCATGTGCTATATCAAAAATAAGGATTGCTCTTTATATACAACTGTGAAACCGTTGCAACAAGCTCATCCATCTACCCATCCATTCATCCATGGCCTTATATAGTTTTCCAGCAAGGATCGATCAACAGTCTTTCTCTCATGTTCTCTCCTATCTCCTTTCTTCTATCTATCATCAACCCAACCTCATCTGTCTCCAACAAAATCTTCTAGTCGAGCATCAACACTGTTCTTCTACCACTTCCTTGTCTTCCCGCTTGAGGGGGCATACGCTGGGGCAACTACCTACACTGGGGCATCAAAAAATTGTATTACATCTTCAATAATCAATTTCTTTGATGCAATGTAGTTTACTACATTGCATCAAAGAGGGGCAAAATGTAGACACCCTAAAATGACCAGGGCGTCACACGACTTGCATTTCGTGATATGTCAAATCACCTGCATTTCACACATTAATTAAATAATCTAATTATTTAATTAATTTCACCAAATTCTTCTAAATTCTAAAAGTCGACATTAATTGAATAAATTCTCTTTATTTAATTAATTAAATCAAATTCCTATGCTATTCTTCCATAATTAAATAATTTTAATTATTTAATTAGTTCATTATTCTTTTTCCAAAAATCAAATCCACATTAATTAAATAAATCTAATTATTTAATTAATTCAACAAATTCCCTCTTATCTACAATTAAATAATTTACATTATTTAATTAAATCAATTGTTCTTCTAAATTTAAATAAATCATGCAAATTTATTTAAATTATATCAATCCTCTAAAATAAATAAAATCAAATATTTTTATAATCTTCTGTTCTTCCAAAATCATGCACAACAATTAAATAAATTTATTTATTTAATTTGCTTTCAAATCTTCTAAATTAAATAATTCCAATTATTTAATTATTTCTTCCAAAAATATCTTCTCTAAATTTAAATAAATCAATTATTTATTTAAATTGTTTTTTCTTCTAAATTTGAGTTATCTCTAAAATAACTCAAGTTTTCTATATTTAATAAAGCAAAATATCTGCTTTACTCATGCAAATCCCTTCTTCTTGTTTTAAATCACTTAACTGATTACTTTATTCTTTTAATTGATTTATCTCTTCAGTTAACTCATTCTTCTATTCTTGATAACTCCTCTCATGCAAAAGAAAGCAAGACACATGTCTTCTTCTTATTCGTTGCACGTTCCTCAACTATTCTCCTCCGTTGATTCTTCTGAATTATCTGGACCATCGATTGATCTTCCTTGAAATCTATATAAACCCCCCTCATCTCCTTCATTGTCTCTCTCTTCGATCGTATTCTCAGGCATACTTAACAGAGCTTTGAGCATACAAAACGCGTCGATTGAGCACTCTTACGATCTTTTGACATTGATCTCTTGAGCACACTACTTGCTTGTTGCAGCTATGGCTTTGCAACTTCATTGAGCAATCCACATTCAATCCAAAGGAAACAATACAGATTTCGGTAAAAGTCTTTATTTCATTGATTATTTGTCATGGCTTTTATTTAAATTCGTTTTCTTTATGTTATTGGGTTTTTGGTTTTATTAGTTTAGATTTAATTGATTTTTCCTCATACACAAATCCTTCTTATATTTCTACAACATAATAATGATTTGGTCATGGAAGCACAAACCAATAACTCAAGAGCAGAAACACATTAACACATATGACACAAAGATTTTAACGTGAAAAAACTAGTTAAGGGAAAAACCACTGGGTGACTAACCCAAGAATTTATTCTCTGTTAAAAGAATAAGAAGAACAAAATGACACTTGCCAATTAGGGCTCACTGCCTGAGCACACTGCTCATAAGAGGCCCATTGCCTATAGGAGACACACTGTCTACAGAATAATAAATATTACATACTTGAATTGGAGAGTAGCATCTTCACCATGCTTGAGTCAGTTCCATTTAAGCTCAATACTTCTGCTCTGCTTTTCGCTCTTCTCCTCACTACCACTTTCTCATCTCCACATGGATACTTTGAAATGACTTCACAACTCTTATTTATATAAGTCATCGACTTTGGGATAATGATCAAAGTTAGCACAATACATACTTTATTTTATTACAGCAAATACACAAATACAACTTGATTTGTTACAAGAACTTCATGTGTATCACCATACTGTCGGCCACACATATCTAGGACTTCAATCTTCTTTGAGGAACACGCCATGCTTCATAGAACATCTTCAAGATCATCCGCAAGATGTGTAAACCATCCAGTCGGATATGATTAGGAAGGACATCATCACCTAGAAGTAAATCTTCAATTACGAGCTCAATCTTTAATGTGGACCGCCAACACAAACTGTACACAATCTAGAGACCCCCACAAACTTGCCTGAATCACCAAGAACATCCACACCACTTCTGCTTACTGAAATCATTCACATCTTCATCTGGAACCTCAAGAACATAGTCTGTCATCACTGTCACATTAGAATAAATGCTTGCGGACCTCTAGACCACGAACCAATTGAGTTGTGAATTCACATTGGCTTCCTAAACATTCCTTCAAATCTGCAGAAAAAGATATTGCATTTTTGGATCTCACTGGACCTATTTGTGTCACTCTGTCACCTCAGAACTAGTTTTACTAATATGGCGATAACTTTTCCAAACTTCAATCGAACCTCTCAAATCTTGACTGGATCATCTTTAGACACATATCTACAAACCCTTTGATGCACATTCTTTGATCTTCATCTTAGTTGGGATCTTCACTTCATAGAGCTTCATTGTCTTCATTGTTCTTCTTTCATTCTGATAGGACTAATTTTGTCAATATCCTCAGCACACAGCTCATCCAATCCTTGATATCAATGCAATAGGAGTCTGTTGACATCAATGATAACACCGGTTAGGCCCATACTTGCAAAAACCACTATGTTGGGTTGTCTAAAATAGGAGAATTTGGAAATGATGAGAAAACCCAAGTCAAAGTATATGAGTGTTATCCACAACTCACATCATCTCAATCTCTGATGCATTTGAAAAGGATAAATGATGCTTTCACAAAGTATACAGCAAGATTGTTGCAAGGTAACACAACCTTGAGGATTTCCATAGAAGCTATGAATGAAGTAACCAAATATGGGAGGTGGTACATCCAATTTGAGAAGTTCACATATCTAAGGGTGCAAGGTTTCACTGGGATTTATTATAGACTCCCTAGATATCCTGATGATAAAACAGTGCTCCTAGAATTATCTAGGCAATTGATCCCTTGTGCTGAGAAACTTAAGCACTTGCATAGAACCAATGTACAATTTCCCATCCGGTTTGGCAAAGGGAATTATACATGTCTTTCATTGGCATTAGCTGAGCATTTAGATAAAGAACTTCAACTTCTCAACCTTCATTACTATAATGCAAGGGATCACTTTGATCCAAATAAAGTGATGGAGAGGTTTGTAAGCAAAAAGTTTTTCCACAAAATGCATATAGAGAACTTTTGGGCTAACTGTATGGATGATTACGAGGTTATGAAGAAGGCTCATTCAAGATTGTCTTTGGCTTTTATTCTATATCATTGTAGTACCAGACCAATTAGAGGATGATGAGAATGTCATGGTTAGAGGAACTTGGGAGGTTCAGTACCGCCAACCAATTCCCCTACCTAATTGGGCTAATGCTGAGGAGAGTTCTCTTGACAACATAATGAGAGAGCCTATTAGATTAAGCAAGGCATGGGTGAGAGGTCAGGTGGCTGCCTTGGAGAGACAAGGGGTGCAACTCACATATACTGCACTGGAATTAGATAAAGAATCTAGAGGAGAAGAGGATGAACCAATAAACATAATAGATGAGGTAGAGCCAGCCCAAAAGTAGAAATTTGACAATGAAGAATAGGTACCATTAGCAGAAAAGGCTAAGGCTCAAAATATTAAGAAAACCTCGGCAAAATCATCTAAGAAAGATCAACCTCCTTCTGATAGAACAAGAGCTTCGAAGAAAAGGGATGTACCCTATGGTTCTGGAGAAGGCTCCAAGACCAAGAAAGTCAAAGTGAAGAAGGTCAGTGAGGATGTAGAAACTGCTGCTACAACTCATGATGATACAAGTTTGCTAACCTCTCCATCTCCTGTTGCTCCAAGTGTGAACACAACTGCACTCTCCCCAATAGCTAATACTGATGCCTCCACTTCCATTGCTTATACTATTGTGCCTATGACCTCAGCTACTATTGTTCAAGAAGTTGTCCCTGTTGCCACTTCACCCGCCACTACTATTTCAACTATTTTTTGCTCATTGGCAGTGTCTTCTAATGCCCCTAGCAGTCCCATTTCATCCATTGCTACCACCTCATGTTCCTCTACCACTACCACACCTTTACCTTCCATTTCTTCCACTCAATTATCTACTTCCACAGCACTACCTCCCATTTCTACAATTCTTTCACCTACTCTTCCTTTACCCTCATTGTCTACTTCTTCACCCATCATCATTTCCTCTGTCTTGTCAACCTCTTCCATCTCACCAACTTTGGGGTCCGCCATGCTTTCTAATTTAACACAAATGAACTTGCCTGCACTGTCCATATCCTCTGCCATTCCTATTTCTTAGATGCATGTGGATCAGGATTCAACATCCTTGGCTATGCTACTGCTGCCAGGAATTGACAAGGTATGTGTAGAATTGGGTTTACAAGAGCTAGAAATAGAAACATTGCCTGAATCAGAGAAAGACACAGTTGTTGAGGTAAGTAACAAAACATCCAATGAACATTTGATTGAAACAGTCAATGCTGAAGTGATTGATATATTTGACAGTACTCCAAAAAAGGGTCAAATAGAAGAAGTCTTCAAATCAGCCCAAGAGAATGTAATCGTAAACTAGAGAAAACTAGTTGATGGAGAAGATAAAGAAGTAGATAAAGACAAGGAGTCAGAACAAGAGTAGGGATCACTTGAAGAGCCTACCAAAACCAACAGTGAGAATGTCAATGAGCTAAGTAAGCCCTCCTCTTCAGCACTTGAGTGGTTGCAAAATAGAGTGGCATACCCTGAGCCACAGGTGGAAATAATGCAATTAGATTTGAGCACAATCTTGTCATAGGCTTGAAGGCCAAAGAAACAAAAGAAAGCAAAGGTTCAATCAAGAATCTATAAGGATGAGACACAATCTAGGATCACTGAAATAGCTGTCCCACCGGCCAATATAAGTAGACAACAAGTCAGAGCTGAGGACTACAATATCTCAATGGTTGATCTGGGACCAACCACTCGTGCTCAAAGAGTTGATGATTTTAAAGGGTCTGTCACCTCAATCCTGGAGCAATTGGATAAAGATGAATTATCAAAGAAGGAATTGAAGAAGCAAAATGAAGAACTCCAAACCTGCCTCCAGTTCTTGATCAAACCAATTGATGCTGGTGTGGATATAAGAATAGTGCCTACCTTCCTATCCACAGATGAAATGGCAAAGCTTGGTGAGGTAAGAACCATGAAAAGTGGAAGGATCTGCGGGAGGAGTATGACTCTTTCAAAGAATATTATTCGCGCATGTTTCCCAGAGTAAAGAGCATTAGAGATTTGTTGGCGCAGTCTTTAGTAGTTGAGAATATTCTAACTAGAGACAAGTTGTCCAAGGCTATCGAATGGTACCAACAGCTGAAATTGAGAAAAGAAACCTTCGAGAACATAAAAGAAGCTTATAAGCCAGCAGATGAAGAAATTCGAGCATTGATATATGATATTAATGATTCTTTAAGAGATTGCCTAGAAGAAGCTTACAATGACTATGCACCTTATGATGTTGAAAAATGAAAAGATAAATTACATAAGGTCATTTTTGAGAATACTGAGTTAAATATGGAGGACAAATTAGAGAAACTAGCGACCTCAAGGCTGAATTCGATGCATTTCACAAGGCCGGGGTAGAAATAGAGAAAATATACAGCAGGTTCAGCTCAGAGCTGGAGATGTTTGAATATCGAGTCAGCCATCTAAAGAATCTGGATCCCTTGGAGATCAATCCAACACTTGAAGCATAGCTCAACCACCATAATAAGTTAGCAGAGGAAGACAATCAATTTGGATGAAGAGCCTTGATATGTTTTTGAATATTCTGAAATGTAATCCTGTCATAATTGTAATTGCTATATTTGGGACAGCATGTGACTCTATTTTGTCTCTTTTGTCATTTAAAATTGATCTTTTCTATTAATATATTGAGTTGGGTAGTCAAATTGACTAGATTCAATGTATTTGGGGGTTGTTTTCATCTTTTTCATAAAAGACAAAATGTAATCTAGGATTTGCTATGAGCTGTTGCAAATGCATTTATTGAGGTAATTTGGACCGTTGGTGTTGAGTTAATCTCCACCGTTCATTGAAAAACTTGGTATGCCACTTTCCTATATAAAGGGTTGTCATTTCCGCTATTTGTAAGAGAGAATTTGATGCTGAATTGTTGACATTCTGCCATTTGAAGTAATACAAAGCAAGTTTCTGCAGTGTTTCTGAGAATTTGTGTATTGTGTTCCTTATTTAGTTTTCATGGTTTGCTGAAAGTATCTGATGAATACTCTAAGTCCATACTTTTAGTTGTTTGCTGATGGTAGATAGTTGTGCAAAGTTAGTCTGGGATAATCATTTATGCTAAAGTTCAATTGCATTTCACAAGTTAAATTGCATCGTTTATTGGGTATTTAACAAATGAATGTAATATGAAAATCTTTCGATTTCCATTGAAGATAGCATCATTTTCTACAGTACTGTAACATCAATTTTCAGTTTGGTAACTCAGAAAACTAGTTAAGTTTTAGAGTATTTGTCTACTTAAAGTAACCCATACATTGTGAATCTCACTTAGTATTTCTCTAAAACCCTAACCTCTTTTGCATTTTCTTTGAAAACTATTGTTAGATTAGGAATTTCAGCAGCAATTCACATTGTTTTATTAGCTAAAATCATAGAGGGTTTATATGTGTTTTCTGTTCCAACTTGATCTGTAGATTGCATGTAAGATGCTTTGTAGGCACAGTTAGAACATACCAACTGAGAGATTCCAAGCAAGCTAAGACCTAGCTGTAGAAACCTTGGAGTAGTCTTACCTAGGGTAGGATACTTTTCAAGAGAGGTGTGAAACTAGTAGTCACACCTGCGTTGCTGTGTGCTAAAACACTCATCAATAGTTTACCCACCTAATAAATCCAAGGATGAGCCTATTGATCAAGATATCTCACTCATCTGGGAGAAGATTAGAAATGTAAATCTATCACATTTAACTATGGAGTGTTCCTAATTGCAGTAGCAAAAGATTGAACAACAAAAGTCTTCTCCAAATGACCCTTTCAATGTTTTGACTAATGAGCTTCCTTGTTTTGTAGAAGAGGATGAAATTTTTTCATTATTTATCTCAGAAGAATAGTTAGGACAGAAGGATGAAGAGGTAAAAGAAGCTAATCAAGAGGAGCATTCCACAATTTGGTTTGATGAGTTACCTCCTTACATCAGAAATGATGAAGAAAATGTATTTTTGATCCCATCAACCACAAATTTAGAGCATCGAGAAGAGGTCAAAAGATGTGATGAGTTGCTAGTTGAGGACAGTAAACGTGATAATGAAGCCTTGGACCAGCAAGAGGAGCACAAAAATGAGCCTTTTGTGGAGTCTACAAAATTTGTTGAGTGCTGCCATGAGTTTAAAAACAATCCTCTTTCATTAAATATCCAAGAAGATTATGAAGAAGACTCATTTTGGAATGATCTTGAGGAGTTTGTTTCAAACCTAGATAATGTGAAAGAAGTTGCAAGTGATATGTTTGATGGTCTTCCTAACTTAGTGGATGAAAATATAAAGGGCATGTCAGTGTCAAGTATTGAGCAGCAAAATGTTGAAAACCCTGTGGACAAGATGCTAATTCATGAGCAGATCAATTAGAGCAGTCTTGATTTGAATCATCAGGAGGCTGAGATTCATGTAAATATTGTTCAAGATGAACAAGGGGAAAAGCAAGACATTACTCTTCAAGACACATTAGAGGAGTTTTGTGTAAAGCCTGATGACATGTTTTCAAGTGATTTAAATCAGAAAAATGAGATTGAAATAGTAGACAACTAGTAGGAAACCAACAATAAGATTTTAAGCTTCATCCTTTCAAGATGATGCCCCATCAGAGATTCAGCTAGCAAAGTTACCAACAAGATTCAAAAGGTTATGACTGTACCCAAAGAGCAGATTGCACTTGAAGAATAATAGACCCATTTAGTTTAAATCTGTTGGCAAGAGACACTGTGTGGCTTCATGAGTGTTATCATTGATGGCAACAAAGTTCATCCCACACATCCGCAGGACATGGTATGTCTATATTGGAACTCAGATTGAAGAGTATTTTGGTTTGGTGAGCAAGAACAAAGCATGCAGCAAGGTCTGACAATCAGGTCCGGATCTCTCAGAGGAAGTATCTCAGTAAAGTATGGACTTGGGGAAGTCAAGAGGAGTACCATGACTGATACATTCCAAAGATTGAGCCTCCGGTGATGGAAGAGTGAAGAGATATGAACACCTAAGTGTTGGGTTTCTGTTTGGCAGAGTAGACTAAGGAAGAACTGACCAGTAGAGCATCAAACCTTAATCTGGATGAGATATTGATGGTGATCAAGCTTCTTAAGAGATCATTCATGATTGGCCGACATGACTGATGACTTCTATAAGTATATCTTTGATACACATCACTTCGTAAGAAAGGATTCAACCGACAAACCAGATTTTGGAAAAATATTATGTATTCTGGATGCTGACTAGAAACATGTTGAAATCCTTGGTGCGGATATATATACCAGATGGATTTCGATGAGAAGGTGAGTGTGGTGTGTGGTGTAATGCGAAGAAGAGTAGATAACAGTGTGGAAATAGAGATAGAGGTCTGGTATGTGACAGAACAACAAGACTAAGGCAGAGGAAGAATGAAGTGCAGTAGATCAGTATATTGAGCTTAACCAGAACTAAACCTAAGCATATGTGGATGCTTCTCATCAGTTCAAGTACCTAGTTTCCTTCTATAAACTATTGTAGGTAGTGAGCCTCTTGTGAGCAATGTGCTCGGGCAGTGAGCCCTAATTGGCAACTGTCATTTTGTACTACCTTATTCTTTTAACATAGAATACAATCTTGGGTTAATCACCCCATGGTTTTGTTCCCTTAACAGCATTTTCCACGTTAAAAATATTGTGTCATGTGTGTTGATTTTATTTCTTCTTCCATGGGTATGTATGCTGATATGATTTGATATTGCTCTAATTGTTAAAGAAGAAAAGAAAGCCAAATTATTAAGATAATTGATTCACACCCCCCTCAGTTATCAACAATTGGTATCAGAGCCAAGTTCCTTCTAATAGAGCCTAACAGCTTGAGGAAGATCTGGGATTCTCAATGGATATGTATGGTATGAGGAAACAACTTCAGTCTTCCCTAGATGATCTTGATCAATCTCACTCTGAAGTCAATGACTTAAGGGAGAAACTTAAACAAGTTGATGATTTCATAAATGAACTCAAAGAAAAACTTAGTATCTCAATGAAGAAAAGAAAGGAACTTCTTCAACAATTAGCAAGTCAAAATGAAGCCAATGATACTAATGAAGATCTGAATGAAAAAACCAAGTTATGTGAAAAGTTATCAAAAGAGGTCATTATGGTAAGACATGAAATGGAATTAGGAGTTATGAAATTCACCCAAGAAATTGAAGAGAAAAGAAAAAGTGAAGATAATCTAAAACAATCTCTCAAGGAGAAGTCAGAAGACTGCCACAAAATGGATAGAATTATCAGGCATCTGGAATCTGATCTTGAAGAAGTTAGAGACAATGAAGAACAACTTGAGAATTAGATAGACACTCTTAAAAGGGATCTTCAAACAGCAAATGAATACAAAGAGAAATTCAAGATAAGCTCTGCTCAACTTGAAGTTCTTCTTGAAAGCCAAAAGAGGGTAGATGATAAGCAAGGCTTGGGGTATGAGAAAGGGGAAAGCTCCGGATCTGGTCACAAAAATTTTGGATCAGGAAATCCAAGGAATAGGCCTAGAAGACTTCCGGTAAGGCAACCAAATGCTCAAAGATATCCATCCTTCAATGGATACTACCACAGTTGCAATAACTTTGGTCATAAAGAAAATCAGTGTAGAAGAAGAATGAATCAAAATAACTCATCCTTCTCGGGACAGTGTTTTAACTACAAAAGGTATGGTCACAAATCTCAAGAATGTAGAAATTTGCAAATGAACAATTCATTCAATGGTAGATGCTTTGCATGCAATAGAATGGGATATATGGCTAATCATTGCAGATCAAGAGGATATCAGTAAAATCTACAAAGAAATGTTGTTTTCTACAATTGCAATAGATCCGGTGATATTGCCAAATTCTGCAGAAGTAAGAATCAGGATAAAAGGGGTCCGATGCATCATAATCAAAATCAAGACAAAGGAAAAGGAAAAGTGAATGTGGATGAAATTCAAAGGGAGATGAACAAGATTTGGGTAAAGAGAAGTACAAAAAATGTTGGGGATGGATCTGCACCAGAATCTGGTGCTGATATTCCTTCTGAAAACTAAATAAGATGAGCTCTGGCTCAGGGGGAGTCAAGAAGGAAAACAAATTTCCTGAGCCAGATAATTGGTGCCTGAAATTGGCACAAGGAAAGTTGTGGATTAAAGGGTTCTCAGTGAAACATCTAAAGAAGCCTTGGTAAAGATATGGAAGATCCGTAAGAAGATTTGAAGAGTCTAATCTTCCAAAATTGATCCAGTTTGATAGTTTTCTGGTAAAAGCTAGATTTTCACAGTTTGATCTAGTGTGATTCTAAACTGAAACATCTTGATCTGCGGATAAAGGGGATGATTCGAGGAAAGCAGATACATTGAAATTCATCACTAAAAATAGCTCTAAGTACATCTCAGTGATCCTAAAAAATCTCTCTCATGATAAGGCAACCGGAATAACTTAAGTTGTGCATTTATTACAAAATGAAATTAGGGTTTGCTCAGAGATAAAAGGGTTCATTTGCTCATCATTTGCAAATTTGCATTAGTGAAAAAGATAAGAAGAGCTCTACAAACAAGTTTGCTTCATCTCTCTCAAGGATCAATTGCAGAATTCAAGTCAACCGATGATCTTTTCAGCTCTTTTTGTGAACCCTAGAGGCGTAAAAAGGTACTTTTCACTCCTGTAAATCTCTCTCTAAATTTGTTGAAAGATGGCTACTCCAAATTTGTCAAAATCACTGATAGGATGCGCCCTAAGTTCAAGAAACACCCTTATAAATATCTAGAAGCAGATCCTTTAGGCGCATTCTCTAGCATTCCGCATGGGGTTTTGCATGTTGAAGATGTTAGGGCATACATTCATGTGAATATTGAGGAATTCAGGGAATCCAAGCTAATGGATATATATCATAAGTAGCTAATAGATGAATCATTTGAACTCAAACCTCAGTACAAAGCCATCCAGGACAAGCATTTTGGACAGTGCATTCATTTCCCCTATTTTGCAAAAGATGAATGGGTCTGGAATATTCTGAGCAGAGTGCATGACAACTTCATATGGTTGATGAGGCCATTTAAGATCACAAAGGATGCCGTTAGGGTGGTGACCAGATTGCACTCATCCGGTGGATTACCTACTCTCAAATCAGTCAAAAACCAAACTATGAGTGAAGCTACCGGATCTAAATTTGATAAAAGAGCAATGACAATTGAGGATATCACAGATCTAGATGTCAAGTTTGCCGCCATGATAATTGGCTACAAGATATATCACTCCAGTAGAGAAAATTTTGTATCCGGAACAACAATTTACACTACTTATAAAATGTTAAGAAAGAATGCTGACTATGATCTTTGTGAGCTCCTTCTGAACCAACTTTTGGAGAATTTGCAGAAGATAAAGAAGGATAAGAAGAATTCTTTCAAATACGGTGG
This sequence comes from Cunninghamia lanceolata, assembly GCA_027924645.1. Taxonomy (NCBI): domain Eukaryota; kingdom Viridiplantae; phylum Streptophyta; class Pinopsida; order Cupressales; family Cupressaceae; genus Cunninghamia; species Cunninghamia lanceolata. The sequence continues at coordinate 4,229,671 of BSBN01001074.1, read as the reverse complement.
CTTGATATTCTATCTATTCTTCTATTACATGAATGAGCTACCTGGATCTAGTGGTTGGATATGGCAAAATGATAGACTTGTTGCCATACAAATCAAGGATTATTTGTATGGGCTTGGTGATGCCAAGGCACAAAATACAGCACTATGGGGTTACTTTAAAAACTTCCAAAGCTTGATGTAGGCCAGAGAAAGAATCCCCCAATCATTGGTTGAGAAATACAAGGATATAGTGTGCTTTATGGTAGACACTGATCAATGCCTAATGGAGGCAATGGAGCCAAGGATAGTCTGGATCATGCCAATGGGGTATGAAGTAGATGAGAAAATTGTAGAGCTACATGTTCAACACATGCTAAGTCAACCCAAGGATCCTAAGGCAGAAAGGTTTGGAACCTTTCAAGAATTGAGTGTAAAAATTCATGTTGAACTAAGATAGCCAGAGATCAAGAGAAAAGTGAGAAGGGAAGTAGAAGAATTCTCCAAGAGGCATGGAATATCAAAGGAGGCACTTGATGCCAACAGAGAGAAGATGGAAAGGGAAGAAAAAGAAAGGCAAGAAACAGAAAAAGAAAGTACCTCGGTGCAAGCTCCCTCCTGGACCAGATCCTCCAAAAGCTCTGCACCTGCCACCTCTAAGAGCCAAAAAGCATCAAAACCGGAAGCCCAAACATCTGGAAAGGGAGAGAAAAGAACAAAGAAAAAGGCAACAAGGTCCTATACAAGTCTCAAGGATGATGAAGAAACTAAGACCGATGAAGAAATCAAGAAAATGAAGAAGAAGAAGAAAACATCTGGTGAACCCTCTACCGGTCATAACAAGGAAGAAGTATAAGAGTTTGTTGAAAGACCTACTCTGTCCATTGATGATGTAGTCAAGGCAGTTACTGTGGATGGGAATCTGCAACCAATGACAGAATTCTATGATGAGTATAATGACGCAGATAAAAGGATCTTGGAAGAAGCCACAGTTAAATACTTAAACATATATAATAAGGCATTTATTGAAATCATCTCTCTAATTCCCAAAGGTTTAGAGAAGGAACTTGAAATGAGAAAGGAGAATGCCAAGGCAAATGACTTAGAGATCAGAGAATAGATTGCTATCCAACTCTATCCCTCCATCACTCCAAAGCAATTGAGCATGATCTTCAAAGACTGCAAGGATGAGTTATGGAGCAAAGCCATAATGAATAAGCTTATGCTCAGAGAGACTGATCAGGTGGCTAAATAGACTGAAGATATCCTCCAGAATGCCTATAAAAGATTCAGTATTCCCATTATAGAGGACTTAGGTGATGAACCCTCTGTCATGGATGATGAAGGACTCAGTACATCAAAAGAAGATCCTACAGAGAAAATTGCAGAAGAATCAAAGGAGATAGGTGAGGAGAAGACCAAGGACCTAGATTCCTCTATTCTAGAAGAGGAAGTCCATATCTCTCATCCAAATTCCCCAGCAGACTCTGGATCTAAAGGAGAAGAAAGAATAGAGGAGAAAATCAGTCAAGAAGAAGTAAAGGGAAGGTAAAAAGACCAAATCGAGAAGACCCCGGGAGACAGTTCTAAGACTATAGAAGGAAAGAAGACTATGTCTCTGGCAATAGACACTGCAGAAACTATTAAAGATTTCTTGACCAAAGAGATGATGGAAATTGATGAACCGAAACTGCTTCAAGGACCATTCAATTTGGATTCCCTCTCCCCGGTTCAAACAATGAAGACAGCATCCTTTGCCCAAGCAAAGGCAAAAGAAAAACTTTTGAAGTCTCACATGGAAGATTATGAGCTGATAGAGATTGCATCCGGTGTATTGGAGAAGATCATGCCATCCTTCCAGAAGGATCTTTCAGCCTCCTCATCTGGTAATCTCAAATCTCTTGTTAATACTATTAGCACACATTTTGATTCCTTAGAGAAGTCAGTAGAAGAAAAGGTCCAGAAGGAGTTTTTGGGAAAGAGATTCTCTGAAGTACAAGGGCTAATAACAAATGATAGGAGAAATTTGCATATTGGAATAAATAGCCTAGAGAATGCTCTTAAAGATGGTGGAGATCTATACAAATTTTGTCTATCTTGGTCCACTGTAACAGCAGACATCACCAAGAAGGTGGAAGAACAAAAGAGCAAACTATCAAGTTTATCTCAAAGTTTTGATCCTCTCACCTCTTCCATAATAAATCAAGAGTGTCAGACTATTGCAGTCATAAATGAAATCAAGAAGCTTCAGAAGGAGAAGAAAAATAGAATAAGCAGGTTAAGTAAACTTAGAGGGATAATTATCCCTAAATTAAAGGTCATGCATGAGGCCCTAACTGATGCTCAGACCTCAGCCTAGACCAGTGATCTGATAGATCTAAAGAGGGCAGAAGCTTTTGCATTCTTGTTGAGTGGTCACATCTCAATTTTGGATAGGATGAAGCAGAGTTGGGCAATAGAATTCATCCAGTTGAAGACAACTTTTGCAGATATACTTCAGTTTATGCAAGTATAGCATGTATATATACTTATGCGGCTAAGTATAGTTGGAATTTTGGGAATTTTGGTGTGCGGATTCTACCCTTTGCCATTGATGTCAAAGGGGGAGTGAGTAGTAGTGAAAAATGTGGAATCTAGCTAAGGGGGAGCTCCGGTAAAGTGTACATTAGAACAGAGCATTAGCCAAGGGGGAGTGTAGTGTGACACTTAGTCATTTTTCACTAAGTGTTGCCATCAATGCCAAAGGGGGAGATTGTTGACAAGAGACACTGTGTGGCTTCATGAGTGTTGTCATTGATGGCAACAAAGTTCATCCCACACATCCGCAGGACATGCTATGTCTATACTGGAACTCAGATTGAAGAGTATTTTGGTCTGGTGAGCAAGAATAGAGCATACAGCAAGGTCCGACAATCAGGTCTGGATCTCTCAGAGGAAGTATCTCAGTAAAGTACAAACTTGGGGAAGTCAAGAGGAGTACCATGACTAATACATTCCAGAGATTGAGCCTCCGATAATTTTAAGAGTGAAAAGATATGAACACCTAAGTGTTGGGTTCCTGTTTGGCAGAGTAGATTGAGGAAGAACTGACCGATAGAGCATCAGACCTTAATCTAGATGAGATAATTGATGGTGATCAAGCTTCTTAAGAGATCATTTGTGATTGGCTGACATGACAGATGACTTCTATAAGTATCTCTTTGATACACATCACTTGGTAATCAAGGATTCAGCTGACAGACCAGAGTTTGGAAAAATATTAAGTATTCCAGATGCCAACTAGAAACATGTTGAAATCCTTGGTGCGGATATATATACTAGATGGATTTCGATGAGAAGGTAAGTGTGGTGTGTGGTGTAGTGTGAAGAAGAGCAAAGAACAGTGTGGAAATAGAGATAGAGGTCTGATATGTGATAGAACAATAGCACTAAGGCAGAGGAAGAATGAAATGCAGTAGATCAGTATATTGAGCTTAACCAGAACTGAACCTAAGCGTATGTGGATGCTTCTCATCAGTTCAAGTACCTAGTTTCCTTCTATAAACTATTGTAGGCAGTGAGCCTCTTGTGAGTAGTGTGCTCAGGTAGTGAGCCCTAATTGGCAAGTGCCATTTTGTACTACCTTATTCTTTTAACAAAGAATACAATCTTGGGTTAATCACCCCGTGGTTTTTTCCCTTAACAGGGTTTTCCATGTCAAAAATATTGTGTCATGTGTGTTGAGTTTATTTCTGCTTCCATGGTTATATATACTGATATGATTTGATATTGCTCTAATTGTTAAAGAAGAAAAGAAAGCCAAATTAATAAGACAACTGATTCACCCCCCCTCTCAGTTATGAACAAAATCAACAATATGTTTGATCAAATTCAAAGAGTGAATAAGTTTGGTTATAATCTTTAGGTTGCATTGCAGCAGTTTGTGGGGTGTGTTCTTGCTTCTCTCCTCTTATCAGCAATTCATGAACATGCAAAGCATCTCTTGTTGTTTAGAATGGGGACTTATTTCTCAAAGCCAATTAATGGGTTTGTCTATCTATCGTCTCTGCTGGTTAGAGTAGGTTAGAGTTAGTGTTTTTAGTTAATAAGTTGTTATTTGCACATGTATTTTAGTTTGGTTTTCTTTTCCCTAAGTGTTGTTGCATAGTTACTAGCCTCTAGGGCCCTATAGTTTGCTTTATGTTTGGTTTTACTGATGTTGGGAGTGTTTGCAAATGAGTTACAATTGTTTTGGAGTTTAAGGGGGGAAAAATTTGACTCCATGCCCAATGGATTGTTTAAGGCTACTGGTCTACATGCTTAGTAGGCAAGCATTCAGCAGAAATCACCATAAATGTTACCCATTTTTCACTTATAGCTCAATTGAGTAGAGCTGAAGTGGTTGATTACATTTAAAAGTGAAAGGTATTCCAACAAATTTCTGCTATGCTTAACCATTGCAAAGAGAAAAGGTAATGCTTTTTACAAGAGAATTCAGTTTTGTTATTCAATGCTTTGCAGCATAAAGGGAACTACATAGATTGCAAGATATTGCCTTCATTCATTTTGTAATGTTTCATTCATTTTGTAATGAAAATATACACAAGACTACATAAGTGTTGCTATTTATACATTCAAAAGAAAATAATGCTTAAATGTCCCACACAAGCCATGGGAATAGCTGAACTAATGCAATATAAGGATATACTATACATCTAAAGATAAAAAGTAGTAGAAAAAACATGAAAGGAAGTATATCCATCATTGCCTATTGTGGTCTTGTGTTGGTCTTCATTGTTCCCAGCTCCTCCTTGCTCTTGAACTTTAGATAAACCTGCATGATGATGGAAGGATTGTGTTAGAGCTCTGAATATAAATCTCATCATATGTCCTGTCAATAGAAATATAGCATATGTCTATGATGCATTGAATCATTTGAGCAAGTATTAGATGTATGCAAGAGAGCCTGAAAGTCAAATCATCAGGAAGAACATTGAGCTTCATTGTTTTATCTAACATGTTTGTTCACTATGCAGGTATAGGTGAAATTTTTCATTGCTCGATCATCTTTCATTTGACATCATAGCATGTGGAGTAAAATGGGCTCCCACAAGGGTTGAGCCCAACATGCTACCTCTAAGTCTTAAGAGGGGTATGACATAAGCAAGAGACTTTCATATTTTCAAATAAAAGCATATTATGTTTGAAGATGAAATTATAAGGTAATTGAGCACATTGTCCATTCATGACATCCAAGTCAAAGATGCAATGAGGTTACCCCCTTTCACTTTGAAATGGGAATCATAAGTGAGCAATGAGGTCATTCAAAACTGCTTAAATAATGTGCAAAACTGAGTAAAAATGCATTATTGGCATCATGGTTTTATTTCATCTATTGGCTACCTCATCTTCATTTCTTGTTGTTTATATCATATGAAATTCATACATTTGAAGTGCTATCCATTCAAAAGTGCCTAGGGACAGTCTATACTAGCATGACTATCACAAATTACAATTCTAAATGGAACAACAGAGACATCAACAACATAAAAGCAGTCATAAATGCCATTGAAACGAGAATTAGAGGTTAATTTCAAGGAGTATCTCTTACAAGTATTATATAGTGCTGCACATATTTTGTTGAGAATTGGTGACATTAAAACAACTATAATGACCCCTGAGAGCAAAGTGAAGAAATAGTCACCTAACATCATGGAGCAATCACTTATTCATAATGTAAGGTACAGTCTCAAATGTGACAGGGGCAGTTGTTTGAGTAATAAAGTTATTAGTTAAGTAATCCAATCATAAAACCTCTTATGTTTGCTATGAAAAATAAATGCAAAGAGGTCTAAAAGGTGTAGTCCATAAAGAGTATCATAAGCATTCTCTGTAGTGGTCAGCATCATTGTCAAGAAAAGAGGACAGTCACAACCAAGAGGAGCAATAGTCATGTTCGATGACTATGTGTTAGTCAAATAGGAGACAATGTTTCCCTTATGTCACAATGAGAAGATACAATCACATCTTGTAAGGAAGCTCTAAGGATCTTACAGATCTGTTAGACCTTAAAAGTCTACATACTCAAAGCTTATCAATAGATTATGCATAGGTCTATGTAAGATTTGTTAAGGGTTTTAAGTGTTATAACAAAGCACATAGTGAAATAAGACTGCATTGGCTTATTGGCCTCAATTGAATGAAGCATGAGGAAGGAACAGTTAAGAAATTTGTCAAGAAAAAAGGGAAGACTATATTGTAGCAGAGGCCCTTGAACAATGGATAGTAGACCATTGAGACATAAGATAGTAAACACCGAGTGTTGATAAAAATACACTGCATGGAGGTACAAGGAAATAATTAATGAAAATTCTATTGAATTCCCTTATGCAATAAGCTTATGGCACTAGGGTGCTTAGTGCATACCCTATAGGACTGGTGTAAAATCAGTGATCTATGTAAATATAAGAGTCTGACAGGGTATCCAATAAGTATACCCAAAAAAGTCTTTCATTCCAAATGGATATAGAATATGCAAAAAAATAATGTTCAGATTTCATTGTTTTAGCCACAGCCTGCAGCTGCAAAACTTCAAGGAGGGTTTTAATTATACCCATAAAGTGGAGAGGCCGCGGCCATGGAAATACAAAAGTTATGTGCTTGCAAATAATGCTTTGTTGCAAAGAAAAGACATATAAAAGAGAAGTGAAGTTCATTTTTCCATGAGAAGCAGAGGGAAAAAAATCTTCATAGTTTTTATAGTGATTTTTGCATAAAGAAGCTTGAAATGAGCATGTTTTTTTTTTTACAAAGAAAGGCAGATTGTATGTGGGAAAAGCTTACCTGATTTGGCCTCAGCACAAAATCTGCATGGGTTTCTCCATAGGAAGCTCGATGGTGGCTCGAGGAAAACTGCATTCAATCTTCATAGAGCTTGAGCAAACCCTCCATGGCAACGCCCTCAGCAAAAAATTGAAGTGGAAATGACTGAGAAGAGATAGGAGGCCGAAGTTTTGTTTTAGGGTTTCTATTTTCCCTAATTTGGCTAAATTTGAGTTTTTTTTCCATTGTCTTTTTTTTTTTTGCAAAATATTAATGCCATAGTGGTGCTAGGGTCCTTTCACATTTTGCATACCTAGGCATCTTAATGCATTAGTTCATTTTTACAATTTTTGAGAAAAACATATGGCTATGTGCCTTAGTTTTTTGTGATTTTTGTAGAAAATCAAACACCTAACACCTTAGAATATTTTATACTTGGCAAAATTTCATTAAAACCATACTTGCCTTGTTTTTTTTGAAAAAATCAAATCAAACTCAAATCAATCTTTCTATTTTGCAAAAGTTGAAGCTGCAAAAAACATTGTGAGGCCTTATTAAAAGCAATGTTTTATAAATTGGTTTAATAAGTGTCAATAAAAATGTAGTAAAATAAAGCAAGCGTTGAGTAGAAACTTTCTTTTTTCTATTGGAGTTCCAATTGTACAAATTGGAAAGTTTCAGTGAACTAATTTTCTATTTCTATTTTTCAGTCAGTTCTAACTTGTTTTTAGTATCCTTTTGGGTAGATCCACTTGGTAGGGAAACTTGCCACCTATTTTCACATAGTTTGGGTCAGTTCTAGGCCCTCTTTTTGTGGCTTTTTCCATTTGCTCGTGAGAGAGGCTTTGGTTTCTTTTTTGGGTGGACAACTAGCTGAGTTTCTTTCCCTTTCACTTTTAGAAAGTCTTTTTAAATATATATAGTGGGAAAAACTTAGTTGGGAGTTCAAATTTGCTTCTTCCTCTCTTGATAGCTGGCAAAGAGTTTTGTAGCTTTATTTTGTAACTCAAATTTTCATAGTGATTATGCAGCTCCTTCCAGATCAATAAAAGTAGCAGAGCATTCCTATCTCACACTTTTTGTCTCATTTTGCAATAATGATTTGATGTTTCATTGTGATTCTAAGTGTTGAATCCTTTTTATGTCTCATTATTGCAAATTTGTGTGCAGAAGTTTCATGTGATGCAGGTTGTGTGTTGTGTTTAATTTCAGGCTTTCATACAAATCACTTTTATGTTGCATGTTTCATATGAGATTGTGAGAATTAATGTTTTGAGAGTTGATTGCGAGTTGAGTTAGTGAATAAGTTAAAGTTTTGGTGCATCACCCTGTAGGTTTTAGGATTTTTATTTCAAGTATCCTTCTATCCCTTTTCTCAAAAAATCATTAGTTTTAGGTGATCTACCTGGGGAACCAGCCCTCTCTAAAGATTCATCCTCATTATAAGTCACCCATAGCTTTATTATGTTTCCATGTTACACAGGACAGTTGAGTTCAACTCAATTAGGGTGCAATCCTCGTTGATGACAATTAATTTGGGAATGTTATCTTGTTTATAGGTTTTGCTACATCAATTCACTCATGCAACTATTATAGCTTTCTTTGATGCCATTGATTAATTTGGGGGTGTTCTCTTTTGCATAGGTTATGCTTCATCAATTCAGTCTTGTAACTATTGTATTATTTTTAGGTGTCATTCATTAATTTGTGGGTGTCATCTTTTTATAGGTTCTGCTACATCAATTCACTCATGCAACTATTGTAGCTTTCTTAGGTGCCATTGATTAATTCGAGGGTGTTCTCTTTTGCATAGGTTATGCTTCATCAATTCAATCCTATAACTATCATATCTTTTTAGGTGCCACTGATTAATTTGGGGGTGTTCTCTTTTTTATGGGTTCTGCTACATCAATTCACTCATGCAACTATTGTAGCTTTCTAAAGTGCCATTAATTAATTTGGGGGTGTTCTCTTTTGCATAGGTTATGCTTCATCAATTAAGTCCTGCAACTATTGTATCTTTCTTAAGTTCCATTGATTAATTTGGGGGTGTTCTCTTTTGCATAGGTTATACTTCATCAATTCAGTCCTGCAACTATTGTGTGTTCATCAAACATCGATAGACATTGAAAGATGTCTATCTGTTCAAGATATACGTGATCTACCATGGATGTTTTGATCCATGCAGATCATGTATATCTTGGATAGATAAGACTTCTATTTGTGTGTTCATCATAGCACAAACTTTCACACTACAAATTATTTTTAATATTTGTATGGATGGAAATTAAAATTATTTTTTATGGTTCCAATATTAAGGTCTACAATACATCCACCCCCAAAATTATCTATGGTACCATTAAAGAGTATAAGTTGGCCACCCTTTCACTCCACTGGCTCACATTAATCTCTCACTGCCCCTGCCAATTCTTCTGTACAGTCATGTTTAATGCACATCCCCTCCTATTACCTCCACGACATGCTGCACAAATTAGATAGGAGATCTGTTTGACTCTGGCTTACTATTTTTTCATCCCTTTGAGTTTGCAACTATATGAATCACTTTCACATTGTCTAGGCATTGGCACTACACTACCAATAATTCATTACATATATCGACATGTATAACCATAGAACAATAATCAATAGTTGGAATTTGTTACAACATGTATTACCATTACTGAATGTAACAATTACCAAAATCCATTCATCCATGTCACATTGTGAAGTATTACCATAGAACAATAATCATCAATTCTACTTTGTTACAACATGTATTTAGGGGACTTGGTTTTGTGACGTCTTTTCATGGTTTCCTATGCAACACTTCACAAATCAAATGGAATTGTGGACAAGTGCAACATAGGTTTCCATTAGAAGAGCATTCATAAAATTGAGTCTCCCTAAATCATTACTGAATGCAACAATTACCAAAATCATTTCATCCATGTCACATGTGTTGTCATTGATGAAAAATAAGGTATACTAATCAATAATTTCCAAAGAAATCAACTTGCAAGTCTTAAGACCCTAAGATTAGGGGTTTTCCTTCTTTAGCCTCCTTATGACTTGTAGCCCTCTTTTAGAGGGTTTTTCAACATAACTTCCAAAACACTTCACCAACCTAGAAACTAATCCTTGTTCTAGATACCCTTTATGGATTTATTTAACATATATTGAAGCCAACTATGGTTACTTTGTAAAGTATCATCCTAAAATTGACTGTTCTATTGTTACAAAGGGGCAATTAGCCCTATTTTCCAAAGCAAGTGTCCTTCAATTACTTTCCCAAATTAGAAACTCAACTCCACTACTCTAGGAAGGTCCTAAATAGGTAGATTTCACAACTTTTAGCCAAGGAATCACTCATCTATGCACCAAACCCCAAAACCCTTGCTTTAGGCGTTTCTAGGCTTGAACCTATGAGGGTTTATTGAAAATCCACTCTCCATGCTTCTACCCTACCAACCAAACCCTCAAACACTTCAAAAACTATCTGTACATGCTAATTATACCGAGTCTCAGACACTTCTAACAACAAAATGGATTATTTATGTAATTTAAGTGATTTCAAACCCTCAAAAATAGAATTACAAGATAGTTTACAAGAAAATGTGGATAATTTGCTCAAAAATGAATGAAATTAAGTGCAACTTGATGCAAAACAAAGGTAATTCAATACTTCATGTTTTCCAATCAGTCAAAGATCACAAAGTTTCCATACAAGCATGTGCAGAGGTCTGCAATATAGGAAAATGCTTCAATTTTAGGAAAATGGCACTTTTATTCAAAACTCTCTTCAATAATAGTCTTCCCACCCCTAAATTGAGTTTCTCCCACCTATTTATGCTTTATCCACTTAGTTACAATGGTTCATAACCATATTTTGAAATGGTGACTGTTCATCTTCTTCACAAGACAACATGACCCTTGGTATGCATTAATACAACATTGTGACAACTTTACAAAATATAACATTTTTTGCAATAATGAACCCCACATGACTCAAATTACACTAGAAGTGGTCTATTATGACCTTATTTGCTTGACAAAAGGCCTAACACACCAAAATTTATCACATGACCTTATTTACAAAACTTGCAAACTTTAGCTATCATGGTGCCCCTGCACTAGTCATCCCAAACATAAGCATAAGAATTACACCATATATGCATGTAATTGTAGTTCAAACAATAGTTCAATAATTTTCAACATGACTCTATATACAATTTCTTACATGAATTCTTTTGCTTTCACTAAACAAACCAAGAATATTTATGTCTCTATTGCGTACCTAACTAAATTGATGAAGCAGAACCTATGAAAAAGAGAACACCCCCAAATTTATTTATGACACCAAAACAACCAACAATATTATTTGTTATATTTAAGAAAGACAACTGAGAGGGGGGGTTGAATCAGTTGTCTAAAACTTTCTTACAATTAATCACTTAATTTTTTTTCTTAATCCAGCAACATAATAATAAAGCAATCATGGAAATGTAATGTAACAATTCAAGAGCAGAAACACATTAACACAAATGACACCAAGATTTTGACATGGAAAACCCGGTTAAGGGAAAAAACATGGGGTGACTAACCCAAGATTGTATTCTCTATTAGAAGAATAGAAAGAACAAAATGACACATGCCAATTAGGGCTCACTGCCCGAGCACACTGCTCACAAGAGGCTCATTGCCTACAGGAGACACACTGTCTACAGAATAATAAGTATTACATACTTGAACTGAAGAATAACATCTTCACCATGCTTGAGTTAGTTCCATTTAAGCCCAATACTTCTACTCTACCTTTTACTTTCTGACTCTCTACCACACTCTCATCTCCACAAGATATAATTGAAATGACTTTACAACTCCTTATTTATACAAGACATCGACTTAGGAATTATCATCCAAGTCGGCATACATTACAGAGCACATACATAAATACAACATGACTTATTACAAAAAGACTTCACGCGGATCAACACACTGTCAGCCACATAGATCTGAGACTTCAATATTTCTTTAGGAACACACCATTCTTCATAGAACATCTTCAAGATCATCTGCTGGATGTGTAACTCATCCGGTCGGCCAAACTTAGGAAGAACAACATCATCCATAAGTAATTCTTCAATTACGAGTTCAATCTTCATTGCGGACCACTAACACGAACTTGGACACAATCCAAAGATCTCCACAAGCTTTCCTAAATCACCAAGAACATCCACACTATTTATGTTTACTAAAATCATTCTCTCCTTCAACCGAAACCTCAAGAACACAGTCTGTCATTACTGTCATATTGGAATAGATGCTTACGGACCTCCAAACCACAAACCAATTGGGTTGTTAATTCACATTAACTTCCTAAACACTCCACAAAATCTGCAGAACAAAATATTGCATTTCCAGATCTCATCGGACCTATCTGAGTCACTCTATCACCTCAGAACACCTGCCAGAACCAGTTTTCTCAAGAGGGTAAAACTTCTTCAGATCTTCATGCGGACCTCTGAAATCCTTACTAGATTATCTCAAGACACATATCTACAAACCCTTTGAGGCGCATTCTCTTATCTTTATCTTATCTGGGATCTTTACCTTATTGTCTTCACTGTTCTTCTCTATTCCTGATTAGGACTAATTTTCTTAATATCCTTAGCACACAGCTCATCCAATCCTTATCATCAATGCAATAGGAGTATGTTGACATCAATGACAACACCATTTAGGCCCATACTTGCAATAATCTCCCCCTTTGTCATTGATGGCAACATATGATGCGAAAAATTGTTTTAACCATAAGAACAACTCCCCCTATCAACAACAACCACTCACATGTCTTCTCTTTCTTTACTACTCCCACTTTGATCAGCAACCATTTGTTTTTCACATGTCTTCTCTCCCCCTTTGACATCAATGGCAAAGGTCACATACTTGCATTACTTTAGAATCATACAAGTTGCTCCCCCTGAGTAACAGCTTCCCAAACATCAATCCGGACCACAAGATATGACTGTGAGATACACCAGACTGATGCACAACAGTACACCTTAATTCAGAACCAGAGGGGTAATAACCCCTAACTTCTCCCTGAGATACTCAAAAGAGTCCTTAGGTAGAGGTTTAGTGAAAATATCTGCAATATAATCCTTGGAAGGCACAAACTCCAATCTAACTTCATTCTTGTTCACTTGTACTCTCAAAAAGTGAAACTTGATGGATATGTGTTTCATCTTTGAATGCAACACCAGATTCTTTGATATGTTTATTGCACTTGAATTATCATAGAAGATTGTGTTAGGTTTCTCATACTCCACTCTAATGTCCCTTAGCATTTGCTTCATCCATAATACTTGAGTGCAACTACCTGTTGTTGTAATATATTCTAGTTCTGTAGTGGACAGAGATATTGCCTCTTATTTCTTGCTCAACCAAGAAACTAATCTCTTCCCTAAAAAGAATGCTCCACCACTGGTACTCTTCTAGTCATCCACATCTCCTGCCCAATCTGCATCTGTATATGCATGAAGAGAGAAATCATGATCTCTAGGATACCACAAACCATACTCAACTGTCCATTTTAGATATCTAAAAATCCTATTGATTGCCATGATATGAGATTCTCTAGGATCAGCTTGGAATCTAGCAACAAGACCAACAACATTCATAATGTCAGGTCTAGTTTGAGTGAGATACAATAGTCCTCCAATCATTGACCTATACTTTTTCTAATCAACCTTAGGAGAGTCATCATCTCTACTCAATTTACATCCGTTTGCCATGGGAGTATTCATTGGTTTTGAGTCTTCCATCCCAAATTTCTTCAACAATTCTTTCACATATTTGGTCTGAGAAATGAAGATTCCTTTCTTTGTTTGAGTGATTTGTAGACCCAAGAAGAAATTCATTTCCCCAAACATGGAATTTCAAATTCACTTTTCATTTGATTTGCAAAGGTTTTGCACATACTATCTCTTCCTCCAAAAATGATATCATCAACAAACACTTTAACAATCAAGATATTTTCATGATCAATTTTGAAATACAAATTACTGTCAGTAGTACCTTTGTTGAAACCAATCTTCAAAAGATGCTTATCCAATCTTTCATACCAGGCTTTTGGGGCTTGCTTGAGTCCATACAGTGCTTTCTTTAATTTGAAGACCATATCACCATGATTAGACAATTGAAATCCATCTAGTTTCTTAATGTAAGCTACTTCTTCCAAGTCACCATTCCGGAAGGTAGACCTGACATCCATCTGATATGCTTTGAAATCCTTGAAGGCAACAAAAGCAAGAAATAATCCGACTACTTCAATTCTTGCCACTGGAGCAAAAGTTTCTTCAAAATCAACTCCTTCTACTTGGGAGTAACGTTTGCAGACCAATCTGGCTTTTTTTTCTGACTACTTCACCATCTTCATTTAGTTTATTTTGGAAGACCCATTTGGTTCCAATCACATTCTTATTTTTAGGTCTGGGAACAAGATCCCAAGTGTGATTTTTCTCAATTTGCATGAGCTCTTCCTCCATTGCTTTAGTCCAGTTTTCATCATTGCAAGCTTCATTCACTGTTTTAGGTTCAATCTTTGAAATCAAACAATACTCTTATGAATCTTGAGCAATCCTTCTTCTTGTTTGTACACCTTTGCTTTTATCACCTATGATCTGATCTTCAGAGTGATTTAGTCTTACATACCTGGGAACTTTGGGAGTTTCTTACACTTCTGATTCTTGAATAGGTTCATTCAAACTTATCTCTTCTTCCTAATTTACCGGATCAGTTTGAATCTGAATTTCAGAGGGAGCTTGGACTTCTTGAACAAAAACATCATTTTGATCATCTTCATCATATTCATAAAACCTTGAGGGTTTTTCAACACCTTCATCAACCTTCACATTTGTACTTTTAACAATCTTCCTTAATCTCTTGTTGTAACACTGATATGCTTTGCTTTGAGTAGAATAACCCAAGAATATTCCTTCATCACTTCTAGCATCAAATTTTCCTAGATCTTCATCTCTTTTAATGTACCATTTGCTACCAAAGACTCTGAAATACCTCACAGTGGGAGTGATGCCAAACCAAAGTTCATAGGGAATCTTATTGGTATTACTTATGATTTGTACTCGATTGAAAGTATAGACTGCAGTGCTTACAACTTCTCTCCAATAGATCTAAGGAATATTTGCTTCCATCATCATGGTTCTAGATGCTTCCTGGATGATCTAGTTCTTTCTCTCTACTACTCCATTCTGCTGTGGAGTCCTAGGAGTAGACAACTATCTCTTTATTCCATATTTCTCACAGAATTCTATGAACTCACCATATGTGAATTCTCCACCTGTATCAAACCTCAGACATTTTAATTTTAATCTGGTTTCATTCTCTAGCATAGCCTTGAATATTTTGAATTTCTCAAGAGCTTCTAATTTTTCTTTCAGAAAAGTCACCCACATCATCCGGGAATGATCATCAATTAATAACATGAAGTATCTATCACCTTGCACACTCCTCATTCTTGCCGGACCACATAGATCAGTGTGAACTAAGTCCAATAATCTGGTAGAAGATTGTTCCTTGCTTTTGAATGAGATTCTGCTTTGTTTACCCAATTGACATTCTTTGCACAAACTATTGGTAGGTTTTACCAATCTTGGAAGATCTCTTACATCCTGAGTGTTGCTTATCTTGATGATATTATCAAAATTCACATGACACATTCTCCTATGCCACAACCAAATCTGATCAATTTGAACAAATAGACAACTTTTACCAGTACCAACTAAGTGGAAGATATTACCTTTTGTTTAAGTACCAGATGCAATCTCTATTTTGGAACTTTCAAAGATCTTGCATTTTCCATTCTTGAATCAGAGATCATAACCTTTGTCCACCAGCTGTCCAACATTGAGAAGATTGTGCTTCAGACCTTCAACATACAGTACATTACTGGTTTTGTTCTTTCCATCAAAAGAGATAGTTCCTCTACCTCTGATTTTGCCAGCAGAATTATCACTAAATTTTACCACTCCTCCTTCATACCTTTCCAAATCTATGAACTTATTTTTGTCACCTGTCATATGGTGAGAGCATCCACTATCAATGACCCAATCATCCTTTTCTTCAACTTGGGCAGCCAGAGCTCTTTCTACAATTTTATGATTAGCAGATTCAGAGGGCATTGGATCTTCTTCCTTGATGGCAATAAACACCCAGTGACTTCCGGATTTGTTTCCTATTTCTGATTCATCATCTGTTACTCCTTCATCATCATCATCTTCATGAACATAGTAACATTTCTCTTGGAACCTTGATCTGTTAGAATTTGGCCTTGAAAATCTTTCCGGACACCTTGAGGCAAAATGACCAATCTTGTTGTAGTTGAAACACTTAAAAGGTAATTTCCCTTCATACTTACCAGATCCTCTTGGCATTCTTTTTGCAATAAGGGCTTCAATTTGAGCAACTTCTGCTTCATTTTCTTCCAAATCTTTTCTTGCTTTCTCATACCATGATAGTTTCTTTGAAGAGTTCACTCTAGGATCAAACTTTTCTTTTCCTTTAACAAAGGCACTAGCTTTGAATGCAGATTCAGTCTTGGGGGGGCATCTCCAAACTCAGTCAATTAAAATGCAACCAATTTACCAACCAATTGATCTCTTGTGATACCTGAAATAGATCTGAATTCTTCAATAGCAGCAACCTTGTACTTGTAAGAATCAGGAAGGGATCTGAGAACTTTGCCGACAATCTCATCTTCATCCAAGACTCCACCAGCACATCTAATGCCACAAATAAGCTCATTTACTCTTGGCATAAATGTAGTGATATTTTCATCTTCTCTCATCTTTAGATTTTCAAATTTTCCTTTCAGACTCTGTAGCTTGGCACATTTAACATACTTGTCTCCTTCATGCAGAAGTTCTAGTTTTTTCCAAATCTGGAAAGCAGT
This sequence comes from Cunninghamia lanceolata, assembly GCA_027924645.1. Lineage (NCBI taxonomy): Eukaryota > Viridiplantae > Streptophyta > Pinopsida > Cupressales > Cupressaceae > Cunninghamia > Cunninghamia lanceolata. The sequence continues at coordinate 4,212,924 of BSBN01001074.1, read as the reverse complement.
TTGTAGGTCAACAACATTTGTCAGCTCTAAATTAGACAAGGCACTTAGAAGAGCTTCTTTAGTCCGTAGATTGTTTTCAACATCTCTAATTTCATCTACGGTTCTTGGACCATTTTGTGGAGTATACTTCTTTGAATCCATGATCCAATATTGCATTCCCATACATTGCAAGTGACATTCCATGTGACTTTTCCAAAGAGTGAAATTGGTTCCATCAAACCTTAGACTATCCTTCTTGTAGGACGACATCTTGGATCTCCTCAAGCAGTTAAGCTTCTTTTAGAGGAACCTCACTCTGATACCAATTGTTATATTTAAGACAAACAACTGAGAGGGGGGAGTGAATCAGTTGTCTAAAACTTTCTTCCAATTAATCACTTAAATTCTTTTCTTAATCCAACAGCATAATAATAAATCAATCATGGAAATGTAATGCAACAATTCAAGAGCAGAAACACATTAACACAAATGACACCAAGATTTTGACGTGGAAAACCTGGTTAAGGGAAAAACCATGGGGTGACTAACCCAAGATTGTATTCTCTGTTAGAAGAATAGAAAGAACAAAATGGCACATGCCAATTAGGGTTCACTGCCCGAGCACATTGCTCACAAGAGGCCCACTACCTACAGGAGACACACTGTCTACAAAATAATAAGTATTCCATACTTGAACTGAAGAATAGCATCTTCACCATGCTTGAGTCAGTTCCATTTAAGCCCAATACTTCTGCTCTACCTTTTGCTTTCTGACTCTCTACCACACTCTCATCTCCACAAGATACAATTGAAATGACTTTATAACTCCTTATTTATACAAGACATCAACTTAGGAATTATCATCCAAGTCGGCATACATTACAGAGCACATACATAAATACAACATGACTTATTACAAAAAGACTTCACACGGATCAACAGACTGTCGGCCACACAGATCTGAGACTTCAATATTTCTTTAGGAACATGCCATTCTTCATAGAACATCTTCAAGATCATCCGCAGGATGTGTAACTCATCCAGTTGGCCAGACTTAGGAAGAACACCATCATCCGGAAGTAATTCTTCAATTACGAGCTCAATCTTCATTGCGGACCACCAACACAAACTTGGACACAATCCAAAGATCTCCACAAGCTTTCCTAAATCACCAAGAACATCCACTCTATTTTTGTTTACTAAAATCATTCTTTCCTTCAACCGAAACCTCAAGAACACAGTCTGTCATTACTGTCATAGTGGAATAGATGCTTGCAGACCTCCAGACCATGAACCAATTGGGTTGTTAATTCACAATGACTTCCTAAACACTCCACCAAATCTGCAGAACAAGATATTGCATTTCTAGATCTCACCGGACCTATCTGAGTCACTCTGTCACCTCAGAACACCTGCCAAAACTAGTTTTACTCAAGAGGGCAAAACTTCTTCAGATCTTCATGCGGACCTCTGAAATCCTTACTGGATCATCTCAAGACACATATCTACAAACCCTTTGAGGTGCATCCTCTTATCTTTATCTTATCTAGGATCTTTACCTTACTGTCTTCATTGTTCTTTGTTCCTGATTAGGACTAATTTTCTCAATATCCTCAACACATAGCTCATCCAATCCTTATCATCAATGCAAAAAGAGTATGTTGACATCAATGACAACACCAGTTAGGCCCATACTTGCAAAAATGAACACATGCATAAAAATAATTATATATATATATATATATATATATATATATATATATATATATATATATATATATATATATATATATATATATATATATATATATATATATATAGATGAAGCAGAACCTATGAAAAAGAGAACACCCTCAAATTTATCTATGGAACCAAAACAACCAACAATATTATTTTTTACTGAAATGAAAAATGCAGCAATATATATGTGTGTGTGTGTGTGTATATATATATATACATATATGTAAATGTATGTGTATATGTATATGTATGTGTATATGTATATGCATATATGTACACATATACATATATGTATATACAATTGCTTACATGCATTCTTTTGCTTACACTGAACAAACCAAGAATATTTATGTCTCAATTTAATAACAAAATAGAATTTGTATAAACATATGTGTACATCTCACCTATAAAAATTACAATAGTTGCAGGAATGAATTGAATCACAACAATAAATTAGATATGTATAAAGAGGTATATACTTATACATACATGCATACATTAGTTACTTGCATTGTTTTGCTTACATTAGAAAAACCAACAATATTTATATGTCTAAATTGAAGAACAACAACAACATATAATTGTATAAACATATATATACATATTCATATATATGTATATGTATATATGTGTGTATACATATTAAAACAACTGAATAGATGAAGCAGAACCTATGAAAAAGAGAACACCCCCAAATTAATCAATGGCACCTATAAAAGTTACAATAGTTGCATGACTAAATTGAAGAACAACATCAAAATAGATATACGTACATATATGTATATGTATATTTATATGTATACATATATGTATATGTGTACATGTCTATGTATACGTATATACATATACATATATATACATATGTATAAGTCTATGTATATGAATATATATATATATATATACATATGTATGTGTCTATGTATCAATATATACATATACATATGTATATGTCTATGTATATGTATATGTCTATACATATGCATAAACATATACATACATGTCTTGATAGAGATTTGTCATTGATGTCAAACTGAGGTGCTTCAAAAGTTCTTGTGTGAGGTACGTTTCAGGAGTGGATGACATGGTTGGATGACATAGTGCCTTCATGAGGATGTATGGATTGTTTGATGTCAGTGATTGGAGGTTGTATACTCTTCATTGGAATCATGCTTGATGTTCATGGTTTGTTTCAGGTTGATGGTTTCTGACAAAGTGTACTGCAGGATAAAGTTGGTTGGCTAGATCTCAGGAGTTTGTTTCATCATGTTATCATCAGGAGTTGCAGATGAAAAAGGAGTTGAGTTGTGCTTCACAGAGTTATCATTACTTCATGATGGTTGAGTTGATCATCCTGAGTTTGTACTATGGTTGCTTCAAATTGGCAATGATGTCATAATGGTTGTAGGTGACCGGATTAGAAGGTGAATGATATTCACATCATCAAGATTGTGCTTGGTTGTTCATCATGGGTGTCTTCATGTTATTATCTACTATTACCATCATGGACATTGAAGTTTTTGTGATGTGGAGTTCATATGACATGAGTAGGATATGACATACTAGGAGTTCAATGATGATATGATGTTCAATTTGGATCTAGTTCAGTTTGGTTTTTGTCACTTGTCATCAAGAGTTGATATCGTGCTTCAGGGTTTTAGTTCACTGTTCTCTATCATTATAACATGACAAACTTGACACAATTGAGTTGATGCTTAATTTGATGTGGTTGATGGTCTTTAACTATTAGGATGCCTATCATGGATTGCAAAAGGCATCATATAAAATATTTGTAGAGGCTGATACTGAATCTTCTTCATGGTGTTGATTCATACCATTTCAAGTGTTGGTGCTTCAAATATCATGGTGCAGGAGCACCCAAGCCAATCTTGGCTTGATATTTAGTCAAAAATGAAGGTTCAAGGAGTTTTAGGAAGTGGCTTAGTCTTAAAATTCATGTAATAAGGTTTAAAAGGATAAACTCTTTGGTCTAAAGACATATTAATATAGCTTTGGTTAAACCAAGTTAAAAAATACTTATAATACCTTGTAAACTATGAAATCTCTTAACAAATTGTAGTTCCCAATGGTCATTTTATGTAAAGACCAGTTGTAACCATTGGGAAACAAACCAAATCATGTATTTAAATCCTTCACACATTCAAAGGAAGGGAGAGATAGCATTTTTAAGAACAATTTATATATAAAATTTTGTTTTCTATTATAATTTCTATTTTCCACGTTGGTACAGACCCTACAATTCCTCTATACGGTATTGTCATGCACTAATTCAACTGCAAACATTAGAGGGGAGTGTTAGTTTCATTCTGCATTTGATTTGGGTCAGATTCATCAAGATTTGAGGAAGAAATCATTATTTTTCTGAAGGCTATTCTAAAAAAAAAGAGGAAAAGTGGAAAGACCTAGGTGAGGAAAAGAAATTGAGAAGCAAGGAGAAGTTTGCTTGAGTAGAGAATATGATGGATTTGTTGAGAAGAATTTTGTAGGTAGAGGATTCACAAAGGAAGAAGAATCAAGAAGAAAAAGAGAAAAAGAGGAAAGAGGAGAAGTTGAGGCAAGAAGACTTTGAGAAAGAGGTAACAACCTTGAGACAAGACATAAAGAAACGGGATTTGGAGACCCAGGATTTCCTGATGAAGATAGAGCAAAGGATTAACCAAATCACAAGTTGGCACTTGAAGGTAAAGAGGAAGGTTGTGTGGCCTATTCAAAGGCTGATGTGAAAGAAAAGATAAATGAAGGCATTAGAACCAAATGTGAAGGCACAAGAACCTTTGATAAAAGGTAGTGAACAAGCAAAGGAAGATGAAGAAGAAGATATGGACATTGCAGCCATTCCCAAACAAGAGGATGTTATCACAACAGAGTGGAAGAAAGAGTTCCTTATGAAGACTCAAAATGAGTTGAAGATGCATGATAGTATGGTGGTTGAGGCAATACTTTGTTCATTGTTTTCAAGAGAGGATAAAGGATAGTTACACTCTACTATTCTAGAGGTTTGTAAACCTGATCAAACAGAGATAATTAAGGAATAACTCCTTGAGGGAGCAGAGGACTTGAAGGACATTGAGAATGAAGAATCCATTGCTACATGGCAAAAGCAAAGAGTTAAAGGGAGTATCTATCCTTTCATGATTGCAGTCTTGATGGGACATAAGCCAAGGTACCAAGTGTAGGAAGAAGGACAAGTTACCGAGATGAAAATTGAAGTGCATCAAAGCATGAAGAATCTGATATCAAGTGGCAAGCCAGAAAGAAAACTGATTTACATGGAAAAAATAAAGCCAAAGGTTAAGATGAAGATCAAATGGAGTTGTTTCAACAAGAAAAGCATAGAAGACCACAAATAGGAGCATTTAATGATGAAGACTTGTTACTACTTTCACTCCAAGTGGACTTGGAGTCTTCATTTGGTCGGGAGTATGGTGCAGGAGCACCCAAGCCAATCTTGGCTTGATATTTAGTCAAAAATGAAGGTTCAAGGAGTTTTAGGAAGTGGCTTAGTCTTAAAATTCATGTAATAAGGTTTAAAATGATAAACTCTTGAGTCTAAAGTCATATTAATATAGCTTTGGTTAAACCAAGTTAAAAAATACTTATAATACCTTGTAAACTATGAAATCTCTTAACAAATTGTAGTTCCCAATAGTCATTTTATGTAAAGACCAGTTGAAACCATTGGGAAACAAACCAAATCATGTATTTAAATCCTTCACACATTTGAAGGAAGGGAGAGATAGCATTTTTAAGAACAATTTATATATATAAAATTATGTTTTCTATCATAATTTCTATTTTCCACGTTGGTACAGACCCTACCATTCCTCTGTACGGTACTTTCATGCACTAATTCCAACTACAAACATTAGAGGGGAGTGTTAGTTTCATTCTACATTTGATTTGGGTCAGATTCATGAAGATTTGGGGAAGAAATCATTGTGTTTTCTGAAGACTGTTCTAAAACATTATTTTTTTCTGCAAACCTAACTGTTCTAGACCATAGTACAGATGTGTACAACCTCCAAATAGCATAATATTTTATTTTTTGGAAAGAGGGATGAACCATATCTCATTTGCAACTATTTTGGTGGTTTTTCATTAAGTTTTGAGAAAGTTATAGATGCTTTAGTGAAAACTGTCTGAAGCTATCTTTTTTTCTACAAAACTCCTATTCTAGGCCGTACCACGGCCCTATACAGTACTTCCAAGGATTGAAACCACTTAGAAAAGTTAGAGGAAGGAGTATTATATCATTTAAACTTGATTGGAGCCAATATCATTGAAATTTGAGAGAGATATTGAAATTTTTCTAAAAACTGTCCAAAACCTGAACTAGGGTTCCTACAAGTGGGAAAATGTGATTTTTGCCCATTCCACTATTCAACATCCGTCCAAACCAATGGAATGGATTGTATTAGGATTAAATTAGATGTTCCAATACTTTTTAGATCAGGAAGTGAAGGTTTGACTACATTGGACCAAGTTTTGGCCTAATAAGCCCATGTATTAAACCTATAAAGAAGACAGTCATACGTTTTAGTGGAAAAAGGTAATTCTTGGGGGTGTGGTTGGCCAAGTTGAGTCATTTTGGATATGCATCAGGGCTCTCAAGTGATTTGGGAGGCAGAAGTTCATTTTAACTACAAGTTCCTTCATTGAGGTGGCCTAATTAGGCCTAATTGGCCCTTATTACAGACTGAATTTTCAATTTTTGAGACAAACATTATGAAACAGCCTATCCCAATCCTAAGATATGTTAAATAACATGGAAATGGGTATCCAAAACAATTCTTATTTTTCCAAGTGGGCTAAAATTGAGAGAGATAAGTGAAAAAACTCCTCTAGGTAGGGCTTTAGGCCTGTTTCTAAAGCAAGTACATAAAAACCTCAAGATTAGTGAACCAAACCTATATGGTTAAGTTGAGTACATAAAAAACACACCCTCATTACATCATATCACTACTTCATTGATCTGCAGACTTCTTCCACTTTTTGTCTAAGCTTATGTCTTCATTGTACCTTGGTACTCAAAAACATGGAGTCTGTTATCAGAGATTGATCTTAGTTTGAGTTATACCTCTAGGGTTTGGATTTTGTAGTTTTAATGTCTTACAAATCTAGTTTCAAGACTTCCTTATTGGTTAGGGTTTTGCATATTGTTAACACTTAGAGACCTAAACCCTAAAAGAACCTACTTTTCACAAGTCTTCTAAAACCCTAAACTAAGTCTTTCATAGTAAACCTGGTTCGTCACTACTTTATTTCTATTTTAAGGTTGACTAGTAATCACAGGTCATATTATAACTTAAGTTAATGAATGAGGGTTCTTAGCCTGTGGGGTTACCAGCCCCCCCAACTTAAGGGAACTGGAAGGTTTGGTTAAAAGGTATGACTTTAGCGCCAAAAACAAAATTCAAAGGTCTTGATTAAAAAGTCACAGGAGCACAAAAGGAATATCTACGGTGAACATTCAAATCTTTTTCAAACTATAACGGAACACTATTGTGCCTAATTTTGATGGGTGAATTCATTAAGGCAGTTCAACTACCTTGCATTCAGTTTTTCTAACGAAGACAAAGGGCCAACAAATATATATTTTGCTCTGTGTGATGAATTTTGATGAGAGGATTAATAATTTAGGTTCTGAAAAGAAAGATCTACACATTCATATCAAAAATATGGTTTCTTCTCTTATGGTTTAGTGATTTATTATATTTGAAGACATTGCATATGAAGAGACTTATAGAGATCTTAAAGTGCACAAAGTTTTGAGTAAGGAGATGTAGAAGCTTAAGAGACTGAAATGGACTTTCTGCAATGGTATAGAGGGATATACCTAAGGTATGATTTGTGAGGTTGTAGAGAAATGATATAGAACTTTATTAGGTCAGAATAGAGTCTTCTTAATTAGATTACAAATGAATCAGGATGATATGGATCACTTTGTATGATGCGTATTTCTTTTGGTGATATAGAGATTCAGGAGCCTTGTTTCTTTTTCTTATAATGTCACAAAGGTTTAATAAATGTTCCAAGCTATTTCATGGTTGTAATAATATTTTATGATGTTGTGTGAGATGATTATGTAAAGGAGGATGTGTTGATTGGAAGGAGATATAAGGGGTTGAAGCTGTTTGAAGAAGGATTGTTATGTGTTGCAAGAAATATTTAAGCTCTCCTTGTTACATAATCATTGTCAAGTGAACGTGTATGTGTGGTGACGAGGATTGAATAATTTGGTGTATTGAAGAGAATTAGGGCAAACCCTTGAATTGAGTCATCTTTCTTATGTTCTTGTTTGCTAGTGAGGCATCTGATTGTTAGTGAGACACCAACTTGCTAGTGAGGCATCAAATAGCTAGTGAGGCATTTGTACTTTCCAGTGAGGCATTTTTGATTAAGCCAGTGAAGTATTTTTAGAGTGGTTTTTCATCCCTATGATTGATTAAATTAGGTGTTTGTCTCCATGTGTTCTTGTGCCCTAATGCTCTTATGATTGATTAAAGATCTTATTCTTTCTCCTAATCATTGTACATGTATGGATCCTTGATGTCTTTATCATGTTCTTTTCAGTATATTAAAAGGTGCAAAAACTTGTAAGTTTTCTAGACCACCGATTCACCCCCCCTCTCAGTGGTCCTATACTCCAACAAGTGGTATCAAAGCATAGGTTCCCTATAGAATTCTAACTGGCTTGGGTAGGTCCTGATAGTGGAGTACCATGGGAAAGAGTAGAAGAAATAGAGAAAAGAAAGATGCCAAGCAAAAGGTTGAACAACAAATCCCAGTCAAGTCATGTGATGAGTTGTTGCATGAGCCATCCTTGAAAATTGACACAAAGTGTGATAAAGAAAATGATTTTATTGTTGAGATTGATGACACAAAAGAAGACATCTTTATGGATGATGATGGATAGGAGTTTGATGAAAATGATTGTGAAGTTGATTTAGAAGGTGAACTCTTGTGTGCCTTAGATCAAATCAAGCCACTTTGAAATGAGAATTGGAGATTAAAAGACCAGCTTCAATAGGAAAAAGATTCCAAAGACAAGTATGTTCATATTTTGCAAAACTTTCTTTAGAGTTTAAAGAGGCAAGAAATTAAGTTGTTAACTTAAAGAGTCAAGTTGATGAATTTGACAAACTGATAATAAGTCTAAAAATTGAAATTGAGGAAGCGAAAAGAATAATAGATGTAACAAATTCTGATCTTGAGGTGAAAATAATTGAATGTCTAAAATTAGACGCAAAAATTGTCAATCTAAGGAAACATTATGAAGGTCTCAAGGTTCTATCCAAGAAATATCAAGAGTTTGAAGAAAGCACAAACAAGTTGAATGACATGTTGAGCAAACAAAATTATTACAAGGACACTACTAGTCTAGGTTATGAAGAAGGAGAGTGTTCCAAAGCAAGAAATGCACCTAGGAAGAAGGTAGACTTGAGTTACCATGCTGCTGCTCCAGAAGATCAAGAAGGAAGGACAATCAAGTCTACAAGATCTCTATCTGCCAGGCACTCAATGAGGTATAAGTATTCTCAATTTCATGGTTATTGTTATTACTGTCATGTTTATGGCCATAGAGCAAGAGATTACACAAGAAATTATAGAACGTATGAGAGACATGATCTTGTCAAGAATGTAAATAGGAGTTCTTATAATATGTCTAGAAGAAATTATCCTTTCTTTGGTCTAGACAATGACATTATATGTTATAGATGTAATAAGCCTGGACACAAAGTACAATGGTGTAGCAATAGTTTGATGAAACCATCCAGGAGCTATATGTTCAAACAAAAGCAAAAGAATATCTTGAGTAAGGAGAAGAAAAAGCTTATACAAGTATGGAGAAGAAAACAAGATCCAGGAGATGAAAAGTCTACATCAATGCATGTTACTCAAAAGACATCATCAATTGCATGAGAGCTAGCATGCAGTAAGGGGGCGATGCTTATTGCCTTATCTTTCATCCCCAAGAAGTAAGACAAGAGAATGTTTCTTGAACTATGGTTTGAACTCTTTAATCTCAATTATCAGGACAACAACAGTTGATATCATTCTATGCATAATAATTATACCTTGATTATTGTATGATAGTTGTAGTGATCTCTTGTTTCCTGTTTCTTGCAAGAACTTGTTTGACATGGAATTGACAAAGTGCAGTAAGTGTGAGTTTTGGTATAGTCCTGTAGGATAGTTCACAATAGGACAAATTACATCTAGTCAGGGTGAAGAGTGCAAGATCAATGAAAATGCAATTTACATAATAGTAACTGGTTATTAGGTTATCAGGAGTTGATCTACTCATTGTATTGATGGTTACAACAATGACTCATTATTGCATAGAGATGTTTCAATGAATTAAGGTAGATAGGTGTTGAGTTGAGGTAAGGCAGCAAGGAGTTCAGTGAATGTCATGGATGTCATGGATGCTGTTCATTTCTGCATAAGATGCTTTCTATTCATGCTTCTATTGATTATGCTTATGAGCTTGATTCAGGAGTTGGTCATGCATCATGCTTTGGTCATGAATCATGCTTGCTTCATGTTCTCAGGGTTCATATGTTGTTTGGAGTTGGTTATGAAGGCTTTATGTTCATCAGTATTCATGATAATGGAATGAGATATGGTTTTCCCTTTCATTATTGTTCTTTTCTTTATCATGACTTCAGTTTGTGGTGCTCAAATTGGCCATTTTTGATATGCTTCAAGCTTGTTGTGATTGCTTGAGTGATTGGTACTATGTTGTAGAGATGGGTGACATGAACTTGGGTGAGACACAATTGTGCAGTGACCTTGTCTTTGTTCATGACAGAACCTAAGGAATGTAGTGTCTTGATGTTGGAGACTTGGAGTACTCTTGCTTGCAGACTAAATGACTTGTTGTAGATGTTGTTCTCAGATGATGACAATGGTCTATATTCCATGCTAACAATTTGGGTGTAGTTGCAAGAGCCAAGACAGAACAATAGAAGTTGTAAAGTTTAGTCTGTGATTTGTATTGATGAATGGCACTTATTACATCTTTTTGCAGGGACAATATTCTTACATATCAGTGATTCTTGTTGATTGATGGCAGGTTGAGGCATTGATTGGTAGATGCAGGTGTCTTTGTTGATTGTAGACTTTGTCTCTCTACTCTTCAAGGTGCAGGTGACAACAAACTAAGTTGATATTGCATGATGGTATGACATTCATCGCAAATGTTGATTAATCAAGTATTTCAAAGGTTCTTCTTGTCTGAATCTACTCTATGGTTGAAGGTTGTATACAATGAGAGAATGTGATGCAGCAATGTGAGATAGTCTCTGAGTGTAGGGGAATTTTTGAGGTAGTGATTTAATGATGAAAGAATGATATAGAGAATAGTTTTTTGTGCAAGTTGTTTTGAGATTTTGATCACAAATTTCATATGAGAAATGAATGTCTGATGTTATTTTTTGAAATAACATTGGTGTTAGGAATCTACAAAGACATATCTTTCACAAAGATAAGATTTGTGATGTGAAGTCCTTTGTGTGTAAAGTATTTTGCGAAGTATGGATTTTCCATGTAGTTTGTATGAAGTGTTTGATTGACAAAGGCTTTTCTTAAAGTTTAAGATAGTGAAAGAGTAGTGTTCTTTTAACAATGGATATTATCTTTATGTAGCACTATGATTCATTTAGTTGTTTGTGGGTTAATGACAAACTTGAGTTGCATTTTCTGATGTTGGTGTTGTGTGGCAAAGTGTGGCAAACAGACAAGATAGATTTGGAGTAGTAAGAGCAGTTACTGTAGTTGTAGACTTGATGATTCTTTTTGTTACAGAGTTGTAGTCTTCTTGCAGTTTGATGGAGTGCAGATCTTGTATCTTTGAAGGAGTATTTTTACAATTCTTTTCTTGTAGACCTTGTTGCTAATGGCGGTCTTGGCAACAAACATTTTGTAGCAGACTTAGTGATACAGTATATCTTGCAGAAGGTTAGCAGGACATCTGCCATGGTATTTCAAGTCTTCATAGTTCTTCACAAGGTAATAGTCAGGGGGAGCATTGTATCCTTTATCATTGAATGACAAAAAGGGGGAGTTAGAGAGATTTTTCCATCAATGAAAAAGGGGGAGATTGATAGAGATTTGTCATTGATGTCAAAGTGAGGTGCTTCAGGAGTTCCTGCATGAGGTGCCTTTCAGGAGTGGATGACATGGTTGGATGACATAGTGCCTTCATGAGGATGCATGGATTGTTTGATGTTAGTGATTGGAGGTTGTATACTCTTCATTGGAATCATGCTTGATGTTCATGATTTGTTTCAGGTTGATGGTTTTGTGACAAAGTGTACTATAGGATAGAGTTGGTTGGCTAGATCTCAGGAGTTTGTTTCATCATGTTATCATCAAGAGTTGTAGATGACAAAGGAGTTGAGTTGTGCTTCATAGAGTTATCATTACTTCCTTCATAGAGTTATCATTACTTCATGATGGTTGAGTTGATCATCTTGAGTTTGTACTATGGTTGCTTTAGATTGTCAATGTTGTCATAATGGTTGCAGGTGACTGGATTGGAAGGTGAATGATATTCACATCATCAGGATTGTGCTTGTTGTTCATCATGGGTGTCTTCATGTTATTATCTACTATTATCATCATGGAAATTGAAGTGTTTGTGATATGGAGTTTGTATGACATGAGCAGGATATGACATGAGTACTAGGAGTTCAATGATGATATGATGTTCAATTTGGATCTAGTTCAGTTTGGTTTTTGTCACTTGTCATCAAGAGCTGATATCATGCTTCAGGGTTTTAGTTCACTATTCTTTGTCATTATAACATGACAAACTTGACACAATTGAGTTGATTCATAATTTGATAGGGTTGATGGTCTTTAACTATTAGGATGCCTATCATGGATTGCAAAAGGCATCATATAAAAGATTTACAGAGGTTGATACTAAATCTTCTTCATGGTGTTGATTCATACGATTTTAGGTGTTGGTGCTTCAAATATCACTACTTCATTGATTTGCAGACTTCTCCCACTTTCTATCTAAGCCTATGTCTTCATTGTACCTTGGTACTCAAAAACATGGAGTCTATTATCAGAGATTGATCTCAGTTTGAGTTATACCTCTAGGCTTTGCATTTTGAGGTTTTAATGTCTTACAAATCTAGTTTCAAGACTTTCTTATTGGTTAGGGTTTTGCATATTGTTAACACTTAGAGACCTAAACCCTAAAAGAACCTACTTTTCACAAGTCTTCTAAAACCCTAAACTAATTCTTTCATAGTAAACCTAGCTCGTCACTACTTTATTTCTATTTTAAGGTTGACTAGTAATCATAGGTCATATTATAACTTAAGTTAACAACTAAGGGTTCTTAGCCCATGGGGTGATCGGCCCCCCCAACTTAAGGGAACCAGAAGGCTTGATTAAAAGGTATGACTTGAGTGCCAAAAACAAAATCAAATGTCCTAATTAAAAAGTCATAGGAGTGTGAAAGGAATATCTACAGTGAACATTCAAATCTTTTTCAAACTATAACAGAACACTATTGTGCCTAATTTTGATAGGTGAATTCCTTAAGGTGATTCAACCGCCTTGCATTCAATTTTTTTAACGAAGACAAAGGGCTAGCAAAATATGTACTTTTCTCTCTGTGATGAATTTTGATGAGAGGATTAATAATTTAGGTTCTGAAAACAGAGATCTACACATTCATATCAAAAATATGGTTTCTTCTCTTGGGGTTTAGTGATTTATTGTATTTGAAGACATTGCATATGAAGAGACCTACATAGATCTTAAAGTGCATAAAGTTTTGAGTAAGGACATGTAGAATCTTAAGAGACTGAAATAGACTTCTGCAATGGGACAAAGGGATATACCTAAGGTATAATTTGTGAGGTTGTAGAGAAATGATATAGAACTTTATTAGGTCAGAATGGAATCTTCTCAATTGGATTACAAATGAATCAAGATAATATGAATCACTTTGTATAATGCTTATTTCTTTTGCTAATATAGAGATTCAGGAGTCATGTTTCTTTTGCTCATAATGTCACAGAGGTTCAATAAATGTTCCAAGTTGTTTCATGATTGTAACGATATTTTATGATTTTGTGTGAGATGATTATGTAAAGGAGGATGTGTTGATTGGAAGGAGATATAAGGAGTTGAAGTTGTTTGAAGAAGGATTGTTATGTGTTGTAAGAAATATTTAAGTTATCCTTGTTACATAATCATTATCAAGTGAACTTGTATGTGTGGTGATGAGGATTGAATTATTTGGTGTATTGAAGAGAATTAGGGCAACCCCCTGAATTGAGTCATCTTTCTTATGTTCTTGTTTGCCAGTGAGGCATTTGTACTTGCTAATGCGGCATCAAATATCCAGTGAGGCATTTTTTATTAAGCTGGTGAGGCATTTTTAGACTAGTTTTTCATCCCTATGAGGGTTTTCCACTCATCAAATCAGGTGTTTATCTCCATGTGTTCTTGTGCCCTAATGCTCTTATGATTGATTAAAGGTCTTATTCTTTCTGCTAATCATTGTACTTTCTATGGATCCTTGATGTCTTTATCATGTTCTATTTAGTATATTAAAAGGTGCAAAAACTTGTAAGTTTTCTAGACCATTGATTCACCCCCCCTCTTAGTGTTGGTTTTAGAACAGACAACTGAGAGGGGGGGTGAATCAGTTGTCACAAACACTTTATTTTCTTTAAACACTTAAATCCTTCTTATATTTCAGCTGCATAATAATGATTCAATCATGGAAGCACAAATAACTCAAGAGCAGAAACACATTAACACATATGGCACCAAGATTTTAACGTGGAAAGCCTGGTTAAGGGAAAAACCACGGGGTAACTAACCTAAGATTGTATTCTCTATTAAAAGAATAAGAAGAACAAAATGGCACATGCCAATTAGGGCTCACTGCTCACAAGAGGCCCACTACCTATAGGAGACACACTATCTACAGAATAATATAAATATTACATACTTGAACTGGAGATTAGCATCTTCACTATGCTTGAGACAATTCCATTTAAGCTCAATACTTCTGCTCTGCTTTTCGCTCTTCTCCTCTCTACCACTCTCTCATCTTCACCAGGATACTTTGAAATGACTTCACAATTCTTATTTATACATGACATCAACTTTGGAATGATCATCAAAGTTGGCACAACATATTCTATTATAGAGCAATTACAAAAATACAACTTGATTTTTTACAAGAACTTTAGTGTATCACCGCACTATCAGACACACATATCTGGGACTTCAATCTTCTTTGAGGAACATGCCAAGCTTCACAGAACATCTTCAAGATCATCCACAAGATGTGTAAAACATCTGGTTGGCCATGATTAGGAAGAACACCATCACCCGAGAGTAAATCTTCAATTATGAGCTCAATCTTTAATGTGGACCACCAACACGAACTGGACACAATCTAGAGATCCCCACAAGTATGCCTGAATCACCAAGAACATCCACACCACTTTTGCTTACTGAAATCATTCGCATCTTCATTTCGAACCTCAAGAACATAGCCTATCATCACTATCATATTAGAATAAATACATGCAGACCTCCAGACCATGAACTAATTGAGTTGTCAATTCACATTGGCTTCCTAAACATTCAACCAAATCTGCAGAACAGATATTACATTTTTGGATCTCACCAGACTTGTCACTCTGTCACCTATGAATAGCTGCCAGAACCAGATTTACTCATATGGCCATAACTTCTCTAAATATTCATGCGAACCTCTCAAATATTGACTAGATCATCTTTAGAAACATATCTACAAACCCTTTGATGCACAATCTCTAATCTTCATCTTAGTTGGGATCTTCACTTCATAGAGCTTCACTGTCTTCACTGTTCTTCTCTATTTCTGATAGGACTAATTTTCTCAACATCCTCAGCACATAGCTCATCCAATCCATGACATTAATGCAATAGGAGTATGTTGACATCAATGACAACACCAGTTAGGCCCATACTTGCAACAATCTCCCCCTTCGTCATTGATGGCAACATATGATGTGAAAAACTATTTTAACCATCAAGACAAGAACTTCTCCTCACTAACTTACATAGCTCTCCCTATCAACAACAATCATTCATATGTCTTCTCTTTCTTTACTACTCCCCCTTTGATCAGAAACCACTTTTTTTTTCACATGTCTTCTCTCCCCCTTTGACATTAATTGAAAAGGGCACATACTTGCATCAATCAGAATCATACAGACTGCTCCCCTTGAGTAGCAACTTCCTATCATCAATCTAGACCACAAGATATGACTATGAGATCCACCAGACTGATGCACATTAGTGCACCTTAATTCAGATCTGGAGGGGTAATAACCCCTAACTTCTCCCTGAGATACTCAAAAGAGTCCTTAGGTAGAGGTTTAGTAAAAATGTCTGCAATCTGATCCTTAGAGGGTACAAACTCCAATCTGACTTCATTCTTGTTCACCTGCTCTCTCAAAAAGTGAAACTTGATGGATATATGTTTTGTCTTTGAATGCAACATAGATTTTTTGATATATTTATTGCACTTGAGTTATCACAGAAGATTGTGATAGGTTCCTCATACTCCACTCTGATGTCTCCTAGCATTTGCTTCATCCACAATACTTGAATGCAAATACCTGCTACTACAATATATTCTGCTTCTGCAGTGGACATAGATATTGCCTCTTGTTTCTTGCTCAACCAAGAAACCAATCTTTTCTCCAAAAAGAATGCACCACCACTGGTACTCTTCTAGTCATCCACATCTCCTGCCCAGTCCGCATCTGTATATGCATGAAGAGAGAAATCATGATCCCTAGGATACCATAAACCATACTCAACTATTCCCTTTAGATATCTGAGAATTCTCTTGATTGCCATCACATGAGATTCTCTGGGATCAGCTTGGAATCTAGCAACAAGAGCAACAACATTCATAATGTCAGGTCTAGTTTGAGTAAGATACAGTAGTCCTCCAATCATTGACCTGTACTTTTTCTAATTAGCCTTAGGAGATTCATCATCTTTGTTTAGTTTACATCCGACTACCATGGGAGTATTCATTGGTTTTGAATCTTCCATCCCAAATTTCTTCAACAATTCTTTCACATATTTGGTCTGTGATATGAAGATTCCTTTCTTTGTTTGAGTGATTTGCAGACCCAAGAAGAAATTAATTTCCCCAAACATAGACATCTCAAATTCACTTTTCATTTTATTTGCAAAAATCTTGCACATACTATCTCTTCCTTCAAAAATGATATCATCAATAAATACTTCAACAATCAAGATATTTTCATGATCAATCTTGAAGTACAAGTTAGTATCAGCAGTACCTTTGTTGAAACCAATCTTCAAAAGATGTTTATCTAGTCTTTCATACTAGGCCCTTGGGGCTTGTTTGAGTCCATACAGTGCTTTCTTCAACTTGCAGACCATATCACCATGATCAGACAATTGAAATCCATCCAGTTGCTCAATGTATACCTCTTCTTCCAAGTCACCATTCAGGAAGGTAGACTTGACATCCATCTGATATACTTTGAAATCTTTAATGGCAGAAAAAGCAAGAAATAATCTGACTACTTCAATTCTTGCCACTGGAGAAAAAGTTTCTTCAAAATCAACTCCTTCTACTTGAGAATAACCCTTGCAGACCAATTTCACTTTGTTTTGTACTACTTCACCATCTTCATTTAGTTTATTCTGGAAGACCCATTTGGTCCCAATCATATTTTTGTTTTGAGGTCTTGGAATAAGATCCCAAGTGTGATTTTTCTCAATCTGCATCAACTCTTCCTCTATTTCTTTGGCCCAGCTTTCATCATTGCATGCTTCACTTACTATTTTTGGTTCAATCTTTGAAATCAGACAATACTTCTCTAAATCTTGAGCAATCTTTCTTCTTGTTTGAAGACCTTTGCTTCTATCACCTATGATCTGGTATTTAGAATGATTTAGTCTTACATACCTGGGAGTTTTGAGAATTTCTTGTACTACTATATCTTGGATAGGTTCATTCAAACTTGTCTCTTCTTCCTGTATTTCAAGATTCTCCGGATCAGTCTGGATCTAAATTTTAGAAGTGGCTTGAACTTCTTGGACCAAAACATCATTCTGATCATCTTCTTCATATTCATAAAACTTTGAGGATTTTTCAATGCCTTCATCAACCTTCACATTTGTACTTTCTACAATCTTTCTCAATCTCTTGTTTTAACATCGGTAGGCTTTGCTTTGAGTAGAATAACCCAAGAATATTCCTTCATCACTTCTAGCATCAAATTTGCCAAGTTCTTCATCTCTTTTAATGTAACATTTGCTACCAAAGACTTTGAAATACTTCATAGTAGGAGTGATGCCAAACCAGAGTTCATAAGGGGTCTTACCAGTATTGCTTCTGATTTGTACTCGATTAAGAGTATAGACAGCAGTGCTTATAGCTTCTCTCCAGTAGATCTGAGGGACATTTGCTTTCATCATCATGGTTCTAGATGCTTCCTGGATGGTTCAGTTCTTTCTCTCCACTACTCCATTCTGTTGTGGGGTCCTTAGAACAGATAACTATCTTTTTATCCCATGTTTCTCACAAAATTCTATGAACTCTCTAGATGTGAATTCTCCACATGTTTAACCCAGTTTCATTCTCTACCAAGCCTTGAATATTTTGAATTTCTCAAGAGCCTCAGATTTCTCTTTCAGGAAAGTCACCCACATCATCTGGGAATGGTCATCAATTAGTAACATGAAATATCTATCACCTTGCAAACTCCTGATTCTTGCCGGTCCACATAGATCAGTATGTACTAAGTCCAACAATCTGGTAGAAGATTGTTCCTTGCTTTTGAATGCGACTCTGCTCTGCTTACCCAACTGACATTCTTTGCATAAATTGTTAGGAGGTTTCACTAGTCTTGGAGGATCTCTTACAACATGAGTGTTGCTTATCTTGATGATATTATCAAAATTTACATGACACATTCTCCTATACCATAACCAACTCTGATCAATTTGAACCAATAAACAACTTTTGCCAATACCAACCAAGTGGAAGATGTTATCTTTTGTTTGAGTACCAAATGCAACCTCTATTCCAAAACTTTCAAAGATCTTACATTTTCCATTTTTGAATCAAAGATCATAGCCTTTGTCCACCAATTTCCCAACACTGAGAAGATTGTGCTCAGACCTTCAACATATAGTACATCACTGGTTTTGTTCTTTCTTTCAAAAGAAATAGTTCCTCTGCCTCTGATTCTGCCAGCAGAATTATCACCAAATTTTACAACTCCTCCTTCATATCTTTCCAGATCTATGAACTTATTTTTCTCACCATTCATATGGTGGGAGCATCCATTGTCAATGACCCATTCATCCTTTTCTTCAACTTGGGTAGCTAGAGCTCTTTCTACCATTTTATGATTGACAGATTCAATGGGCATTGGATCTCTTCCTTGATGACAATAAACACCTAGTCACTTCCAGATTTGTTTCCTATCTCTGATTCATCATCTGTTACTCCTTCATCATCATCATCTTCATGAACATAGTAACATTTCTTTTGAAATTTTGATCTATTTGGATTAGTCCTTAAAAGTCTTTTCGGACACCTTGAAGCAAAATGACCAATTTCGTTGCAGTTGAAGCATTTGAAGGGCAATTTTCCTTCATCCTTACTAGATCCTCTTGGTAGTCTTTTTACAATAAGGGATTCAAGTTGAGTAGCTTCTGCCTCATCTTCTTCTAGATCTTTTCTTTCTTTTTCATACCATGATAGTTTCTTTGAGGAGTTCTCTCCTGGATCATACCTTTGTTTGCCTTTTACAAGGCATTAGCATTGAATGTAGATTCAGTCTTGTGGGGTGCATCTCCAAACTTAGCCAATTCAAATGCAACTAATTTTCCAACCAATTGATCTCTTGTGATATTTGATAAAGATCTGAATTCTTCAATAGCAGTAACCTTGTGTTTGTAAGCAAGAGGTAGGGATCTAAGAACTTTGGCAACAATCTCATCTTCATCCAAGATTCCACCAGCACACCTAATGCCACAAATAAGCTCATTTACTTTTGGCATAAATGTAGTGATATTCTCATCTTCATTCATCTTTAGGTTTTCAAAATTTTCTTTCAAACTCTATAGCTTGGTACATTTAACATATTTGTCTCCTTCATGCAGAAGTTCCATCTTTGACCAAATCTCATATGTAGTTTTTAAATCCATAACATTTGTTAGCTCTGAATTAGATAAGGCACTTAGTAAGGCTTCTTTAGCTCAAAGATTATCTTCAGCATCTCTGATTTCATCTACAGTTGTCAGACCATTCTTTGGAGGAACATACTTCTTTGAAGTTATGGTCCAATATTGTATTACCATACATTGCAAGTGACATTCCGTGCGGCTTTTCCAAAGAGTGTAATTAGTTCCATCAAACCTCAGACTATCCTTCTTGTAGGAAGACATCCTGGATCTCCTCAAGCAATTAAGCTCTTTTAGAGGAACTTAGCTCTAATACCAATTGTTAGTTTTAGGACAGACAACTGAGAGGGGGGAGGTGAATCAGTTATCACAAACACTTTCTTTTCTTTAAACACTTAAATCCTTCTTATATTTCAGCAGCATAATAATGATTCAATCATGGAAGCATAAATAACTCAAGAGTAGAAACACATTAACACATATGACACCAAGATTTTAACGTGGAAAACCTGGTTAAGGGAAAAATCACGAGGTGACTAACCCAAGATTGTATTCTTTGTTAAAAGAATAAGAAGAACAAAATGGCACATGCCAATTAGGGCTCACTACCTGAGCACACTACTCACAAGAGGCCCATTGCCTATAGGAGACACACTGTCTATAGAATAATATAAATATTATTCACCATTCTTGAGATAGTTCCATTTAAGCTCAATACTTCTGCTCTACTTTTCACTCTTCTCCTCTCTACCACTCTCTCATCTTCACCAGGATACTTTGAAATGACTTCGCAATTCTTATTTATACATGACATCATCTTTGGAATGATCATCAAAGTCAGCACACATATTCTATTACAGAGCAATTACAAAAATACAACTTGATTTGTTAAAATAACTTCATGCATATCACCACACTGTCGGCCACACATATTTGGGACTTCAATCTTCTTTGAGGAACACGCCAAGCTTCACAGAACATCTTCAAGATCATCTATAAGATGTGTAAAACATCCAGTCAGCCATGATTAGGAAGAACACCATCACCCAAGAGTAAATCTTCAATTACGAGCTCAATCTTCAATGTGGACCGCCAACATGAACTGGACACAATCTAGAGACCCCCACAAGTATGCCTGAATCACCAAGAACATCCACACCACTTTCGCTTACTGAAATCATTCGCATCTTCATCTGGAACATCAAGAACACAGTCTGTCATCACTGTCACATTAGAATAAATGCTTGTGGATGTCCAGACCACAAACTAATTGAGTTGTCAATTCACATTGGCTTCCTAAACATTCAACCAAATCTGCAGAACAAGATATTGCATTTCTAGATCTCACCGGACCTATTTGTGTCACTCTATCACCTCTGAACAGCTACCAGAACCAGTTTTACTCATATGGCCATAGCTTCTCCAAATCTTCATGTAGACCTCTCAAATATTGACTAGATCATCTTTAGACACATATCTACAAACCCTTTGATGTGCATTCTCTGATCTTCACTTCATAGAGCTTCATTGTCTTCACTATTCTTCTCTGTTTCTGATAGGACTAATTTTCTCAATATCCTCAGCACACAGCTCATCCAATCCATGACATTAATGCAACAGGATTATGTTGACATCAATGACAACATCGGTTAGGCCCATACTTGCAACACTTAGTGGTCTTGTACTCCAACATGTCTATGTAACAATAAAAAGAAGCTGGAAGGGACACTGGACTCTAAGTGTAACATGTAGTGGTGGTGGGATTGAAGTTTCAGAGACCTTAAGTGAGCACATTCTAGCATCGATGTGAAGAAAATTTGAGAAGATGGTGGATTGAAAGGCTCTAAAGTTAGAAAGGTGTGAAATGCACTAGGAGCATTGAATGCAGGTTGGCTCAAAGTTTATGTGGGATGTCATGGAAGTAGTAGGAGGGGATGTGCATTAAACATGACTATATAGAAGAATTGCAAGTGGTGGCGAGAGATTAATGCAAGGCAGTGGAGTGAAAGGGTGACTGAGTGATTTTTGGTAATGTGGCAAGGCATTCCACTTTGCATGCCACACACCAACTAGCATTCCCATCAAGCATGTTTCATTCACATTGCAAAAAATGGCATTTTTTAGGATTGACTAATCACGTCGTCCCATGTGTCAAATTCAATCACAAATAAAAACTAAAAAATGAGAAACTGTCAATTGACCATAGGTGGAAACAAGAAGCATAAATACAACACACATTGCAATCTAATTAGAAAACATTATAAATCAAAACAATAATGCTGCATCTGTAGTTATCATAAATTTAAAACTATCAATAATAAGGGTGCATTTGTAGATATCAAAACTTATAAACAGTCCAAAACATCAATTGCAAATGAAATCAAAATAAGACTACATCTAGCTATTGTGATAGGGAAATGGTGGTTGGCTTCTTGAGGTGCCACTGGCCATGTTCTCATCCCCTTCCAGTCAATGAGGAGTGTTGCTTACGTGACTGGGAGTTGGACTAGAAAACTAGGTGCAAGTAACATGTGTTGGGGGTGGTGGTGAACACATCTCTACATCCTAAGTGGTAGTATGATTTGGATATTGAGTGCTCCTAAACTCAGATTGGGAGAGGGTTGAATAATTCATTGCTATGGAGAAGAGAGGGATATTGATGTTGAGATATCATGGAATACTCCATTACTTTGAGACAAGGGATTAGTAAGGGTCCTTAACCGCCTTTCTCTTTGTAAAGCCCTCTACGCCTCCTCAATCTATTTTTCCTTTCGGTCTTGTTCCATATGAAGCCTCTCTTGCTCCTTTTTAGCATCTCTATCATTCTTCTATTGTATTTTCTGTTGCTCTTTTTCTTTATGTTGTATCTCCCTTTCTATTTTGGCCCGCTCCTTCAACTCCTTTGCCATATTTCTTGCTTCTTTTTTCTCCTTGTTCTCTTGTCTCTTTCAGGCTTTTATCTCCTCAACCTCTTTCTTCCTTTCCTCTTGTTGCATTAATAGATTCATGTAGTCATCTGTCATCAAAAGCTGAGACTGTCCGTACAATTGAATTGTGCCACCTTTGGATTTTTTTGATGGACAGTGTGCACAGGAAACTTGAGGAATTTACTGATGTGCGGAACTATTTCTATTTGTTGTGTCTAATCCAACTATGAGACAATTTTCTCCTCCACTGCCTATGAGTCCTCGGTGAAATCTTGATTGCCTCCTAAATCTAAAGTGCAAGAAGGAGCATAGTAATGCACAACTTTAGATAGGTCAATTACAGGTGGTGGTGATGGGAAACTATAAGTACCTTATTGTTCTAGGACATGCAAATCAATGCCTAGATTCATTGCTCCCTCCACCAACAAAGATGGTTGGCTATGTTACGATGGAAGACCTAAACTATGACTGAATTGGTCAATGGGGCTATCCACCATGGGAGGAGTTTGTTGATTAGCCACCACTTGTGCAATTGAATCAGCATGACAACTATCAGGCGACTGCTATGATTCTATCGCAAACTACAATTGTCCATCTGGAAGAGTGGACTACAATTGTGCTACATCGTCTCTTGACACAACAACTCCTGAAAGGCTAGAATGTTTTCCACTATAGAAGCATCCTCGCTGACCTCAAATGTGTCACTGGGATGCATGTCATCCATGATTGCATCCGGATTGAGTGGCCATAGCTTAATCCTTTTAAATCCTACTTTGATGTTCTCAATTGTCAAAGCTCTTATCAGTGCTTTGCTACCTAACATTGCAAGTTTTGTCCTTCTCACTTTAATGTTTGGAAACCTTCCCAAAAATGTTGCATGTTCTAATTTGAAGTAAGATATAAAAGGTGAAAAGACAGTCACATCCAATGGTTGTAGCTTATGTGAGGTGTGTGACAGAAATGTTAGTAAATCTACACCTAACTCTCTTGCTTCTTGGATTATTTCGAGTGCTACATGGCTTCCATGCTCGTCAAAAATTAGTAACTACCTATTGGTGTGTGACACACTGCCTACAACTAAGTTTTTAGAGTGGGTCAACCAATCTATAAACAAGTCTTTAGTCATCCATTCATGGGGTTGGGCTACCATGCAAGTACTTGGTTTGTAGTCTACAATGTAATTATCTATGTTTTGTTTCCTCTTGAACAAGTAAAAGCCTAGAATGCTCTACTCGACAGCTTGACATAGCATAGAATGGTTATCTATTCACGACTCTTTGGAATAATGTATGAGATATTCTTGCTACCTTTTTTGGATAGCACCTTCATGGGCCCATTTCTCCTTGCCTAGATGTTAGTTTCATCACAATTCCAAATGCGATGAGGACCATATGGGAGTGCTTCATACGCTGCAGACAATGTATTGTAGAAATTTGCTACAATAGCAGGTCTAAGGTTGAGTGCCCTATCTTTGTCTAGGCCTTCAGCAGTCTGCAACGCAAATTCAGGATGTTGGTTCTTGAAATATGTCCACTAGGACTTCCCCAGGAACCCATTGGTGAAAGAGTTTGGCCTATTTTGACAAATTTGGGCAACCTTTGCCTTAAGATTGACTATCTCAAGACCATGTCTAACCTCAACCATTTCCTTGTACCATTCCATAATCAGATGTTCTTCCTCTTCAGTGAGGACTATTAGTCCACCAATAGTCAGTGAGCAACCGACAAGTTTCCAGCCTTAATTCCGCTCTGAAGGCCTCCAAAAATGCAATTTACTAAGATGTAGAAAATACCAAAAATTATATTTTTTATATTTTCCCAAAAATACCACTCAAATAACCGTAGACTAGATCAATAAAGCTTACGAATGAAAAATAGTAAGAGTTTAACAAATCTCACATCTTTTGTGCATGACAAACTCATTCACAGGCATAAATTATTGTGAAGTTAAATGATGCAATATTTTGAATGACTAAATTGATGAAGCATAACCTATGAAAAAGATGAAACAAAACCTAATAAAAAGAGAAACCCCCAAATTTATGACTGGAATCAAAGAAAACCTAACGGAATGATAATGCAGAACCTATGAGAATAAGATAACCAAAGTGAATGATAATGTATGACCTATGAGAATAAGATAATCAGAGTGAATGATAATGCAGAACCTATGAGAATAAGATAACCAGAGTGAATGATAATATATAACTTATGAGAGTAAGATAACCAAAGTGAATGATAATGCAGAACCTATGAGAATAAGATAACCAGAGTGAATGATAATGTAGAACATATGAGAATAAGATAACCAGAGTGAATGATAATGCAAAACCTATGAGAATAAGATAACCAGAGTGAATGATAATGTAGAACTAATGAGAATAAGATAACCAAAGTGAATGATAATGCAGAACCTATGAGAATAAGATAACTAAAGTGAATGATATTACAGAACCTATGAAACACAAATGCTAAACTATGACTGTAATATTTGCAATATAAACCCTAGGGAAACACAAATGCTAAACTATGACTGTAATATTTGCAATATAAACCCTAGGGAAACACAAATGCTAAACTATAACTGTAATATTTAAAATATAAACCCTAGGGAAACACAAATGCTAACCTATGACTATAATATTTGCAATATAAACCTTAGGGAAACACAAATGCTAACCTATGATTGTAATATTTTCAATATAAACCCTATGGAAACAAAAATGCCAACCTATGATTGTAATGGCTATAATGAAGATCAATATAAAGATTATGAATGGAAAATAGTAAGTTGCCTATTAAAAAAACATCATATCTTAAAGGCATGTATAGCATAAACATACTCACGCACAACAATCTGGGAACCACACTTACATTTTATGGTCCATGGAAACACAATTGCTAACCTATGACTTTAATGGCTATAATGAAGAACAATATAAAGCTTATGAATGGAAAACAATAAGAAGAATACCTAGAACAATATGGAAGCTGCTAGACTAGAATCTATACTACTACCTCCTCTAGCTATTATGTCGATCAATTCTATGCTTGTCACTCCTCCTTTTCTTATGTCGCTTACTATAGAATAAGTGAATACTTGAAGGTTTTCATGGCTATTTGAATTAGAAATTATTTGAATCTGATTGCTACTTGTTTGGTGTGGTGAATTAAATCCCTATCCTATTTCAAATTTGAATTCTGGGTGATATGAATTGTAGATTTGATTGATTTTGGCTATTAATTCTTGAGTTGATTGGTTTGGTGTATTGTTTGCATTTTTTTCCATAATTTTTTTATGAATAATGATGGCCTTACAGCTTGTATTTTTGGATGTAGGTGGGTTTTTAGAGGAAGAAGCCAGTACGTGCACACCCTACTTGGTGAGATGGGATAGACTCCTGCTAATACATGTTGTAGGTCTCATGTTTGATGAGACAGGTAGATGCATTTGTGTGTTGTTTAGGTTATGCTACGATGTGAAACATGGTTGTAATGGGTTAGCATTTCAGGTTAAAGATGGGACACATGGGTTTGAATTGTGTTGATGTGGCACCTCTATTTTGTTGTGTAGTTGTGATTAATCTGTAAGTGACACCTGGATTGGTGCGACAATGGGGTTTGATTGTTTATGGGGAAGGGTACAAACTTTTATGATATGGCTATTTTATTTCCAAGTTGGATCTTCACGGTGATATGTCAGATACAATTTCAAAATACTTACATGTGTTTAGCTACCAGCCTTATCTTGGTTTGTTGATAAATATATATGATTAAATGTGCATTTAATATCTGATTTGTGTTTGATCTCATCGTGCTTTTTTATGCAAGTATATTTTCCTAACTTGTGGAGGACCAACATATCACTGTGGGCCCCAACGTGTGCCAGTCATATCACATGTTAAGGCCCCCATGCACGTTTCAGATCCTCTCCCATACATCACTAACAAGGAAAACATGATTTTCAAACATAAATTTTTGAGCATTTGCATGTCTAGCATGATAGCCCTTTCGACTAGTAGGCACTAGAAGCAATCATGACTTTTTTAATGAGATTTGTCACATATAATTGATTCATGTGATAAAGTTAAATACCATGCTAAATTTTTCACCTACATAAAGTTTAATAAAAGAGGTGTATTTTTTAAAACAAAGGTCATGGCTTTTCTAACAAAGGTCGAGACTTATCACCAAAAAAAACAAGTCCATTTTTAAATAAGGACTATGAACTATTAAAAAATATGGAAATGAAAAAGAAAGATTTATATTAGTCAACATAGTCAAGGATAAAGGGAAAAATGAATGACAAACTTACCTTACTATTTAACACCACACAAAGAGAAGAAGCCATTAGGGGAAATTTTGCCATGAGTATGTTAGAAAAAAAGATTAGTATAAAAATTCTCTTTGATATTACTTATAAAAATGATTATCATTTCCTAACCTGCTTTTCATGAATTGATTTTTAAACAATAGAAAAGGCAAACCAGATGTCTTGCACAAATGGCCTTCCACGTGTGGTTATTGAGCATAAAGAGGTTTCTCATCAAATTCTACACATCTTCTAGTATAACATGTAAAAATGATTAGTATAGTTCAACCTGCTCTGATACCATGTTAGAAATTAGGATCTTAGGATACTAATCATTATATACAGAATATAAAATAAATATAAAAGATAATTATACAAGCATATATTTAAATCATTACACAACATATACATGGGGAAAACCCTTTTAGGTAAAAACCCCATAAAGCATCATTTCATTAAAACACTTATAAAAATAGTCTATTAAGAAATAGACTGAACCTGGGGATATACTCCTCTACATACTTCCACATGGCCAATAATATCTTCTGTGCATAGTGATATAACTCACTATGAAACTCCAAATTCACACACTCTCAAATGAGAGAGAACCTCAAGGGGTATTAGTCACACCCATTCAAAGAAACCATTTGTAAATAATTAATAATTCAATAGTTATTAGATTATTAATTATTAAATAGTATATGCTTTATAACATAAGGTTTTGTAACCTTATATTAGAACATTATATAAATGTTATAAGGGTATGACCCCTAATAACATTATGTTCTAACAATTTTCCTTTGTAAAATTTTGAGTCACTTGCCTATTTACAAAATTACAAACTTTTGACTTGCTACTAGATGTCATGTTTCTTGGTCATTTTCCTTGTCTAATTGGATTTTTTTGTGGAGTCTTTTTCATGGTTATAACTATTAAAGTGTCTTGTGAGGAGATTTGTGGAATCTTGACTAGGAATCGAATTTGGGCCTTTTCTTGTTTTATGTCACATCCTTTTCAATTTCTCTATGAAACTATTTTAATGTTGAAATTTCTTTTGAATTTGGTTTGTGGAATCTCATCTTGTTACCAGATGTGGATCTAGTGTTGTCTCCATGTCCTGTCCTTTAATTTTTTTTGTAAAGTCACTTTAATGTTGAAGGTCTTTTGCATGCAGAATCCTGTGTTATTGTAGGATGTGATTGGATGTCTTGTGCACCCAACTCCCCTTGTCCTTTCTACAGGTTGCATTTATGTCTTTCCTTGGGTCGAATTTCCACAAGACTTATGAAATTAAAAGTTGTATTGAAATTTCAAATTTTGGAATTGTGCAATTTCTTTTGAGGATTGGAACTTTTAGATTCAAATTTGGTATCCTATCCTCCTTATTTTCCCTACATTCATGTTTGAGCAACTTTATAGAAAATATTATTGAAAATCTTAGATAAGTTGATATGTTGCAGAAATTTGGTCTAGGGTTGAAGTTCTTGGCCTTCAAGGAGTCATATTTGGAAGCCTAGAAAATCCCCGTGCAAAACTCAAAAACTTAGTGAAAATGATGAAAATTTGGCTGCAAGATTTTTATGTGAAAGTGAAGTTGAAATGTTATATCCATGTCTAGTTTTCTCCATATTTTCCATGAAAGCTTCTTTATGAAATTTAGAAGGTTGTGGGATTTCTATTTCAAACTGAAACTCGACTTTTTAGATGACATCCAAAACTCATTAGTTTTCTCGCATCCTATTTATTTTGAAGAAAACATTTAAATGAAGTACTTGATAAATTCTTAAAGGAAGTAATAATGTGGAAAGTTTCATTAGACAGAAGGATATTTTGTAACTTTTTATTCCTATCCTATTACATTTTCATGTATTTAGTTTAAAAGAACAAAATGAAAGTTTCTGAAGGAAATGATTTTGTGGAATTTTAATTGATGGGAGGATGTTTCATGATGCCTTTTTTTTATCTCATCTTGTCGCATTTTCCTATAAACCTTAAGAATAGTGAAATGGAGGTGTGAAACATAGAAAAGGGGAAATGCATATTTTCACTCAAGAACTAGATATTGCAATAAAACCCTAAAAATCCAGTCCTCTTTTCTAATCACACATTTTTTTGAAAAGTAGTGCACTTGTTATGATTTTCATTTGTGGAAGTTTCCTTGGCTACACAATTTGTTTAGTTAATGTTTTATATGTAGTCCTATATTGTTTCTCCACAAACTCTAGTTTACAAAGGCAAGTGGTATAATATTTTTTAGGGAAGAATTCCATTAAACAAGAGGACATTTGAGACTAAGTTTTTTTACCTTCTTTCATGTAACTTTTTCCACAAAGCTTTAAAAAATTTGAAATGAAAGAACAAAAACATGAAAATGAAGATGCAGACTTTAACCAGATATTGCAATAGAAAACATGAAATCTAGTATCATTTTCTAAACCCATGATTTATTTAAAGAAGTGTATGATGATAGATGGGTGCATAAGGATGTTTGCAAAACTTTTTCTTACTGTAGGATGTTTTGAATTAAGATGCTATATTTAGTCCCATATCATTTTTCTACATTATACTTGAGTGTGGATATTTAATGTTCCTAGGGTTGAGAAATGTACATGATTTGCTTGTAGTTCTTTTGTTGTAAGATGTGTTATCTAATATCTCATGTGCAATTCCACATCAACTTTCCACAAATCTCATTTTACAAAAGATTTGTTTTACAAATTGGTTTTTTAAAACTCCTTTGGACCGGAGGATTTTTAAACTAATGATGTGATATTCAATTCTCTTTGTGCTTCCACAAAACACATTTTACAAGGGATTTAGACTACATTTTTATTTTCTACATAATTTATTTATGTTAGAAGAGTTTTAAATGTGAATTTGATGTATGATTATATGGCATGTTTATGTAAAACATAATAAACTACTAAAACTCAAATTTCTTAGAATATTGAAGTATCTAATGACTTCTTTCAATCTTACAGGGTAATTTTATGAGTGAAGAATGAAATGTAAGTCCAAAGGAGCTACTCTAGCTTTAGAAGACTTCTAGAAGTGGATGAATGGAGAGGATCCTATATGTAATGAGGCAAAAGAAGGAATTAAAGACATTTCTAGTGAAGAGGATGTTGCAAAATAGACTTGGATTGGTGCATTTTCTCCATGTTTGTAGGTTTTCCTAGGTGAATTCATTTTATTTCCTTTTAGCAGCAAAAATCAAAATGTGTTAACTCCTTTTCTAGTTTGACAATTGTGTTGTTTTTGTTGAAATGAACCATACAACTAAGAGGGGGGTGAATCACTTGTCTTAAATCTTTAACTAATTTTGCACCTTAAAACATTAAACACTTGTCCATTATTTGTTATGATTAAATCATGAAAGCATAAACTCAGAAACATACACACAAATGCAAGATCATACACAAGAGACACCAAATTTTTATTCGAAAAACCTTGTTAAGGGAAAAACCATGGTGGATGTTAGTCCACAAGATATATAAGTTATAACAATACCAAAAATCAGAGGCTCACTGCCAAAGTGTGGCTCACTACCAAGGGGTGGCTCACTACCAAAGGTTTTGAACTGAGATAATAGCATCTACTCCATGCCTGAATTCAATTCCATTGAAGCTCAATACTCTTCCTCTACTCTACTCTACCTTCTACACTTCTTTACTTAACTTCGCATCTTCACACCAGGACCCATTTTGCTCAACCAATTTACAAGTATATATATCATTGATCAACCATTGGAACAATCTCCAAGGTCAGCATTATAAACATTTACAAAATAGGTCTTGACCTAATACAAATTATGCTAAGGAAATGTAGTAAAGATGTATGTGTATTACACCACACCTTATCTAGGACTCAAACACAATCTTCCACACCATGACACGCTTCTACAATCTTCAATAGATCTCCGCAATCATTGGAATTAACCAAGTCAGCTAAGATTAGTTACACGCTATGCTATTTGGGAATAATCTTCAAACATGATCTCAATTCCTTAACATGGACTAATGCAAAGGCAAGAACATGATCAAGAGGCATCCACAAGCACATTATAATTACCAGTAGTAACCGCATAAACTCTAACCACTTTATCCATGAGATTCTTCATACCGAAGCACATGAACTTCACTATCTTCTACTATCATGAAAGAAAGATAGCTTGCGGACCACCAAATCATGAACCATTGTAGTTGTAGGCACTTATCATCATCCCAGACTTCCCTCTAGAACTACAGAGCAAAATACTTCAATGCGGAGGAATGCAGAGCAAAATACTTTCTCCCTATACCAGTGAATAATAAAAAAAAGTAGTTTTACTCTAGTGAATGTAACTCATTCAATTCTTCATACTGGAGGCTCAAACTCAAGATTTAGCATCTTCATACATGCCTCTAAATAACTTCCAATCTACAAACCAAGATCTTCAATCTACAAGAGATGCGGAGCAATCTTCTAGACTATTCTTCAGTATGCAATTCACTGTCTTCATAGTGATTCATTATTTCTTTCTAATTCTTCTAGAGGAGTTAATTCAACATATAAGGCTTCTAATCAATCAAAAGATAAGGATACAGTTGACACCATTGACAAAACAAATATGTTGACACAACACTGATTAGGCACATACTTGCAACAATCTCCCCATTTGTCATTGATGGCAACATATGATGTGAAAAAGTGCAACCACCATCAAGACAGGATTCTCCCCCTTACTCTTCACATATCTACATTCTTTCCTATCTAAGTTTTTCACATGAATTCTCTACCCCTTTGAAATCAATGGCAAAGGGCACATACTTGCATTCTTCTGCTTTGATAGAACCAAACTTTTCTCTGACATTACATTTCTTTATTACTCCCCCTATCAATAATATTGCAATACTTATTGATCTCATTATCTACTCCCCCTAAGATGTAGCTACCAAATCAACAATCTGGTTTAAAGAATGAAACTGCAAGCACCACTGGATTGATGCACTTTTGTACACCTTAGTTCAGAGTAGGAGGGGTGATGACCCCTAATTTTTCTCTGAGATACTCAAAAGTATCCTTAGGCAAAGGCTTAGTAAAGATGTCTGCAATCTAATCCTTTGTAGATACATACTCCAACTTAACTTCATTCTCTGTCACTTTTTCTTTCAATAAATGATATCTTATGGATATGTGTTTTGTCCTTGAGTGCATCACTAGATTCTTGGATATATTTATGGAACTTATATTATCACAAAATATTGCAATTAGATCTTCATACACAACTCTGATGTCTTTTAGTGTCTACTTCATCCATAACACTTGAGTGCAATTACATGCTGCAGCAATGTACTCTGCTTCTACATTGGACAAGGAGATTGTGTCTTGCTTCTTGCTCAGCCATGAAACCAATCTGTTTCCCAAGAAGAATGCACCTCCACTATTACCTTTCCTATCATCCATATCTCCAGCCCAATCAGCATTTGCGTATGCTCTGAGGGTGAAATCATTATCCTTTTGATACCACAAGCCATGCTCTAGTGTGCCCTTCAAATATCTCAATATCCTTGTGACTGCCATCACATGTGACTCTTTAGGCTCTGCTTGAAATCTTGCCACAAGACAAAATGCATGCATTATGCTAGGCCTGGTTTGAGTCAAATAAAGCAATCCTCTAATCATGGATCTGTACTTTTTCTGATCTGCCATAGGTGAATCATCATTTTTTCTTAGTTTACAACCAATCACCATGGGAGTGCTTACCAGTTTGGATACCTCCATCCCAAACTTCTTCAACAACTCTTTCAAATACTTAGATTGAGAAATGAAGATATCTTTATCTAATTGATTTGTTTGCAGACCTAAGAAGAAATTCAATTCACCAAACATAGACATTTCAAATTCACTTTTCATATCACTAGCAAACTTCATGCACATACCTTTATTGCCTCCAAAGATAATGTCATCAACAAAGACTTCAACAATTAGGATTTGCTCATCATTGATTTTGAAATAGAGATTGCTATCCACAATACCTTTACAGAACCCCAATTGTAACAAATGCTTATCTAACCTTGCATACCAGGCTCTGGGAGCTTGTTTGAGTCCAAACAATGCTTTCTTCAATCTGCACACCATGTCACCCTGATCTGATGACTGAAATCCTTGTGATTGTTTAATGTAGACCTCTTCATTCAATTCTCCATTCAAGAATGTTGACTTGACATCCATCTGATTACCTTGAAATCCTTGTAGGCTGCAAATGCTTGAAACATTCTTACTACTTCAATCCTTTCCATAGGTGCAAAAGTTTCCTCAAAATCTATTCCTTCAACCTAAGAGTATCCCTTGCATACCAACCTTTCTTTGTTTCTTACCACTTCACCATTCTCATTCATTTTGTTCCTTAAAACCCATTTGGTACCAATCACATTCTTGTCTGTTGGTCTTGGGACAAGATCCCAAGTCTAATTCTTTTCTATCTGTATTAATTATTCTTTAATAGCTAGTTTTCATCACTACATACTTCATTCACATTTTTAGGTTCCACTTGAGAAATCAAACAATAATTAACCTATTCTTCAACAACTCTTCTTTTGGTCTGAACTCCTTTACTCTTATCTCCTATGATTTGATCTTCAGAGTGATTTAACTTCACATACTTGGGTGTCTTAGTAATGATTTCTGGAGCTTGTTCTCCTTCTTCTTCTGAGTTTTCTTCTTGTTGCACTACTATTTTGTTTGCAGGAACATCCAGTTCATCAGATTCATATCCACTTGATACTTTTTCCTTGCCTTCATCAACTTTAACGTTTGCACTCTCAATGATCTTCCTCAACTTGTTATTGTACCATCAGTAGGCCTTGCTCTTGGTGGAGTATCCAAGGAAGATACCTTCATCACATCTTGCATCAAACTTACCTAGATCTTCATCTCTTCTGATATAACACTTACTGCCAAAAACTTTAAAATATTTCACAGTAGGAACTTTACCATACCAGAGTTCATAAGGAGTCTTAGAACTATTACCTTTGACTTGAACTCTATTTAGGATGTATACAGTAGTGTGAATTGCCTCTCTCTAATATACTTCTAGTAGATTGGCCTCTTTCATCATTGTTCTAGCAGCCTCTTGAACTGTCCTGTTCTTCCTTTCAACTACATTTTGTTGTGGAGTCCTAGGAGCATATAATTGTCTCTTTATCCCTTGTTCCTCATAGAAGAAGTTAAACTCATTTGATGTAAGCTCTCCACCTCTATCAGACCTCAAGCATTTGATCTTCAAATCTAGCTCATTCTCAACTATTGCCTTGAATGCTTTAAACTTTTCTAAGGCTTCTAATTTTTCTTTTAAGAAGGTAACCCAAGACATCTTATAATAATCATCAATTAACAACATGAAATACCTGTCTCCTTGCAGACTTCTTACTCTAGTAGGTCCACATAGATCTATATGCACTAATTCCAGTAATCCATCAACAGATTGGTCCTTGCTTTTGAAACTCGTTCTTGTCTGTTTTCCAAATCGGCACTCCTTGCATAATGTATCAGCAAGCTTCACAAGCTTGGGCAAATCTCTTACAGCCTGAGTGGAACTTATCTTCACAATGTTGTCAAAATTTATATGACACAACCAACTTTCATCATACTGAGATAATAAACAATATTCATTAGTCCCTTTCAAATGATAAATGTTACCTCTTGTCTTCTTACCAGTTGCAATCACTGTTCCAGAGATTTCCAAGATCTTGCATCCATTGCCCTTGAATCTAAGATCATATCCTTTTCCACACATCTGACCAACACTCATATGATTGTGCTTTAATCTCTTCACATATAAGACATCATCAATGTTATGCTTGCCATTAAAAGAAATAGATCCTTTTCCACAAATGTTACCAGTTGTATCATCACCAAAGCTAACTAGTACTCCATCATATCTTTCCAAACTTATGAACTTACTTTTGTCACTAGTCATGTGATGAGAGCATCCACTATCAATAACCCATTCATGTTTGTCTTGCACAACCTGAACAGCCAAGGCTCTTTCCTCCATTAGTTTTTCTTCCTTCACACAGCTAGCAGGATTAGTAGATATAGGTTCTTCTTTAATAGCAATGAGTAAGCATTCATTTCAGTAGTACTACCATTATCTAATTCATCATCTATTACTCCTTCATCATCAAAATATTTAACATAATAACATTTCTTTGGAATCCTAGGTCTATTCTCAGACCTTTTTGGAACTCTCTCAGGACACCTAGAAGTATAATGACCAATTTTACCACAAGTAAAACATTTGAAAGGTAATTTACCTTTGAACTTACTAGTACCTCTTGGCAGAGTGCTAACAAAATTTGTTTCCATTTCTTCAAGCTCATAATCTAGTTCCACCTTGTACTTATCAAGTCTGGAAGGCCTTTGTGAAGTGTTGGCCTTGAAAGTAGTCTCTGTCTTAGGAAGTGAATCACTAAGTTCCCTCATCTCAAAAGATGTTAGCTTCCCAAGCAACTGATCTTTTGTACTTGTTGTCACTGTCATTATTTATTCATTTGCAACCACCTTATGACAATAGGATTTAGGCAATGATCTCAGAATTTTATTCACAATTTTAGGATCTTCAATCTTATCTGCCACACTTTTGATACCACTTACAAGATCATCAATCTTTTGCATATAGGATGAAATGTTCTCATCTTCACTCATCTTCAAACTTTCATATTTTGCCTTCAAGTTTTGCAACTTGGCACTTTTCATAGTTTCATCTCCTTAATACAGGTTTTTTAATTTCTCCTAGATTTCATGAGCAGTATCTAGCTCAATGATCTTTGTCATGTCTGTGTCAGATAGGGCATTCAACAGAGCATCTTTAGATTTGATAGTCAACTCATACTCCTTGATCTCATCTTCAATTTTAGGACCATCCTTTGGTACTTCATACTTTGATTGGGTTATTCTCCATACATCAAAACCTAAGAAGATGACATGGGTTTGCATGCGGATCTTCCAAATGGAATAATTTGTTCCATCAAACCATGGACTTTCCTTCTTGCCAGACATCTTGGATCTGCCTCAAGCGGTTAAGCTTACCTCTGAGGAACCTCGCTCTGATACCAATTGTTGAAATGAACTAGACAACTGAGAGGGGGGTGAATCAATTGTCTTAAATCTTTAACTAATTTTGTACCTTAAATCATTAAACACTTGTCCACTGTTTGTTATGATTAAATCATGAAAGCATAAACTCAAAAACATAAACACAATTGCAAGATCATACACAAGAGACACTAGATATTTATGTGGAAAACCTTGTTAAGAGAAAAACCATGGTGGATGTTAGTAGACAAGATATATAAGTTATAATAATACCAAAAATTAGAGTCTCACTGCCAATATGGCTCACTGCCCAAAGTTGGCTCACTGCCAAAGGTGTTGGAAATAAGGTAGATAACTAAGAGGGGGGGTGAATCAGTTATCTCAAAATTTCCTTAACTTTCTTTTCTTTTTGTATCTTAATAATCAGTGTTGCATCAAAACATGAAAGCATATGTAATCATAAGAACAGAAATAAAATCAACACACATAACACAAGGATTTTTATGTGGAAACCCTGTTAAGGGAAAACCCACGGGGTGACTAACCCAAGACTGTATTCTCTGTTAAAAGAATAAAATAGTACAAAATGGCACTTGCCAATTAGGGCTCACTACCTGAGCACACTACCTACAAGAGATTCACTATCTACAGAACTTACAGAAGATAATCAAGTCTTTGAACTGATGAGAAGCATCTACAAATGCAAGAGTTTAGTTCCAGTTAGGCACAATACACTGATTTGATGCACTTCATTCTTCCTCTATTTAATGTTGTTGCTTTGTCACATACCAGACTTGAATTGCTGCTCTCCCGCTTATCCCTTCTTTTCTTCACACTTTATTTCATCACTTGTTCACACCACACACTCTTACATGCTGAAATCTATCTGGTATATATATCTGCATCAAGGATTTTTATCAGCTTCCTAGTCAGCATCAAGAACACTACAAGTAATTAATCTGTCAGCTGAATCCATGCTTCATTTGTGATGCGTATCAAAAACATAGGCATATAAGTCATTAATCATGTTGGCCAACAATGTATAATCCCAAAAATTGCTTGATCGACACCTTTTACTCATCCGGATTGAAGTCTGATACTCTGCCAGTCAGTTCTTCCTCTATTTGCTCTGCCTGACTGGAACCCAACACTTAGATGCTCATATCTTTTCCATGCTTTATCACCGGAGGCTAAATCTTTGTAATACAGTAGTCATGATACCCCTCTTGACTTCTCCAAGTCCGCAACTTACTAAATTACACCATCTAAGAGATCCGGACCTGATTGTCGGACCTTGTTACATACTCTGTTCTTGTTCACCAGACCAAAACATTCTTCAATCTGACTTCCGGTGAAGGCATATTATTTACTGCGAATGTGTGGGATAGACTTTGTTTCCATCAATGCAACACTTATGAAGCCACACAGTGTCTCATGCCAATAATCTCCTCCTTTGGCATTGATGGCAACACTTAGTGAAAAATGGCTAAGTGTTGCAGTAACTCCCCCTTTGGCTGATGCTCTATCTTTTGCACTATTTGACCAGAGCTCCCCCTTAGCTAGATTCCACATTTTTTACTACTCCTCACTCCCCCTTTGACATCAATGGCAAAGGGAAGAATCCGCATACCAAAATTTACAAAAATTGTCCTATGTATGGCCACATAAGTATATATATATGATATACTTACATATACTTAAGTATATAAGCAAAAGTAGTCTTCAACTATACAAACTCTGTGGCCTATCTTTGCTTCATCCTATCCAAAATGGAGATGTGATGACTCAACAAAAATGCATATGCTTCTGCCCTTCTTAAATCTACCGGATCACTGGTCCGGGCTGTGGTCTGAGCATATGTCAAGGCCTCATGCATTGCCTCTAGCTTAGGGATAATTATAGCTCTGAGTTCACCCATTCTGTTTATTATGTTCTTCTTTTCTTTGTCCAGCCTCTTTATTTCATTTATGATGACAATAGCCTAACATTCTTGATTCATTAAAGAGGTAGTAAGGGGATCAAAATTCTGAGATAAACTTGACAGTTTTTCTTCTTGTTCTTTCACTTTCTTCTCAACGTCCTTTGTCACTTTGGGCCAAGATAAACAAAATTTGTATATGTCTCCACCATCTTTAAGAGCATTTTCAAGGCTCTTTATTCCAATGTCTAGGGTCCTCCTATCATTAGCAATTAGTCCTTGCACTTCAGTGAATCTTTTTCCTAAAAATTCCTTCCTGACCTTTGCTTCTGCTGATTTCTCTAGAGATTCAAAATGAGTGCTAACAAAATTTACCAAAGATTTCAAGTTACCAGATGGTGAGGCTAAAGGATCCTTTTGGAAGGATGGCATGATCTTCTCCAACATCCCAGATGCAATCTCCAATAGTTCACAATCCTCCATGTGGGATTTTAGGATTTTTTCTTTTGCTTTGGCTTGAGCAAAAGATGTTATTTTCATTGTCTGAACCAAAGAGAGAGAGTCGAAATTTAGTGGTCCTTGAAATGGCTCAGGTTCATCTATTTCCATCATTTCTCTATTTAAGAAGTTCTTCACTACCTCTATAATGTCTCTTGTCAGTGATTGAGTCTTCTTTTCTTTTGGGATATCAAAACAGTTATCATTAGTCATTTCTGCTTGTTCTTCTTCTTTTCCCTTAACCTCCTCTTCTTGGCTCACTTTCTCCTCTTTTCTTCCTTCTCCTTCAGCTTCAAAATTTGGAATGTCTGTAGTGGGATCTGGAGGAGAGATTTCACCTGTGTTTACTGCTTCATGAACTTCCTCTTTTGGAACAAAGGAATCTAAGTCCTTAGGCTTCTCTTCACCTATTTTCTTTGATCTTGCTATATCCTTGTTAGAAGATTCTTCATTGATTACATTTAATCCTTCAACATCCATGGTAGAAGGTTCTTCAACTGTTTCCTCTATAATAGGAAGATCGAATCTTTTCAAAGCATTTTGGAGGATATCTTTTCTTTCACTTGCTACCTGGTCAATTTCTCCAAGCATAAGTTTATTCATTCTTGCCTTACTCTGGAACTCATCCTTACAATCCTTAAAAATCATGTCCATTTATTTTGGAGTGATAGAAGGATAAAGCTGAATTGTTATTTGTTCCCAAATCTCTAGGTCTTTTGCCTTTGCATTCTCTTTTCTCAGTTCAAGTACCTTTTCTAGACTCTTAGGAATTAATGATATAATTTCAATGAAAGCTTTATTGTAAATGTTTAGGTACCAGACAATAGATTCTTCCAAAATCCTCTTGTCAATATCACTGTATTCATCATAGAACTTTGTTACTAGCTACAGGTTCCCATCCATAGTAACTACCTTGATGATGTCATCAATGGAAAGAGTGGGCTTTTCAACAAATTCCTCTGCCTTTTCTTCCTTATTTTTACTAGCAGAGAATTCCCCAGATGTTTTCTTCTTCTTCATTTTCTTGATTTCCTCATTAGATTCTATTTCTTCATCATCTTTAAGGCTTGTATATGACCTTGTGGCTTTGGTCTTCATCCTCTTTTCCCTTTTTTCGGATGTCTTGACTTCCGGTTTGGTAGCATTTGAGCTTTTAGGAGTGGCAGGTGTAGAGCTCTTGGAAGATCTAGTCTGGGAGGAGGCTTGTACCAGAACGTCTCCTTTCTTTGCTTCTTGTTTCTCTTTCTCAGCCTTTTCCATTTTCTCTCTATTTGCATCTACTACCTCTTTTGATAAGCCAAATATTTCAGTAATTTCTTCAACTTCCCTTCTTACTTTCCTCTTTATCTCCGGTTGTCTTAACTCAACATGTATTTTTACACTTAGTTCTTGAAAGGTGCCAAACCTTTATGCTTCGGTGTCCTTAGGATGGATCAACAAGTGTTGAATATGTAGCTCCAAGATTTTTTCATCAACCTCATATCCCATGAGCATTATTCACATAGTTCTTGGCTCAACTGCCTCCATTAGGCATTGGTCAGTGTCAACCATGAAGCACACTGTGTCCTTGTATTTCTCAACTATGGATTGTGGTATTCTCTCTCTAGCTTGCATTATGCTTTGGAAGTTCTTGAAGTACCCCTAGAGGGCTGTGTTTTGGGCTTGAGCATCACCAAGTCCATACATGTAATCTTTGATATGAATTGCAACTGGTTTGTCATTTTGCCAAACCCAACCACTTGATCTGGGTAGCTCATTCATGTAATAAAAGAATAGACACAGTATTAGACAACCATATTTGAAGGAATTCTTCTTATCCTTTTTGATCTTCTGCAGATTTTCCAACAGTTGATTTAGAAGAAGCTCACATAGATCATAGTTTGCATCTTCCCTCAACATTTGATATGCTACATAGATTGTTGTGCCAAACACAGAATTCTCCCTACTCGAATGATAGATCTTGTATCCGATTATCATTGAGGCAAACTTGACATCTGGATCTATGATGTCATCTATGGTCATTGCTCTTTCATCAAATTTGGAAATGGTGGCTTCAGTTACTATTTGGTTTTTCACAGATTTAAGTGCAGGTAACCCACCAGATGAATGCAGTCCAGTTACTACCCTGATGGCATCTTTAGTTATCTTGAAGGGCCTCATTAGCCACATGAAATTATCATGTATCTTGCTTAGAACATACCGGACCCAATCATCTTCTGCAAAACATGGAAAATGTATGCAATGTCCAAAGTGTTTATCCCGAAGGGCCTTGAATTCAGGTTTGAGTTCAAAATTTTCATCTATTAGCTGTTTGTGATAAATATCCATCAATTTTGAGTCTCCAAATTCCTCAATGTTGGCATGGATATAAACCCTAACATCTTCTACATGCAATACTACGTGCGGAAGGCTAGAAAATGCGCCCAAAGGATCAACTTCTAGAGATTTATAAGGGTGTTTCTTGAATTTAGGACGCGGCCTATCAGAGATCTTGACAACCATTGGAGTAGCCATTTTGCAAGAGATTCAGAGAGAGATTTTTATAATGGAAGTACCTTTTCACACTTTAGGGTTTGAAATAAGAGCTGGTACAAATCACTGGTTGAATTCATTTTTCAGTTGATCTTGTAGAATCTTTGTTGCAGAGCTCTTCTTTTCTTCTTCATGAGTGCAAGTGTGCAAATAATGAGTGAAAGTACCCTTTTTATCCTTGCGCAAACCCTAATTTCCTTTTGTAATAAATGCACAACTTAGGTTATCTAGTTTCCCTATTTTGAGAGAGATCTTCTCGAATCACTGCATTGAACTTAGAATCATTATCAGTGAGGATTGATATTGTATCTTCTTTTCTTCAATCATGCCATGGGTCTGGAGATCAAAGCATTTCAATTATGAATCATACCGGATTTGTTTATGAAGTTTTGCTTTGCTGGATAGCTGTCAGAACTAGATTAACTTGAGCAATTCCAAGTCTTACAAAACTCCATGTGGATCTTTCACATTTTGACTGAAGATTATTTGGAGGTTTTTCTAAGAACCTTTTAATCCACAGCGTCAGATGTTTACTCAATGTGCTGAATTTAGGCACTAGCTAACTGGCTGGGGGAAATTGTTTTTCTCTATGACTCCTCCTGAGCCAGAGCTCACCTTTTTAGTTTCCTGAAGGAATATTAGCACCGGATTCATCCCCAATATTTTATGTACTCTTCTTTACCCAAATCTTTCTCATCTCCTTTTGAACTTCATCTACATTCACTTTACCTTTGCCCTTATCTTGTTTCTGATTATGTTGCATCGAACCTTTTCTATCCTGATTTCTGCTTCTACAAAATTTGGTAGTATGACCAGATCTATTGCAATTGTAACAAAAAATATTTCTTTGCTTATTTGATTGATATCCTCTTGATCTGCATTGATTAGCCATATGTCCCATTCTATTGCATGCAAAGCATCTACCATTGAATGAATTGTTTATTTGCATATTTCTGCATTCATGAGATTTGTGACCATACCTTTTGCAGTTGAAACATTGTCTAGAGAAGGATGGATTAGTCTAATTCATTCTCCTCCTGCACTGAGTTTCTTTATGACCAAAATTGTTGCAATTGAAGCAGTATCCATTGAAGGATGGATATCTTTGAGAATTTGGTTGCCTTACCGAAGGTCTTCTAGGCCTGTTTCTTTGATTTCCTAATCCAAAGTTCTTTTGACCGGATCCAGAGCTTTCACCTTTCTCATATCCCAAGCCATACTTATCATCTACCCTCTTTTGGCTTTCAAGAAGAACTTCAAGTTGGGCCGAGATTATCTTGAGTTTCTCTTTGTATTCATTTGTTTCTTGAAGATCTTGTTTAAGAGTGTCTAACTGATTCTCAATTTGTTCTTCATTATCTCTAGCTTCTTTAAGATCAGATTCAAGATGCCTGATTATTCTGTCCATTTTGTGGCAGTCCTCTATTTTCTCCTTGAGGGATTGTTTTAGATTATCTTCAATCTTTCTTTTTTCTTCAATTTCTTGGGTGAATCTCATAACCCCTGATTCTATTTCATGCCTCACCATAATGACTTCTTTTGACAACTTCTCACATAGCTTATTTTTCTTATCCAGATCTTCATTAGTATCATTGACTTCACTCTAATTGGCTAATTTTTGAAGTAGTTCCTTGCTCTTTTTCATAGAGATACTAAGTTTTCCTTTTAGCTCATTTATGAAATCATCAGCTTGTTTGATTCTTTCTCTCAAATTATTGACTTCGGAGTGGGATTGTTCAAGATCATCTAGGGTAGATTGAAGTTGTTCCTTCATACCATATACATCCATTGAGATTCCTGGATCTTCCTCAAGCTGTTAGGCTTTATTCAGAGGAACTTGGCTCTGATACCAATTGTTGGAAACAAGGTAGATAACTGAGAGGGGGGGTGAATTAGTTATCTCAAAATTTCCTTAACTT
Organism: Cunninghamia lanceolata; assembly: GCA_027924645.1. Lineage (NCBI taxonomy): Eukaryota > Viridiplantae > Streptophyta > Pinopsida > Cupressales > Cupressaceae > Cunninghamia > Cunninghamia lanceolata. Next base: position 4,169,788 of record BSBN01001074.1, on the reverse strand, counting down.
TCTTTTCTTTTTGTATCTTAATAATCAGTGTTGCATCAAAACATGAAAGCATATGTAATCATAAGAACAGAAATAAAATCAACACACATAACACAAGGGTTTTTACGTGGAAACCCTATTAAGAGAAAAACCATGGGGTGACTAACCCAAGATTGTATTCTCTGTTAAAAGAATAAAGGAGTACAAAATGGCACTTGCCAATTAGGGCTCATTGCCTGAGCACACTACCTATAAGAGACTCACTGTCTACAGAACTTACAGAAGATAATCAAGTGTTTGAACTGATGAGAAGCATCTACAAATGCAAGAGTTTAGTTCTGATTGGGCACAATACACTAATTTGATGCGCTTCATTCTTCCTCTATTTAGTGTTGTTCCTCTGTCACATACCGGACTTGAATTGCTGCTCTCCCAATTATCCATGCTTTTCTTCACACTTTATTTCATCACTTGTTCACACCACACACTCTTACATACTGAAATCTATCTGGTATATATATCTGCATCAAGGATTTTTATCAACTTCCTAGTTGGCATCAAGAACACTGCAAGTAATTAATCTGTCGGTTGAATCCATGCTTGATTTGTGATGTGTATCAAAAACATAGGCATAGAAGTCATTAATCATGTCGGCCAACAATGTATAATCCCAAAAATTGCTTGATCAACACCTTTTACTCATTCAGATTGAAGTTTGATACTCTGTCGGTCAGTTCTTCCTCTGTCTGCTCTACCTGACTGGAACCCAACACTCAGATGCTCATATCTTTTCCATGCTTTATCACCGGAGGCTAAATCTTTGGAATACAGTAGTCAGGATACCCCTCTTGACTTGTCCAAGTCTACAACTTACTAAGTTACACCATTTGAGAGATCCAGACCTGATTGTCAGACCTTGTTACATACTCTATTCTTGTTCACCAAACCAAAACATTCTTCAATCTGACTTCCAGTGAAGGCATATTATGTACTGCAGATGTGTGGGATAGACTTTGTTGCCATCAATGACAACACTTATGAAGCCACACAGTGTCTCATGCCAACAAAAGGGTGGCTCACTACCAAAGGTTTTGAACTGAGATAATAGCATCTACTCCATGCCTGAATTTAGTTCCATTGAAGTGCAATACTCTTCCTCTGCTCTGCTCTGCTTTCTACACTTCTTTACTTAACTTCACATATTCACACCAGGACCCATTTTCCTCAACCAATTTACAAGTATATATATCATTCATCAACCATTGGAATAATCTCCAAGGTCGGCATTACAAACATTTACAAAATAGGTCTTGACCTAATACAAATTATGCTACAAAAATGTAGTAAAGATGTATGTAGATCATGCCATGCCTTATCTAGGACTCAAACATGATCTTCCATGCCACAACATGCTTCCACAATATTTAATAGATCTCCACAATCATTGGAATTAACCGAGTCGGCTAAGACTGGATACACGCTACACTATCTGGGAATAATCTTCAAACATGATCTCAATTCCTTAATGTGGACCAATGCAAAGGTAGGAACATAATCATAAGGCATCCACAAGCATGTTGTAATCACCAGGAGCAACCGTACAAACTCTAACCACTTTATCTATGAGATTCTTCATACTAGAGCACATGAACTTCACTGTCTTCTGTAGTCATGAAAGAAAGATAGATTGTAGACCGCCAAATCATTAATCATTGTATTTGTGGGCACTTATCATCATCACAAACTTCCCTCTAGAACCACAGAGAAAAATACTTCAATGCAGAGGAATGCGGAGCAAAATACTTTTTCCCTATCACCAGTAAATAATCAGAAAAAGTAGGTTTTACTCTGGTGAATGTAACTCATTCAATTCTTCATACCGGAGGCTCAAACTCAGGATTAACATCTTTAGACATGCCTCTAAATAAATTCTAATCCGTATACCAAGATCTTTAATCTATAAGAAATGTGGAGCAATCTTCTAGACTATTCTTCAATATGCAATTCACTGTCTTCACTGTGATTCACTGTTTCCTTTTTGATTCATCTGGAGGAGCTAATTCAACATATAAGGCTTCTAATCAATCAAAAGATAAGGATACAGTTGACACCAATGACAACATAGATATGTTGAGATCAATGACAACAGTGATTAGGCACATACTTGCAACGGTTTTATGGGCCCAATTTGGATGCCTAGCTGACTTGTAGTCTTGAATTTTGTAATTTGGGTCCACTTATCATATGGGTGCTTATAATTTTGAAAATTGTCATGTTGGGATGTAAATTTTAATTTAATTTTACTAATTATGGGCCAAGGGATCTTTGGATCTTGGCTAACTATGTCAAATTCTTGTAATGAAAAATTACCTCTATAAAAGGAGTGCCATGCATTGTTAAGGGAGGGGAATATTTTGAGCAAGGAATTTTTAGTGTTTGGAGAAGCTAGGAGGTGAATTTCTAAAAAAGGAACATTTTCAATGTGGCCAATCTGTTGAAATTTGTAATGAACGTGCTAGTTTTAATTCAAGTTCCTCAATTTTGAAGACCTCCCAATCTAAGCAGTGATATGGTTTACTTTGTTTTCTAAATTTTGGAATGTTTGGTGAGATCTTTCCAACTTTTAATGGTATATCTTTTGAAAAAGAAATTTGAAAGTTGTATAATTTTTATGTGTGTAATACAGTGTTTTATACATTTTCTTTTGACTCTCATATTCCTTAGAATCTTGTGTCCATAATATTAATGGTAGAGTGTTAAAACTAATTATTGTATTGTTGGTTAATTAAATTTCATTAGAATTTCTAAAGTGAAGTATTGAAACTAATCATAGAGTTGGTTGTGAATCTTACATTTATAAATAGTTTTGATATATATTTGATGAGTTTGTAATGTGTTTCATGTCACTAGTCATTTGTTTTTGGTAAGCAACTTTGTTTGGCCAACCTAAGCATACTTTGTCTTGTAGACTTGTCTATCCATTATTTTGTTTTCACTTCCTTAAGCTTTATCTTTTGCATTTCCTTTGAAATCAAGTTAGATCAGGATTAGATTAGAAATAATCTTGCTCAAGAGTTTTAAAAGAATATCATTTGTGCGAGTGAGATCTAACAATTTTGGTTTATATCTACTATCTTTTGGTCAAATAGTTCAAAATTACCTACACAGACCCCTTGAATAAACAAATCACATAGACCACTTAGCTACTCCAATGTTTCTATGACCTAGCCACCCAGACCTTGGAGGTGACTAATTTTTAGATCAGTCATCTTTTCAAGATAAGTAGAGTGATCTTCATTCTACTTGAGTTGTACGTGCTAAATAATCTATCAATAGGATTGACACTAGAAGAAGGGCCTATTTGAATTGACCAAACTAGACCATCTAAGTGTTTTTCTAGCTGGACAGTGAAGAAGGTCAACCAAATCTCACTTAGCTAGAAGGGTAGGGTTTTTAGAACTTAATCAACACAAAAATGAGTGATAGAGGCACAAGTAGAATAAAGAACACTAGATCTACTAGCCCACTTAGATCTCAAATCCCAATAATTCCTAACAATACAACATAAAATTTTCCAATGGCATACTTTTCTACAGAGCACTCTCCTCTTTCTATTCTTAGATATCTCCATGACATGCCTATAAATCTTGAAAACTTGTCCAAAGTTCATTTATGGAGAAGGAAGGAGTGCTAAGGAGTGCATTCAGGCCTTTAAAGATAAAGTTATTAGGGCTAGTATTCCACATCAAGATGTAGTATTCCAACTTTTTCCTTATTCATTGGGTGACCTTACATACTTCTAGTATCTTAGCTTACTAGCCAAATCTATCACCCAAAGGTCTGATTTAGAGACAACTTTTGTTAACCAATTCAGGATTTACACAAATATTGCAATTTAATACCATCAATTTTGTAGAAAGGAAACAACAAAACTCTTAACCATGTTCAACACAATATTTAATAAAGTCTACAAGAAACTTATAAATCCATATGTTGTGACATATGTTTCTATTCAAGTTTACCTCAAGGCTATTGATCCTCTAACCATGTAGTTTTGTTAAAAAGAACTCAAGCAAACCTAACCACTTTGGTTATTACTTACTATGAGGCTATCAAGTTGCAACAATAAATGAACCTTATGACAAGTGGAAATATAATAACCTTACCTTCTCTAGGGTATCTAGGAATGCCAAATTAGATCTCTTAGCTATTAAAAATTCTCTGGTGAATAATACACATTTGTTAACTCCTATACCAGACATTGCTCCTCAAGGACAAAATAAATTTATGCATCGGTAGCCTCTAAATCAAATTCTTTTTGCACCCATGCTTCCTGATCTATGGTAGATTAAGTGGTACAGTCACGGTAGGAGGGTTCATAGAATGAACTATCCGAACCATACAGAAAGAGTAAACACAATGGAAACAACTCAAAGAAATAGAACAAATGTAGATCCAGTCATTCAGTATATCATAGATTTTAAATAGGGATTAGCCGGCAACATGCGGGCTTACAATTAGGGCTCTTAGGCCTAATTACATACATGTGCAAGATAAGGCTTTGAAGCTCCCTTCATAGAAAATCTAGACTAAGAAATTATGAATCAATTGCTAACTACTTTCCTAAGGATCTATTACATCAAGATATATCTAATCCTGATCAATAGATTCCTCCGCATTGGCCATGGAAGATCACAAATTCCAAAGAAGAGGTGTAATGTGTGAACACAGATAGGTCAGACCTAAATGCATAGAACTCTTCTAGTAAATGAATGGAATGAAGTGCGGATCTCCAAGGCAGGTCGGACATGAACCAAAGATCATTGTATGATCTGTCATTAGGCTCCAAAGATCGAGAAAAGCTTCCGTAAGTTTATCTTTCAGCTAATTGCCAGTGAATATCAGGATGCTCTGCTCTAAGAAATAGTCAACTTCTGATAGCGATATCTTTCCTATAACTGATCCAAATGCTCTAAATTCTTGATATGATGTAGATGAATGAATGTATATGCTAAGTCCAGATCTACAAGATGTGAAATGCCAATACCGGACCACAAGATGAAACTACTTCTAACTAAATTGCCTGAACTAAACTAGCAAAGAAACAAACTGAACTACAAACAAACTGAAATGCAAATGTTTTTGGTTGATGCAAGATTGCTCTTGAACCAGGGATGCTCCTGCATCATTAAGAATAGTCTTGATGTTCCTAATATATCATATCCTTCTAGAAATTCATTCTTTGAATAGCAATCAATAAATCAAGTCCCAACAACTAGTGTGTAGTCAAAAAATCAAGTGGGACCATCATCAAAGGGTGTGAAATCAACTCAAGATCAAACTACCCATTTAACATCAAAACTAGAAGCTTTGAAAAAGACATTGGCAAAAATGGAAAATGAGATTACATGGATCAAGATTGACTCTCCTCAAGCATCGAATAAAAAAAAAAATCATAATAAGGCAATCCTTAGAATTAAATTTTTTTGAATAGAGGGTTTAATCATCAGAGACTTAATAGACAATGGAGTACTAGGCATGACAATGGAGGTGTCCCTATCCCATTGGATAGTGAAAATTAAGCATTAGAGAGTCGGTCTAATTTTTTGAAGCTTACTAAATTAAATTCATTACCCAATTGGTGTAGACTCCATGACACATCTGCTCACTCAGAGTTAAATTGCTTAGAAATGGACAAAATTTCTAGAATGGCCTAGACAGATCAGTAGGTTAGAAGTGATGGTGGCAATGGTGGAAGTGGACAGTATGGAGACATAGGTATTGCAATAGTGTTAGATACATATGTGTTTCCTTTTGAAGATGATAATGAGCCAATGCAAGAATATGATGAGATCTAGGCTTTTCAACAAGCTAGAAATAATCACTTCTTAAGGAATAATAAGAATAAAGAGCCTCTTACAACTTTAATTCCTCCAAGTACTCCTTAGACCCAAATGCAAATAACAATCCAGAAGCTCCCAAGCATCCTCAACTGGGAACATTCAAACAAATTATTCTTGCAGATACTAAGGCTTATGTTCTAGTAGATCACACATATTATGTTACAAAAGATTTGAAGAAAGCTAAGGCTAGCATGTCTTTCTTTGATGTTCTATAGAATTTTCCATTGCAAAGAGAAGCATTGACCTATTCTTTGGACAAGAATGAAATGGCCAGTGTACCACAAAAGGATAAGAGCTAACAATATCCATTGAAAATTATTTTTTGTTATTTAAAAAGATAGATTAGATTCACCACACTTCTTATTAAGCATTAGAATCTTTGGTAAGAATTTGCATAATCTAGTTGATTTGAGTGCATCTTGAAATGTCAAAATTTGTAAGAAACTAGGGATAGTCCTTAGAAATATTAGTAGGAAGGTAATACAGCTGGACAAGACTAAAGTTAATGTTGTAGGTGAGCTAAAAGATGTTCACATCCAATTAGTGTCAAATCCCTGTATCTAGCAATGCATAGACATCTAGGTGGTGGAAATTCTAGATCTCTATAGTATGTTATTAAGTAGAGATTGGACAAATATTTTGAATAGATATTTTTCTATAGACTTCTCCCATCTATGGATTCCATGGAAGGGAAATCAAAATTAGATTAATATTGAAAGTGAGCCAAGACTAAAATATAGGATCACCAAATACATTGTTTATGCTGAAGTTGAACTGAGGGTATATAGAAGGATAGATGAGACCATGACTATTTTTATCACTTTGGATCAGGGTAGTACTAGTAGAGTAATGAATGTTGAAGAATCTCCTCATAAGGTACATGCTTATCTAGATTCAAATCTTTATGAATTCACAAAAAAATTAACTAATAACAAGAAGGTTCTAGGCACTAAGGTATGTACATCAAATCTATTGCTTTATAATTGGCATAAATTCCATGGTGAATTTCATTCAAAATTTTCTTGTACAGCATGTTTAGATGCAATTAAGATAGTAGATGATGTTTCTTTAAAACCATGTACCCAGATGTTATCATTATTGATATGCAAAAATAGAAGATTCCCCATATCAAAATCCCAAGTACTAAAATTGGATACTAATGAAGCACCAAGAGACCCTCTAAAAGTACCAAAAATAGATAAGCAACCCAAAAAGGAGCCCAAAGTTTTAGATGACAACCATATATGGATGTTGAAGTTTGATGGATCAAAATCTAAATAGGGATGTGGTACAGGAGTAGAGCTGGTTAATCAAGGAGGAAAATCTTTCTTGGCATCCTATAGGTTGCAATTACCTACACTAACAATGTGGTAAAAAATTAGTCATTGATAAGAGGACTACTCTTGGCACATCAAAAAAAGGTTAATCAGTTGTAAGTCCAAGGGGATTCAGCAAAAGTTTGTATGCATGCCATGATAAAAGACTTGTTTCCTACAATAATAGGGTTTGGGATTTGATTGAATACTTTGATGCTTTCAACATTAAATCCACCCTAAGAGGGAAGAATCAAATTGTAGATGCACTAGTAGTAACATCTAGCACACTGGAACCAATGATTGATTCAAAGTTAAAAAGATTTTCAATAGAGTTGGTGCCCATAACTATAGTCCTAGATAATGTCAAAAAAATTGAGGTATTTGAAGATGATAAACACATTTTAGATTTCATTACTAATTCATTTTTTAACTCAAACCATTGATGAATCAAAAAGGGATCCTTTTGAAGTAGATGATGAAGGAATTATCAACTTGAAGACCAATACCATTCCAAAAGTAATGGTAGCACTAGAAAGGTTATTTGATATGGATTAAGTAGCAAGATAAAGAGTATCTCCTATTTTAGGAGGTAAGTATGATGCTCATAATTTTGGAGATGATAGTAGACAAGGAATGTGCTTATAGGGAAAGCATGTACTCTAGAAGAGAAGGATGGTATAATTAATGCATTAAAGTATTATAGACAAGTGATTTCTTAGGGATATTAAGATTTAAAAACCTTTGATACCTCAATCATTACTCATAGCTTCCCATTAAAGCTAGGTGGAAAACCCTTTAGGCAGAAACAAAGGCTTGTGAATTTCCTGTTGAAACCCTTGATTCTCAAAAAGGTGCAAAAATTGTTATCAGCAAGAATCATATTTTCAGTCAGGAACTCAACATGGGTTACTAAACTAATCCCATTTTGAAATAAAAATGGAGAGATAAGATTGTGATGACTTCCAGAACTCAATAGGCATTTGAAAATCATAATTACCCACTAATTTCTCTAGGCGAGGTGCTATAGATTGTGAATGGATCCTATATGATGTCTTTTCTTGATGCATATTCAAGGTATAATCAAGTTATGGTCAAGTATGAGGATAGATTGAAGATTGCCTTTACCACAACCTGGGACACATTTACCTGTTGAAGGATGTCTTTTGGTCTAATTAATGCAGGTGTTTCCTTTCAAAGGGCCATGGATGTTACTTTTAAAGATCTTGTGGGTAAGTGCATTATCATTTACATGGATGATTTGATAATATTTTCTAAAAATAGAAAGGGATCGTGTATCTTATTTGAGAAAAAATCTCCAAAGATGCAAAGAGTGTGGAATTTATTTTAATCCCAAGAAGTGTGTCTTTAGAGTTATTGCAGGTAAATTATTAAGGCATGTCATTTCTAAAAATGAGATTTTTATTAACCCTGAAAGAGTTGAAGCCATGCAAAAATTGTTATTGCTAGGGAGTAAGAAAGAACTTAAATCATTTTTTGGTAAAATTAACTTTTTGAGAAAGTTCATTACTAGTTTTACAAAGATAGTTATACCTCTTAATAATATTCTTATAAAGGATTCAAAGGTGGAGTGGTGTATTGAAGCTAGGTACGATTTTTCTCAGATTAAAAATTTAATTTCAAACTCTCCTATTTTGATGAGCCTAGATTATAGTTAGCCTTTTTACATCTACTATTTTGCAATAGAACATACATGTGATGTTGTTTGAATTAGAAAAGGGGAGAAGGAGATGAGAGGCCCACAGCCTTCATTATTTCTCCTTAAAAAATATAGAAATTAGGTACCATACATGGAAAAATAGGCATTTTCTTTTATAAGAGTAGTAAAGAATTTAGACATTATATTTTGAGAAGTAAATTTTTTTCTATAGTTCTTGATTAGATGGTTAAATCCATGTTGATGTAAAAAGAATTAGCCAAAAGACATGGAAAATGGATGGCAATTTTTGCAGGAGTTTGATTTGTAAATTTAGTCAATGAAGTTAGTTAGAGGATAGGGACTCTCCAAGTCCCTAGTTGAGTTGGTACATAGTCAATTTGTCAGTAATATACTATAGATATAATCATAGATAATGAATGGCACAAGGACCTTGTTTAGTACTTGTTGAATCATAAGTGTCTAGGAAATTTAAATTCAACTCAAAGAAGAGCATTATGGATGAAAAGTAGTAATTATATGATCAAGGCAGGTGTTCTTTATAAAAGGAAACTAAAGGTATGTATCTAAGGTGCCTCAACAAGACAAAAGTAGGTAAGGTCTTGTAAGAATTTCATGAAAATTTTGGATTAGGGCAGGTTTAGGTGATACAACAACTCACCAAATTCTTAGGGTAGGTTACTATTGTCCTCATTTATTTACAGAAGATCATAAACATGTGAGTAAATTCCATATTTTCCAAACAATTACTCATAGAGAAAGGAATCCTACTATGACACTACAGTCAGCTTATGAGGTGTGTCCTTTTTCCCAATGGGGATTACATTTCATAGGAGCAATTAACCCTAACTCTTCTATAGGACACAAGTTTATCTTAATATCTACTAATTATTGTACGAGGTGGACTAAAGATCAAGTGTGCAAGAATTGCACCACTAAGGTAGTGACCAAATTTTTGGAAGAACACATCATCACCAATTTTGGAATACCATTTGCTCTAGTATGTGATAATGGTCCCACTTTTTCATCAACTAAATTATTATTTTTAAACCAAAGGTGCATAGCACCTGAAATATATATATATATAAAGCAAATATTACATAGCAAAGATATTACAAAAGGGCTTTTAAAGATCCCAAAGTAGATCAATCAAGATCATCAAAACAAAGAAACCCAAAACCAAAAAAGCTCTTAAACATAGCTAGATATGGATTTACAAATGATAAACTAAAATAGCACTAGGAACTAAATAGATTACTCATTAATATTAATATCTTGTCAAACAAAATCATCATTGGCATTCTCTCCTTCATCTTTTTAAGCATCATCTAGAGGTGGATTCCTGGGCTAAATGAGTAGCATAATAGCATTAAAGACATCTTGAACTCAGCTCGCAAGAGCATCTCCAATCTCACGACAGTGAGCATGCAATGAGTTATGAATTGTAATAGGGCATACATTAAATATCACGTGCTTAACTATACTATAAATGCAGTGAACTACAGGCAAGTTCTAGATATCTGAGATTTTAAACAATCCTCACACTCTGGCTTGTCACATGTTGAAGAGATCATAGTTGTAAATAGCATTATCAAACCCTTCCTCTGAAATCATGTAGTCTTGGATAAAACAAAACACCACTTGTTTATCAATTTTAGCATATTAGACTAAATTCATGAGGTTAGATAGAAAGCATGACATTACCTAGGAATAATATAGCATATGTGGTACTTCATCCAAGATTTCTCTACATGTAATTTCTTGAATTGCATCTTCTTCATCAGGGTTGGAGAATTTGAATACCTTTGCTAGCATGTCTAAATTAAATCTAATGTAAATAGGGTATTCCCACTTATGGATAGAAAAGAACTTCCTTTGATTTAGCTACTGCTCCATTGGAATTAAACAAACTAGAATGAACAATGAAATAGAGGGACTAAATTTATCATGAAGTTGCCTGACAAAGTGAGCATGACGATTGAAAATCACACAAGGTGATATTAATGTTTCCTTACTTCACATAACCTAATCTAGCTTATGGAGGGAGAGACTGGACATGAAAGGAGATTTGGCACATGCAAAACTAACAATCCAACTACCAGGAAGAAAAGTAGAATGTCTTGGAAAAGAGGACCATTTAAGAGGAGTACCAATTACATCATATGCAATCCATGCTGGCAAGTGCCACATGCCATGGGTACCAGCTAGACATGTTATGTTATCCCACCAACCACTTAACCAATTGAAGCAACATCAAAGCTAGCAAAAGCCACATGGGAAAATACACCTACAAAAATTAATGTTAGAAAAATTATAAATTGAGCTTCTCTCTATCCAATATGACCTGCACTTATGGGAAGCATTGAATAAAATTGTTATCTGTATCACCAAAGTCTTCAATTTGGTCACACCCCAAATTAGCTAACTCATAGGCAAGACAATTTCCTTCCCTATAAGTATGATTTACCATGAAGGATTCAAATTTAGAAAGAAGATGCCAACTTTCTTGAAGAATGTAAGAAATTTTCCAGTTTGGGGAGGATTTATTTTGAATTGTATTTATTATAATTATGGAATCACCTTCAATGGACAAATTACACACTTTTTTTTAAATCAATTCTGAGCCCTGCTACTAAGGTGTGGGCTTTAGCTTCATTATTTGTACAAAAACCCAACTTCATAGCTTGAGTTGCAATCAATTCCCCCTTACAGTTACGAAGAACACATCCTGCACTTGACACTCCAAGATTTCCACGAGGCTCCATCAAAGTTAAGTTTGAGGAGATCATCAAGGGGTGGAATCTAGGCTATCTTTGATCTATCAATATTTTTCTATTTTTGGATGCATCCTAATGAAGGAATCTTAAGGAGCATCCAATTGGAGACAATAGTAGAATTCCACAAGGTAAAACTAAGAGTTACAAGTCCAACTTTAAAAACATAAGACATGACTTAACTTATGATATTGATTTCTCAATGTGAGCTAAAACTTCTGTAATGTTGGATTTATGCTTTCCAAAAATTCTTTTATTCCTCTCAAGACACAGTGATAAGATAATAATTGAAGGGGATACCACCCATATAGAGGAAAAAATTGAATACTTGTAAAGAATGGGCCAGCTCCAGAACAATGAAATCAAAGAGTTAGGGAGAGGAGCAAACCAGAGGAGCTTTGAGCGCAGCCAACTCTAGCATTGTGAGGTAAAATTATAAGTAAGTAGGAGGCGATCAATATATTCTTCTTCTTCATCACATAAAGGGCAATTAAAAGGTTGGGAAATACCATGTTTTGACAATCTTTGACTGGTTAGAATATTGTTCTTCAACGTCATACAAAATAAAATTCCTACCTTTGGGAGACACGTGTTGTTCCAACGTAAATGCAATGGCCACTTGTCAGCTTCCCCATTATTATTATGAATTAAGGCCTTGTACCCATGACTCATAGTATAGTGTCTTGGTTTAGAGGGGACCCAAACAAGCTCATCAATTATTGTAGAAAAATTGATCCTCCTTTTGGCCAGCAAAGATGATAATGGGGTTTTTTTATCATGAGGAAAGGAGAAATTTACAAAATATTTCCAAACAATCTTAGAGAAATCTCCTTGAAGGACAAAATAATCTTTCACTTTGTCTCCCCACATAGATTTGAGAACTAATTTTGCTTGAGAGAGAATCAATTTGACCAAGGGGCGGGCGCCCATTCCATGAGTCTTCCCAAAATAAAGTTTTTCCCCAATGTGAATAACCCAGGAGAGGTGGGGCATAATGATATCTCTACAATTGAGGATAAATTTCCACATCTTGGACCCTTCTTGTGGATTTGAGATTGTGAAAATTTTGTCAGGAGAGGTTGAATCTATGTACTTATGTTGCATAATTCTACACCATTTCAGATGGGGTTGAACATACATTTTCCAAGCTAGTTTATCACCTAAGGCCACATTATGTGCCTCTAAATTATGAATGCCAGTTCCTCCCTTATCTTTGGAGGTGTAAAGTTTATCCCAAGCTACCAAAGCTATTTTGCTATCTTTTTTAGAGGGACTCTTCCAGAGAAAACTCCTTAAACTTTTCTCAAGCTCTTGCATGATTCATCTTGGTATTTTCAGGACTGACATTATATAGATTAGGATAGCTAAGAGCACTAATTTAATTATAGTAATTCTACCAGAAAGGGTCAGCTATTTCCCTTTTCAAGAGGCTACTTTCTTTTGGATAGCTAAACCAATTTTCTTCCAAAATTCATTTTTACTAGCCCCTATAAAAAGTAGAATACCCAAGTACTGGCATGGAAGAGAGTTTGATTTGAAACCAAGGATTGCAAAGATTCTCACTTGGATGGAGGTATTATGGTTAAGGGAAAAAAATATTTGGAAGGATTAACCTATTGACCTGAAGCACTACAATATTGATTAAGAGTCCTCTTAATTATTTTACCTCATGTACTGAAGGGAAACCAAAAATTAATGTATTATCCACAAATAAGGCATGAGTTATGGCAAAAGGGAGACTTGGGATAGAAATAACTTTCCAATTCTACAAGTTGTTTTGATAAGAAATTACCCTATTGAGATCTTTTGCCATAATAATGAAAAGAAAAGGTGAAAGAGGATCACCTTGTCTTATGCCCTAAGAGGAATTGAAGAAGTTGGAGGAATAGCCATTGACCAAAATAGAAAACTAAGCACCTAAGATACAAGACATAATCCACTTACACTATTTGTGGGAGAAGCCAAACTTGGAGAGAACTTGACCCAGAAAAACTGATGAAACTTTGTCATATGACTTCATTATGTCTAGTTTAATCACCATAGATGGAAGTTTATATTGGAGGATAGAGTAAAGAACCTCATGAGCTACCAAGGCTCCCCCATCTATTTCTTTTCTTGGAAGGAAGCCTCCTTGTTCCTCAGAAATAATTTTTGGAATGATGGAAGCCAACCGCATTGATATTGCTTTAGTAAAACTTTTATACAAATTATTACAAAGTGATATAGGCTGAAAACTAGAAAAAGTAGGAGAAGAAGTCTTAGGGATCAACACAATAAATGTAGCATTTATCTCCTTGAGAATAGACCTGTTTTGGCAAGATTATTCAAGAGCAAGCCAAATATCCTTCCCAATAAAGTCCCAACATTTTTGGAAAAAAAGTGGAGAGAAACCATCTAGACCTGGCATTTTATCTAGAGTGAGAGAAAAGACCACACCCTTGACTTCTTCTAGAGAGAACTCCTTAGAAAGGGTATGATGAAGGGGGTAAATCATAAAACACACAACAACAGAAATTGAACATAGAAAAGAGAACTTTCTTTATTGATTTGGACAACTTATTACATTACAGAAGCTCAAATACAATCAGAGGAATCAACCCTCCACATGGTGCAACACATTATAGCTTACTATCACAAGACTCTATAATCATCTGCCTTCTGTAACCCTAAATCAGCTAGGGTTTCTATTTTTCCCACCTATTCTTGACTCTATACTTCCCCCCTTAACTCTACTACTCCTGGGGTTCCCAAAAATGGTTATTAATAGCCTTTTTAGCAGCCAACAACCTAATTTCAAAATTTGCATCTCCCTCCAAAAATAAGTCGACTTTCGAGAGCCATAACTTTTGATCCGGGTGTCCGATTGATGAACTGTTTTATGTGTCGAAAAGCTCGCGGAGTGCTCTATGCACTAAGAACTCGTTGTGCCGGTTCCGGCCATTTAGTGCCTCAAAATTGAGTTTGAATAATTTTTAGGTGTTTTTCAGGAAACATAAACTTTAATATTTTTCAGCTTGTAAATGATCTTTGTGTGATTCCTTCACCAAAGGTCTTATTTTTCAGTTATGAAGCTTCCTATAAATTTTCACATCAATCCTTGCCCAAATGCAAACTTTCTAAAAATAGCAGGTTGCTATTTTTAGCAGTTTGGAAAAACTAAAAGTTCTACATCATTATTCAAGCAATTATGGAACCAGAACCACAAATTTTGAAAAGAAATGGAAATAACATCAACAATTTTGAAACACATCTTTTTTTGGGTGATGCAAGATTGCCCTTACACCACTAGATGCTCCTACATCAGACACGTAGGGTAATTTCAGAAGTGACCCTGTCATGTCTTAGGTGTTTGTGTGAGGAAAACCCAAATGGTCAACCTCTGCCTTAGACAACCAAGAAGAATCTTCAATAGGCCTTCCTTTCTATTTCACTAGATATTCTTCATATTACCTATTTTGAGTACTTCTTCCCATATGGCTATCCAAGATCTCTTCTATCTCCTCTATTGAAGTAGATGCCAGTATACTCCACTATTTTTCTAGTGGTCCATCCTCTGTTCCACCTTCATGATATTCTAATAAATCAGCAATGTTGAAAATAGGGGAAATGATTATCCCACTCGGTAGGTCTACCTCATGTACATTTCCTGAATCATGTTTCTTCAAAATTCTGCATGGTCCAAATTTTTTCATTTTCAGCTTATTGTATGTTCCAATTGGGAACCTTTCTTTTCTTGAGTGAACCATGACTTCATCTCCTACCTGGAACTCCTTATATCTCCTCTTTTGATCTGCCTTGGCCTTGTATTGAATATTCATCTTATCAATGTGCTTTTTCACCTCTTCATTCAAATTCTTCATGTGTTCTGCAAAGTCTTCAGCCTCGACACTTGTCTTTTCTTCTTTGTCCAGATTCCTTAACTCTGAAGCATTTCTTGGACTATTCCCATATATAATCTAGGATGGTGATTTACCAGTACTCCTATTGACAGAATTGTTGTAAGCAAATTCTGCCTATGGTAAAATCAAATCCCATCCCTTGGGCTTATCTCCTACTAAGCATCGTAGCAGGTTACCCAAACTCCTATTTAGCACTTCGGTTTGTCCATTAGTCTGTGGATGGTGTGTAGAACTGAACTTCAAATCTATTTTCAACTTCTTCCACAATGTCCTCTAGAAATAACCAACAAACTTGGTATCTCAATCTAAAACTATGCTCTTAGGTAGACTGTGTAATCTCACCACCTCCCTGAAAAATAACTCTGCAATATGAACAACATCATTAGTCTTCTTGCAAGGAATAAAATGTGCCATTTTTGAGAATCTGTCCACCCCCACAAAAATGGAATCATGTCCTCTCTGTGTCCTTGGTAAGCCAAGAAAAAAATCTATACTAATATCATCCCATGGCTTCTCTGGTATAGGTAATGGCTGATATAGCCATGTATTTTGACTTGTTCCTTTTGCCATTTGACATAATCTGTAACTCTGCACAAATTTCCTCACATCTTGCTGCAACTGTGGCCAATAATAATTTTCACTAACAATAGCAATGGTCTTATCTCGACCAAAGTGTCCAGCCAATCCTCCACTATGCTTCTCCTTAATTAGGTTCTCTCTCATGGAACTCCTCAGAATGCACAACTAGCTTCCTTTAAACAGCATGCTATCTTGGATTATGAAATCCAACCATTTTGTCCTGTCTAAAGCAACAAGTTCTAGAAAAGCTTTCCAAGCCTTTGCAAAATCTAGATCTTTAGGATACAAATTTTTGAGCTCATCGAACTCAACAATCTCTATCTTCATTTCTGTCAACAAATTTTACCTTCTGCTCAAGGCATCTGCAACTCTGTTGGACTTCCCACTCCTGTGCTTCAAAACAAGAGTATAGCTTTGAAAAAACTCAACCCATTTTAAGTGCCTTTGGTTCAACTTCCCTTGACTATTAAGATATTGCAAAGCCTGATGATCAATATATAAAACAAACTCCTTTGGCAGCAAATAATGTCTCCATTTCTTTAAAGCCTAAACTATTGCATGAAATTCTTGATCATAAACTGAATACTTTTTCTTGGCATCATTAATCTTTTCACTAAAGTAGGCAATGGGCTTACCTTCTTGACTCAAAACAGCTCCTATAGCACTACCACTAGCATCACAATCTACCTGAAATACCTTATTGAAATCTGGAAGTGCCAAAACAGGTTGCTCTGTGACTTTCTGCTTCAATGTATCAAATCTTTTGTCTGCTTCTTTAGTCTATTTAAACTCTTTTCTATCCCCTCTCATTGTCTCATTAAGGGTTGCACAAATGCTACTAAAATTTCTAATAAACTTTCTGTAAAAACTTGCCAAACCATGAAAAGATCATACCTCTGTAGCACTCCTTGGCATAGACCATTCAATGATAGCTCTTACTTTTTTTGGGTCCATCTTAAGACCTTCCTCTGAGACAACAAATCCCAAGTATACCAACTCCTTCTTTGCAAAACTACATTTCTTCAGATTGATCAACAACTCCTCCCTCAGCTTCTCCAAAACTCTTCTAATATGCATCATATGCTCATCCCAAGTCTTACTGAAAATCAAAATGTCATCTAAATAAACAATAACAAAACTTCCCAAAAATTCTTTTAGTACCTCGTTCATGAGCCACATGAATGTGCTCGGTGCATTGGTTAGCCCAAATGGCATGACTAACCACCCATACAAACCTTCCTTGGTCTTGAAGGCTGTCTTCCACTCAACTCCTTCTCTGATATGGATTTGGTGATACCCACTCTTCAGGTCAATCTTCGTGAAATACTTGGCTCCACTCAAACAATCCATTATGTCATCCATTCTTGGCATTGGAAACCTGTACTTGATCGTGATCTTATTGATGGCTTGAGAATCTGTACAATTGCAAAGCCTGATGATCAATATATAAAACAAACTCCTTTGGCAGCAAATAATGTCTCCATTTCTTTAAAGCCTAAACTATTGCATAAAATTCTTGATCATAAATTGAATACTTTTTCTTGGCATCATTAATCTTCTCACAAAGATAGGCAATGGGCTTACCTTCTTGACTCAAAACAACTCCTATAGCACTACCACTAGCATCACAATCTACCTGAAATACCTTATTGAAATCTGGAAGTGCCAAAATAGGTTGCTCTGTGACTTTTTGCTTCAATGTATCAAATCTTTTGTCTGCTTCTTTAGTCCATTTAAACTCTTTTCTATCCCCTCTCATTGTCTTAGTTAGGGGTGCACAAATGCTACTAAAATTTCTAATAAACTTTCTGTAAAAACTTGCCAAACCATGAAAAGATCATACCTCTGTAGCACTCCTTGGCATAGACCATTCAATGATAGCTCTTACTTTTTCTAGGTCCATCTTAAGACCTTCCTCTGAGACAACAAATCCCAAGTATACCAACTTCTTCTTTGCAAAACTACATTTCTTTAGATTGATCAACAACTCCTCCCTTAGCTTCTCCAAAACTCTTCTAATATGCATCATATGCTCATCCCAAGTCTTACTGAAAATCAAAATGTCATCTAAATAAACAATAACAAAACTTCCCAAAAATTCTTTTAGTACCTCATTCATGAGATGCATGAATGTGCTCGGTGCATTGGTTAGCCCAAATGGCATGACTAACCACCCATACAAACCTTCCTTAGTCTTGAAGGCTGTCTTCCACTCAACTCCTTCTCTAATACGGATCTGGTGATACCCACTCTTCAGGTCAATCTTCATTAAGTACTTGGCTCCACTCAAACAATCCATTATGTCATCCATTCTTGGCAATGGAAACCTGTACTTGATCGTGATCTTATTGATGGTTCGAGAATCTATACACATTCTCCACTCTCCATCTTTCTTCGATGCTAGTACTGCAAGTACCATACATGGACTCAGGCTCTCCCTTATCAGTCCCTTCTTTAACAACTCATGAACTTGTATGTTCAACTCTTCATTCTCTGCTGGAGTCATTTTGTGAGCTGCCTTATTGGCAAATTGGCTCCTAGTATCAAATCCATTTGATGACTTATCTTCCTCACAGGTGGTAAACCTTCTGGTACATTATCAGAGATAATGTCCTAAAATTCTTCCAACATATCTAAAACTTCTACTGGTACATCTTCACATTTCTCTTGACCGATCTTAGGAATCAATGCAAAGCAATGATGCTCATGCTTCATACCTTCCAAAAATTTCCTACCATCTACCAAGCAAATTTTGGCAGTACTACATACCTTTTCTTCCACCTCCTTCAAGGGTTTCAACTTATGACAAACTCCATCCTTTGTTAGGGAATATGTGTTGGCACGGCCATCATGGACAATGCTCCTATCATACTGCCACGACCTCCTAGTAGCATATGACATGCATCCATTAGTATGATGTCACACAGCACCTCATCATGGTAGTCCCCAATTTTAAACTTCACAAAACATTGCTTATTGACCAAAGCTCTATGGTCTTTTTGCAACCATGCAATCCGATATGGATGTGGATGCTTTCTTCTTGTCAACTTCAACTTATCAACCATCTCCTCTGAAACAAGATTGTTAGTGCTTCCACTGTCGATAATAATATCGTAACACTTACCTTCACATTTGCACCTTGTGCAGAATAAACTCTTCCTCTAATTTGGTTCTTTCTCCTCATTCAACAAGGTTCTTCTAACAACTAGGGTTTCTCCCCTTTCAGCATCTTCAGAATGCTCAGACTATGCATCTTCATCTACATGTGCAACTCATGCATTACCTTCAGGTCTTCTATTTGTCCTTCCTTGATGTTGCGAACACTTGTATGCTCGATGCCCTTCTTCTCCACATTGGAAATAGGTTCCTCTGAAACCTCCTCTTCCAGGTCCTTGCCCAGGTCTGCCTCTTCCTCTTCCTCTTTGCTCACCATTGTTCTGGTCACGAGGGTAGTAGGCATTATACCCTCTCTGATTTCAACTAGTGTCAGCCTCTTCATTTTTCTTTTGATCTTCATTATGGCCTCCAT
Source organism: Cunninghamia lanceolata (assembly GCA_027924645.1). Classification (NCBI taxonomy): domain Eukaryota; kingdom Viridiplantae; phylum Streptophyta; class Pinopsida; order Cupressales; family Cupressaceae; genus Cunninghamia; species Cunninghamia lanceolata. The sequence continues at coordinate 4,150,134 of BSBN01001074.1, read as the reverse complement.
AGGGTCTTCCACCAGTCTTTCTACCTTGACCTCTTCCCCTTTGCTTGCTATTGAATATTTTATTTAGCTTCTCTTCCACCTTTAGGGAAAACTGGTATGCATCTTCTATGGTGGTCATTCTAACCAAGATTAGCTCCTCCTGAATACTTGGCCTCAACCCATTAATGTAACAGGCTACCTTCTCCTTGTTGGCCTCTACATGACTGGTTCTAATAGTAATCTTATAAAACTCTTCTGTATACTCCTTAACAGACTTGTTACCTTGCTTCAGTCCTTGCAGCTTCTTCAGCAACTCCATCTCACAGTCCACAGGAATGAACTGCTTCTTCAGTTTCTCCACCATTCGATTCCATCTGGTGTTCTTTCCTTTTCCTCTTCTATTCCTCTCTAACTGGACCTCCTTCCACCAAATATTGGCATGGCCCTTCAACTTTGTTTTTGCAAACTTGACTCAATCTAGGTCCTCCACATCTTCATACTCGAAATACTCCTCCATGTCATTGATCGAATCAATAAGCTGTTCCAAATTCAAATCTCTAGAATATGTAGAAACTTCGATATTGGGCCTCTTTCCAATCTTAGAAATGGCCCTCAACAACCTAGCTTCTGTAGGATCTCCTGCAACTTCTTGTTCTTCCTTGGATAGCTCTTCTTCAGCTTCATCCTCACTTTCTTCTCTTATTCTTGGATCAAACCCTCTTCGCAGCTCCTCTTGCAATGCATCAATCTGCCTTTGTAGGGCTCTAAAACCCTCTTACGTCAAAGCATTCCTCCCAACATGATTTCTTCGTGGAGGCATCTTGGTCTCCACAGCAAACCCACAACCTCAGGTCCTAGTGCAAACTGCCTCACGGTCAGCGATCTGTCTACACACAAAGGAACCCTTGCTCTGATACCACTTGATGAAGGGGGTAAATCATAAAACACACAACAACATAAATTGCACATAGAAAATAGAACTTTCTTTATTGATTTGGACAACTTATTATATTACAGAAGCTCAAATGCAATAAGAGGAATCAACCCTCCATATGCTGTAACACAATATAGCTTCCTATCACAAGACTCTAGAATCATCTGCCTTCTGTAACCCCAAATCAGCTAGGGTTTATATTTTTCCTGCCTATTCTTGACTCTACACTTCCCCCCTTAACTCTACTACTCCCAAGGTTCCCAAAAATGCTTTCTTCTTGTCAACTTCAACTTATCAACCATCTCCTCTAAAACAAGATTGTCAGTGCTTCCACTATCAATAATATCGCAACACTTACCTTCACATTTGCACCTTGTGCAGAATAAACTCTTCCTCTGATTTGGTTCTTTCTCCTCATTCAACAAGGTTCTTCTAACAACTAGGGTTTCTCCCCTTTCAACATCTTCAGAATGCTTAGACTGTACATCGTCATCTACATGTACAACTCGTGCATTACCTTCAGGTCTTCTATTCATCCTTGATGTTGCGAACACTTGTATGCTCAATGTCCTTCTTCTCCACATTGGAAACAGGTTCCTCTAAAACCTCCTCTACTAGGTCCTTGCCTAGGTTTGCCTCTTCCTCTTCCTCTTTTATCACCATTGTTTTGGTCATGAGGGCGGTAGGCATTATCCCCTCTCTGATTTTGACTGGTGCCAGCCTCTTGATTTTTCTTTTGATCTTCATTACGGCCTCCATAGGGTCTTCTACCAGTCCTTCCATCTTGATATCTTCACCTTTGCTTGCTATCAAATCTTTTATTCAACTTCTCTTCCAACTTCAGGGAAAACTGGTATGCATCTTATATGGTGGTCATTCTGACCAAGCTTAGGTCCTCTTGAATACTTGGCCTCAACCCATTAATGTAAAGGGCTACCTTCTCCTTGTTGGCCTCTACATGATTGGTTCTAATAGTAATCTTATAAAACTCTTCTGTATACTCCTTAACAAAATTGTTACCTTTCTTTAGTCCCTATAGCTTCTTCAGCAACTCCATCTCATAGTCCATAGGAATGAACTACTTCTTCAGTTTCTCCACCATCCGATCCCATCTGGTGATCTTTCCTTTTCCTCTTCTATTCCTCTCTAATTGGACCTGCTTCCACCAAATATTGGCATGGCCCTTCAACTTTGTTTTTGCAAACTTGACCTGATCTGGGTCCTCCACATCTTCATACTCATAATACTCCTCCATGTCATTGATCGAATCAATAAGCTGTTTCAGATTCAAATCTCTAGAATATGTAGAAACTTTGATCTTGGGCCTCTTTCCAATCTTAGAAATGGCCCTCAACAACCTAACTTCTGCAGGATCTCTTGTAGCTTCTTGTTCTTCCTTGAATAGCTCTTCTTCAGCTTCACCCTCACTTTTTTCTTTTATTCTCAGATCAAACCCTCTTTGCAGCTCCTCTTGCAATGCATCAATTTGCCTTTGCGGGCCTCTAAAACCCTCTTCCATCAAAGCATTCCTCCCAACATGATTTCTTCGTGGAGGCATCTTGGTCTCCGCAGCAAACCCACAACCTTAGGTGCTGGTGCAAACTTCCTCATGGTCAGTGATCTGTCTACACACTCAGGAACCCTTGCTCTAATACCACTTGATGAAGGGGGTAAATCATAAAACACACAACAATAGAAGTTGTACATAGAAAATAGAACTTTCTTTATTGATTTGGACAACTTATTACATTACAGAATCTCAAATACAATCAGAGGAATCAACCCTCCATAGGATGCAACACATTATAGCTTCCTATCACAAGACTCTGGAATCATCTACCTTCTATAACCCCAAATCAGCTAGGGTTTCTATTTTCTTGCCTATTCTTGACTCTACACTTCTCCCTTTAACTCTACTACTCCCAAGGTTCCCAAAAATTCTTTCTTCTTGTCAACTTCAACTTATCAACCATCTCCTCTGAAACAAGAATATCAATGCTTCCACTGTCAATAATAATATCACAACACTTACCTTCACATTTGCACCTTGTGCGGAATAAACGCTTCCTTTGATTTGGTTATCTCTCCTCATTCAACAAGATTCTTCTAACAACTAGGGTTTCTCTCCTTTCAGCGTCTTCAGAATGCTCAGACTGTGCATCTTCATCTACATGTGCAACTCATGCATTACCTTTAGGTCTTCTATTCATCCTTCCTTGATGTTACAGACACTCGTATGCTCAATGCCCTTCTTCTCCACATTGGAAACAGGTTTCTCTGAAACCTCATCTTCTAGGTCATTGCCCAAGTCTGCCTCTTCCTCTTTTCTCACCATTGTTCTGGTCATGAGGGTGGTAGGCATTATCTCCTCTCTAATTTTGATTGGTGCTAGCCTCTTCATTTTTCTTTTGATCTTCATTACGGCCTCCATAGGGTCTTCCACCAGTCCTTATGCCTTGACCTCTTCCCATTGGCTTGATATCGAATCTTTTATTCAGCTTCTCTTCCACCTTCAAGGAAAACTGGTACGCATCTTCTATGGTGGTCATTCTGACCAGGCTTAGGTCCTCTTAAATACTTGGACTCAACCCATTAATGTAACAGGCTACCTTCTCCTTGTTGGCCTCTACATGACCGGTTCTAATAGTAATCTTATAAAACTCTTCTGTATACTCCTTAAGATACTTGTTACCTTGCTTTAGTCCTTGCAGCTTCTTCAGCAACTCCATCTCATAGTCCACAAGAATGAACTGCTTCTTCATTTTCTCCACCATCTAATCCCATCTGGTGATCTTTCCTTTTCCTCTTCTATTCCTCTCTAACTGGACCTCCTTCCACCAAATATTGGCATGGCCCTTCAACTTTGTTTTTGCAAACTTGACTCGATCTAGGTCTTCCACATCTTCATACTCAAAATATTCCTCCATGTCATTGATCCAATCAATAAGCTATTCTGGATTCAAATCTCTAAAATATGTACAAACTTTGATCCTGGGCCTCTTTTCAATCTTTGAAATGGCCCTTAACAACCTCACTTCTGCAGGATCTCCTATAGCTTCTTGTTCTTCCTCAGATAGCTCTTCTTCAGCTTCATCTTCGCTTTCTTCTCTTGTTCTCAGCTCAAACCCTCTTCGTAGCTCCTCTTGTAATGCATCAATTTGCCTTTGCAGGGATCTAAAACCCTCTTCTGTCAAAGCATTCCTCCCAATATGATTTCTTCGTGGAGGCATCTTAATCTTCGCAACAAACCCACAACCTCAAGCCCTGCTACAAACTGCCTCATGGTCGATGATCTATCTACACACTCAGGAAACCTGGCTCTGATACCCCTTGATGAAGGGGGTAAATCATAAAACACACAACAACAGAAATTGCACACAGAAAATAGAACTTTCTTTATTGATTTGGACAACTTATTACATTACAGAAGCTCAAATACAATCAGAGGAATCAACCCTCCACAGGCTGCAACACATTACAGCTTCCTATTCCCAGACTCTAGTATCATCTGCCTTCTATAACCCTAAATTAGCTAGGGTTTCTATTTTCCCACCTATTCTTGACCCTACACTTCCCCTCTTAACTCTATTACTGGCCAGGGTTCCCAAAAATGGTTATTAATAGCCTTTTTTGGTGGCCAACAACCTAATTTCAAAATTTGCATCTCCCTCCAAAAATAGGTCAACTTCTGGAAGCCATAACTTTTGATCTAGGTGTCCAATTGACGAATCATTTTATGCATCGAAAAGATCACGGAGTACTCTACGCGCTAAGAACTTGCTTTGCCAATTCTAGCCATTTTCAAGCCTGTAGGGGGCCGTTTAGTGCCTCAAACCTGAGTTTGAATAATTTTCAGGCATTTTTCAAGAAATAGAAACTTTAATATCTTTCAACTCGCAAATGATCTTTGCATGATTCCTTCGCCAAAGGTCTTATTTTTCAGTTATGAAGCTTCCTATAAATTTTCACATCAATCTGTGCCCAAATGCAAACTTTCTAAAAATAGTAGGTTGCTATTTTTAGCAGTTTGGAAAAACTGAAAGTTCTACATCATTATTCAAGTGATTATGGAACCAGAACCACAAATTTTGAAAAGAAATGGAAAGAACATCAACAATTTTGAAACACATCTTTTTTTGGGTGATGCAAGATTGCCCTTACACCACTAGATCCTCCTGCATCAGGGTAATATTGTGTTCTTCTAAAACAAGTTTAGGGATATTTTGAAGCATTTGAGAGGAATTAGAAACATCTATTTGGTCATTTTTGTTTGAAAGTAGAGAAGAGAATTACTTCTCTTTGAATGTCATTGGCTGCACATGAATACTCTAGCCATTTGAATCTTTGATAGAGTGAATAAAGTTATGATGCTTTCTAACCATAGTTGATGTATGAAGGAATTTTGTATTATGATCACCATCCCTCAACTAAGTTTCTTTAGACTTTTGTCTCTAGTAAACTTCTTCCTGAGCAAGTAGCTCTTCTAACTCTTCTTGTAAAATTTTTTGTTGTTGAAAAGTGGCCTTGGTGAGACCATGTCGAATGATAAAATCATTAATATACTAGAGTTGATCCTAGATAATTGATTTATGCATAAATATGTTGCCAAATTGCTCTCTATTCCATATCATAATATGTTTTTTGATAAACTGGAGTTTCTTGCATATTTCAAACATCCTAGATCCAACAACAAAATTTACTCTCCCACCATTTCTTAAGATGTATAAAATTATTATCCTTGAACCACAAACTCAAATTTGAAGGAAGATTTAAATTGTTTAGGGGCAGCTTCTTTAAATTCTAAAGAGAGTGGGAAATGATCCAATCCAGAAAAAGGTAGAATTGAAGTATGAAGAATCTATTTTTCTTGAGAACTAGTCTAGTGAGAAGAGGAACCTATCTAACCTTTCAGAAATAAGGAGAAAATCCTTTCTCCTATTTGTCTAGGTAAATTTACCATTGATAGGGGGCCTATCTAGGAGGGCATTGTCATTAACAAATTCAATAAAATCTTCTAGAGATTTGTGAGGAGGGATTATACCTCCAAATTTCTCCTCTAGGCTAAGGAGGGAATTAAAGTCTCCCACAAGAATGAACAATTCCTCTTTCAATTTGACCAAAATAGAAGACAAAGTATTACATAGAACCTTTTTACCCACTGTAACATTTGGACCATACACGTTGAAAATCCAGAACTGATTACATAGAGAAGACACCTTTCTTGTACAATATGGTCAATAGAGATATAATTTTTGTCCCAAAGGATAGAAAGACCCATAGAAGCTCCAACTACAGGTACATGTAAGATAGACTAATTATTCCATCTTTTAAGAATATGGTCACCTTGCTACTGGGACAATTTTGTTTCTTGAAGAAGAAATATTCCCATACTTGAGCTATCAATTTGATGATTTATAAGGCATTTCTTGTTAGGGGTATTAATGCACCTAACATTCCATGAGAGGATCTTCATTGTTCCCAAGGAGAGTGACATGCTCTCCTCGGTCTTAAACATTTTTCCAATGTAGTCTAAATCCCTGCATAAATCTCTTCCTAGGTCTTCTTAGAATAGAATTTTTTGAGTTTCTTAAAGATGGGGGTAATAGTATTTTCCTCTACTTCAGCTCTTGGAGTTTGAGAAATTGAAAAGATGTTTGAGAAGTCATAGTTATTTTATTAGGGAAAATCAGAGCTATGAATCATGAACAACAATCATTAAACCCTAACAACACAATGGAGTACAAGATAGACATAGAAATCCACAAAGCAAACCAAAATCAAATCTCTATGCTAATCTTGGCTCTCCTCCATTTCTCTTCTCAATCTTGCATAGGAATGCAAAATATCGAAGGATGAACGTTGATTTCTCACTAATTCAGTAGCATAACAATGGAATGAATGAGGAATGATGGATGATTCTAGAGGAAATTCAACAACATGAGGCTACTTGCAAAATGGATCCCCCAAATGGCTTGGGTGAGGGTTGATTTATAAGAGATGAGTGATTTTAATGAAGGGATATGATTGAAAGTTGATTTGAATGATGTGGACAGTTGAGATTCAATAGGGTTTCCCACTCCATGAGGAGTTGTAGTCATGTGACAAGTGTGCGGATAGGAATAGGGCTAGCCTAATTTAAATTAGTTGGACATGTGAAGGCATTAAATGGAAAATGTAGTATGTGACACGTGTTGCAATGAGGTGAAAGGTAAGGACAAATTCAAATATTTTATTTGAATTAGTTAGAAAATGGGAGAGGGAAATTAATTAAATAAATAGGATTTATTTAATTAATTGGCTAGTGGGATAAATGGGATTAGGACAAAATGTCATATGATGTCTCACTTGATGTGTCAATAAGGTGATGTTGCAAGACATGAAAAATTTTAAGTGTCTACAGTTGTCATCTTCTTTAATGACTTCATCTTCAATTTCATCCATTATCTCATTACCAACTTTAACCAAAATCTCATTCACCATTTCTTCCAAATTATGGGGGGGATGCCATTAGTAGAATCTAAGGCTTCAATGTCATGCATGATTGGACTTTTAGGATGAGTTGGGAATTTTTTGTTCGGGGTCTATTATCCATAGAAAAACATGAATCCTCTAGGAAGTTGACTGTATGTTCCATGACATCCTTTTCCAACAGAGGGGCACCCCCTTCCAATGCATGAACTTCTTTTGACACAAGTCTTTCTAGCAATAGGATGCTCTTCAACCCCTAGCATTAGCAACACTTCAAGTATGTGGTCTGAGGAATGGCTTTCAAAAACCTCTGTTTTATGGGGATTCCAAGTAGTTGTTGCATCTAAAATTCATGGTTCTGAATATGAAGTATCTAAGGTCTCCGTGGCCTTTGGGATATGATTTATTTCCTAATCCTTGCAAGCCAAATAGGGAAGCTTTGGAGGACAAAAATAAAAAACATAACCATATTTGAGGCATTTTTCACATTTGGGATCTATGGACTCATAGAGAATGGGTTGAACCCATTTGCCAAAAATAGTCGAAATGACTATGTACATTTAAATATAAGGTAATTCTAAAATTTTCTTCCAATTATTATCCACAAGGAAATGGTGTTATTCATTCTACTAATAAAAACTTATTGGATTTTATTGAGAGAATGGTTTGATCATTTTCTTTAAGTTTTTGACCAAGGTGTAATCAATGTCCCTACCTCTATATTACCCCCTACTATTTATAGGTAGAGTATTTACTCTGTTGGATATGATCTTCAGAATCTCTAGCCCCTTTAGGTCTCTTCAACTCTAAATTGAGAATTACTCCATCTATAGTAGCTAAGGGAGCAAAACATTATTAATTCACATTCCTCTCTCTAGCATTCTTTCCTATGGGTCAAGCTTTCTATTGCTTTCTTAAATGTTTTTACCCCTTTGAAAACTTCTCTTATTATAGAGAGGGGGGATCTACACCCTTATAGATATTAGTTCTTCTCTGGTTGAGGGAGATCCTCTCTCCCACTCTCTATCTATATCCCTCAATCTCTCCCTCTATCTCCCATCTCTCTATCTATATCTCTCTATCTCCTCCATCTCTCTCTCTCTCAATGTCTCTATCCTCCATCTCTTTATATTAGTCCCTCTCTATCTCTCCCTCCATCCCTTTCTATCTCTCCCTCCCTCCCTCTCTCAATCTCCCTCTATCTATATCTCATAATCTCCCACCTCTCTTTCCCCCCTTCTCTCCCCCTCTCTATCTATATCTATCTATGTCTCCCTCTCTATCTCCCAACCTCTCTCTTCAAGGATCCTATCTTCAAGTATTATAATCTATTGGACCATGGTGGCTATGAGAGCTCCTAAAGTAGCATCTCCTATGTTTTGTATTTCCCCATCATAAGGTGGGGTTTGTTTAGTGTGAGGGTTGAGTAGCCCTATTGATTCTTTCCTCAAGGAATATTTCTAGTACCCCTTGGCATGCTTCATCTCATTCATGTTGGTAATCTCGTGCTATACAAGATTCTTCTGAGTTTTTCTCTAAGACTCTCACCTAGTTATCGATTCAAGTGTTAGTTTCTTTGTAGTTTGTGATGGGATGACCCTAATGATGGATTTTTGATCAAATGAGCACTTGAGTGCTCTAATTTGATCTATATTTGGTTGAATCATAGTATCTTGGTTCCAAACTAGATTATCAGAAGTGATGAAGTTATGTGGTCATTGTTGTCCACCATTCAAGTTAACATCTTTATAATCATACCTATTTGAGATAGGTGCTAATGGATTGGGAAGGATGTACCAGTTGAATGAAGGAGGGATTACTAGATCTAAGGGACCTTGTCCCTATTGTTTTTTTGGTTTATACATATTCAATGGCACCATAAGTACCACTAAAAATGGGAAGACAAGGTGGGTGAAAGGTGGAAGAAAGAAAATGAGAGGGCTTGTTTAGAAGGATTTTCCTTTAATGTTTGTTTCACCAAATTATGTGATATTCTAAATCTTCTCATCACAAAAAATGAATGAGGTGGACTTAAAATAGAACATGCAATATGTGCTACACCCTTGTTGATGGCATGGATTGAATTACTCCTGCTCTTCCAAACAAATCTAGCTAAGAAAAGGAGAATTTGACTAATCACTCTCTTTTCATGGAAAGAGGATATCATAGATGGTAGTGATATGGTTGTGTGGAATGGGATTCATATCACCAAGTCCACTCACTTCATGATGAAGGAGTTCCTAGTTGTAGACTATGGTGTTTATTTGAGGTGTGGAATGTGGAGTGGTTGTCACTTGAACTGTTGGGGTGTTTAAACATTCTCTTTGTAATGCTAGTAAATTGTGAGTCTAACATCAATGTGTGCAATGATCTTGTCTAAGAAAGTGGGTTCTCTTAAGTGAGTATCTTATCTTATCCATCTCTATTCATTGTGTTCTCTTATTTTCCTAAGTGTTGGCACATTTTCTTGAATTTTGTCAATGACCAACTCAATCCAATCTTTTGTAATCCAAGGACACATTTGGTGTGAAAAGACAAGTGAAGGATAAATAACTTGAAAGATAGTGATTACTTAGGTTGTTTCATGCTTTGATGAAGTTGAAAGATAGTGATTACTTGAAAGAGAAATATGTGGGAGAGATGGAAAGAGAGGGAGAGGGAGGGACAGATAGAAAGATAGAGTTAGAGAGAGGGAAAGATAGAGAGGGGGGGAGAGATAGAAAAAAAAATATAGAGAGATAGAGAGATATAGAGAGAGAGATAAAGAGAGGGAGGATAGAGAGATAAAAAGATAAGAGAATTATGGATGAAAAGTAGTAATTATATGATCAAGGAAGGTGTTCTTTACTCAATGAAACTAAAGGTATATAGCTAAGGTGCCTCAACAATACAAAAGTAGGTCAGGTCTTGTAAGAATTTCATGAAAATTTTGGAATAGGGCATGTTTAGGTGATACAACAATTCACCAAATTCTTAGGGTAGGTTACTATTGGCCTCATTTATTTAAAATAATCTCATCAACATGTGAGTAAATGCCATATTTTCCAAACAACTACTCATAGATAAAGGAGTCCTTCTATACCACTACAGTTAGTTTATGAGGTGTGTCATTTTCCCCATTGGGGATTTGATTTCATAGGAGCAATTAACCCCAACTCTTTTGCAAGACACAATTTTATCTTAATATCTACTAATTATTGTACAAGGTGGACTAAAGCTCAAGTGTGCAAGAATTGCACCACTAAGGTAGTGATCAAATTTTTGGAAGAACACATCATCACCAAATTTGGAATACTATTTTCTCTTGTATGTGATAATTGTCCCATTTTTCATCAGCTAAATTATTACAATGGACATTTGAACATAAGCTAATTCTAAAATTTTCTTCCAATTATTATTCACAAGGAAATGGTGTTATTGATTCTACTAATAAAAACTTATTGGATGTCCTTAAGAAACTACTAGAGAAGAATCCCAAAGATGGGCATTCCTAGTTAAAACATGCTTTGTGGGTAGACAAAACTAGGGTAAAGGCCTCTTTAGGAACATCACCTTATGTACCTATTTATGTGCTTAACCCTGTGTTTCCAGTCAATTTGAAGATCCCAACCTTACAATTTAAAAAAGGCTATTTATAATTTGATAATAAGGTTGAGGCACGGCTTTTGAATTTACTCAAATTAGAAGAAAAGGAATGTTGCATTAGAACATTTCATGAAACATCAAGTAGTATTCAAGAGATGATTTGATAAGAGAGTAAAAGTGAAAGCCTTTTGGATATAAAAACTTTTTCTTCTTTGGGATAAAGAAAGAGAAAAGAAAGGAGATCACCCCAAGTTTGAGAAACTATGGCTTGGATGTTTTTAGATAATAGAGATCTTGGGAGAGAATATCTTTAGGATTAGTTCTTAACTGGAGAGCATGTCCCATTACCATTTAATGGGTAGTATCTCAAACATTATTTCAATGTCTAGAGTTCTAAAGGAATCTTCTTGTACATAGTTATTTTAGGTTTTGATTATTTATTTGTTTTTCCTTTCTTGTTTTGGGTCTATTTTGGTTGTTTTCTTTCCTTCTGGTAATGTAGTGTTGGTTGTGACAATGTTGTTTCTAGGTGTTTGTTCACATTTTCATTAAGTGTTAGTTTTCTTGTATTTTGGTAGACTTACTTGAGGGTGGTCCTCCTCTTGTAGTTGGGGTTGGGTTTGTTTCAAGGTGGTACCAAAGGGTGGTTTAAATGGGATTCTATTATTGGTATTTTCTAATATTTGGGTCAATCATTAATTTTCTGCCTTTAGTTTTGTATTCATTCATCTCAAGCTTAGGAATGCTAGTTTCTATAAGTTGGTCAACCACACTCCCATACATCTACTATGTATCTACAATAGTGCACACCCATACACTTGGGATGACAAAATTCTCTACATACAATATACCTACAACATAGCTATTCAAAGTTTTACGGGGTATAGTCTTTTCTAGATAGGTCCCAGGTTCCAACCTACAACACCCTTTGAAATATTTAATCATTCACCATCCATGTGGGAGATGCATAAACAATAATTATATGTCAAAAAGGCATGAAATTTCTTACAACATATCCAACATATGCACCAACAAATTCCACAAATACTTTCACACCAATAGTAGAAGTATAAAGAGCATCATGACACTCACTACACACTTCACACATTTTAGGTTGGTGACAAAGTCCAGTTGCATATTTAGAAGGAATGTTTCAAGGGGGCACATTAGAAGATAAATCCTCTATGATATAATCCTTACACCATTACTCCCACATATAGTAATAATTCCTTAATACTTGGTTCTACATCTGGTTTTCAATGTGGAAGTCCCTAAACCATATTTTTCCATCTCCTAAATCCTACGACTATCCAAGAATTCAATATAGCACAGTCACAACAAAAAAAGGATAACATTATCAAAACCACTACCACTCATACTCACCATAGCACCCATCAACTCTTTCAATTAGTCAAAAATTTGGTTAATATGCAAATTAAGCTAAGTGGTACACTCTTCAACAACTATGCACACAATTTATTCAACAAATTGCTAACATAAATGGGTGCATCAATGATGTAGAGTAGGGGCAAGGAACATCAAGACAACACCATACAATCACTCACCAAAACCCTAGACCTCTATCGGGCATTCCTTCACAACTGACCCCTTTCCCTTGTAGCCTTTTGCAGAGGCATTTTTTTGACATAACTTCTGTTGTAGACCCGAGTTTCAAAAATTAAGACATGATTTAGATACCCTTTATGGCCTTACATCATATACTAAGAAATGGGGTGGGGTTTTCTTGTATGGTCTACCTCAAAAATTGACTGTCCCTGTACAATTAGGACTAATTAGGCCTCCTAGGCCTGCTCCAATCTAGTTCACTATAACACCAATACAAAAATGGATACCATGGACTTCAAAATAGGACTAAATACATTCATATCCATCCAACCAATACATTTTGAATGGTTTTGGTACTTGTTAAATGTAGAAGACTCCAATCTTGGACTTGTCTTAACCTTGCTTTACACTGTTCAACTCTGCCTAGACAGGACAGTCTAAAATATGGACCCAAAATCTTAACTTTTGTTTAAAACCCTAACTTGAATCCTATCACAGGACACCATGACACCTTCCCCAAGCAACCCCAACCATGGAGAAGTCTGAAACCAACATTAAATTGCACAAAACCATCTCTTTGTTCACACTATTATCTTGATACATGAAGTTATCAAACTTTTATGCCTCCATCACATGTGCCAACTTGTACTCTGCTCCTGCAAGTCTTGAAAAATTAAATTTTATGCTCCTAACAGCCATTCCATGAGGTTTCAGAGTCATCCACCTATGGAAGGCCTTTATTTTGCATTTTTTGTTGTCCACTGTTTACCCTAGTTAGTGTTTTTAACAATCTGGGACAGTTTTCAGAAAAATGCCTATATAACTTTCTTGAAACTTAATAAAATCACATGCAATCAACTATCATAGAAAGTAGATTCAACATATAATCATTCACAATTGGTTTGAACTCATGACAGGATCGTACAGATCCGTACAATAGTAAAAAGAACAACAGAAAACCGTTAGAAAATATAGGAAATCAGATTTTTTATTGTTGTCACTTCCAAAAACTCATTCACCAACCTTGAATCTGTACATCTCCAAGTTATTTAATGCCCCTACAAGCATATGGTACGGTTCAACCAACCAAAACTACTATGTTTAGCCCCTTTTGAAAGGTTGTTTACAATAATGCCTTCAAATTAGCACTTCTAGGACATTTGACCACTTCTTAGTCCCATGGTTACAATCAGTGGATCTAAATGACCAAAAATGGACAAAAATGGCCTCACAATGGCCTTATTACAAAAATGCCACAAAAAAGAACAAAACACTATCCTTGACCAAATTTGACCAAGGCTCTAAGGGTGCTCCTACACCAATCAATCCTTAAGGGGGAAAATGATCCAAGTTTAGCCTCATGGATCCTATTCAAAAAATTCATTTACACACATCCTTGATCAACTCATGCAATAGAGTGCTCATGTATCCACATACAACACTATCATGACACATTTTCATATAGTTCTCACATGCAACTATGCATCACTACTCACACACATATTGTAGTCTTACAAATGGTTGTACATGTAGGTGACCAAGGTAACAATATGTGTGCACCATGTGGAACACCAAAAAGCACATGTTATGCTTCCATATATGTGCACCACCTAGCATCCTTTATGCCATATAACACAATTATCCAATTGGCACCATATGCATTTGACACTTGATAGTGTATACACCACAAGTCATTACATTACAACTAGCACCATACATGCTTGACATACCACTTCATCCACAATCAATGCACCATATGTACATGACCCTTGTCAACATATTTATGGAGCCTAGTTAACAACCTACTTGTATAAATATCTAATTTATAAATTTTGTAAACTAGAACAGGCATACAAAACTCTCATATTATCTCTTTTTATATTTACTTTGTTCAATTTGAATAGAAATATAATATCTACCAGAAGCCTTCCAAATTTTAATGTATTTTGGTTTGCATATTTGGTTTCCTTAATGTATTATATGATCTTGTTGTATTACTAGCTAATTTGTAGAAGTACCCCCAATTCACCTTGGGAATCAAATCATTATGTTAATCTTAGAACCATGTGGATGCAACTCAAGGTCAAGATGGATAACCTATAGTTGAGGGGTGGAGTAACATTGGCTAGTGACCCATTCCTAAGGCATCAGCAAGAGAATCCATGTGACCAGGGAGTTCCTAAGAAGGTCAAGGAAAGAGATGTAGAAAAAAATCTTGTTTATGTCCTCTATCAAATCATAAGGTCGAATGGGATGGATTTTAGCACCAATTTGCTCAAGATTGTGAGTGACATGGATCTCTTGGTTTATGTATAATTCTACAATACCTAACATGTTTTGATCAAAGTAGTCATGATGTTTGTCTTGAGTGTATTGATGGGCTATAAATTTAGGTTCATTTTCCTATGAGTGTTTAAGAACATCTCAATGAACAATTGTTGTTGCTTTTTGGGTAAGCATTAGATGAACTTGTTATAAACTCTACATTTTATTGTGTCATATCCTCTAAGTTTATAAATCATGTACTTCTCAAGATCAAAATCATATGGTGGGCTATTGTATCTCTTCTTGTATTATCTTTTCTTATGTTGAAGAAGACTAACAGTGATCACATACATGGTCTAATTAGGTTTGTCCTTGTTTGTGGAAGGTTAGTATTTTTACAAGTTTTATGGTTGTTCTACACAAGTTCTCCATTGGATTCATAGGTATTTATCCCACTATCTATAGTTGCTTGGTCAATCCTTAGAGAATTTATGGCTTCATGATAGGTTCTTCAAAGAAACTTTTGAACCTCTTTATGTAATAAATGGAGAAAGAGATTAAAAATTTCTCTAAAGTTCATGTGAGGAGAACTAACTTAAGAATAAACAACATGCCTCCACTAAGAGACAAATGTGTTATAGATTCACCAGATTCTTGTCTAATGTGAAGGAACTCTCTAATACTAGGTTTCAACAACTTATTTATGTCAAAGGATTGAATGAACTTGTTTATTGTTAGAACATAATGTTATTAGGGGTCATACTTATAACATTTATATATTGTTCTAATATAAGGTTATAAAGCCTTATGTTATAAAGCATATACCATTTAATAATTAATAATCAAATAACTATTATTCATTAGATTATTAATTATTTACAAATGATTGCTTTGAATGGGTGTGACTAATACCCCTTTAGGTATTTTTCCACCCCTTCTCCTTTATTTAAGGAGTTTCTCTCTCATTTGAGAGGTAAGGGAATTTGTAGATTTATAGTGATTCTCTAACTATTCACATGAGATCTTAATGTCCATGTGGAAGTAAGGAGAAGTGTTTCCCCAGGTTCAGTCTATTTTTTAATAGACTATTTTTTTGTAAGTGTTATAATAAAATGATGATTTATGGGATTTTTTACCTAAAATGGTTTTTCCAAATGTATATGTTGTGTAATGTGTTAAATCTATGCTTGTATAATTATTATTTTATTTATTTTATATTTTGTTTATAATGAGTAGTATCCTAAGATCCTAATTTCTAACATGATATCAGAGCAGGTTAGGCTATACTAATCATTTTTATAGGTTATACTAGAAGACATGTAGAACTTGATGGAAAACCTCTTTATGTTCAATCAACATATGTGCAAGGCCATTTGTGAAAGACATCTAGTGTGCCTTTTTGTATTGTTTAAAATCAATTTATCATTTAAAGCAAGTTAGGAAATGCCAATCATTTTTTCAGGTGATATCTAAGAGAATTTTCATACTAATGGTTTCTTCTCTTTGTGTAGTGAAAGGTGAGGTTGTCATTGATTTTTCCCCTTATCCTTGACTACATCTTTTGATATATTGTATTTTTATTAGTCTTAAATAGATTTTTTGGTTCATTATATATCAAAGATTTAAATTATCACGAATCTTATTAACCATATTTCTATATCTATTATGTTTTTAAAAATCTATATGTTTTCCATTGAATTGATCTATTTAATAGATTAAATTCTTTTGAAAAGTCTAAAGGCCTTTATTTTTAAGAGGGGTCATGTCTAGGTCACAATTTTTTAAAAAACCTTGTGACATTAAGTATAGGTCAAAATAAATTGCTAACATGGTCAATTCTAGTTCACAAATTTTAATTCAAATAGGACCCATGGAAAATCATTAGAGAAATTAACATGTGAGAAAGTTGCTTCTCTTAAAGAAAAGTTGCATTCTTAAGGAAGATCACATCCTAATTTCTAAGTATCTTATACTTCATATAAGGCCGCACCATAGTATATAGGGAAGTTGTATTTTTTCTTGTAGAGGGAGTCATTATCTTTTTAGGAAAGAGTCACATATGTCAAGTAAAAAAAACTCAAATGGTGAAAATAAAAAAATTAAAGGTAGCTTTCCTCTTAATAAGAGCCACTTCCCTTATATTAAACATAACTTCCTATCTTAAAGGAAAACATATCCTTATAGAAATCACAGGGCAAGTACACCAAGATGGGCTACAAAAAAGTGGCCAAATTAGTGATTTTGGCAATAACATGCTCACGTTATGCTTAAATGGCCATAACACGATCATCTTTAGGCTTGGTGAATACCAAGACATAAACTAATCATGTTTTGTATTCCATAAAATGTGAGCAAATTTTGTGTTCCACAAAACACGAGCATGTTTTGTATTCCATAAAATGTGATCATGTTTTGTAAAACATAAAACATGATTGCATTTTTAGAACATAAAACCACTTATGTAAAGCATGATTTTTTAGAATTAGAAAGTTTGACTTAGATATTTGGTTGAACTTTTAACTTTAGTCACACTCAATTGATATTATTGTTTTCACTAAATTGTAAATGATTTTTTTAAATTAGAAAGTTTGACATAGATCTTTATTATTATTACTTATAAATGTTTAAAAAATATGTATATTATTTCATTATATAGTCAAAAAAGTGTTAAAAAAGAAATCAATAGATAGAGAAAGGGAGAGATAAATAGATAGAGAGATAGAGAGGGGGGAGAGATAAGTATAGATAGAGAGATAGAGGGGGGGAGATAGGGAGAGATAGAGATAGAGAAAAGGAGAGGGAGACAAAGAGATAGAGAGAGAGGGGGAGATTGAGAGACATAGATAAAGAGGGAGTGATAGAGAGATAGATGGGGGGGGGGGAGAGAGAGAGAGAGAGAGAGAGAGAGAGAGAGAGAGAGAGAGAGAGAGAGCAAAGGATTAGTATAGATTTTAAATGAAGAACTTTTTGTAAAGGCTTCTCTCTCTCTCTCTAGATCCTAGCTTCAAGGATTCTAATCTATCAGACAATGGTGGCTATGAGAGCTCTTGAAGTAGCATCTCCTATGTTTGTATTTCTCCATCATGAGGTGGTTTTGGTTTAGTAAGTGAGAGTTGAGTAGCCTTGTTGATTCTTTCCTCAAGGAAGCTTTCTAGTACTCCTTGGCATCCTTCATCTCATTCATGTTGATAAGATATATGCAGAGACTCTCAAGCTATACAAGATTCTTTTAGGTCTTTCTCTAAGAGTCTCACCTCAATGACAATTCAAATGGTAGTGTCTTTGTAGTTTGTGATGGATGACCCTAATGATGGATTTTTTTATCAGATAATTGCTTGAGTGCTCTAATTTGATCTAGGTTTCATTGAATCATAGTATCTTGGTTCCAAAATAGGTTACCAAAAGTGATGAAGTTATGTGGTCATTGTTGTCCACCATTCAAGTTAACATCTTAATAATCATACCTATTTGAGATGGGTGCTAATGGATTGGGAAGGATGTACCACTTGAATAAAGGAGGGATAGCTAGGTCTAAGGGACCTTGTCCCTATTGTTTTATTGGTCTAGACATATTCAAGGGTACCATAAGTACCACAAAAAAAGGGGAAGACAAGGTGGGTGAAAGGTGGAAGAAATAAAATGAGAGGAAGGATTTTCCTTTCATGTCGGTTTCATCAAAATATGTGATATTCTAAATCTTCACATCATAAAAAGTGAATGAGGTGGACTCAAAATAGAACATGCAATATGTGGTACACCCTTGTTAATGGCATGGATTGAATTACTCCTCTTCCAAAAATATCTAGCTAAGAAAAGGAGAAGTTGACTAATCACTCTCTTCTCATGGAAAGATGATCTCATATATGGTAGTGATATGGTTGTGTAGAATGGGAGTCATGTACCAAGTCCACTCACTTCACAAGGAAGGAGTTCATAGTGGTAGACTATGGTGTTGATTGGAGGTGTGGAATGTGGAGTAGTTGTCACTTGAAATGTTGGAGTGTTCAAACATTCTCTTTTCAATGCTAGTAAATTATGATCAATGTGTGTGATGATCATTTCTAAGAAAGTGGGTTCTCTTAAGCGAGTATCTTCTCTTATCCATCTCTATTCATTGTGTTCTCTTATTTTCCTAAGTGTCGGAACATTTTCTTGAATTTCATCAAGAACCAACTCAATCCAATCTTTTGTAATCCCCAGACATATTTGGTGTGAAAATCCAAGTGAAGGATAAATAACTTGAAAGATAGTGATTACTTGGGCTGTTGCTTGCTTTGATGAAGTTGAAAGATTGTGATTACTTGAAAGAGAGAGAGGGGGGGAGAGAGATAGAAATAGAGGGATAAGGAGGGAGAGATAGAAAGATAGAGTTAGAGAGAGGGAAAAATAGAGAGGGAGAGAGAGATGGATAGAAAAATATAGAGAGATAGAGAGAGGGAGAGAGATATTGTCACATCTCATTTTATGGACTATATTATTATTTTAGATTATCAGACATTTACTATGATTGTATTACTATGAGTGATTCCTAGTATGTTAAAGTAATTATCATAAATTATAAATGGGTGATTTTTAAAGTCAATTTAACAAATGAATATTATTGGTACGATTATGGATATACATTATGATTTGCTTCGGCTATGATTTTTGGGAACTAACCTATTGATGTGGAGTTGAGTGTGACTGGATGCAGGTACTCATCGAAGACGAGAACATGGTTGAGGTAGAGATGTTCTAGCCACTCAGCAAGAACTAATAGGATGGATAAACCTGATGCACTCACACACTCGCATAGTCTCATGTCATATTGCATTTTGAATGGCTTTAATATACATTATTGTATGGAAATGAATGTGATTGATATTTAAATACTTAGAAAAATAATGTGTTTTAATTGCTACAATAAGGCTTTTTGAATGTGTCACTTATTCATAAATATATTAAGTCTCTTTGAATTACATTAATAGACTTATGTATATTATTAATTATATTATAAATAATAAAAGTGTTTTCTATATTTAAATAAATTGGATTAATAAATATCTTTGTTATATTTGCGAATACTTCTTGTTTGGTTTAAAGTGGTTATGTTTTATGAAAAATAAATAAACTATATTATTAATATATTATATTTAGAAATCTAAATAAAGGAATTAAAAGAAAATCTTTTTGGTCATGCAAAAATAGGTAGAGTGATAGTAATAACAGAGTTAATTTTTTTTAAAGAAAAGATCTTGGTTTTAAATGCTAGAGAGGCATGAAAATGGTAGTAAAAAGATAGTTTTCAAGAAGGAAGAGAGCAACATATACAAAAACCTAACACCAAGATTAGGCAGAAAGGCTGAATAAAAATGGAGGACAGAAGAAAGGAAAACAATCACCATTATTCTAAGTGGCGATAGGATAGAAGAGATTAGTGACATGAGAGGAAGAAGAATCATGGTGGCAAGAGATAGAATCGACCCTTAGATAGCAAAGGAATTAGGTATTTTCTTGATTTTTCTTTGCATAGAATTGTTGAGCAATATTTTTAAGTTTCAGGTCTGTTATCGATTCCTATTTGATCTGGTATTTTATCCCTATCACCAACCTTCTTTTTCCTCTGCATTCAGATTTTGGGATCGACCTTCTTGTCTTGGCGATTGGCCTAAGTTACCCTTATGTTTCTACTAAAAGAAATGATCGACCACCTCATCCTCTTGTTTGGCCTAGTGGTCAAATCGACTCCTTCTATTGTTGGCCTGATTTATTTTCCAATGGCCTACTAGTGTTAGCCTGAAAAATTAGTTTTATGAACTTTTAAATATATTTTGTAGCCACTGTTAGTGTTAGCTCATTCTTACATTTATTTTTTTGTGTTTTACCTTAGACTTATCCTTCTCTTTTGTTTGGTATCAACCTTAACTCATAATGGGTTGATCTTGCTAATTGACAACCTGTTTCTTGATTATTGATAGCCTGATTCGTTTGGCCTGTTTAAACACTAGTCGACTAACTTAAGTCCCTATTACATCTTTTCTTTATTCTTTTTTTCATTTCATAAAAACTCTATCACTACCATTTTGATTTTTCCTACCATAATAGACTTATCTTCTTGTAAATAGAAAATTAATCAATTTTCCAATAGTGTCGAGGGCAGTTAGTTTAACTAATACAATTAGTCCTGTAGCTGTTATTAGTTTACTGCTACAACCCTACCCCTGTCACAGTGTTGTTAAAATACTTGTTTCAACCAATTAATTTGGTATTAGACTTCTTGTGAGTTCATGTAGCCTAATTTATAGATGCTTGTAGCTTGTTATATAAAGTACCTATAACTTCTTTTAAAATTCTCTAAAAATAGTTATATTATTACTTAAAATAGAGACAGTGTGTTTTATTGATTTTACCTGTGCTTTTAAAATTAGTTTTGAGATGTTGAAACCATTCATACACTCTTATTAAATCTTATATCAATGAATTGCTTGAATTATGAAACAACATTGGATAGGAAGTAGTTAACATTAGTTTTCTACAAACTATTAAAATAATGATTTACGATTAGGGAATATAACCAGATTATAAAATCTATATTTAATTTTTGAATTTAAATGAATGAATGATATTCTTCTTTACTACTTACTTGGAAGTGTGTTTTCATGAATGATGTAAAGGAAATGGATTAGAGATGGTTTATAGGTGAATATGGGTGGATATTTATTTGAAAAGAAAGTAGAATATATCTTATGGGTGTTTGGGGTTACTTTTGGGATAGGATGTTGAATGTGGAATATTAGAGATGGCTTTTCCTCTTTTCAGGAATTGAACCTTAAACTATTTTAAATGCTTAGGCCTAAGCTGGGAATTCATTGAAAAAGATGGATATTTGTCTAGCAAAACTTTATATATATATATATATATATATATATATATATATATATATATATATATATATATATATATATATATATATTATTTAGATTTGCACATTAGACTTCAGGTTGCATTGGGTGTTCCCTCCTACCAGTTGTTTCCAGGCTGCTAGATGTTTCGTGCAGGGCTAGGTTTCCTTCGTGTTATGAAGGGATCTAGGGAAGTGTAATTGCTTCATGGTTGGGTGGAAAAGTGCCTGAGCCATGTTCCCGTCTCTCGGCTCGTAAGAGGACCATGTGGGTTTGTGGCGATTGGAGAGTTGTTTGATTTATTATTCTTATATTAGACATTATTAATGCATCTTGTAATTATCATTGGATGATTTATAGCATGAAAGACATAAGACTTTGTATATTCTTTTATAGTGCTAACACCTGGATTAAGCACGTGATTTGTAAGATTTAATGACTTTTATTGATTCATGTTTATTAGATTTATCTTTTACTTGAGATGATGTAATTAAGTGGATTATTTAATTCATGTAACTTTTGTGATGGAATGTGTACTTTACATTTGGTATTAGAGCACTAGGTTTGATGATGCAGGAACTTCTAGAGATCATAACTTTTGACTCGGATGTGGGTTTTCTACGAGATTTTATGGGTGGATGCGTTATGTGGTGGAAAGTGGTTTCACAACCACCTTGGTGGGTTGGACCCCATTTTGGAACTTTTTGGGGCCTTGAAAATTTCATCTTGGCCCTTAAAATAGCAATTTAGTGTTTTTTTCTAGTTTTTTCTAGATTTTTAAAAAGTTGCTCTTGTAATAAATCGAAACTCATGTTTCAAATTTAGAATATTAGTTGGCATTCAATCCTACCTTAGTTTTAGGAAGCTTTTCGGAAAAAATAGGATTTTTAGGATATGATTGTAAAATTACCTAAAATGGCAAAATCTGAAAATTGTCGAAATCTGCCAAAAAAGGTAATTTTTTGATTTTTTGTTTTTCTTGGATATAAGAGAGTTTTCTCTCATTGTAGCGGCAGAGTTGATGAATAGAAGTTTTTTTATGTTGCAGTCTTCAAATCTTTGGCTCTCACATGATTAATGGCAAAATTGTAGTGAGTGTATGTTGTGTGCTGCATCATCTGGTATCAGAGTAGGAAGATGGCTAGGAGAGGAAGAGGAAGAGGCGGTCTTGCCCAGATGCATAGAGAAATGCAAAATCTGCAAAGGCAAATAGTAGAACTTACAACACAGATGGAAAACCAAAGACTGGGTAGAGGAGGAGATGAATCTGATGAAGAGATAGGTTGAGGAGGTGCAAATCAAGATACATAACATGAAGAAGAAGAATTAGAAGGCATGAGTTTTGAAGAGAGGATGCTCAGGACCTTAGAAGGGAAAAATGAAGGGATCAAGGTAGATGTTTCAGATTATGCAAGTAGTCTTAAACCAAAGGAGTTGATAGACTGGTTGAATGACATGAGAAAAAAATTTTAATGGAAATTCATGACAGAGGAAAAGAAGGTGAAATTTGCATGCACCAAATTAAAGGGTCATGCATTGATTTGGTGGGATCATCTTCAAAAGGAATGAACAAGGAAAGGCAAGGATAAGATCAGGACATGGAATAAAATGGAGAAGAAGTTGAGAGAAAACTTTTTGCCCATAGATTATGCGCAAACCCTTTTTCATAGGTTTCAAAATTTAAAGCAGAACCTCTCTTCTGTGAAAGATTATACAAATGAGTTTTATATGTTGTCTATGCATATAGGGCATCAAGAAACTGATGAACAGATGGCTGCTAGATATGTGAATGGCCTGAAATTCTCTATTCAAGATGAATTAAGCATGCATCGACTCAACAGTATGGAAGAGGATTACCAATTGGCTCTAAAGGCTAAAGAAAAACAAAACAGACAATACCATCAGAGGAATAGAGGAGGAAGAAGGGGTACATCAACCCCATTTTGAGGAGGTTCAAATTATGGTAGGGGAGAGTCATCCCATGGATTGGAAAAATAAGTAGACACTCGACAAGATCCTCCAAATCAAGAACGAGGAAGGGGATTTCAAAGAGGTAGAGGTTATGGTAGTAGTAGAGGATGGGAAAACCAGAGAAGGCCTTTCACTTGTTTCAGATGTGGAGAAGAAGGTCATAGGGCATTTGAATTCTCAAATTCTAACATGTAAGAAAGAAATCAAGGAGGACAACCTAGGGTGAACCTGATTCAAATGCAACATGAAATGGAAGGGATGGAACTAGAGGTTCCACCAGATGTGGGAGAAAGTCTCATGATGAGAAGAGCAATGGTGATTCCAAAGAAGGAGAAAACACAACCCAAAAGCTCTGATGGTTCATGGCTTCAAACCAATATCTTCAGAACCAGATGCACTTCAGGTGGCAAGGTATGTCAAGTTATTGTGGATGGAGGTAGTTGTGAAAATATGGTTTCTAAAGAAATGGTAGAAAAATTGAATTTACACTGTGAAAAACATCCTCATCCGTACTGCATTGCATGGCTTAAAAAGGGAAATGAAGTCACTGTTGATAAAAGATGTCTAATTAAGTTTAGCATAGGGAAGATCTATCAGGATGAGATATGGTGTGATGTTGTCCCAATGGATGTCTGTCATGTGTTATTGGGAAGGCCATGGTAGTATGATAGAAAAGTTATGCATGATGGAGAGAAAAACACATACACCTTTTGGAAAGATGGCTCTAAGGTGATTTTATTGCCTCTCAAGGATGAAGGAAAAGGTGAGACCATGTTGTCTGAAAGAGATCTTGTTAAAGAAATGAAGGTGATAGGGTGTTGCTATGCATTAGTAGTGAAAAAAGGTGAAGAGGAAGACATTTCAGTTCCCCCAAAAGTAGCAGAGCTATTGGAAGAATTTGTTGATGTTTTACCTGATGAATTGCCTGATGGTCTACTGCCAAAGAGAGATATTCAACATCATATTGATTTGATTCGAAGAGCAACTCTACCCAACCAAGCAGCTTATAGGATGAATCCAACACAACATGCAGAGATGAATAAGCAAGTAACAGAACTCATAAGTAAAGGTGTGGTGAGAGAGAGCATGAGCCCATGTACTGTACCTACATTGTTGACCCCAAAAAAGATGGAACATGGAGGATGTGCACTGATAGAAAAGCAATTAATAAGATTACCATCAAGTATCAGTTTCCTATACCTTGTATGGAGGACATGATGGATGTCCTTGCAGGAGCCAAATATTTCAGCAAGATCAACCTACGAAGTGGCTACCACCAAATCTAGATTTGAGAAGGGGATGAGTGGAAGACAACCTTTAAGACTGGAGATAGATTATATGAGTGGATGGTTATGCCATTCGGGTTATCAAATGCACCTAGCACATTTATGAGATTGATGAACACTATATTACGACCTTACATTGGTAAGTTTGTGGTAGTTTATTTTGATGATATTTTGGTCTTTAGTAATAGCAAAGAAGAGCACCTACAACACTTGAGGATCATCTTTGGTGTGTTAAGGAAGGAGAAACTCTATGCTAGTTTGAAGAAGTGTAGGTTCATGCAGGATAGTTTGGTTTTTTTAGGCTTTGTCATTTCTAAAGTTGGTGTCAGAATGGATCCAGAAAAGGTCAGGGCAATTCTAGAATGGCCTAGTCCAAGCAGCATCACAGAGGTAAAAAGTTTTCGTGGCTTGGCCACTTTCTATCGAAAGTTCATTCAAAATTTCAGTAGTATTGTAGCTCCTATAACAGATTGCACCAAAGGAAGGGAGTTTGTATGGACCAAGGATGCTGAAGAGAGCTTTAAGTACTCGAAGCAAAAGGTAACAGAAGCACCTATACTTGCATTTCCAAATTTTGATAAGGTATTTGAAGTAGAATGTGATGCCTCCCATGTGGGAATAGGTGCTGTGCTTAGCCAAGCTGGAACACCTATAGCTTTCTTTAGTGAAAAGCTGAATGACATGAGAAAGAATTATTCTACTTATGATTTGGAATTTTATGCAATTGTTCAAGCATTGAGGCATTGGAGACATTATCTAGTTCCCCAAGAGTTTGTATTGTTTACAGATCATATTGCACTGAGATACTTGAACACACAAAAAGTTGAATAGTAGGCATGCCAAGTGGGTCTCTTTCTTGAAGGGTTACAATTTTGTGTTGAAGCATAAGTCTGGAAAACAAAATTAGGTTGCAGATGCTTTAAGTAGGCGTGTTGCACTTTTGACCACAATGGAAACTGAGGTGATTGGTTTTGATGCCATCAAAAATTTGTATGAGTCTGATGATGATTTTTGGGAGATTGTGGAACAATTGAAGGCACTAGTATCTGGTAACTTGGATCACTTTAGGGGTGAATATTTTATGCAAGATGGGTATCTATTTAAAGGAAAACAACTATGCATCCCAGCTGGCTCTATGAGGGAAAACATTATTAGAGAATTTCATAGTAGTGGGTTAGCTGGACATTTTGGCAAGGACAAGACAATAGCCTTGATAGAAGATAAGTATTATTGGCCAAAGATGAAAAAGGATATAACTAAGTATGTAACAAGGTGTAGAATCTGCCAAGTGGCTAAGAGACATTCATAGAATATAGGGTTGTATATGCCATTACCAGTACCAACTACACCATGGACAGATTTGAGCAGGGACTTTGTGTTGTGACTTCCACATACTCAACGAGGTAATGACTCCATTTTTGTACTTGTTGATAGGTTCTCCAAGATGGTTCATTTTATTGCCTGTAAGAAAACTAATGATGCAACGAGGGTAGCAGAGTTATTTTTTTCAGACGTTGTTCGACTACATGGTGTTCCAAAGACTACTACCTCTGATAGGGATACCAAATTCCTCATTCATTTCTGGAGGACTTTATGGAAGAAGATGGGGACTAAGTTACAATTTAGTAGTGCTTATCATCCTCAAACGGATGGGCAAATAGAGGTCGTAAATCAGAGTCTGGGAAATTTGTTGAGGTGTATTGTTGGAGAAAAACCAAAACAATTGGATGTGGCATTACCCCAGGCCGAATTTGCCTATAATAGTTCTGTTAACATATCAATGGGAAAGTCCCCTTTCTAGATTATGTATGGTAGGAATCCTCAGGGTGTTCTAGATTTGGTACAACTACTAATGAAAGATAGGGTTAGTGATGATGGGGAAGCATTTGCAGAACACCTTCAACAGTTGCAGCAAGAAGTGAGACAGAAGTTGCAGGACAGTAATGAGAGGTACGAGAATATAGTGGATACTAGTAGGCGACATCAGACATTCAGTGAAAGTGATTTAGTGATGGTATATTTGAGAAAAGAGTGGTTTCCTATTGGAAGATACCACAAGTTGAAGTATACAAAAATTGGTCCTTTCATAATTATAAAGAAGATCAATGATAATGCATATGAGGTCAGTTTACCAGATGATCTCGCTATTTCTCCTGTGTTTAATATTTCTGATGTATATGCATTCCATGGTGAGGATGCTACTGAAGATAGTCAACTAGAAGTGGCATGGCACCACCACATTCCCCATAAGAAGAAGGAAAAGATTGCACAGGTTCTTGATAAGAAAACTATCTACACTCGGCAAGAGCATTACAGCAAGTATTTAGTACAATGGGAAGGATTGCCACCAATAGATAGCACGTGGATTACAGAGTGGGAAGTGAAGAGGTTAGCTCCATTCAAATGGAATTAGTTTGAAGACACTCACTTGCAGGAGTTGTGTTCTTTTCAACTAGAGGAGAATGATGCAGGAACTTCCGGAGATCATAACTTTTGACTCGAATGTGGGTTTTCTACGAGATTTTACGGGTGGATGTGTTATGAGGTGGAAAATGGTTTCGCAACCACCTTGGTGGGTTGGACCCCATTTTGGCACTTTTTGGGGGCTTGAAAATTTCATCTTGGCCCTTAAAATGGCAATTTAGTGTTTTTTTCTAGTTTTTTCTAGATTTTTAAAAAGTTGCTCTTGTAATAAATCAAAACTCATGTTTTGAATTCAGAATATTAGTTGGCATTTCATCCTACCTTATTTTTAGGAAGCTTTTTAGAAAAAATAGGATTTTCAGGATATGATTGTAAAATTACCTAAAATGGCAAAATCTGACAATTGTCAAAATCTGCCAAAAAAGGTAATTTTTTGATTTTTTGTTTTTCTTGGATATAAGAGAGTTTTCTCTCATTGTAGTGGCAGATTTGATGAATAGAAGTTTTTTAATGTTGCAGTCTTCAAATCTTTGGCTCTCACATTATTAATGGCAAAATTGTAGTGAGTGTATGTTGTGTGCTGCATCATTTGACACTAGGGCCTATTTGAGACTATTATGCTAAGTTGCAAACTTGATGCAAATTATTCATCATGAATAGTAGAAACATTGATCATAGTGGAGGATCAGGAAGTGATCAAAATGGAAGGAATCGCGATGAATCCAACAATGATCAAGATGGAAGGTTGGATAGAATCCTTGCTCTCTTAACCCAACAAGGTATGACAATGGATGCTCTTGAGCAGAAGATTAGAGGGAACCGTCGAGAGTAGAATCAGAACAAAAAACCCAGGAGGTGCAAAAGCAAATTAGGGTAATGAAAAACCAAGGGCTGAAGCATAGATTCCTGAAGTAGAAGCAATTGTGAAAAATTGAGTAAGGATTGCAGAGGAGTTGGGAAAAGACCTGAAGAAGGTCTCACCACCAAAATTTGATGGAAAGACAATTGTAGATGGAGCTAAATCATGTATCATAGAAATGGAAAAGTACTTCAAGCTCCAAAATCTCTCTGCTGAGATGAAGGTAATGTGGGGTTCCTACCAGCTTACTGGAGAAGCAGTAACATGGTGGGACAATGAGAAGGTAGATAAGAAACTATTACCTGGTGAAATAATGGGAAATTTTCCTGCATCTTTTCAAGAAAAGGTGCTTACCACAGCTTTTCTTCGATAAGAAGATGACAGAGTTTCAGAATTTGATACAAGGAGGAATGGCTATAACCTAGTATTGAGAGAGGTTCTAGCATCTACTTAAGTATGTTCCACAATACCAAATGGACAAGAGATTCTGGATCAGGAAGTTTATATTAGGCTTAAGGCCCTAGATTGGAGTAGAGGTAGACATTCACAATCCATTGACCATGGATTTCATTTTTGAGAAAGTAATTAAACAAGAGCAGAAGCTACAGCAAGTAGCCAATTACCGTAAGTAGAGAGATGGGAAGTTTGCCAATAAGAAACCTCAGAATAACTAGTAGAAATATCATCAGAATAACAATCAAGGTAATAGTAGTTGACAAATCAAGGATTTGAAGAGAGGTAATAACTCTCAAGATGGAAATGGTGGAAACCATCATGGAGGAAACAAAAGAGGTGGCTATAAAAATTGTAACAACAACCAACAGGATAGGATTGAGGGACCGAAAGCACCTAGGGGTGGGTGTTATGTTTTTGGAGGAGAGAATTATGCTAATTCATGTCCCCAGAGATCAGTGGGAAGAGGAAATAGAAATCAGAAAGGAGCACCTTAACATCAAATACATGTCATAATGGACAATCGGCAAGCTGACTTTCAGGTAGTACCTATACAGTTCCAAGGTAAGCTCTGTGGACTACCTATTTCTATTTTGATTGATACTGGTGCCACAGAATGTTTTGTAGATCCTAGAGTAGTATCAAACTTATCTATTAGACTTGGGCATATGGAAAACTCATGGATGGTACAATATGGCAATAGAGCAGAAAAGAGAGTAGACTCATGTCTAGCATGCAGTGAGTTAGAGCTACCAATTTTTTAGATGCAAGTTAATCTATATGTAGCACCTTTAGGGTCTTATGATGTGATTTTGGGAATCAAATGGTTATCTAAACATAAGTCTCTTGTAAACTGTGAAGACAAAGTTGTTAGATGTTTGGATGACTTAGGAAATCAAGTGGAAATTAATGGATCCAAGAGGCCTTTAGAGCTTAGACAAATCTCAACTATGTAGATGAAGAAAGCTAAGAGGAAAGGGTGTGCCATTTATGTTGTCCAAGTAAAGGACCTTGACAATGAAGAACCATCATTCAATGACTACCCAATCCTAAGAGATTTCTGATATGTACTTCCTATGGAGTTGACAGAGTTACCACTGAAGAGAGAATTTGACTTCTCAATTGATTTGCTGCTAGGGATTGAGCCTCAATCTAAGGAACCCTATAGGATGACTACTATAGAATTTTATGAGCTTAAAGCACAATTGGAGGAGTTGCTAAATCAAGGGTTCATTAGACCTAGTGTGTTGCCTTGGGGTGCACCAGTCATCTTTGTAAAGAAGAAGGATGGGAATTTGATGTTATGCATTGATTATAGGATGCTTAACAAAGCTAATATAAAGAATAAGTACCCACTCCCAAGAGTAGATGAGCTCTTCAATAAAATGTAGGTAGCTATGGTGTTCTCCAAGATAGACTTTAGATCTGGCTATCATCAATTACGGATTAAGGATGAGTACATCTCAAAGACAACTTTTAGAACTCGCTATGGTCACTACAAGTTCACAGTGGTACCATTTGGGTTGAATAATGCTCTAGCAACGTTCACATGAATTTGATGAATAGCATATTCAGTGATTGCTTAGATGATTTTATGTTGATCTTCCTTGATGACATATTGATATGCTCTAAATCAGTGGAAGAGCATGAAAGGCATTTGAGGATAGTTTTGCAGTGCTTGAGAGAGAAAAAACTTTATGTTAAGCTATCTAAGTGTACTTTCTTTCAAGATAAGGTGCACTATCTTGGTCATGTAATCTCAGTAGAAGGGATTACAATTGATCCTGAGAAGACTAAGGTGATAATGGAATGGCCTGCACCTTAGAGTGTGATAGAAGTCAGAAGTTTTATGGGACTTGCAAGTTATTATAGAAAGTTTGTGGAAGGTTTCTCAACTATAGTAGCACTGATTACCTCGCTATAAAAGAAAGGTAAGAAGTTTGAATGGACAGAAAGGTGTGAGAAAGCTTTCTAAGTTCTAAAAGAAAAGCTCACAACTGCTCCTATCTTGACCATACCAAATCCTAATGGTCACTTTAAAGTTGTAATTGATGCTTTAGGAGAGGGACTAGGAGGAGTGTTGATGCAGAATGAGCAAGTGGTTGCATATGAATCAAGGATGTTAAATCAATATAAGTTAAACTATGTGTCGCATGACCTTGAGTTAGCTTCCTTAGTTCATGCACTTCATATGTGGAGGCATTATCTTGGTAAGCCCTTTGAGTTAAAGATAGATCATTTAGGGCTCAAGTATATTTTACTTAACCTAACCTTAATGCATGATAGAGAAGGTGGTTAGAATTCCTTAGTGAGTATGACTTGGGAATTGAGTATATAAAAGGAAAGGAAAATAGAGTAGCAGATGCTCTTAATAGAAGAAGACATCTAGCTGCCATGGTTAAAATGAGATCTAATTTGAAGTAGAAAGTAATTTAGAATCTTCAAGAGGATGAGCATTACAAAAGAGTGAAGCAAGCTTTGGAAGTAGACCCCTTAGATCGCAAGTTTGATGGTTATGTGATTGAGTCGGATGGACTTTTGAGATATTAGGGAAGGATGTATATTCCTGACTCAGGAGAGTTGAGGAAGTTAGTGCTTGAGAAGACCCACGATGCACCATATTCAGGGCACCCTGGAGTGACCAAGATGGTTGAAGGTTTGAGACCCGTATACTTTTGGCCTAGACTTAAGAAGGATGTGACAGAATTTTTGGCTCAATGTTTAGAGTGCCAACAAGTCAAAGCTGAGCATGTGCATCCAGCATGATTGTTGTACCCACACAATGTCCCAGAACATAAATGGCAAGTGATAAGTATGGATTTTATTCAGGGGTTGCCCATGTCTAAGAATAGGCATGATGTCATCTTAGTAGTTGTGGTCAAGTTGACAAAGGTAGCACATTTTATTCCAGGGAATCTTTCAAATGGTTCTTTGGTATTAATTAAGAAATTTGTTCAAGAGATCTTTTGATTACATGGAGTGCCAGAGATGATCATTTTAGATCAATACACTCAATTGACATCTAGATTTTGGACAACTCTAAATATAACTTTGTGCACCAAGTTGAATTTTAGTTCGGCATATCATCCTCAAACAGATGGTTAGATGGAAAGAGTCAATCAGGTTGTAGAAGACATTCTCATGATGTATTGTATGGATCAATAGTATAAATGGGAGGAGTATCTTCCATTGGTGGAGTTTACATACAACAATTCATACCATGCATCTTTGGGAATGACACTGTTCGAAGCTCTTTATGGGCATAGGTGTCAAACACCTAGCAATTGGGATAAGGAAGAGGACAGAATAGTGATTGGTCCTGATATGTTAAGGAAAATGGATGATCAGCTGAGATTGATCAAAGAGAAATTGAAGCAAGCTTCAGATCATCAGAAGAGCTATGCAGATAGAAATAGAATACCTAGACAGTTCTTAGTTGGTGACAAAGCCTTCCTAAGGGTCAAACCTCAGAAGAGTTTAGTTTCATTTGGCAAAGCATCCAAACTTGCTCCTCAATTCATAGGACCATTTGATGTACTAGAAGTGATCAATCCTATAGCTTATAGACTTTCTCTATCGCCTACACTTTCTAGAAAACATAATGTTTTTCATGTGTCCTTACTTAAGCTTTATCATCCTGATGCATCACACATTCTTGATTGGCATGCTTTACATGTCAGGGTCCAAGAGTGGTGCTAGTGGAGCCCATTTGAATTTTGGAGAGGCGCAATGTTCAGTTGTGTAGCAGGGATGTGGTGCAGTGTCATGCCCACATTTGCCTTGTGGTCACAACACACATCACACGTGTCATAGCCACATCTGTCATGTGGTTATGACACGAGATATGAAAAACTTTTCTCACACTACCCTAAAAACCCCCTCGCATGCGTAAGCATGCTCGGCGGTGTTCTCTCATGGCGAAAAACACTATAGTTTTCAGCGGGATAGAAGTACAATTGCGTGCGACCAGATGCAAACAGACCAACAAGAGGGTCTCTACGACACCGTTAACATCATTGCAAGAGTGAGATTACCAAGGTTCCTAAATCTAAATCTCGGAAAATTCTGGCAGCATAACGCCTTACGGCGTTAGTGGGAATTACTCAACACTATTTTACGCACGTGGTTCACTGATAGATTAACAACTTCCCACGACGCCTTGTTCTGACTAAACCGACTTGTGATCTCCCTATTTAGTCAATTTTCAGCAAGGCACGGTTGTCTGTCTCCTCTCTTGCTTCCTGAAACATACTCCTCCTACGACTTAGCATTCTCAACGAGGCGGTTTGTTTGCTCTCTCTTCCCTTTTCTCTGGGTCTTAATTTTGATTGTATTTTTATCGCACTTACCTTAACTATTTCTCTGATAATTTAGTTTGCTTATATTTCGGTCTCTCTCTCTTTTGTTTTCTATGCTTTCTTTATGTATATCCGGGCCTTTCTTCATGATTTACATCAATCAAGGTTATCACTGCAGCTATTGTTGATATTAAACCTAACTTCCGGATGGTCTAGGTCACATAGGCTGGTTTACTACTTCGCTGGACTCGGTCTCCTAATCTTCTCCGATCTAGGTTCCTCCTCTACGTATGTAAATTTTAGCGGAAGGGTCCATCAACTTAGTTCTCTTATCCCATGTGGGAAATGTCGCGCATTTTCTCCTTTGTGTTTTCCAATGTTAGTTTTTCTTCTTCTGACTCTCTTACAGGTTTACTTATGTGGACGTTTACTACAGTTGAGATTAAAATGGCCTCACATGGAATGTCTGTGATGGCTTCTTAAGTTTATTTCCAGTGATCTTTTAAGTAAGGTGACGTGTAATTTTTCTCTTCATTTTCCTGGTATTGAATCGCGTTGATAGTGGAAACTTCCGAGAAACTCTTTCCAGGTAACACAGTATATTCCTTTATGCTCTCATTAAATTATAATTTTATTTTCTCTTATCTATAATTACTGTTGTTATTATTACTAATCAGTATTATTAATACTCTTATTGTAAATCATTTACCGTTGTTAATACATGTAGGAGGCTCTCCACTTTATAAAACCCTGATCATGGAAACATAAATTCTTTGGTTGTTTTGTTCAACACTTAAGAAAACCTAACTGTGAAAATATATATTTTTTTTTGTTTTATTTTTTTTTGTATATTACTGTGTCACATTTTGTCAAGATTTTAAACGAGGGCCCAATAAAATGGCTCATAGAACTACTCCTATATATATATATAGATATATATATATTTTACTGTATATGTAGTTGATGAACTTGTTCTTTTAAATTTGTTTAACAAACTCCACGTAATCCCTTTATATATATATATATATATATATATATATATATATATATATATATATATATATATATATATATATATATATATATATATATATATATAATTTCATTATATATTGCTATATACATAGACATATATAGTATCTATATATGTCTATATATATGGCAACTATAATGTATTTCATTTCAAAATAGAACCAACTTATATGTTAGGGCCAAAAGCCCTAACATTTTTTTTTGTTTTGTTTTAGCTACACAGCCAGCAGAGGAGATGGGGCGACGGTGGCCACAGCCAGCGGAGGAGACAGAGGTCGGCCGCGCAGAGCTGTGGCCCCGCGGGGGTTCAAAGGAAAGGGGGGGATGTGGGGAGGGGCGGAGCCCCACCCACATCCCACGATGTGGGGTGTGGGTGGGGCTCCGCCCCTCCCCACACCTCTGTTTATTAGATAGATACTGCGGTGGGGATTTCTCCCCACCGTCCAATATGAAGCTTCGGCTGTGTTTTTACATAGCGATTTCACAATTTCAACAGTCATAAACTTTAGTGCTTTTCGATGATATATAATATCAATAATATATTTATATTTATATATATATATATATATATATATTTATATATAGATTTATATTTCAGTCTCTTAATAAAATAATTTGTTCAGTTTTCTATTATTCTGTCAAAATGATAATTAATAACAACTGTTATATATATATATATATATATATATATGTATGTATGTATGTATGTATATATATATTTCATAATTTTCTCAAATTAAATACCTTATTCATTTTCTTGTAGTCAGTTAAAAAGATCAAGTATTAATTAAATAAGATTCTATATATATATATATATATACACTTAAGAAAAATGAAGTTTTAATCAGTATTTTTAGGCAATTAATACATGTCCATTTTAACTTTTAGGACAAACAGAAGTACTTATATAATAGATTTTCTTCAAAACTCACAAAATAACTAACTCCATTACTTATGAAGGAGAAAACTTAATCATTTAAAACTAACTTATCCATTAGAACAATGAACCATAAAACTGACCTTTCAACTAATTTAGCAGTTCTATACTTATAATGACATATATAAACTCAGATTAGATTGCAAATAAGTAATGAAATTTCTATTTAAAAAGGTTTACAAAGCAACAAACTTGAAAATTGAAGATATTTATTTACCACATTCATATTACAGAAAAGTTAACTCTTCCACTATAAATAGCAAGAGAATAAATTTTAAACCATGGATACAACAACTAACTTCCCAGATATGAACTTCCTTCTCCCAAACAATATACAACTGATAGCTTGTGACAACCAAGAAAAAGTCTTTCAATAACAAGATCAGGGAGGTGAATTCCTTCACTCCCAGGGTAACAATAAATTACAGTAAAATCAAGAGAGGTGCTCTCTCTTCAACTCTTATGAAATGAACCTGGCCTAATTCTCATGACAAGGAAGAATAATTGTTTCTTCATAAATATAACTCCTCCCAAGCCAACCAGAAGCTCCAAGAGAAAACCTGCGTATCAAAGACAAACAAAGAAGAAAACACCACTCATCTAGCTCTCCTCCCTTCCGTAGACCCGCAAAAGGGTCACCCCCGAGCTAGGGAGACCATACTCACACCTGGGTAACTCAAACACTCCACTTCACAACAGTAACAACAACAATCCCAAAGCACACAAACACCTGTGGGTCATTTACACAACACAGAAACTCAACTACAGTGAGTTTCATAAGGGGCAGGAGAGTGGACACACTCGACTCCAGAGTGTCACCCTGACAGATAAGTTACCCAATACAATTTCTCTTGGTCTCAAACCAAGTTTGATCACAAATTTTTAAGAAATCTGTATTTGACTCTCAAGTCAAAGATACAGTCATAGATACATGCCCTCAAGGCTTTCAACATCCCAAAAGATGGAAACAGGTATGCACCCGAGGAGGATCTCTCCTCCCCTACCCCAAACTTGATGAGCATTTCTCCCAAGTGGGAGAAGCTCTGTCAAACAACCCGACAACAAACCCCACAGAAAATAAATCTAAACACAAATTCACACACTTTACATACACATTCAGCAAAGGTAAAAATCAAACCAACCTTACAAAGCCCTCCTAGAATGAAGTTGTTGCAGAGCCCACAGAGTTCTCTTCCAACCTTAGCCACCAACTCCCTCTCCCTTCTCTCTCCTACAAGCTAACTTTTCTATTTTTTTTTTTTAAAACAGAATGAAAGTTTCCCCACAATTCAACTAACTCCCTCCCCTTTCAAAATTGGAAACAAATAACCCCATTTCTTTTCAGTTTCGAGGAATGGGGAGGTGACACTTGTCACCTCCTCACCCTTCCCCAAAACCACTATTCTGCCCTGGTTGTTTATGCCACTCACCCATCCCTAGAGTACTCCTTATCCCTTTCCTCCTGTCATTTCTCTTTTGCATGGGAGAAATAAAAGGAGTTAAAGGAGTAAAAGACAGGTGACCCATGCCTCTTCTTCCCTCCTTCACATGGGTGGCCCCACTTCACATGGGGGAATCTCACTAATGGAGGGGGTGACTTCAAGTCAATCCTTCAATAATGGATGGGCTTGTAGTCATCTCTTACCTTGGGGATTGTAGAGGGGATGGGTTGGGTGTTGGTACAACCCATCATGTCCCCTCCATACCCCAATTTTCGTCACTTAACTTCAGGGGGAAGTTAAGATGACTAGATGGAGGTTACTCAAGGGTTACCCATGCCAAATGGGCCCCTGGACCCATGGGGTATAACCCAGGGTCAACTTTAACCCATACAAGACACCCCTGGTCAAGGTAAAGCACAAGAAAAGGCCTCATAAATTTAAATAAAATAAGGAAATTCAAATTCAATCTTTTTTTTACAACACAAATTATAAAATAATGTTACATGAGGGTAACCTAACCCACTCGACCATACAAAAGACCACATTACATCATCACCTCAAACACAAAGAGATCTTGGTTCCTCGTGGAACCAGATTGGCTTAACAGGGAATAACAAATAACGAGGTGCGGAATGATCTCCGAAATCTGTGGTTCGATTAGTAATTCCTGCACACTAAATTACAAGATCAGTAACCACATAAAATCATCATAGCCGAAGCAACTTAAAAACATGCATTATCATGACAGAGTACTAATTAACATAAATGAAATCATATTACAATTCTCCATCATCACCTAATTAATTTTTTTCTAAAATGGAAACTTATCCAAACATCACCCAATTAGTTTTTCCGAAATCATAATAAAGTTTAATAGTTTGACAATTATGGGAACATCTATCCCACAACCATAAAAAGTAACAATAACAGTAATGTAAATAGTCATAACAACAGAAGTAAAAAAGGGCGGTCCTCACATCCTCTCCCCCTAAGACGGTACTTCCTCCTAGAAGTCGTCAAAAAGGTGAGGATAAAGGGTCTTCAGTCTCTCTGCATCTTCCCATGTCGCAGTGACTTCGTCGTATAGGTCCCACTAGACTCTAACCTGGTCCAGCTCTCGACCTCGAAGGGCCAGCATCCGACGAGCCAATATGCGAATTGGCTCCAACGCCAGCTGTCCGTCTGCCTCTACCTGAAGAGCACTCCAATCCAACACGTGAGATAAGTCAGAAATATATTGACGTAAAACTGATACATGAAATACATCGTGGATACGTGACAGGCTAGGTGGCAAGGCTAGACAATAGGCTACTGGTCCTATCCGCTCCAAAATTTTGAAAGGTCCTACAAATCGAGGTGCGAGCTTAGAGCCTTTTCCGTAACGAATTGGACTCTTGTGCGGTCGCACTCTCAAAAATACCCTTTCCCCCACAGAGAAGCTTCGGTCTGTCCTCTTAGCATCAGCATACTTCTTCTGCCTGTCCTGAGCTTCCTGAAGTCTCTGTCTAATCTATTTGACCTGCTGTTCCATATTCTGAACTATCTCTGGACCGATGACCGTTCTGTCCTCTATCCGATCCCAACTCAATGGTGTTCTGCATGGTCGGCCATATAAAGCCTGGAAAGGAGGCATACCCAACGAGATGTGATGCCATTATTGTAGGCAAACTCAACTAGATATAGGTACTCCTCCCATCTAGACTGATGGTCCATCACATACATGCGAAGCATGTCTTCTAACACCTGGTTGACCCTCTCTGTTTGTCCGTCGGTTTCCGGATGATAGGCTGAACTAAAGTTGAGCTGTGTGCCCAATGCCTGATGTAAGGCTCTCCAGAACAAAGATGTAAATACGGAGTCTCTGTCAGATATAATGCGGCGAGGTACCCCATGAAATCTAACAATCTGATCAAGAAACACCTTTGCCACTGATGGTGCATTGTATGTTGTGCATATTGGTGAAAAATGCGCCACTTTGGTCAGTTTGTCAACTGTCACCATAATAGCATCATGGCGACGTGAGGACATAGGTAGACCAACGATAAAATCCATCGAAATGGTGTCCCATTTCCATTCAGGTATCTCATGAGGGTACAATAGTCCCGCTGGATGCTGATGTTCGGCCTTGACCCTCTGACATTCCAGGCAACGAGCAACAAATTCGGTAATGTCACGCCTCATCCCGGCCCAATGATAAAGCTGTCGTAAGTCAGCATGCATCTTCTTCACTCCTGGGTGTGCTGCATAGGGTGCTCTATGCGCCTCTGATAGGATTACTGTACGAAGGTTACCCACATGGGGTACATAGATGTGCTGCCGATGTCGAAGCATACCATCAGACTCAAGGGAATATCCTGTAAATTTGCCCTCAAGGGCCTTCTGATTTAACAATGCCTGCTGCACTTCAAGAAACCATTCGTCCTCCGGCAGATGCTGTAAGATGCGATCCTTCAAGTCCACCTTCAAGGTCAGGGTCTAGATCTCGTGGCGCCTTCAACTCAAAGCATCAGCGACCACGTTCTCCTTCCCTTTGATATAGTGGACATCGAAGTCATATTCGCATAGGAATTCCATCCAACACCGTTGACGGGCGTTCAAGTTGGGCTGTGTAAAAATATACTACAAACTATGATGATCCGAATGTAGTTCAAAGCGTCGACCTAGGAGAAAGTGTCTCCAGGGGACCAAAGCATGAATGACTGCTACGAGCTCTAAGTCGTGAGTAGGGTAATTTAACTCATGTGTCTTTAGTTTCCGCGATTCGTATGCGATCGCTCTACCACCCTACATAAGCACGGCTCCCAAACCTTCTAATGATGCATCTGTGCAAACTACAAAATCCTCTGTAGGATTTGGAACCGCTAAAATAGGAGCACTGGTAAGACGCTCCTTGAGGACTCCAAAGGCCTTTTCACACTGCTCGGTCCAATTGAAACCCTTCCCTTTTCGCTGAAGGGAAGTAATGGGATGTGCTATCCTGGAGAAGCCCTCGACAAACCGACAATAATACCTGGCTAACCCCATAAAGCTTCGGACCTCTGTCACATTGGTGGGTGCCGGCCACTCCTGAATTGCTCTAATTTTAGATGGATCTACGGAGATGCCATCGCCTGATAAAATGTGTCCCAAATACTGCACCTCTGTCCTGAAGAAGGCACACTTCGCCAAGTTGCCATAAAGCTGTTGCTCTCGTAATTGCTGCAAAACTTGACGCAAGTGCTCCACATGCTCCTCCTCAGTCCGTGAATAAATCAAAATGTCATCTAGGAAGATTATCACAAACCGATCTAGGTACGTATGGAACACCCCGTTCATGAGACTCATGAATACTGCAGGAGCGTTTGTCAACCCGAAGGGTATCACTGTGAATTCGTAATGGCCATATCTGGTTCGAAAAGCAGTTTTATGAATATCTACCTCCGTGATGCGCAATTGGTGATATCCAGATTTTAGATCAATTTTCGAGAACACTCTAGCTCCCTGCATCTGATCAAAAAGGTCGTCAATCCTAGACAGAGGATAACGGTTCTTCACCGTCACCTTGTTCAACTGCCTGTAGTCCATGCATAATCGAAGAGACCCATCCTTCTTCTTTACGAAGATAACCGGTGCGCCCCATGGTGATACGCTAGGTCGGATGTGCCCCTTCTCAAGTAATTTCTCTAACTACAGCTTAAGTTTAGTGAGTTCATGTGTAGTCATCCTATAGGGTGCACAGGATATCAGTTCTGCACCTGGCACTAAGTCGATGTGGAAGTCCACTTCTCTGCATGGAGGCATACCTAGTAATTCCGGCAGAAATACATCGGCAAACTCTCTAAGGACAGGGTGATCATCTAAAGTAGCCTCAGGGTCATCCTCTGCTCTATCACTGTCCGTGATGGCAAACATCTGACATCCCTTCCGCATACAGCGCTTAAGCTGCTGAGCGGATATCATACGAACCGCCGTGGGCTTTTGAATGCCCACTATCTCAACCGACGAACCATGATCGTCTAAACAACTAATCATCCTCTGGCGACAATCAAGCTTGGCTCTATGTGCCGCAAGCCAATCCATACCCAGAACTACTCCGTAAGATCCTAATGGCATAATCCTAAGGTCACATGTTGTGGTGAATGATCCCAATGTGATCTCACAGTCTTTAACCAAGGTATCTACTGACATCCTGGCCCCTGAGGCCAACTCAACTTCCCACCTAATATCTTGCCTAGAAGCCACCAGCCTGCAACGCTCCACTAACGATGTAGACAAAAAGGAGTCAGTAGCTCCTGAGTCAAAAAGGATCGAGATGGGGAAGTCTCCAATCGTACCTGCTGCCTCGATGACAGAAGCCTGGAAATCGGCCTGGCGGTTATCAACCACTGCAAACATGTGGTGGGTTCTGCCCACGTCACCTACGGTCTGCTCAGATCCTCCTGATCGGGGCTGTCCCCCTGCAGTAAATCCCTGCGGGCACTCTCTAGCAAGATGCCCTGCCCCACCACACACATAACATGGTCCTCGAACCTGTAACTGCCCTGACTGTGTTCTGCCCGATTGTTGTTGCCCAGTCCGTCCAGTGGATCCCTGTGAGCCTCTGTAAGACTGCTGGGACCTCGCGGGTCCTGCCGATGAACCCTGCTGTCTCTGATCTCTGCGTGAACCCTGCTGCTGCCATCCACGGTTCTGTCCTCCCTGACCCCTCTGTTGAAATTTGGATTTTTGCTGATGTTGCTGCTGCTGTGGAGGCCTAGGAGGTAATGACGAAGGATTATATCCTCCTCTCTATGTTGTGTTTTGAGGCCTTCGAAAGTTTTGCTGTTGTTGGGGATTACGTTCCTGGTACTGTGGGCATGAATTCTGCCCTCGTCCCTGAATTTCCTCTGATATAAGGGCCTTTTCAACAGCCTCGCTCATGGTCTGGGGATTTGCCATACGAACTAGTCCTGCTATCCCATGATTTAGCCCTCTGATGAATTTGTGTATTAAGATTTTCTCGTCATGGAGGTATTCCGTGTAACGAGAAAGCTCAATGAATCGGCTCTCATACTGAGTAACAATGAGTCCCCTCTACTGTAAATCATGGAACTCATCAATCCTGCACTGTCTATAATGTTCGGACAAATATCGCGCATTGAAGCGCTCAATGAAGATGTCCCATGAGAGTGTAACCACGGAAAGTCGGCACTTACACTCTTCTGTGTGCCACCAGGTAGCTACCGCATCCCTAAGAAGATGGACTGCCACTCGTGCTTTCGTGTTGCTTCCATATGGTCGCAATGCGAAACACCTGTCCAAACTAATCAGCTAAGCCTCGGCCACAGCCCCCTCTGTAGCACCCGCGAAAGTGGGTGGGTTGAGCCTCAGTAGATCTCTGATGGGGTCCCCTCTATCTCTAAGTCTCACAAGTGGCTCTTCCACACCATCCTCATATAATCCATGCTGAACCTGTTCTGCCCTCTGGATCTCATCTCGTCTCAAAAGTCTCGGAGGACTCCTGCTCCGTGCACGGAAAGCTGACCCTACCTCCTCTACTGTTGTGTCGGGAATCTCAACGAAAGGCTCCACACGTGGCACCTCTAGTGGATCAACGCGGGGCTCCTCACGTGGCTCAATACGTGACTCGGCACGTGGCTCCTCTCGCGGATCAACACGA
Source organism: Cunninghamia lanceolata (assembly GCA_027924645.1). Taxonomy (NCBI): domain Eukaryota; kingdom Viridiplantae; phylum Streptophyta; class Pinopsida; order Cupressales; family Cupressaceae; genus Cunninghamia; species Cunninghamia lanceolata. The sequence continues at coordinate 4,108,116 of BSBN01001074.1, read as the reverse complement.
GGCTCTACACGTGGCTCAGGAATCACTGGCGGTAACCTGTCTAACATAGCCTGTAGTGTCTATAAGATCTATGGACCTATATCCAATACTGGTGTCGCCTGTGGTACTAGTGGTGCTTGTGGTTCAGGTGGTGCAGGTGGTGCTGCTGTAACTACGGGTGCCAGTCCCTCAGCTGAGGAATCGGTGTGCACCTCGACAGACGCTGTGTGACGTGACCGCGCTCGTCGAACACGGGGAGGCATCCTACAAAACAAGGTAGAAACTAATTAGCCAAAGTTGCGGAATAACAACGTGCCCAAATACGCCTAGTGTTTAAACTTGGCTCTGATACCAAATGTCGTGCCCACATTTGCCTTGTGGTCACAACACACATCACACGTGTCATAGCCACATCTGTCATGTGGTTATGACACGAGATATGAAAAAATTTTCTCACACTGCCCTAAAAACCCCCTCGCATGCGTAAGCATGCTCGGCGGTGTTCTCTCATGGCGAAAAACACTACAGTTTTTGGCGGGATAGAAGTACAATTGCGTGCGACCAGACGCAAACAGACCAACAAGAGGGTCTCTACGACGCCGTTAACGTCATTGCAAGAGTGAGATTACCAAGGTTCCTAAATCTAAATCTCGGCAAATTCTGGCAGCATAACGCCTTACGGCGTTAGTGGGAATTACTCAACACTATTTTACGCACGTGGTTCGCTGATAGATTAACAACTTCCCACGACGCCTTGTTCCGACTAAACTGACTTGTGATCTCCCTATTTAGTCAATTTTCAGCAAGGCACGGTTGTCTGTCTCCTCTCTTGCTTCCTGAAACATACTCCTCCTATGACGTAGCATTCTCAACGAGGCGGTTTGTTTGCTCTCTCTTCCCTTTTCTCTGGGTCTTAATTTTGATTGTATTTTTATCGCACTTACCTTAACTATTTCTCTGATAATTTAGTTTGCTTATATTTCGGTCTCTCTCTCTTTCGTTTTCTATGCTTTCTTTATGTATATCCGGGCCTTTCTTCATGATTTACATCAATCAGGGTTATCACTGCAGCTATTGTTGATATTAAACCTAACTTCCGGATGGTCTAGGTCACATAGGCTGGTTTACTACTTCGCTGGACTCGGTCTCCTAATCTTCTCCGATCTAGGTTCCTCCTCTACGTATGTAAATTTTAGCGGAAGGGTCCATCAACTTAGTTCTCTTATCCCATGTGGGAAATGTCGCGCATTTTCTCCTTTGTGTTTTCCAATGTTAGTTTTTCTTCTTCTGACTCTCTTACAGGTTTACTTATGTGGACGTTTACTACAGTTGAGATTAAAATGGCCTCACATGGAATGTCTGTGATGGCTTCTTAAGTTTATTTCCAGTGATCCTTTAAGTAAGGTGACGTGTAATTTTCCTCTTCATTTTCCTGGTATTGAATCACGTTGATAGTGGAAACTTCTGAGAAACTCTTTCCGGGTAACACAGTATATTCCTTTATGCTCTCATTAAATTATAATTTTATTTTCTCTTATCTATAATTACTGTTGTTATTATTACTAATCAGTATTATTAATACTCTTATTGTAAATCATTTACCGTTGTTAATACATGTAGGAGGCTCTCCACTTTATAAAACCCTGATCTTGGAAACATAAATTCTTTGGTTGTTTTGTTCAACACTTAAGAAAACCTAACTGTGAAAATATATATATTTTTTTGTTTTATTTTTTTTTGTATATTACTGTGTCAGATTTTGTCAAGATTTTAAACGAGGGCCCAATAAAATGGCTCATAGAACTACTCCTATATATATATATATATATATATATATATATATATATATATATATATATATATATATATATATATATATATATATATATATATATATATATATATATATATATATATTTGTATATGTAGTTGACGAACTTGTTCTTTTAAATTTGTTTAACAAACTCCACGTAATCCCTTTATATATATATATATATATTATTTCATTATATATTGCTATATACATAGACATATATAGTATCTATATATGTCTATATATATGGCAACTATAATGTATTTCATTTCAAAATAGAACCAACTTATATGTTAGGGCCAAAATCCCTAACATTTTTTTTTGTTTTGTTTTAGCTACACAGCCAGCGGAGGAGATGGGGCGGCGGTGGCTGCAGCCAGCGGAGGAGACAGAGGTCGGCCGAGCAGAGCTGTGGCCCCGCGGGGGTTCAAAGGAAAGGGGGGGATGTGGGGAGGGGCGGAGCCCCACCCACATCCCACGATGTGGGGTGTGGGTGGGGCTCCGCCCCTCCCCACACCTCTGTTTATTAGATAGATACTGCGGTGGGGATTTCTCCCCACTGCCCAATATGAAGCTTCGGCTGTGTTTTTACACAGCGATTTCACAATTTCGACAGTCATAAACTTTAGTGCTTTTCGATGATATATAATATCAATAATATATATATATATATATTTGTATATATATATATATATTTATATATATATATATATTTATATATATATATATTTATATATAGATTTATATTTCAGTCTCTTAATAAAACAATTTATTCAGTTTTCTATTATTCTGTCAAAATGATAATTAATAACAACTGTTATATATATATATATGTATATATATATATATGTATATATATATTTCATAATTTTCTCAAATTAAATGCCTTATTCATTTTCTTGTAGTCAGTTAAAAAGATCAAGTATTAATTAAATAAGATTCTATATATATATATATATATACACTTAAGAAAAATGAAGTTTTAATCAGTATTTTTAGGCAATTAATACATGTCCATTTTAACTTTTAGGACAAACAGAAGTACTTATATAATAGATTTTCTTCAAAACTCACAAAATAACTAACTCCATTACTTATGAAGGAGAAAACTTAATCATTTAAAACTAACTTATCCATTAGAACAATGAACCATAAAACTGACCTTTCAACTAATTTAGCAGTTCTATACTTATAATGACATATATAAACTCAGATTAGATTGCAAATAAGTAATGAAATTTCTATTTAAAAAGGTTTACAAAGCAACAAACTTGAAAATTGAAGATATTTGTTTACCACATTCATATTACAGAAAAGTTAACTCTTCCACTATAAATAGAAAGAGAATAAATTTTAAACCATGGATACAACAACTAACTTCCCAGATATGAACTTCCTTCTCCCAAACAATATACAACTGATAGCTTGTGACAACCAAGAAAAAGTCTATCAATAACAAGATCAGGGAGGTGAATTCCTTTATTCCCAGGGTAACAATAAATTACAGTAAAATCAAGAGAGGTGCTCTCTCTTCAACTCTTATGAAATGAACCTGGCCTAATTCTCATGACAAGGAAGAATAACTGTTTCTTCATAAATATAACTCCTCCCAAGCCAACCAGAAGCTCCAAGAGAAAACCTGCATATCAAAGACAAACAAAGAAGAAAACACCACTCATCTAGCTCTCCTCCCTTCTGTAGACCCGCAAGAGGGTCACCCCCGAGCTAGGGAGACCATACTCACACCTGGGTAACTCAAACACTCCACTTCACAATAGTAACAACAACAATCCCAAAGCACACAAACACCCGTGGGTCATTTACACAACATGGAAATTCAACTACAGTGAGTTTCATAAGGGGCAAGAGAGTGGACACACTCGACTCCAAAGTGTCACCCTGACAGATAAGTTACCCAATACAATTTCTCTTGGTCTCAAACCAAGTTTGATCACAAATTTTTAAGAAATCTGTATTTGACTCTCAAGTCAAAGATACAGTCACAGATACATGCCCTCAAGGCTTTCAACATCCCAAAAGATGGAAACAGGTATGCACCCGAGGAGGATCTCTCCTCCCCTACCCCAAACTTGATGAGCATTTCTCCCAAGTGGGAGAAGCTCTGTCAAACAACCCGACAACAAACCCCATAGAAAATAAATCTAAACACAAATTCACACACTTTACATACACATTCAGCAAAGGTAAAAATCAAACCAACCTTACAAAGCCCTCCTAGAATGAAGCTGTTGCAGAGCCCACAGAGTTCTCTTCCAACCTTAGCCACCAACTCCCTCTCCCTTCTCTCTCCTGCAAGCTAACTTTTCTATTTTTTTTTTTTTAAACAGAATGAAAGTTTCCCCACAATTCAACTAACTCCCTCCCATTTCAAAATTGGAAACAAATAACCCCATTTCTTTTCAGTTTCGAGGAATGGGGAGGTGACACTTGTCACCTCCTCACCCTTCCCCAAAACCACTATTCTGCCCTGGTGGCTTATGTCACTCACCCATCCCTAGAGTACTCCTTATCCCTTTCCTCCTGTCATTTCTCTTTCGCATGGGTGAAATAAAAGGAGTTAAATGAGTAAAAGACAGGTGACCCATGCCTCTTCTTCCCTCCTTCACATGGGTGGCCCCACTTCACATGGGGGAATCTCACTAATGGAGGGGGTGACTTCAAGTCAATCCTTCAATAATGGATGGGCTTGTAGTCATCTCTTACCTTGGGGATTGTAGAGGGGATGGGTTGGGTGTTGGTACAACCTATCATGTCCCCTCCATACCCCAATTTTCGTCACTTAACTTCAGGGGGAAGTTAAGATGACTAGATGGAGGTTACTCAAGGGTTACCCATGCCAAATGGGCCCCTGGACCCATGGGGTATAACCCAGGGTCAACTTTAACCCATACAAGACACCCCTGGTCAAGGTAAAGCACAAGAAAAGGCCTCATAAATTTAAATAAAATAAGGAAATTCAAATTCAATCTTTTTTTTACAACACAAATTATAAAATAATGTTACATGAGGGTAACCTAACCCACCCGACCATACAAAAGACCACATTACATCATCACCTCAAACACAAAGAGATCTTGGTTCCTCGTGGAACCAGATCGGCTTAATAGGGAATAACAAATAACGAGGTGCGGAATGATCTCCGAAATCTGTGGTTCGATTAGTAATTCTTGCACACTAAATTACAAGATCAGTAACCACATAAAATCATCATAGCCGAAGCAACTTAAAAACATGCATTATCATGACAGAGTACTAATTAACATAAATGAAATCATATTACAATTTTCCATCATCACCTAATTAATTTTTTTTCTGAAATGGAAACTTATCCAAACATCACCCAATTAGTTTTTCCGAAATCATAATAAAGTTTAATAGTTTGACAATTCTGGGAACAGCTATCCCACAACCATAAAAAGTAACAATAACAGTAATGTAAATAGTCATAACAACAGAAGTAAAAAGGGCGGTCCTCACATGCAGTACAAGGTCCAATGGGACCAATATTCTGAGGATGATGTCACATGGGAGGAGGCAAAGGAGATTGATAGATCTTTTTCTCATTTGAGGATATAGCATAGTTTTCTTATTCATGCAAGGATTATGATACTTTGAGTTATTGTTATTTGTTTTCATGATACTTTGGATACATTTGATAGTGGTAGATTGATACATTATTATTCTTAGTTTGTGTAATAAGACATTGGGATGATGTCTCTTCCTAGTGGGGAAGGATGTCACATCTTATTTTATGGACTGTATTATTATTTTAGATTATCGAACATTTACTATGAGTGATTTCTAGTATGTGAAAGTAATTATCATAATATTATAAATGCATGATTTTTAAAGTCCATTTAACAAATGAATATTATTGGTATGATTATGGATATACATTATGACTTGCTTCGGCTATGATTTTCAGGAACTAACTTATTGATGTGGAGTTGAGAGCAACTAAATGCAGGTACTTGTTGAAGACGAGAACATGGTTGAGGTAGAGATGTTATATTAATATAGCCACTTGGAAAGAACTAATAAGATGGATAAACCTAATGCACTCACACACTCACATAGTCTCATGTCATATTGCATTTTCAATGGCTTTAATATGCATTATTGTATGGAAATTAATGTGATTGATATTTAAATACTTAGAAAAATAATGTGTTTTAATTACTACAGTAAGCCTGTTTGAATGCATGATTTATTCATTAATATATTATGCCTCTTCAAATTACATTGTTAGAATTATGTATATTATTAATTATATTATAAATAATAAAAGTGTTGTCTATATTTAAATAAATTGGACTAATAAATATCTTTGTTATATTTGTGAATACTTCTTGTTTGATTTAAAGTGTTTATGTTTTATTAAAAATAAATAAATTATATTAATATATTATATTTAGAAATCTAAATAAAGGAATTAAAAGAAAAGCTTTTTGGTCATGCGAAATTGGGGAGAACGATAGTAATAACAGAGTTAATTTTCCTTAAAGAAAAGATCTTGGTTTTAAATGCCAAGAGGCATGCAAATAGCAATAAACAAAAAGTTTTCAAGAAGGAATAGAGAAATATATACAAAAACCCAATGCCAAGATTAGGGAGAAAAGCTGAATAAAAATGGAGGATAGAAGAAAGGAAAAAAATCACCATTATTCTAAGTGATGACAGGATAGAAGAGATCAGCGATAGGAGAGGAAGAAGAATCATGGTAGCAGGAGACATAATCAACCCTTAGATAGCAAAGGAATCAGGTATTTTTCTTGAGTTTTCTTGCATAGAATTATTGAGTAATATTTTTAAGTTTCAGGTCTGTTATCAATTCTTGTTTGGTCTAGTATTTTATCCTTGTCACCAGCCTTATTTTTCCTTTGCGGTTAGATTTTGGGATCAACCTTCTTATCTTGGAGGTTGGCCTAAGTTACCCTTTTATTTTTGCTAAAATAAAAGATCAACCACCTCCTCCTCTTTTTCGGCCTGGTGGTCAAATCAACTCCTTGTATTGTTGGTCTGATCTATTTTCCAATGGCCTACTAGTGTTGGCCTAAAAAATCAATTTTATGAACTTTTAAATATATTTTGTAGCCATTGTTAGTGTTAGCTCATGCTTGCATTTAATTTTCTATTTTTTAACTTAGACTCAGCCTTCTCTCCTATTTGGTATCAACCTTAACTCATGACAGCATAATTCGTTCGGCCTGTTTAAACACTAATCGACTGACTGAAGTCCCTATCGCAACTTTGCTTTATTCTTGTTTTCTATTTGTTAAAAAATCTATCACTGCCAATTTGCTTGTTCCTGCCATAACAAACTTATCTTCTTGTAAATAGAAAATTAATTGCTTTTCGAATAGTGTCGACGGAAGTTAGTTTAATAGAAAATAATTAGTCCTGTAGCTATTATTAATTTACCACTATTATAGCAGTTACCTTACCCCTGTCACGGTGTTGTTAAAATATCTATCGTAGCCAATTAATTCTGTATTAGACTTCTTGTGAGTTCCTATAGCCTGATCTATAGATGCATGTAGCTTGTTATATAAAGTTCTTGTAGCTTCTTTTAAAACTTTTTGAAAATAGTTATATTATTACTTAAAATAGAGACAGTGCATTTTTCTAATTTTACCTATGCTTTTAAAATTAGTTGTGAGATGTTGAAACCATTCATACACTCTTATTAAATCGTATATCAATGAATTGCTTGAATTATGAAACGGTTTGGATAGGAATTAGTTAACATTAGTTTTCTACAAACTATTAAAACAACTATTTACAGTTAGGGAATATAACCAGATTATAAAATCTATATTTAATTTTTGCATTTAAATAAATGAATGATATTCTTCTCTTACTACTTTCTTGAAAGTGTGTTTTCATGAATGATGCAAAGGAAAGGGATTAGAGATGGTTTAGAGGAAAATATGTGTGGATATTTATTTGAAAGAAAGTAGAATATATCATATGTGTGTTTGGGGTTACTTTGGGGCTAGGATACCAAATGTGGAATATTGGAGATGGCTTTTCCTTTTTTTGGGAATTGAACCTTACACTATTTTAAATGCTTAGACCTAAGATGGGAATTCATTGAAAAAGATGGATATTTTTCTAGCAAAACTTTATTTATATATCTTTGCCACATCCTATTGTGAGACAATTTGCATATCATTATTTAGATTTGCACATTAGACTTTAGGTTGCATCGAGTGTTCCCTCCTGCCAGTTGTTTCCAGGTTGCTAGACATTTCCTGTAGGGATGGGTTTCCTTTGTGTTATGAAGAGATCCGAGGAAGTGTAATTTCTTCATGGTTGGGTGGAAAAGCGCCTGAGCCATGTTCCCGTCTCTCAGCTTGCAAGAGGACCATGTGCATTTGTGGCGACTAGAGAGTTGTTTGATTTATTATTCTTATATTGGACATGATTAATGTATCTTGTAATTATCATTGGATGATTTATATCATGAAAGACAATGGACTTTGTATATTCTTTTATTATGCTAACACCTAGATTAAGCACATGATTTGTAAGATTTAATTGTCATGCCCACATTTCCCATGCGGTCACGACACACAACACACGTGTCATGTCCACATTTGTCAAGTGGTCATGATACGAATTACTAAAAACTTTTCCACATGTCTCAAGGAACCCCCTCACATGCATCTATGTGCTCGATAGCAATACGCATAAGGCATAAACATGTCAAACAAACTCGGGGAAGAGCGCCTGCCTATGCAATCCCCAGCATGATGATAGCTGACTAGGGAGTTATGCGATGCTATGAGCATCACTACTAGGGTTAGAATTGATTTAATTCAAGACCCAAGTTTCCTAGGTGCGTGAAATAATTTTGACTGAATCGAAATCAAACCCTATTTCTAATGCAAAAATGAAATCGAATAATAAAATATGAATATCAAATGGAAAGATGGATGCATGATAAGATGGAGTGATAAGATGATAGTCACAAAAAGGTCATAGAAATAAAACCCTAAAATCTAGGAAAAATTTGATAGCATAATGCGTTTTCAATAATCGAATTAAAAATTTTAAAATAAAAACTCCAACAAGAATTCCAAGCAAAATTAAAAATAATTAAACTTAAGGAAAAATTAAATATTTCACCAAGGCCAAATAAATCAACCCTACAATTAAATATTAAAATTCTAAAAATAATTAAATGTCACAAAAATAAACCTCAAAATTAAGTCCGTTAATAAATATAATTTAGACCATTTTATTTATTAACTTCCTCACAAAACTAATAGATAATGGGGAAAAATTAAAATACCTTTCCCCATAAAATAATAAAACCGATTAAAATTAAAAATAATATTCAAAAAGATTTCCAACAAAATAAATTTAAACCGACAATTAATTAAAATTGAATTCCAAATAAATATCTCAAAAGGGATAAAGCATCTCAAATATAAAACATTCCCATTCCCATTTAAAAATAAAAACCCACTAAATGAAAATTTAAACCAATCCCAAAGAAAATAAATAAATCAAAAAGACTTGAAAAGCAAAAGAGAGGGAGACACAATCTCCCGTGCACATGGGAGAAATGGGAAAATAATTAAAATAGCAAAACTAATTTCCCTCTCACCCATCAAATGCCCTAATCTAATATTTTATTACTTGTTTTCAAAGAGATTCCCTAAACATTATTTTATTATTTTCTTTATGGAAAAACCCTAACATCTTATTCTAATGTTTTGTTCTCATCCTTTCTTTTGTTCCCTTTTTGTTTTCTTTTTTCTCTTGTATTGCAGGTTGGAGATTTCATCTACAATGGCTTGGCAGCCATGAAAATACCTCACGGATGTATATTTTCCTTGAATATACATAGTAGGGATTTATATATATACATTTGGTGTATATATTTATATATAAATATATGTGCATATAGTTTAAATCTGAGAGTGTATATAAGTTTTCCTCTAAAAAAAAAAATAGTATACAGGGAGTAATATATATATTTTAACTTGCATAAATAATGATAAAACAGGCATGGAGAGGCACTGTACATTGGAGGGTCGTCGGCCCGTTTTCCCTACCACCGCTGAGGAGTGTTAAGGAACCGCGAAGGATTTTGGAGGCGGAAGGGTTAAGGGGACGGTGAGGGGGTTTACGTGGGGAAGAGGTGTGGGGAGGAGGCACATCCTCCTTCCCACACCCCACAATACTACCATAAATGACCACGGCGAGAGAGAGGGGGGGACTGGGATGGGCGTTATCGCCCATCTCAGTCCCTCAAATTTTTTTTGTTCATTTCTGCTAAACAAAACACAAACCCTACTTAGGGTTCGGCCCACACTTTAGTTTTAAATGGTTTTGTTTGTATTTTAATCTATGTAAGATATGTTAGCATTAACTACAATAACCAGTAAGTTATACCCTTTTTTTGAAAAGAAAATGTAACAGAATACCATTCCTTCCTCTTTTTTTTGTTCAAGTATAAAATGTCAGTTTATACAAAAAATTATTTCAGTCATATTTTCAACAACATATGTGCACAAACAGCAAAATAATAACCAAGAAATTTCATTGCAAACATAACAGAAATTATACATTTATTTTTCCACATAGCAAACACTATCATTTCAACATCACATAATATATATTTTTTGAAGTAAAAATGATAGCAAGTGTATTTTCTCTTTCATTTCTCCATAACACATAAACTCAACAGCATAGAGTAGTAAACAACTTATTGAATAAACTATAAGAGTGCTCACATTACATTTTCTTACTACAGCCAACACAAAGGATAGTAATAAACTTGTAAAAAAATTACAATACGGCCTCAAAGGCCTTGGCTCAAAACATCCAACAAAAATAATGCAAATGAGGTGAAAATGAGCTTCTCCAAGCTCCATTTCTCTCACTACAAACCTGCAAGAAGTAACACAACAAAAAGGGGAACCAAGCCACCATGAAATGCCCTCCTCCCTACCGTAGACCCGCAAGTGGGTCACCCCCGAGCTAGGGAAGTAGGAATCACACGGTTGCACACACACATCACAACAAGCAACACAAAAACAACTCAACAATTACCCAAGGATTTACACATAACAAAACTCATGAAAATGAGTTTGATGGGGGTAGGGAAATGGACCCGTCAACTCCAAAGGCCACTCCATGATCTCAAAATCACCAAATCTCAAGGCCTCAAGCCATAACCACCAAAAATACATATCTCCAAATAACTCAAAAACTATCATGGCACTCTTGCCATCAAAATGTTCTCAACAACAAGAAAAAGCCCTCAAGGCTATAAGAACCACAATATAAGGAGATGACCTCGAGGAGGTTCACTCTCCCCTACCCCATACAAGTTGAACCTTACCTCCAAATGGAGGTGCTCTCACCAAACTCCCAACCCGCACAAAAATAAAAACAACAAACAACATAAAACCACAAACACAACATAAATGAAATATGCAAGGGTAAATGGTCATAGCCATGGAGCTTACCTTCAAAAGCCCTAAAAATGGAAGCACATTTGGTGAAGAGCTCCAAGCTTCTCCAAATCTTCCAGTCTCCAAATTTTCTCTAACTCCCCAAAAGAAACTCCAAGAATAGAAAGAAAATCCAAAATTCAAGAACCCCACACTCCTCTTCAAGAGGAGGTAATATAGGCCTTCCAAATTGGCCTTGAGGAATGAGAAGGTGACACTTGTCACCTTCTCCTTCCTCATCCTATGCCACTAGCAAGGGAGAGGAAGTGTGAGGGTGACAAGTGTCACCTTCCAATTCCATCCCAATCCTCACCTTATCCACTTGTGCTCTCACACATGTGTGAGAGACCAAGTGGTGAGGTGGCAATTCCCTTCAAACCTCCGTGAGGATAAGGGATGCCATATGGCATCCTCTTATTCTCCAAGAGAGCCATCTCCCTCCAAGATGCTCTCACACGTGTGTGAGAGTCTTGGAGGGAGATCCCACACACTTGGGAGTCTTGGAGACCTCCCAAGTCTTCTTGGTGAAGGGATCCCCAAACTTTGGGAAGGGAGATGAGTCCTTCCCAAAGCATGACTCATCTCCCATCCTTTGCCATTTCAAAATTCGTCACTTTGACTAAACCTCAGTTTAGAGTGACCAAAAGTGGGTTACCCCAAGGTTTAGTTAGTCAAAATTGACCCTAGACCCATGGATAACCACCTAGGGTAAGTTTTGGGACACTAAGGTACACCTAGGGAGTCATAAATTCACTTTAAATGGGCCAAAAATGAAAACAATACCAAGTGGTGTAAAACAATAAAAATATACAACACATGATATAAATTAATTAAACAAGGGATACTAGGCCAAAATAATAAAACAAACAAGTACTTAAACAACATCCAAATCAAATGTGATCCTCATCCCTCTTGGGAATGGATCGGTTTCATAGGGAATAACATATGTGTGAATACTACCTCCAATTTCTCGTGGCCTGGGATAAAATCCTGCATATCTAGATCAAGTGTCAATCATATCATGAATAATCATAGCCGAAGAAACTGGAATTAAATTCATGCCATTGAATACAACATTAATCATCTACAACATAATTCAAGATTAAACTGCACTTTCTATCTAATGTCACATAATCATCATCACATAAAGAACTAGAAATTACATCAATAAACATCATCTAATATATCTCGCATGTCTAGTCTCAACATAGCATCAAAATATGATCAAATCGAATCACCATATGTCTAATCAATGTCAAATCAAAATCAAGAGATATAATCAAATCTGCATAATGGAACAATAGTCTCTAAAAGTATGATAATGTCATCAACTGAAATGTAAAATGATCAAAATAAGGAAGGAAAAATAATCGGCCTCACATTAATGACTTTTATTGATTCATGTTTATGAAATTTATCTTTTACTTGAGATGATGTAATTAAGTGGATAATTTACTTCACATAACTTTTGTGATACAATGCGTACTTTACAGATATAGAGAGTGAGATTGAGAGAGATAAAGAGAGGGACGATAGAGAGATAAAGAGATAGAGGAACAAATAGATAGAGATATAGAGAGGGAGAGAGGGGAGAGGGTGAGAGAGTGAGAGAAATATAGAGAGAGATGGCAAGATGGAGAGATAGAGATAGAGAGGGAGATATATAGAGGGAGGATAGAGAGTGAGAGACAAAGGGAGAAATAGATAGATATATAGAGATGGAGAAAATGATGGAGAGATAGAGAGATAGAAATTGAGGGAGAGATAGAGATAGAGAGAGGGGGAATAGATATCTATAGAGATAGAGATAGAAAGAGGGAGAGATAAAGAGAGGGAGAGATGGAGAGATAGAGTGAGAGGGATATAGATAGAGACAGAGAGAGGTGGGGAGATAGACAGGGAGAGATAGATAGATAGATAGATAGAGGGGGGCATAGAGAGAGAGGGAGGAGAGAGTGGTATATTAATGGATATAGATAGAGAGAGGGAGAGATAGGGAGAGACGGGGGAGATAGAGAGATATAGAACAAACATGTTTAACTATAATATAAACCATACAAGACATGTTAAAAACACATATCCTACAATGTTTAAACAAGTTAAATTGTTACAAATTCTTGTGCTTTAGTTATAGAAGAATCTTAGATCATATTTGACATTGATAATGCTAAGTACTATTATTCATTTATACCTCCAAGAGAGGTTGTTGAAAATAATTAATGAGATCTTCCCTAGTATTTTCCTATTAAGTTCAAGGTTGACACATTCTTTCATTTTTAAGTGCTCTTATCTACACCAAGATTTATACATATGGAATATCTTTCCTAAAGGTTTTACCCCTTTACAAACTTCTCTTATTATAGAGAGGGTGTATCTACACTATAGATATTAGGACTTCTCTGGTCAAGGGATATCCCCTCCCTATTATGATTTCAATTCAATTATTTCTTGTGCCCTTCTAAGATAAGTTTAGGTCCTTTTGGAAAAGAAGGGGCCATGATCATAAACCATAGATGCTTAACCACCTCCTCATACCAAACCATAGGTGCTTGGAAACCTCCTATCCTTGCACTGATCACATCCTTGTACCTCCTAGTTAGTGTCTCTACTCTATTTCTTGCTAGGTATTTATCTAAATCTCGATTCATTGCAAGTGGTGTAGAATTTAGGGTCAATAGTTGTTTCTACTATATATTCTATGGTTGGGTATGGGTAAAGATCAATTGAGATTAGGTCACCTCATGCTCAACCTTAAATATTATACTTAGTCTTCTTTCAATTCTAAAAAAAAGCATGTTTTACATGAACATAAAACACAATCATGTTTTATGTTCAACAAAACCCACTTGCATTTTGTGGAACATAAAACATGAGCGCGTTTATGTTCCAAAAAATGAAAGCACATTTTGTGGAACATAAAAATGTGAGCACGTTTTAGCTTTTTTCAAATTTTTATCCCACCTTTTTAGGCTTGGAATTGGCTTGGGCAACCAAGCCTAAGGATTGGACCTATATGATACCTCTTAGAAACGTGTTTTTCATAGTCAAAAATATTTTTGAACTTCAATGTCGTCAGATTTATTCATTTTATAACAAAAGTTGAAATCACCACCAAAATGATGAGCTAGTTCTTAGCTTTCTAATCATATTTTTTTAAAAATTTTGAATAAGTTAAGATATTTATTTTTATTTTCTTTGAATAGTGTCCTCATATTCTTCAATCATATATGTATTAATTTTTCTTTATACCTTTTGATCCGCTTATCAAAATTTAAAAAAATGTATAGGATTGTTCTATGCTTCATTCTTTATACATTCAAAAAAGTTACATTTTCAAATTATTTTTGTACAAGTTGTATAACGTGCATGCTCAGTGATGCAATTTTCAGGATGCATCCACTTTGAAAAATCACAAAAATAAAATTCAATAAAAAATTACAAAAAAATACACAACTTCTAGTACTCACTCTTAACTATATTTCTGCCAATCAGTTTTTGAAAATAATAAATGCAACAAAAATAGGGGGGCGCACACCAGACACTATTATATTTTAGTGAGAAAAATAGGAAAATTTTTGTGTGCATGCAACATTTCACCCTCTTAATCTTAACTATTTTTTAAAAACTTTAGTAGTTTAGAAACTAGATTCAGAGTACTACAATACTTGTTCTTTTGGTATCTTCAAATTTTGAGTGCATGCATCTCAAATTACTCATCCAAGTTCAAGTTTAGCTGATTTTAGGAAAAAAGTGGCAACTTTTGACCCCCTTTTTGTATCACATTTCCATGCACTTACCCTGTATCATTTATAAAAGTGAGTAATGTCATTTTTAAAATACTTTAATATTTTTAAGTGAGAACTGTATCATTTGACTATCATTTTAGTAAAGGATACTAAGAGACTAATAAAAATAATAAGACTAGTAAAAAGTAGGACTATATTCTAAAAAAAATTAATAAAAAGTAAAACGATTATTTTCTAAATTTAAAAAAAACAAGTCTAATAAAAAGCAAGACTACTAAAAAAAGATTTTTAATTTTTATCTTTCATTTTTTAAGAGTTAATTCTCTATATCATGATGTTTAATGATGTGTTCATGGACCATGGGAGAATAAGTATGGGAGGATGATGTTATGGGAGTACAAATAGATTTGGTAAGTAACTTCTTTTTTTTTGTTTTGTAAATATTGTAATTTTTAAAATTGATCCATTTTGTTCAAAAAACAAAGAGTATTATTTGAACTTATTTTCAAATTATTATCATAATTTGCTTTCCCATTATTCTTAGATTTATTCAAATCTTTCTTGATAAGAAATTTCAAGATTTTTGCATAACATTTTACCACAGTGCTTTATTTTAATGACCATGAATAAGAGCCAACATTTTTAGGTCACAAAAAATAAAATAATTCTCTATTCTCTTTGACTTTGAAATCAAATTGCAATATGGAGGTTCTAGTATGAGTTGTGAAAAATGGAGAGCTATATGTTATACTACAAAATGAATTTGCACCAACCATCCTTGAAATGTGTGTGAGAGAAGGAGAGTGGGTAGTCATAAGTGTCTTCACACAATTTTGTTAACAAGGCAATGAAAATTCATCTTCTCTACTAAGTTTCTAACGTACCAAGACTATTCATACTAAATTGTAATTGGTGGAAGCTTAATGATCATATTCTTACCTAAGGCTTAGAGATATTTTTAATGTTTCTATTCCCATATGTTATGATCTAAGTGGATTAAAAAAAGGTATTTAGTAGGGTTTGGAAGTAATTTAAAAAAAGGCATTCAAGGTTTTTATACATATTTATAGTATTTGTATGGAAGAGTTTAATTGATAATGTGATATGTAGTTCATATCCTCACCCTTGGTGTAGACATGACATCTTTGCGTCATATTACATTATTTTTTATTAGTTGATAATTCATGTTCCATGGGTTTAGTTTCATCATTCTCAAGCTACCTAGGGTTGCCTTTCAACATATCCTTTAATTTATCTCACTTTGTATTCATTAGAGTTATAGTGAATGCCTTATGGCATTAAGGGGGATTTAAATCTAGAAAACACTCTTATGATTTCTCTTCATTGTTCCCCACAATCATCACATGTTTATATAGCTCAAAGTTGCAATCGGATACTTTTTGCTATCTCCAACTAACTCACTTTCAAGAATTTTTTAATATCAAACCATGTATATGCATACTATATTATACAAAAATGTAAATGTTGTAATCTCTTCTCTCAAGGAAATAAACCTAAACAAGTTTCTATATTTCTCTCTTTAATATACATTACAATTCTTGCTGTGGACAATATGATATTTAGAGGCAACTTGATGATTGGAGTTCTGACTTAATGGGCTCCTCTTATTGATATGAAGGTAGAACTTATTGGCTAAGCTTCTAGAAGGTAACATTAAACCTTGCATTCTTCAAGGCCAAAAATTAGAGATCCCCTTAATCTAATTCATCATCACCTCCTTGGAATATTTTTTGTTAAACATCTGATTAGCCATCTTTTTTGTTTTCTATTTATAATTATAATTAAAAAGAATAGCATTCTTAACAAGTAGTCAAATTCTTATGTTTTGTGGTTTGAATTGGGTTGACTTGACTTAATACTAAGTGCATGGCCACTTCAAGAAACATATGCCATTCTTATGATTGAGTTTCCAACTTTCCTAGGTCATTTAGATCTGGTAGCAATATTTACAATGAAATTATTTGGATTTCTCATTTCCCTTTGACCTGATAATCATATCATACTCATATGGTCCCAAGTATTATAGGACTATGGTAAGATGGCAATAGAAAGGCCTAGCACATACATCAAAGAGACCATAAAAGAAAATCCTTCCGTCACTAGAGCTATGAAAGTTGAAGGAATAACTTCTCTGATTATAAACCTAACATATCTTATGACATACTGAAGCTAAAGGAGCTAGACTCCATCATGCTCTATGTTTAAATATATTGAAACTAACTTTAGAGATATATAATATTATAATCCTTGATATTGTTAATGTTTTTAAAATATGTAAACAACACCTAAAAATATAACTTTATTACTATTTTTTTTATAACCATATGTGAGGCCGAACTTTTTATATCAAATGGATACTTTAGTGTGTGACATGTGTGTGGTTATGATATCATGTTTGGATTATTATATTACTTCTTTATGCTGATACTATTGTGGATAGATCTATGTGACTGGTATTTTTAGATTTGGATATCATGTTGGGTTATTTGGATTGTTGTGATGACATGAGTAATTGAGACATTAGAATTTTTATATATGTGCTTGAGTAAGTAGATATGATTTAAAGTGGTGCAGGAGCACCTACCTGACAGCTGGCCTCCATGAGGCAGTTAGTTTGTTTTAGGTCTGGTTAATGTTTCCAAGAAGGTCTGATAAGACCAATGCATGTAATAAGGTCATGTTGACCATACTTTACTATTTTTAGGTAGTTTGTTAGGACAGCTGTTATGCTGTGTGTTCAGTTGGATCCTCCCAGCCGCTTGGAGTCGGGTCAGTAGTACTCGCAGGAAATCCTATTTATGCATGAGGATCGGTTGGTATTGCATCGAAGAGGAGAGACAAAGAGAGTGAGACAGAGTATTGTATTTGCATCTTTTGAAATCAATAAAGAGATCCTGTTTTGTCCATTCTCTGTTTTGGATTCCATTGTGTGATCGATTTGCTGTTTTGGTGGTTACATGGATTCGCTGATCCATTCCACCGGTTGATTCGTCGAATCGGTGGAATGGCTATGTACAGTAGTTTAGGATTTAGTTTGCATTTTGTGTTTGTTCATGTGCATGTTTACAGGATCGTCGTCGAGATGTGTTGAGAACCTAGCATGGGTATGTGCTAGGTCGTGCTGGTTGTTAGAGTCTAGAAGATCGCCCTGGAAGCGGATCGGGTCACCTCAGGAGGTTCGGCAGATCAAAATTTGCTAAGGTTGGAAAATCCATCGCAACGGCATCATTAGGATATTTCTGTGTATATCCTGCAGTTACTTCGGGCGTCATCCGAGTAAGTGGAGATGAGCATGATGCAGTTGATTGCATAAGGTGAATGTGCATTGGGGTGATCATCATCAGGTGTTCCCGAGGAGGAGCGTATCATCATAAGGTAGAAGATCGGGTTGATAAAACCATCGCGGGCCGATAATGTTAAGTTTGGCCGACAGCCGGATATTGAAGGAACTGCATGTGACGTCATCGTCATCAGGATAATCGTCATCAGGATATCGGGGCAGCAGGATATTGAAGGAGCTGCATGTGACGTCATCGTCATCAGGATAATCGTCATCAGGATATCGGGATGACGTAAGCATCGAAGGAAAGGTGCATGAGATTGTCGTCATCAGGATATATGGGAGGAACCGGATGTTCTATATCCTGCTGATGAACATGATGTTGAACATCATGATGATGAAGAAAGAGGTTGGCGGTAAGATGAACAGTGAACATCAGGAGGATGTTTGCGCTTGCCGAATATGATGATGCTGCCGATAGCCGGATATGATGATGCTGCTGACAGGCGAAGGGTCGAAGGCTTGTCATCAGGAGGATATCGGTCGGCAGAGAAAATATGATGATGCTGACAGTGTTAAGGAAAATATGATGATGATGATGGGTTTTAGACATACATGCTGTATGTTAAGGTTTTAGTGTGGATGCCTCTGCATCATAAAGATAGTACTATGAATTCATGATTTCATTTTTAGAATTAAAAATTGAGACGTGGTTTAGTTAGATATTGTGTTGGATAGTGAATTGGATTATATAAAATTGAATATTGTACATGTATGATTATTTTAAAAGTTGCTTCGGCTATTGTTGTTATGGATATATTGATATTCAAAACTCGAGTGTGCAAGTGGGTGGTCAAGGCCAAATTTAGAGACTTCCAAGGAACTTCTATTGTATATTACCCATTTACCCAAGCCTAATCCACATGACGGATTTAAAGCTTATGTTGTCATGTGAATGTGTGGGAGATTAAATTTATAATTTAAATTTTCTTGGATGATTATTTATGATTTTTGGTATGTGATGTAAAGGTATCAGAATTAAAGTGAGACAAGTCTTTTTGATTTATTTTAAATTTAATTATGAAATTTGGATGAGAGGGTGTTTTTGTTTAGAAGGTAATTTTTCCAAAAAAAGGAAATTTGGTGGGGGGTTTGGAGGGAAGTTTCCCTCACTCACACTTTACTTTCTAGAGAAAAATCTATTTATGAGTTGTTTTGGGAATTTGGGTTCTCTTTTTTCTCTTCTTCTATTTTTGTGGTGTCTTTTTAGTTTTTGGGAAAAAAAATAGTGAGAAAATATTTCAGAAGATTTTTGAAAAAGGGTGCTGCGACAATAATAGGTTACACTTTCTGGGACATCCTGATTTTTGCTGAAATCACATATTTTTAGAAAATATAATTATTTAAGCCTTCAAAGGTTCCATTTTAAAAAATTTAATTGAAGAGGGTTTGATCAAACCCCCTTAGATTCAAACCCCTTTGGATAGAACCATGCTAGTTTTAAACCATACCTATAATGGAGTCTCCTCTACACCTATCAAAATGCTTATAAAAGACTACTTTTGATTTACCTTTTGGGGGATCAAATGAATTCATTTAAAATTTATGTTTTGTAAGTATGTAGCCCTTATTATAAGCTTCCCAAAAAGTATAATTTTAAATATATTTAATTATATTATTATATTTATTTTTTATTTCTTGTGAATGTAGGTTTTTCACCGAACATCAAGTTCTCTATTCTACACACATGGAAAATTAGTAAATTAGTGAAAAAAATTTGAAAAAATATCTATTCCCTAGGTATTGATTTCCTTGTCTCAACAAAAAAGAAAAAATTGAATTTAGATACATACAAAAAAGTTATGTTTTACGGAATACGCCTATGTCTAAATTATAATTGGTTTGACTTCAAAACTTAATTAAAAAAATATTCAACAAAACATTATGAAACCAAATGCATGCCCTATATATCAATTTTACCAATCTAAATTCAAAAGAATTAGAATTTTATCCTTTGTAGAAAAAAAGTTATGTGCTACAAAATACACATCACTTTAAAAAATGTTGTTTACTATTAAAAACTAGTTATCAAAGGAGATAGAAAAAATTTTACAATTTAACTCCAAACTTTTTTTTAAATATATATTTAGAATCTACAAACAAAATCTCACAAATCACTAGTTTGCATCATCTTCAAATTCCTAATGGTTTAGTGGCTATAGGTGTCAGAAAGTGAAGATTTAGTTTAAAATGTTGATTTCAATGTCAAGTTTGGCCAACGAGTGTAACCCATTATTGTGGGATGACCCAATTCAAATTTGAAGAAGGAAGCATTTCTTGAGAAGGATTCTTGGACAAGCATTTGGAAATACAAGGCTTCTCCTAACTTGGATAAGCATGAGATAGGAATTGTATGATTTAGTCTGTTGCGAAAATTGTGGTTTTATGTATTTTTGTTTGCAGAGAAGTTTGCTTGGTTATCATAGATTAAATTCATGTAAATTGTGTGTGTAAGTCCTTTGTTTTATTTTGGGGAAGGTTGTATAGGAGCGGATCCACCCTGTTGGGGTTTAGAGCCTCCCAGGTAATGGGATTTGAGAGAGGTGTGAGCCTCTCTTGGGGGAATTATTCATTGTGATGGTGTTGTGGAGTATTGTGGATGTGGAGTTAGGATGTGCAATGGATGCCCCATTTTGTTTTGTTGTATTGTGGAGTGAGTTGATGGAGATTGTAAAGAAGTTATGATCTTATGGGAGTTTGGGTAATGGAGTGTGGCAATCATGGCCCTTATTGGTGATGTTGGTGATGGGTTGTGGGGTTGAATGAGTTGTATTATTATAGAATTTATTATGGAGGATTATTGTGGTTATTTATCCCCCAAGAGGGATGTTATCCCCTATTTCCCCCTTCTGTTGAATCCACAAGGATTATTTATTCATTATTCATCCAATGGGAGTTTACATGTGTGTATTTCTATATGTATGTGCTATTCTCTTGTTTTTATGTGAGTCTATCGGTACTTGGAAATCTCCTAGCTCGGGGATGGGATTTTTTCAAGCCCTATGATAGGGTGGAGAGAAAGCATAGGCCATCCTTATGTGTTTGTTGTGTTGCAAATTGTATCAAAGGCCTACAAGAGACTTGTGGAATTATAGATTTCTTTTAATCCATCATTGTAAAGAGTCAATGGGCTCTCTTCCTCTTTGTTATTTTTTTATGAGAAAGCAATGGAATCATATTCCAATTTAGTTGTAATTAGATTAACTCCAAACAATGGATTGTATGGTTGTGTGACAATGACAATGAGAAAATTAATATTTTCAATATGATATGGGTAAATTAAATTTGAATTGTCTAGAGTAATCAGTTATGAGAATTTTTTTGTGTTTTCAATCTCCTTGTTGGTCTAAAAATCATGATGTATATAGTTCTAGAAGGGTAAATTTCAAAGTAAAAACAATATATACATTCATATTTGTATATAGTTATATATTCACTCAATTATTTAATACTTATTTGCCATTGTATTTCATATTACTACTGGATAGAATTAATGTTGTAGAAAATTAATGTTTTGTGTGTACCTGTGTGTATATATATGTATATATTTATATAAATTTAATCATTTATAAAGAAAAATTAAATGAGAATTTGTAAGGTGTTGTTCTTTCAAGTAGGTCATGGGCATGAGGGGCAGTGTGGCTCCCCATGGCAGGGGTCGTCGCCCTTTATAGGTTGTATGCTCCTCCATCCAGTCATATAAAATTTTTAAAACCAAAAAATATATAATACAAAAAAATAATAAAACCAAGAATTCCTTGCTACGCCTACAGGCATTTTATAATGCTACAGTTATATGTATGTATGTATGTTGTTGGAATTAGACTAGACAACTAAGAGGGGGGGTGAATCAGTTGTCCCAAAAATTAACCTTTTCTTCTTTTTAATCTTCTTTCACAATTTGCAAATTGATTAATGATGTAAACATTAAAGCATGAAACAACATCACATAAGCAGAAACATAGTCAACACATTTAACACCAAGATTTTTGACGTGGAAACCTGGTTAAGGGAAAAACCATAGTGGGTGTTAGCCCACAAGATTCGTACCCTATTAAAAGTACTTAAAAGGAATGGGAAGGCACTTGCCTTTGGGCTCACTGCTCAAAAGAGAGGCTCATTGCCTACAAGAAATTTTAGTTTAACATAGAAAGAATTAACTGAGAAATAGCATCTACTTCATGCCTGGTTCAGTTTCATTGAATGCTCATAAAACTTTTGTTCTGCTTCCAAACTCTTCTTCACTAACTTTTCACTCTATTCTACATTTGCTCTTCTTCTCCTCCTCTTCTTTTCTCTACTCCTAATCCTTTCTTTGGATTTATAATTTTCACTCAAGGATAATTTTCCACGACTCAGCTACACTCCTTTATATGCTTCATCAACCTTGGAATAAACATCAAGGTCAGCACACCAAACATCTTACTTAATGCAAATCACTAAGCTATTGGCCAAACAATGCTAAGACTTGAATCTTCTTTCAGCAACACACCACACTCCAGAGAATTGCTTCTGGAACATCCGCAATATGCTTGAATCATCCAGTCAGCCAGGACTAGGAAGAACAACAACACTAAGAAGGAAATCTTCACCAACAATCTCAAACTTCAATACGAACCTCCAACACAGTAGTCACATGATCTAGAGACCTCCACAAGCATAATGAATTCTACAAAAACATCCACACTCCTCCAAGTCATCAAGATCACTTGCATCTTCATCTAGAACCTCAAGAATACTATCTGCCATGACTGTCATCTTAGAAAGATTACTTGCAGACCTCCAAACCACGAACCACTTTAATGGATTATACACACTGACTTCCCAAACATGCCTCTAGATCTAGAGATCATTATTTGACATATCTAGATCTTTGTCGCTCTGTCTCTTTTGAATACTGCAAAACCAGTTCTACTCAGATGGCCATAGTTTCTTCAAATCTTCATGTGGACCTCTCAAATCCTAACTGGAGCTACTTCACACAATCTTCTATACTATCGTATGATCCACATCCATTGATCTTTATTAATTTTCTCAATATCCTCAACATTCCAGTCTTCTAGTCAGGCAACAAGATAGGATACAGTTGACACCAATCGAAACAAGAATATGTTGACATCAATGACAACACCGATTAGGCACATATTTGCAACAATCTCCCCCTTTGTCATTGATGGCAACATATGATGTGAAAACCTAATTCAACCATCAAGACAAGAGCTTCTCCCCCTTTCTCTTATCACTTCTGCAACCACTATCTTCACTACTCCCCCTTTCACCAGCAACTAATTTTTCACATGACTTCTCTCCCCCTTTGACATCAATGAAAAAGGACACATATTTGAAGTCTTTTCTCCTTAGTTTTGTTTTAGATTAAACTCAAAAATTGCATGTAGACTACTCCCCCTGAGTAGTGCTTCCTTAACATCAATCTGGATCACAAGATATGACTGTGAATTCCATTGGACTGATGCACTCTAGTGCATCTTAATTCTGATCAGGAGGGGTAATAACCTCTAACTTATCTCTGAGATACTCAAAAGTATCCTTGGGAAGAGGCTTAGTGAAAATATCTACAATCTAATCCTTTGAGGACACAAACTCCAACTTGACTTCATTCTCATTTACCTTCTCTCTCAAGAAATAAAACTTGATGGATATATGCTTTGTCTTTGAATGCAACACCAGATTCTTTAAGATACTTATTGCACTTGAATTATCACAGAAGATTGTGACAGGCTCCTCAAACACAATTCTGATGTCCTTGAACATTTGCTTCATCCACAGGACTTGAGTACAATTGTTTACTACTGCTATATACTCAATCTCTGCTGTAGATAGGGAAATTATTTTTTACTTAGCCAAGAAACCAATCTACTTCCCAAGAAGAATGCACCACCACTAGTGCTTTTTCTGTCATCCACATCTCCTACCCAATCAACATCTGTATATGCATGAAGAGTGAAGTCATTATCCTTTGGATACCATAATCCATAAGCAATTGTCCCTTGGAGATATCTAAAAAAAATTTGACTGCTACCACATGAGATTCTTTAGGATCAACTTGGAATCTAGCGACAAGTCCAACTACATTCATGATATCAGGTCTGGTTTGAGTCAGATAGAGCAGTCCTCCAATCATTAATATATAGCTTTTCTAATTTTCCTTAAGGGAGTCATCATATTTACTCAACTTACATCTTGTTACCATAGGCATACCTACTAGCTTTGAATCTTCCATTCCAAACCTCTTCAACAATTCTTTCACATACTTAGACTGAGATATAAAGATACCTTTGTCTAACTGATTGGTTTATAAACCTAAGAAGTTCATTTCACCATACATGGACATCTCAAATTCACTTTACATCTGATCAGCAAATGTTTTGCACATACTCTCATTTCCACCAAAAATGATATCATCAACAAATACCTCAACAATCATAATATTCTCGTGATCAACCTTGAAATAGAGATTACTATCAGTAGTGCCTTTGCTATAACCTAGCTTTAGCAAATACTTATCTAATCTTGCATACCAGGCTCTTGGAGCTTGTTTGAGTCCATATAATGCTTACCTTATTTTGCAGACCATGTCTCCCTGACCAGACAACTGAAATCCTTCTAGTTGCTCAATGTAGACTTCTTCTTCTAACTCTCCATTTAGAAATGCTGACTTGACATCCATCTAATAGACTTTAAAATTTTTATAAGAAGCAAAAGCAAGAAACAATCTGACTGCCTCTATTCTTGCCACTGGAGCAAAAGTTTCTTCAAAATCAATTCCTTCTAATAGAGAATATCCTTTGCATACCAACCTTGCTTTATTTCTTACAACTTCACCTTCTTCATTTAGCTTGTTTCAGAAGACCCATTTAGTTCCAATTACATTTTTGTCCTCAGGCCTAGAAACAAGATCCCAAGTGTGATTCTTTTCAATTTGCATTAATTCTTCTTTCATTGCCTTTACCTAGTTTTCATCTTTGCAAGCTTCACTTACTTTTTTTGGTTCAATCTTTGAGATCAGACAAATTTCTTCTTGATCTTCAGCAATTCTTCTTCTAGTTCAGGCACCTTTATTTCTGTCTCCTATAATTTGATCTTCATGATGATTCATCCTTACATACCTAGGAGTTTTGGGAATTGTTTGATCTTCTATTTCTTGAGCTTGTTCCTCAATTTCTGCACTATCCTCTTGAATTACTGGGTTTTTTGAGTCAATCTGGATCTAGATCTGAGTTTGCACTTGCCTTTCTTGACTTAGATTTTCATCTGAATCATATCCACAAGATCTAGAATGTCCTTTTCTCTCATCAACTCTAACATTAGCACTTTCAACAATCTTTTTCAACCTCTTGTTAAAGCACCAGTATGCTTTGCTTTGAGTAGAGTAACCCAGAAAAATTCCTTCATCACTTCTTTGTTCAAACTTGCTTAGATCCTCATTTCTTTTGATATAGCATTTACTTCCAAAAACTCTAAAGTATCTTACAGTAGGAGGATGACCAAACCATAGTTCATAAGGTGTCTTACCAGAATTTCCTTTGATCTGCACCTGGTTAAGAGTGTAGATAGCAGTACTCACAGCTTCTCTCCAATAAACTTGAGGAACATTTGTTTCCATCATCATGGTCCTAGCAGCTTCTTGAATGGTCCAGTTCTTTCTTTCCACAACTCCATTTTTCTAAGTCCTAGGAGCAGATAACTATCCTTTAATTCCATGCTTTTCACAAAATGAATGAAACTCATCGGAGGTAAATTCTCCACCTCTATCAAATCTCAGACACTTTATCTTCACACCAATCTCATTTTCCACCATAACTTTGAATACCTTGAATTTGTCAAGAGCTTATGATTTTTCTTTTAAGAAGGTTACCCACATCATCTGGGAGTAATCATTAATCAGTAACATAAAATATATGTCTCCTTGCACACTCTTAATTCTAGCAGGACCACATAGATCAGTATGCACAAGTTCTAACTGTTCACTCAAAAATTGTTCTTTACTTTTGAATGAAATTTTGTTCTATTTGCCTAATTGACATTCTCTACATATGTTATCAGATTTCATAAGTTTTGGAAGATCTCTTATAGCTTGAGTAGAACTTATCTGACAATGTTATCAAAATTTATATGAGACATCCTCCTATGCCATAACCAACTTTAATCTGTCTGAGCAATCAAACAACTTTTGCCAGAACCACTTAAATAAAAGATGTTACCTCTAGTTTGAGTACCAGATGCAATTTCAGTTCCGGAGCTTTCCAAGATCCTACATTTTCTATCCTTGAATCGAAGATCATAACCCTTATCAACTAACTGTCCAACACTAAGAAGATTATGCTTTAGTCCTTCCACATACAGAACATCATTAGTGTTATTCTTACCATCAAAAGAGATGGATCCTCTGCCACGAATTCTACTAGCTGAGTTGTCTCCAAATTTCACAATTCCACCTTCATATTTTTCAAATCTTACAAACTTACTTTTATCACTAGTCATATGATGAGAACATCCACTATCAATCCCCCATTCATCCTTTTTAACAACCTGAGTAGCCAAGGCACTTTCCACATTTGTACAACTAGCAGATTCAGTAGACACCGAATCTTCTTCCTTGATAGCAATGAACACCCAATCATCTTCAGTGGAACCTCCATGATCAGATTCATCATCTGTGACTCCTTCTCTAGCTTCTTGGACATAGTAACATTTTTTCTGACCTTTATATCTATTAGGGTTTGGTTTTGAGAACCTCTCTGGACATCTTGAGGCAAAGTGACCAATCTTATTACAAGCAAAACATTTGAGTGGCAACTTTCCTTCATATTTACCAGATCCTCTTGGTATTCTTTTAGCAATAAGAGCTTCAAGATCTGCAGTCTCAATTTCATCATTTTCAAGATCCTTCCTTGTCTTCACAAATCAGTTTGATCTTCTTAAAGAACTTTCACCCGGACATATCTTTGCTTTCCATACACACTGGTCTTAAATGTAGATTCAAACTTAGGGAGAGAATCACCAAACTCACTCATTTCAAATGCTGAAAGCTTACCAACTAACTGATCTCTTGTGACAGTTGTTACTGTCCTAATTTCTTCAATGGCTACAGCTTTATGCTTGTATGCTACAGGTAAGGATCTAAACACTTTGGAAATAATTTCTGATTCTTCCAATACTCCACCTACATTTCTGATACCGGTCACAAGTTCATTTACTTTCTTCATGTAGGGAGTAATGTTTCATCTTCCCTCATTACCAATCTTTCATATTTACCCTTTAGGATTTGTAGCTTGGCACATTTAACATATTTGTCACCTTCATACAGATTTTCTAGCTTTTTCTAGATTTCATGGGCAATTTTCAAATCTAGGACATTTGCCAATTCTGTATCAAACAGGGCACTCAATAAATCTTCTTTGGCTTGAATATTGCATTTAGCTTCCTTGAGTTCGTCTAGAGTAGTAGGGCCATTCTTTGAAATCTTATACTCATTCTTTGTCATCGTCCAAAAGTTATTACCAATACATTCCAAATGACACTGCATGTGTACCTTCCAAAGGGAGTAATTTGTTCCATCAAATCTTAGACTTTCCTTCTTATAAGTCGACATCTTGGATCTCCTCAAGCGATCAAGCTTCTTTTAGAGGATCTGGCTTTGATACCAATTGTTGGAATTAGACTAAACAACTAAGAGGGGGGTGAATCAGTTGTCCCAAAAATTAACCTTTTCTTCCTTTTAATCTTCTTTCACAATTTCCAAATTGATTAATGATGTAAACATTAAAGCATGAAACAACATCACATAAGCAGAAACATAGTCAACACATTTAACACCAATATTTTTGATGTAGATACCCGGTTAAGGGAAAAACCACGGTGGGTGTTAGCCCACAAGATTTGTACCCTATTAAAAGTACTTAAAAAGAATGGGAAGGAACTTGCCTTTGGGCTCACTACCCAAAGCTCACTACTCAAAAGAGAGGCTCACTGCCTACAAGAAATTTTAGTTTAACATAGAAAGAATTAACTGAGAAATAGCATCTACTTCATGCCTGGTTCAGTTTTATTGAATGCTCATAAAAATTTTGTTCTGCTTCCAAACTCTTCTTCACTAACTTTTCACTCTATTCTATTTTTGCTCTTTTGCTCCTCCTTTTCTTTGCTCTGCTCTTGATCCTTTCTTTGGATTTATTATTTTTGCTTAAGGATAATTTTCCATGACTCAGCTACACTCCTTTATATGCTTCATCAACCTTGGACTAAACATCAAGGTCGGGACACCAAACATCTTACTTAATGTGAATCACTAAGTTGTCAGCCAAACAATGCTAAGACTTGAATCTTCTTTCAGCAACACACCACGCTCTAGAGAATTGCTTATGGAACATCCGCAATATGCTTGAATCATCTGGTCGGCCAGGACTGGGAAGAATAGCAACACCAAGAAGGAAATCTTCACCAACAAGCTCAAACTTCAATGCGAACCTCCAACATAGCAGTCACATAATCCAGAGACCTCCACAATCATAATGAATTCAACAAAAACATCCATACTCCTCCAAGTCATCAAGATCACTTGCATCTTCATCTGGAACCTCAAGAATACTATCTACCATGACTGCCATCTTAGAAAGATTGCTTGCGGACCTCCAAACCACGAACCACTTGAATGGATGATACACACTGACTTCCCAAACATGCCTCTAGATCTGCAGATCATTATTTGACATATCCAGAAGGATCCAAACCACTTCTCTTTCGCTTTGTCTCTTCTGAATACTGCAAAACCAATTCTACTCAGATGGTCATAGTTTCTTCAAATCTTCATGTGGACCTCTCAAATCTTGACTAGAGCTACTTCGCATAATCCTCTATACTATCATATGATCCACATCCATTGATCTTTATTAATTTTCTCAATATCCTCAACATTCCAGTCTTCTAGTCAGGCAACAAGATAGGATACAGTTGACACCAATGGTAACAAGAATATGTTGACATCAATGACAACACCAATTAGGCACATATTTGCAACATATGTATGTATTTATACATATATATGTTGAATTAACTTTTTTTATTCCTATTTACTTTGCTTCAAAATTTCCTTCTGCTCTGTCAAACCTACAATATGAATACATTTCAAATAGTTATTGAAACTTATATGTATTTAGGAGGAAAAGGGAAGAAAACAATTTATAAAATTTATAAAAAAAGATATGTGAATACAGAAAGGATAGAAAAGACAAGTTTTATTAGTAAGTTTCCAAATAATATGCCTTGTATCATAATTGTTAACTTAGACTTTCTAACTTGACTAATATGTATTAATGGAATTAATTGTTTTCTAATTTTTATTTGAGATCTTTATTAATTTTTAATTTATTGTGCAATTATTTAGTAATGAGTTAAGTAGGTTGATTAAATCTATTTGATTTAAAATTTTGTTAGAATTATAAAATTATTGTTTCATATTAATTAAATGATGCGCTAACACCTTGTTTTAAAAATTAAACTCTATTCCTTTTCAATGTGGGAAGTTAATTAATTAAGTTAACATTTAGTTTAATAGGCAATATGGTGGAATAATTATTCTAACTAATCCCTAAGAAATTTTATTACATTAGACTTACAGGGAAACATTAGTAAAATATAAATAATCAACATGCTTTATAAAAATAATTAGTAAATTTTAGTTACATATCTTATATTTTATGTTGTATGAATGACATCTCAGTTCTTATACTTAGGTAACTCCGTGGAAAATCATTCTCATAAGTATTTCTATCCATCAACACAAAAGTATAGAGGCAATATATAGGTAAATTGTTTCCCTTTATAGAAACTAGTTCAATTTTTCAATTATTCCATTATGTTAAATTTAGGAAAAAAAGAATTGATCATTCATGTCTACATGCCCATTTGTACACTTGTATACAGGTGGGCATTACATTTGGTTGTGGTTAGTGTAGACTTCCACCTAAACGTAGACACACCCATTCTCAAGGCCCAATGCCAACACAACATTCGCATTCAGAATCAATTCACCAAGAGGCACCTATAATTAGGGGCCATAGATATTGCAAGTTGTATACGCCTAAAAATGACACGATTCATTCTAAATAAAATATTCTTAATATTTATTCCCTTCTTATTTCTTCTACCAATTAAATAAATATTCTAAGTTTATTTAATTGGTTCATTATCCCATAATTAAATAAAATAAATTTATTTAATTAAATTCCTTAAATTCTTCTAATGTCTCACATAATTAAATAATCCTTCATTATTTAATTAGTCATAAATTCTTCTATCCTAAGTCCTAATTTCATAAATCCACCTCATCATTCCACCTCACCTTCTCCACCTCATCATGTTGCACATGTAATTAAATATTTCAAATATTTAATTACCTAATATTATCTCACCCACATGTCCTATTTCTTCTCTAATCAAAATTAGTTAACTCATCAATCAAAATTGTTAACTAATCAATCAATTCTGTCAGCTCCTCAATCTATTCAAGTAACTGATCAATCAATTCAGTCAATTCCTCAATCCATTCTATTAACTCTTCAATCAATTTTGTTAACTACCCTGTTACATGATGGAAGTGAGACACATGTCCTCTTTCTATTCGTTGCACATTCCTCAACCATTCTCAACCATTGATCTTCTTCTTTCTTCTCAATCGTTGATCTTCATTCTTCTGAGTCTATAAAGGGAACCTTATTCCTCCATTCTAATCATCTAGGCTATTCGTATTATTACTCTGTAGAAATTCACCAGCGTGCCTTTGGCACCCCAATACAATTTACTTGAGATCACCCAAAGCTTTGAAACTCCTCTACATTGCACGTTTATCACCACAGCCATTCACTATCGACATTCTTGAAAACAACAAAGGAGTGCACTCTCTGAGGGCCTACTTCATACAAACAAAGACGATCTTGATAGGCAACAATAGAAGTTTCGATTCAAGGAAGGTTTGCATTGTTTTATTCATTGCTTCATTTCATTCAATCTTCTTAGTTTCACTATTCTATTGAGTTATGGGTATTTGATTGTTTATCATTGCATATTCATTATTGATCCTATTTTACCCTAACACAAGCCTTACAACAATTTATAGATGTTGTGCAAACAAGACTACCACCCCCAACTCAGACCCCTCCTAGAGATCAGTCTCACCATCATTCTGAGGAGCACGCTTGAGTGCACTAAGAGCATAGTAGGAGTCCCCTTCGAGATAGGGTAGAATATGTAGAAGAAAGAGTAGGTAAATCAAGACATCACGTCTCCCCTCCTTGGGGCAGACAACTAGATAATGTTGAGGTTCAGGGGCACCTCCTAACATAGAAAAATAGATTAGGGAATTACTTATATCTTCAACCCCCTACTTTCATTGGAACTATAGAGGGTGTTGAGGTAGAATCTTGGCTACTTAGTCTTGAGAGGTGCTTCGAACTCAGGATATATGAAAGAAACCTCAAGGCATGATTGCTCATTCATCTCCTCAACAGAACTACAACCACTTGGTGGTGTTAGGAGGAAAAGAAAAGTCATTTAGTTTTGGACTAGGTATATATCAAAACATTTATGGTAGTGATGAATTGATGAGTTCCATGATCTATAGTAGAAGTGACTCATTGTAGTGCAATATGAGAATAAGTTTTTGGAATTATTACAATATGTAGATTATATTCATGATGAGAAGCTCCTAGTTACTTATTTCATTAGGGTGCTTAATCAAGGGATAGCTAGACCAGTACGAATGGAAGAGCCTCAGACTTTAAGAGTTGTAATTGAAAAGGCTCTTATTACAGAAGAAATTTACCATAAGCCCTAGGAAAACCATGGCCACTTCAAGAACCATGACCAACCCCGATAGAACTAGAGTTTTGTTAGGCCTTCCTTTCCATAGAGAGGTGGATTAAAGACAAGTCCACTTCCCCCTAAGTCAGCCCCATAATATCAATATTAGGGTCAAAGGCCTCTATCTATTCAGGGAGGACCTCCTAGGACTTGGTAGACACAATCGTCACATAGAGATCAGAGACCACAGGCATAGAGTGTAGGGTCATCCCATCCATAGAAGACTTATAGAGGTAGTGACGTAAGTTCTAGCTAACCAACATTTTAGTAGTAGACACAAGTACCACCTATAGGACATTGTTATGTGTGTGGGGGTGATAGACATATAGCCCATGAGTGCCCATAGAGTATTTTAGTAGCAGTAGGTCAGTAAGTAGGTGTTTTTGAGCCAACAATTGGGGATGTAGGGAAGTCACACATGCTCTTTGTGGTAGTTGATAATCGGTAGGTAGATCATCAAGCTATAGTAATAGAGACCCCATGTATGATTTGTGGTGTTACAATTTCTACGGATTTGTTCATATCCCCTTCCTTAGTAGAGCAATGCAAGTTGGTGGCATCTAGGCAGGATGACAGGTGGGATATGGAGTTAGCAACAAGTGTTAGGATGCCAATTAACTCAATAGTGAGGGATTGTCAGTTAGGCATTGGAGTTTTCACTACCTCAGTGGATCTCTGAGTCCTTCCCTTGGGATCCTATGATGTGGTTCTAGGCATGGATTGGTTGAATACCCATGGGGTGAAGTCAGATTGCCAGCATAAAATAATTGAGTGCATAGTTAATGTAGGCAACCCTATTGTTATTTTAGGTATTCAAAGACCAGTGCCTCTTCACATGATCTCTGCCAAGCAACTTAAGCATTGTATGCACAAGGGATGTCAACTCTTTACTATTTCTGTCAGTGATAGGTCAAAGGATGGTCCTGAAACTTCCCTAGAGGATTATCCTACTCTTAAGGAGTTTGGCTATGTTTTTTCCTTCAAAACTTCTAAGGATGCCTCCTCATCATGAAATAGATTTCCATATTGACATAGTTCTAGGGGTAAAACCCATATCTCAATCTCCCTATAAAATGACTAATCAGGAGCTCTATGAGATCAAGATTAAGTTGAAGGAACTAATGGAGAAGGGTCACATTTTACCTAGTGTTTCACCTTAGGGTACTCATGTCATGTTTGTTAAGAAGAAGGATAGGTCACTTCACCTATGCATGGATTATAGGAAACTAAATAAGGTTACAATGAATAATTTCTATCCTTTACCTAGGATTGATAATTTATTCGATCAAATCCAGGGAGCCAAAATATTCTCCAAAATTTATTTAAAGTCAAGGTACCAACAGTTCATAATAATAGAATTTGATATTCATGAGATAGCATTTCATACCCACTATGGCCATTATGAGTTCACAGTGGTCCCATTTGGGTTAACTAATGATCATGTAATGTTTATGAGCCTTATGAATGAAGTATTTTGCACCTTCCTACACTATTTCATGTGGTGATTTTTCTTGACAATATTTTGGTGTATTCTCACACTAAGGAGGAGCACAAGGAGAATTTATGGTTAGTCCTACAATGTTTAAGAGAGAACCAGTTATATGTTAATGTGGAAAAGTGTGCCTTCTTTCAAATAGAAATCCAATACTTAGGGCATATTATCTTGGGAGATGGTATCTTTGTAAATTCATCAAAGATTAAGGCTATCATAGAATGGCCTGTTCCTAACAATTTTTTGGAAGTCCAGAGTTTTATGGGACTAGATGGGTACTATCATAGATCCGTTGAAGGATTCTCTAGGATTACTCATCCTATCACTTCCCTTCAGACACAATGGAAGAATTTTGTGTGGATATAATAGTGTGAGAGGGCCTTTCATACTCTCAAGGAACATCTTACTAGTGCTCTCATTTTAGCTATTCTAGATCCTATGGTAGGTTTTTTAGTTTGCATAGATGCCTCCATTGAAGGCCTTGGATCTATTCTTATGCAGGGGGTCAAGTGATCACTTATGAAACATGTAATCTTAAGACCCATGAGCTCAACTACCCTACCTATGATCTTGAACTTGCATCTATAGTTCACGCATTGGTGAGATGGAGACATTTTCTCTTGGGCCATCAACTCAAACTTTCATCACAACTTACAATACATATTCTCCCAACCAAATTTCAATGCTTGTCAATAGCGTTGGATGGATTCCTATGTGAATATGATTTTGATCTACAGTATATCAAGATGAAGGAGAATGTAGATGCATATGCCCTAAGTAGAAGGAGACATGAGATATCCTTCCTAACTTTAAAAATTTATTTGAGGGGACACATTCTTGAACAATTACCTCAAGACATATGGTACATTGAAATGTTACAGGAAATTCAATCCCAAGGGACCCTAAATGGAAAATATGAGGGATACTCTTTACATCTAAATGGGTTTTTAAGATATAGGGGATGTATTTATTTTCCATCTTTAGGAGATCTCTAAGCACTCATTCTAATAGAGGCACACATAGCACCTTATGCAGCTCACCCTAGAGTAAAGAAGATGCACATAGACCTTAGGAAAATTTATTAGTGGGATGGTATGTGACAAGACATTGCATAATTTATTGCTCATTTCCTCGAATGTCAAAGGGTCAAGGCTAAACATTAGCATTTAGCAGGGTTGTTGTACCCTCATGA
The DNA here is from genome assembly GCA_027924645.1 of Cunninghamia lanceolata. Classification (NCBI taxonomy): domain Eukaryota; kingdom Viridiplantae; phylum Streptophyta; class Pinopsida; order Cupressales; family Cupressaceae; genus Cunninghamia; species Cunninghamia lanceolata. The sequence continues at coordinate 4,073,164 of BSBN01001074.1, read as the reverse complement.
AATTCTAGAGTGGAAATGGGGTACCATCTCCATGGATTTTATCGTAGCTCTTCCTCTTTCGGTTCATTGACATGATTCTATTATGGTTGCAATGGACAAATTAACTAAGGTGGCACACTTTTCTCCAGTAAGGACTACATACAATGCCCTAGCAAGGGCGAAAGTATTCCCAGATGACATAGTTAGACTCCACAGAGCTCCCCATAGAATAATTTCTGATAGGGACCCAATAGTCACATCTTCCTTTTAGACTTCTCTTCAACAAGCTTTAGGTACCAAGCTTAACTTCAGCACATCGTATCACATCAAGATAGATGGACAAACTGAAAGGTTGAACCAAGTGTTGGAGAACATTCTCAGAATGTACATTATGGACCAAGAGTCCAAGTGGGAGGACTATTTATATTTGGTGGAGCTTGCCTATAGTAATAGTTATCATAGCTCCTTAGGTATAGCTCCATATGCAGTCTTGTTTGGTATGGACCCCGTTGAGTTGGGATCATCTTGAAGATAGGGTTGCAATTGGACCCAAATTGATCCAAGACATGGAGAGGCAAGTCACTTTCATTCGTCAGCATCTACAAAAGACACAAGATAGGAAAAAGTAGTATGCCAATGCAAAGAGGATAGATAGAAGTTTCCTTGTTGGAGATAAGGTGTTTTTGCAAGTGCATCCACACAAGAGTCTAATTTGTTATGGAAAAGGCTCTAAACTTGCACCTAGATTCATGGGACCCATTGAGATTTTGGAACGAATTAGTCTCATTGCCTACCACTTAGCATTACCACCCAGTCTATCATGCATCCATGATGTATTTCATGTTTTAGTTTTAAGGAAGTATGTACCTGATGTGTCTTATGTTTTGGATTGGGGTACATTATAGGTAGAGCAAGATAGGTAGCTATCTTTGAGGCCCATTCTCATATTGGGTCCATGAACATTGGCCTTGTGAGGACAGGAGATGGACCAAGTCAAGGTCTAATAAGATCACTATGTTGAAGCCTCAACTACTTAGGAGGATGCCAGATAGATGAGGACCTTATACCCTCAACTCTTTGAGGGCTTCCAAGAGGAAGCCTAATCCTGGGGGGGTGAGACCAAAAGTTTTACATCAGATGGATACTTTAGTGTGTGACTTGTGTGGTTATGATACCATGTTTGGATTATTGTATTACTTCTTTATGCTAATACTATTGTGGATAGATCTATGTGACTATGGTATTTTTTAGATTTGGACCTCATGTATGGGTTATTTGGATTTTTGTGGTGACATGAGTAATCGAGACATTAGAATTTTTATATATGTGCTTGAGTAAGTAGATATGATTTAAAGATAGTTCTATGAATTCATGATTTCATGTTTAGAATTAAAAATTGAGATATGGTTTAATTAGATATTGTGTTGGATATGAATTGGATTATATAAAATTGAATATTGTACATGTATGATTATTTTAAAAGTTGCTTCGGCTATTGTTGTTATGAATAACTGATATTCAAAACTCAAGTGTAAAATTGGCTGGTCAAGGCCAAATTCAAAGACTTTCGAGGAAGCTCTATTGTCTATACCCCATTTACCCAAGCCTAATCTACAGGATGGATTCAAAGCTTATGTTGTTATGTGAATGTGTGGGAGATTAAATTTATTATTTAAATTTTCTTGGATGATTACATATGATTTTTTATATATGATGTGAAGGTATAAAAATTAAAGTGAGATAAGCCTTTTTTATTTTATTTTAAATTTAATTTTCGAATTTGGATGAGAGGGTGTTTTTATTTAGAATGTGAGTTTTGGGAAATGATTTTTCCAAGAAAAGGGAATTTTTTTTGGGGGGGGAGTTTCCCTCTCACTCACACTTCTAGTTTCTGGAGAAAATTCTATTTATGAGTTGTTTTGAGAATTTGGGTTATATATTTTCTCTTCTATTTTTGTGGTGTCTTTTTGGTTTTTGGAAAAAAAAATTGGTGAGAAAACATTTCAGAATATTTTTGAGAAAAATTGAAGAAGGAAGCATTGGTTGAGAAGGATTCTTGGAAAAGCATTGGGAAATGCAGGGCTTCTCCTTGTTGACCCCTTGTTGGCATTAGCAGTATTGGCATAGATGTCAAACAATTTGGTAGTTTTGGCATATACAGAAGTGGCATAAAAAGATTGCAGGTGCTTTGGAATAGCATTGTTACATGAGACTTGTCCTAGTCTTTAATACATTTAAAGACACCATGCAAATTTGTGTAGAGGGAACTTTATCATGGTTTCAGTGATTATCTCTAAGGCAACACTATTCTTATCAAGGTAATATTGATAGTTTACCATGCAAAATAACAAAGGCAAATGCCTTGGTTTCAAATAAGATCTATTTGTTAAATGTCTTTGTCAAAGGCACATTGTTACATATTCATCATGGTGTTTTGTTTGATTGCCCTAGCAAGTTTTAAAGATTTAAATTGTTTGTAAATAAAGTCATTTAGACTTAAGATTGATGGGAACTGGCTTCCATAGGTTGTCAATGCATATGAAACTGGTTGAAGGGTTTTTAAGTCATTAATATCACCATCCCCATTTAGGGTTACCAAGACAGCAGGAAAATAATGTAAATAATGTATCAAGCTTGCACATGATTCATTTTGCTTGGTTTGAGCTTGGGATATGCAGCGCAGAACTTAGGGTTTGGAGGTTCATGAAGATTCCAACTGCATGAGATCATTATCATGGTGGTTTGAACTGTTGCACAAGGTCGTTATCATGGCAGTTGAATGGAGTAAGTCAGTTTTTAGTTATATCATGAAGAAAGGTATGCAGGTTTATATATATTTCAGGGCATTTTATACATTATGTGAAAGAGTTTGGTGGTCGGATAAGAACAGAGATAAGATAAGGTCTTTAAAGATATCATGTTGGTTGTATTGGATATATGGTGTCTTTACTCAGCATTTAAAATGTTGTGATTGATACCCTCTACTATGGTCTTTGATTTTTGTTAAAGATATTGTTTCAAATCTACATAGAAATGTTGTTGACTGCTACTTGTTTGAACTGTAACTGAAAGCTATATTTTGAAAAAGACTATTATAAAAGAAAGTAAGAGATTCTTATTTATGAATTCTATTTCATGGTTTGTAAGCTTCAAAACCATTGAAGCTTAAGGAACATGAAATAAGAAAGAGGCACAAAAGAGGAACAGAGTAACCCTCTGTGTTTTGATTTAGATGATATGTTTTCTTCATATGTCATTGAGGCACAAAACTTCTAGTGAGGCATTATAATTAGTCATAAAAAGCCAATGAGGCTGCAAAACAAATTTGTAATCAGTGAGATTTTTCTATAAGCCAGTGAGGCAAACTTTCCAGAGTGGTTTTTTCTCCCTGTAAAGGGTTTTCCACTCATAATTTCTGTGTTATGGTGCTTGTCTTGTTATGATGCTTTCAGTCACTGCTCATGTAACTTTTAGTCTTTTCTCATACTAGTTTCAACATGCATAATGCAACTATTATAAGCTATTAAGATAATATTTCTATTTTAACAAAAAACAAAAAAATTTAAACACTTGGTTATACCACTAATTCAGCCCCCCCTCTCAGTGGTATCAGAGTCAAACCCTTGCTAAAAGTTTAACCAACTTAGGGGGTTCCTAGTGGAGTGCTTGTCATGGCCATTCAAGAAGGTTATTCCAATTTCAAAGCACCATTATTTGATGGGTTTCATTTTTCTTTTTGGAAATTTAGGATGGAGTCCTACTTGTCTTAGGATATGATGTTTGGGTAGCCATAGAGACTGAAGACAAGGGCTCAACAACACCTTCCACTACTGATGAAAAAAAGGCCTATGAATGTAATGCTAAGGCCAAAATGCCATTTGTTGTGGTCTGTCTAATGAAATCTTAGTTAAAATTATGGATTGCAAATTTGCAAAGGTTACTTGGGATAAATTGTCTAATATTTATCAAGGTGATGAAAAAGTCATTGAATCCAAGTTACAGCCTTATAGAGAAAAAATTGAAATTCTTAAAATGAATGAAGATGAAAAGGTTGCTGATTATCTATTTAGGGTTCAAGAGATTGTCAATGCTATTCGAGGTCTTGGTGAAACCTTAAAAGAAAAGGTAGTTGTAAGGAAGGTCCTAAGAACTCTAACATCCAAATATGAATCTAAGGTTTCATCTATAGAAGAAAGAGATATATCTAAAGTCACCTTAGATGAACTTCAAGGTACCTTTACTACCTTTGAGATGAGGGGTTGCAATGATGTATCTACAAGTAAGGAAGCTACTTTCAAATCTTTTAAAAAAGAATGAGAAACAAATTATGATTTAGAAGAGTTAAATGATCAAGTCTTCTTTTGTTAGTAAATTAAAAAAGGGGTCATCAGGCAAATATAGGGGTAAACTTCCATTCAAATGTTTTAGTTGTCGTAGAATAGGCCATCATGCTGCAAAATGCTCTTACAAAGATCCTGATAGTGATGAAGAGGAAACTAGGAAACAAACTAAGAAGAAACAATTCAATCCAAGGAAGAAAAACACCTTTATAGAGAAGAAAAGTGTGTTCATCAAAGATGTTGATGTAACAGATAGTGGTTCAAAAGAGTCTCTTGAAGAAGGTGAAGAGACTTTGTTTATGACAATCATTAGTCACATTGATGAACATGGGAGTCAGTCAGATTATGAAGTTGACTTAGAAGGGGAATTAAAGTGTGCCCTTAGTGAAATTTAAAAACTCAAGAAGGAGGTTGTTCTTCAGAAAAATCAAACTTAGAAAGACACTGAAAATCTAGTTAATAAAGTTAATGATTTGGAAAAATAAATTGTGAATCTGAAACTTCAACTTGAAGAAAAGAAGAGAATTATAGAAGTTACTAAGATGAAATTAGAGGTCAAGGAAAAAGAATGCTACTCTTTAGAAGTAGAAGTTGTTACTTAAGAAAGAAACTTGACATGTGTGATAGTAGTGGTAAATTTGTAGATCTTTTGGGAAAATAAAAAGACTATAAGGACAAGACTTTTGTGCCTCGCACACATGCCCCATTTTGCAAAATGGGGACCCCCTCTTTCAAACTTTGGTTTAGAGTATCAACTAGGTTGTTCCACCTCCTAGGTTGTCAAAATGGTCAAATTGCATTTTTTTTACATGTTAGAAAATTGATGTTAGTAGGTCATGCCAAATCTACTAAGTCCAAGTAGTTGCATTCAATAAAACCAATTTTGAGTGTCTTTTGTGCCAAAAATCCCTCCATCTAACCTTTGCACTAAAATCTATTGCCTCCAACTGAGTCAGATAACCTCTAAAGCCCCACTAAACTTTAATACTTACCTAGCGCTCGAAACAAAGTGTTCTGACTTAGTTCTTAAAATTGCCTTTTCCAACCTCAGTCAGATGTATCTGAAAGACCCGCTAAGTCATCGAGATCCAAAACTCCCACAAAACATGATAAAGCAGTTAAGCGCTAAATTCCACTTCTCTGACCTTGCACTGAAAAGTATACTTACCGACTTAGTCAGTCACCTTCAAAACCCCCGCTAGGTCATATGACATCAAAACTAGTGCAGAAAGCATAAGGAAATTACCTGGTACTGAATTTCACCCACACCGACTTGCATTAAGAACTCGACCGACCAACCTCCATGACTTATCCAAGTTGGTCCCATCTAAAACTCTCACAAGTCAGATGACTAAGGAATCCCCACAAAAGTTGCACTAGTCCAATGACCTGTATGATGATAGACCCATGGGTCAGATGACTCCAATTTCCCCTCTAGGTCAGTTGACCTCCAAATCCCCGCTTTGCCTCCTACAGGTCAATTGACCCTTAAATCAATGCAAAATTGGTAAAATGACTGTTCGAAGAGAAATTTTAAAGGGTGAAAGGTCTGTTAAGAGGAAATAATAGTTGCATTTATGGAATCATGATCTTTTACATGTTTTAATTAGGGTTTTGTGGCATTTGAGCATTTATTGCATGTTTTGGCATAAGAAGGTAACGTTGTTTCATCATTTGATCATGTAATATGTGCAAAAACTAGTAAAATTCAGACTTGTGTGTTTCATAGGCATGCAATGGTAACTTAGTTGATGCATATTAGACTCATTTAGCATAACATGGTTTAGTGAAGTATAAGTTGGCTTGATCAACATAGATTTAAAACTTAGGAGTTAGGAAGACCATTCAAATGCATCAAGACTTATGAGGTCTAGTCATGCAGGTTAAATGACTGTGATCTAGCCCAAGCCATGAGGTATGAGTTCAAAGGTATCCCTCCCGAAACAAAGATTTCCACTGGATGGAAGAATATAGGAGACATAGACCTAGGTCATATTGAATTAGATGATTTCAGGCTCCGAGCGTTTAGACCCAATCCTACCCCAAAGACAAGAAAGTGAAAGGTAGTGGGATTGCAGAAGCTACTGCCTTCCCTACATCAGTTCAATGTGCAGAGTTGATAGTTTCTTGTGCAAATAGGCATGATATAATGACTAGAACTATACAAACTGCCAATGGGGATGTGCTAGCAAACCTAAGTCCACCATCCTTAGCTGAAATCTTTGGGATCCCATGGCATCCAGTGATGACCATGCCAGACAAGCCAAACTTCAAGGCCACATACAAGAAAGATGTAGATGGATGCAGGAAACACATGAATGAATAGTGGGTGAAGAGTAAGAGGTCTTCCCTTGTCAAATTTTCTCAAGTTCTGTATAGCAGTGACCTTCATGAGGAGATAGGAGACCTAGTGACCTTACTAAGTAGAATATATGGATTGCCCACAGTATCAACCTTTGAAGGGTAGATATTTTTTATATTGAGAAGATATTAAAAGACACCAAATTCCATTAGGCGCAAATACTAAGTGATAACATACACAAAGCATTCAGTGACTTCAAAGACAAGCAGTTTTTCAGACGGACCTCTTAAGTAGTTTATGCATTGGCAAGAAGGAATGAGTATCCCAGATTATCTAAAGTGGGCGAAGTGGGAAATGATGAACAACATCAGACTAAGGTCTATGAGTGCTTTACCCAACTAACATTGTCCCAATCTCTTATTCATTTTAAGAGGGTAAATGATGCCTTCACCATGTATATAACCAGATTACTACAAGGAAATACAGCTCTCAGGGTATCCACTAAGGCCATGAATGAAGTTACGAAGTATGGAAGGTGGTATATATAGTTTGAGAAGTTTACATATTTAAGAGTTCAAGGTTTCACTGGAGCAGCCTACAGACTACCCAGATACCCCACAGATAAGGTACTTCTTTTGGAATTGTCAAGGCAGTTGATAACTTGTGTTGAAAAGCTAAAACATTTGCATAGAACAAATGTTTGATTCCCTATTCTGTTAGGCAAAGGAAACTACACATGTGCTTCCTTAGGGGCAGTTGAGCATTCAGACATAGAGCTCCAACTACTCAACCTCCATTATCAAACAAAGAGAAAACATTTTGATCCGAATAGGGTGATGGAAAGGTTTGTAAGCAAGAAGCTATTCCATAAGATGCACTTAGAAGATTTTTGGGCTAACTACTTAGATGACTATGAAGTTATGAAGAGAGCCAACTCCAGATTATCCTTGGAATTCATAAGAAAGTTCCACATCATAGTGGTCCTAGATCAACTGGAGGATGATGAAAATGTGATGCATAGAGGAGCTTGGGAGGCACAGTACTGCCAGCCCATTCCCTTGCCCAATTGGGCTAATGCTGAGGAGAGTTCCTTGGATGTTGTGATGAAAGAGCCAATTAGATTAAGTAAGGCTTGGGTAAGAGGTCAAGTTACTATTTTGGAAAGACAAGGAATACAACTTACATACACTGAGCCTGAGTCTGAGAAGGAATCTGGAGGAGAAGAAGATGCACCAATAGAGATAATAGATGAAGTAGAGCTATCTCAAGGACTTGCTATGAGATTAGACAGTGAAGAGCATGTACCCTTGGTAGAGAAAGCCAAAGCACAGAAGGCTAAAAAGGTTGTTCTGAAGGCACAAAAGAAAGACCTACTTCCCTCCACTAGAACAAGGGCATCAAAGAAGAGAGATATGCCTAGTGGGCTAGGAGAGGGTTCAAAAACCAAGAAAGCTAAAGTTAAGAGTGCTAGAAAGATTACAAAAGTTGCCACTGTTGTAACTCCTGACAACACCAACCTACTAGCTTCTCCACCTCCTACTACCCCAGTTGTAAGTGCTGCTATGCTTTCTCCTACTATTTCAACTGTTGCATCTTCCCCTGTTGTTTCTACTGTTACTCCTGCAACTATTGTTCAGGAAGATACCTCTATTGTTCCTTTACCAACAATTGCTATTTTAATTGCCTCCTATCCATTGGCAATAAACTCAAGCACCCCGAGCAACCCTATTTCTTCCATCTCCAACATGTCTTTGCCTTCCATATCTTTTCTTTCACTCTCCACTTCCCTTGCATTGTCTCCAATTTCTTCTATTCTTTTTCCTTCTCTCCCCATGCCTACCTTCTCCATTACTTCACCCATTGTCATTTCTTCTATCTTGCTAACTTCTTCCATTCCACCAACAGTGGGGTCTACCACCTTTGCCAACTTAACACAAATCAACTTATCTTCACTTGCAACACCCCTATCATCTGTTGCCCCTATCTCCCAAGCTGCCATAAACCAAGATTCAACTCCCTTGGTCGTACCATTGTTGTTGGGCATAGAAAAGGTGTGTTCTGAATTGGAACTCCAAGAGCAAGATCCAAAGAAAGAATTACTTGATAAGCCTCTTGTTGAAGCAGTAAACACTGAAATAATTGAAATTTCTGACAGCCCTCCTAAGGAGAATTCAACAAAAAAGGTCTTGGAGGTTGCTCAATAGGAGACTTTGGTGAATTGGAGAAGTCTTGCAAATGAAGAAGAGGATATAGATAAGGAATCAGAACAAGAACAAAGGTTACTTGAAGGTCCACCTAGTGCAGACAATGATCATCCTGATGTGCCTATAGAGCCTTCCTCCTCAGCACCTAATTGGCTACAAAGCAGAATTGCATATCTATAGCCTCAGGTGGAAATTATGAAGTTAGATCTAAGTGCTATTCTATCACAAGTGAAAAAGCCAAAGAAACAGAAGAAAGCTAAGGTATAGTCCAGGATCTACAAGGATGCAACCGGATCCCAAATAGCAGAAGTAGCTGTCCCGCCAGTCAATGCAGACAAAGAACAAGTTAGAGCTGAGGATTACACCATCACAATGGTTGACCTGGGACTAGCTATGAGGATTTGAAGGGTTGATGATTTCAAGGGCTCTATCTCCTCCATCCTGGAACAATTAGACAAGGATGAACTCACTAAGAAAGAGTTGAAACACCAGAATGAAGAATTAGAGCTTGTTTGCAATTTTTGATAAAGCTTGTAGACTCTAAAGGTGAGCTTAGGACTATTCCTACCTTGCTGTCAAAGGACGAAGTATCCAAGCTCAATGAAGTTAGACCTTTGGCCACTAGAACTCAAAAGTGGATGATAAAGATGTGCCAGAAAGGATGTGAAGCCATTGATTTTGTAGCTGAGCTTCATAAGAATTTGTGCAAATTACGTTACCACTTGAATTGAATTGAATTTTAATGACATCCACAAGGCCCAAAACAGCCTAAGGGACCAAGAAGCCATAGCCCTAAGACAAATTCAAACTCTTTTCCATTTCGACTCTTCTAACATGCAACTTGACCAAGAAACTAGTCGTTATGTGCAGCTTAGCCTCTTCAAAGAGCTCGCTAAGATTTCCCCCTTCTGTGATGTCCTTGTAATGCCTGCAGATGTCCTCATAGGAAGCACACTCAAAAATATAATGCCATTTAGTTTCAACAACCTTTTTGATGTAGAACGTGCATAACCTATCTTCCCAAACTTCCTTCGGGACTGCCCATCTACCAGTTTCACATCTGAGATGATGAGAACTAGCCCTCAACTACACCATAAGCATCCTCACTTTACCCTTAAGGGTGGACTACAAGTAGGCTTTTTCTTCGTGTTCCCACGTGTGATTAAACTCTTTGATATAATACATTTTTTTTGGCCAATCTGTTTAGTCCACATGGCAGTCCTAAATTTTTCCAACACAAACTGCTTAATTTCTATTTTCTTATTAGGACAGTCTTGCCAATTAATATCCCATCTTTCCATCCACTTGTTCTACATCATCCACGTCTTTTTCCTATGGTCTAGCCCATCTGCCAAGACCAATTTAGGCCAACGCTGATTTTCCATGTTTTCTACTTTCTTTAGGTAGCAAAGGAGCCAAGTAATTGCAACAGCCTCTAATGGGAAGGTGCCTACTTCAGCCAAAAGAATCTCATAGGGAACAGTAGCCTTGACTTTGAGACTACTAGTGATAAGATGCTTTTGAATTCTCTCTATTTGTCTCCATTTGTGATTAGAAACGTTATTACCCCAAACCTCGCATCCACACTATAACATTCGCATATAGCATGGATGTCTGCAGCCCATCCTCATCATCATCATCTTCGCCATCATCATATTTGGCTTTACACTGTCAGCATCATGTTTCCTAAAACCACCAGCAGCATCATCATATTTCGGATGATCACACTTATCCTCCTGCCGACTACTATTCACTTCCTCCGCTTTCCGCCTAACATCATCATCATGATGTTCAACTAACGCAAACATCCTCCTGTTGCACTGTTCATCGGGCGCCGAACTCCATCGGCATCATGATATGCAACACCTCCTTCGTCAGCAGGATAACCAATATCCGGTTGCCCCAAAGATCCTGATGACGACCACTTCAGCACCTTTCCTTCGATGCTCCGCTAGCCGACGACACAAGCAACAGCATCATGATCTACTTTATCCGGTCCTCTCGAAACCTCCTGATGATGCTAATACAACTTCCTGCTACAGACTTCCGCCGATACCTAAGCACTTAACGACGGCAGGATAAACTCGCATAGAGGGATATCTCAATATCCTGATGATGATGACGTCATATCCTGATGACGATGACGTCACCCAATATCCTGATGACCTCTTCAACACTTAGTCAAAAAAACAAACTTTCACTCCCGCATCTGTTAGCGATATGCGGATGATGGGCTCTCCCGATAGATGATCCTGATGCCGATACGCTCCTCCTCGGCTCCTCCTGATGATGATCACCCCGACGCACTTGCACTTCATGCACTCGAAAGCGTCATGCTCTCCTTCACTTATCCGGATGACGATATCCGAACTGTCTGCAGGATATTTGCAGAAATATCCTGATGATGCCGTTTTAGCGAACTTCTTCACTTAGCAAAATTTCACTTCGCCGATCCTCCAGGGATGACCCGATCCAACCTCAGGGTGATCTTCCAACTCTACCTTATCAACTCGACCTAGCACATGCCCATGCTAGGGTCTTCAACATCTGTCGACCGCGATCCTGCATACCTGCATGCGAACAAACAAACTAACTACTAACCTACTGTACATCGCCATTCCACCGATCAGATGGATCAACCGGTGGAATGGATCAGTAAATCCATGAAACCTCTCAAACCAGAAAATCGATTCAACAATGGAATCCAACCAGAGCAAGAACACAAACAGGATCTCTTTATTGATTTCAAAAGATGCAATACAATGATCAACTTCTCTCTCAGTCTCACTCTCTGCAACCTAGCTCGATCGATGATATCTGTCTGTCTGTATATGCAATATCAAACGATCCTCATGCTTATAAAGATTATCCTACGAGTACTACCGACCCGACTCCAAGCGGCTGGGAACTCTCCAGGCGGCTGGGAGATCCAACCGGACCCTACAGCATGACAGCTGTTATAACTAACTAACTAAAAATAGCAAAAGTCTGGTTAGCATGATCTTATCATGATCAGCATGACCTTATTACATGCATTTGGTCTAACAGACCTTCTTGGAAACACAAACAAGACCTAAAACTACTAACTGCCTCATGAAGGCCAGCTGTTATGTAGGTGCTTCTGCACCATACTCCCCAAAAGAAAAGAACTCATGTCCCATGAGTTTAGTATGTGGAAGTCCTCCACCTTTACACTTTGCCTTGTCAATAGTCTGACCTGCTCTAGCTTTGTCTGCTGCTGTCTCTTGGTTGCTCCAAGACTTCTGAACTGTAACTTGCTTTCTGGCAAGTAAATCCTCATGCCTGTTGATGTAGGCCTTTTTCTCACATACCCTGTGTTTGGCAGGTTGCCTGATCAGAACCTCTGTCTGAACTGCCTCTGGAACTGCCGAAATGTTCAATTCTATCTTCCTGTCAATCTTTATAGGACAAGCAATAGTCCCAACTATGACAACATCCTTGTCATTCTTCTGAACTGGTTGCTGTGTGCAAACCTGTTTCTGAACCTGCTGCTGACCCCTGTCAGTCACAACTGAAACTTTCTTCAGTTTGTTATCTGTAACAACTCCTTTCCCTGCAGTGTCCTGAACTGCCTTTATGCCTGCTCCCATAGGCTTCTGCACAAACTCCTTCTTTCCCATTAAAATGATTTGGGCTGCCTTCTGTACTGCAGCTTTTGCCTGCAATGGCATCAACTTAATAATCTTCCCATCCTTCTTGATGGTGTAGGTATTAGCATACCCATCATACAGTACCCTTCTGTCAAATTGCCATGGTCTACCCAATAGTAGGTGACAACATTCCATAGGCAAAATATCACACAAGATTCTATCATGATATGCTCCAATCTGGAAATCCACATATGCCTGTTCAGAGACAAAAAGTGATTGACTATCACTCACCCAAGATGTCTTGTAAGGGTGTGGATGTGGAATCCTTTCCAAATGCAGTTTATCCACCATCTCCTGAGATACCATGTTGTCTGTTGAACCAGTATCAATGACAACTTTGCATACCTTTCCTTTACTCTTGCATGTGGTCTTGAAAAGAGCTCTTCTTTGCATCATATCCTTTGATGCCTGCAAACTAATTCTCCTTAACATCAATGATTCTCCACTCTCTGGATATCCATAATTCTCAGGACCTCTGTTTGAACTCTGTGCACTTTCTTCTACTTTCTCTTCTTGTACCAGTTGTACTCTCTTGTCACTAGTTCTATCATTTCTGGATGATGAACCTTTGTTTTCTAGACATTTGAAAGATGGATGACCAAACTCTCCACAGGTGTAACATTTCCCTGAAAATGTAGTAGAACCTCTACCACCTCCAAATCTTCCTCTATTACCTTTCCATCCACCTCTGAAATCAGACTGTCCTTGTCCTTTACCAGTGTCTTCCTGACCCTCATTGGTTTGCTTTTGTGCAGGGGCTGCTCCTCTTCCCCTATTGTTTCCTCTTCCTCTCATGGACTTATCATGTCCTCTATTCATCTTTTCTTCAATCCTGATTGCCATTTGATAACAATCCTCCACATTCTTAGGGTTAGCTAACACTAACTCATCCTATATGTTAAACCTTAAACCAGCCAAGTACCTAGCCACCTTTTCTACCTCATTCTCATGATGACCAGATCTCATACTTAACAGATAAAATTCCTCAGTATATGCTTTCACATCCCTGTCTTTCTGCTTTAAAAATTGCAGCTTCTTAAACATCTGGATTTCATAATCCTTTGGCAAGAATTTACCCTTGATCCATGCTACCATCTTATCCCATGAAGTGATCTTAGACTTCCCTTGTTTCCTTCTCTCAGATTGTACATAATCCCACCAAACCAAAGCATGACCTCCTAACTTGGTCTTTGCAATCTTTACCTTCTGATCCTTAGCAACATCTTCACATTCAAAGTGATTATCCAGTGCAGCAATCCAATCTAACAATTCATCTTCATTCAAGCTTCCAGTATATTTGGAAACATCAACCTTGACCTTAGGTTTTTCACTCTGCACTGCCTTTAACAGTTTTGCCAATCTCTGGTCTTCAGCATCCAGATCTTCAGCTACCTCTTCATACTCTTCAACAGTATCTTCATCTTCTTCAGACTCACTGTCTTCCACTTCCCTCTTTTTGTTCTTTTCCAGGGCTGTCAGCCTAGCTTGAAGTGCTTCAGCAAGCTCCTTCATCTTCCTCATCTCTCTAGCATGTTTCTCCTTCATCTCCTGCAATTCCCTTGCAGTACCACTACCTTTCGGAGGCATTTTGTCAACCTCTCAATCAACACACAACACACAATTCAACTCTACCTCTGCCCTTTCGGTGATAGAATCAACACACACCAGCCCAGACCTTTTGCTGAGCTCTGATACCACTATGATGCAGAGGCATCCACACTATAACATTCGCATATAGCATGGATGTCTGCAGCCCATCCTCATCATCATCATCTTCGCCATCATCATATTTGGCTTTACACTATCAGCATCATGTTTCCTAAAACCACCAGCAGCATCATCATATTTCGGATGATCACACTTATCCTCCTGCCGACTACTATTCACTTCCTCCGCTTTCCGCCTAACATCATCATCATGATGTTCAACTAACGCAAACATCCTCCTGTTGCACTGTTCATCGGGCGCCGAACTCCATCAGCATCATGATATGCAACACCTCCTTCGTCAGCAGGATAACCAATATCTGGTTGCCCCAAAGATCCTGATGACAACCACTTCAGCACCTTTCCTTCGATGCTCCGCTAGCCGACGACACAAGCAACAGCATCATGATCTACTTTATCCGGTCCTCTCGAAACCTCCTGATGATGCTAATATAACTTCCTGCTACAGACTTCTGCCGATACCTAAGCACTTAACGACGGCAGGATAAACTCGCATAGAGGGATATCTCAATATCCTGATGATGATGACGTCATATCCTGATGACGATGACGTCACCCAATATCCTGATGACCTCTTCAACACTTAGTCAAAAAAATAAACTTTCACTCCCGCATCTGTTAGCGATATGCGGATGATGGGCTCTCCCGATAGATGATCCTGATGCCGATACGCTCCTCCTCGGCTCCTCCTGATGATGATCACCCCGACGCACTTGCACTTCATGCACTCGAAAGCGTCATGCTCTCCTTCACTTATCCGGATGACGATATCCGAACTGTCTGCAGGATATTTGCAGAAATATCCTGATGATGCCGTTTTAGCGAACTTCTTCACTTAGCGAAATTTCACTTCGCCGATCCTCCAGGGATGACCCGATCCAACCTCAGGGTGATCTTCCAACTCTACCTTATCAACTCGACCTAGCACATGCCCATGCTAGGGTCTTCAACATCTGTCGACCGCGATCCTGCATACCTGCATGCGAACAAACAAACTAACTACTAACCTACTGTACATCGCCATTCCACCGATCAGACGGATCAACCGGTGGAATGGATCAGTAAATCCATGAAACCTTTCAAACCAGCAAATCGATTCAACAATGGAATCCAACCAGAGCAAGAACACAAACAGGATCTCTTTATTGATTTCAAAAGATGCAATACAATGATCAACTTCTCTCTCAGTCTCACTCTCTGCAACCTAGCTCGATCGATGATATCTGTCTGTCTGTATATGCAATATCAAACGATCCTCATGCTTATAAAGATTATCCTACAAGTACTACCGACCCGACTCCAAGCGGCTGGGAACTCTCCAGGCGGCTGGGAGATCCAACCGGACCCTACAGCATGACAGTTGTTATAACTAACTAACTAAAAATAGCAAAAGCCTGGTCAGCATGATCTTATCATGATCAGCATGACCTTATTACATGCATTTGGTCTAACAGACCTTCTTGGAAACACAAACAAGACCTAAAACTACTAACTGCCTCATGAAGGCCAGCTGTTATGTAGGTGCTCCTGCACCACCCCAAACCTCGCATCCATATAAGACAACCGGCATGACAAGCAGCCCAAAAAGAGTCTTCTTGGTTCTCTAATCCCATAGTTCTACTTTCCTACATTTATTTTGAAGCATGTAGGAAGCTCTCCACCCCCTTCGATCCTCTTCATTCTACAAATGTCCTAGCTGAGCCTATTGTTGAAAATAATCCCCAAGTACTTGTACTCCTCAACAATCTCCAGAGAGCTTCCCTTAAAAATAAAGTTGACAAGCTACTTTTTCCTTTTCAAGGAAAAAATCATTACTTTGGTCTTGCTAGTGTTCACTTGCATCCCCACTTCACAACAGAAGAGCTCCAACTCCTTTAGATGTTCTCTCAACCCATTGGCAGATTTGGCAACCAGGATAAGGTGATCAGCATACAAAAGTAACTTCACCACAAAACTCGCCAGCTAAATACATTCCCCTTCTGTGTTGTTTAACCATTCTTCTAGCTTGTCAATATATAAGCCAAATAAGGTGGGAGAAAGGGGATAGCCCTGCTTAACCCCAATATCATTGCCAAAACACTCCGACATACCCTCTTTAGTTCTAATTTTAGCTCTAACCTTCTCATAAAGCTTGTGAATAGCAGCCCTGTACTGGAAAGACTTGTATGAGGAATGTGACCCTTTTGATGAGTATTATTCTCAAGTGTTCCCTCGAGTACAAGCAATCAGAGACTTGTCTACTCAAACGTTGTTGTCTGAAAATATCCTGACAGGAGATAGATTGCACAAAGCAATAACATGGTATCAGTAGATAAAACTAAGAAAGGAGGTTTTTGACAGTATCAGGGAAGCCTACAAGGTGGCAAATGACAATATTTTATCCCTCATCTATGAAATAAATGATTCTCTGAAAGATTGCCTTGTAATGGCCTGCGATGATCTAGCACCATACGATGTGAAGGGATGTAAAGATAAATTGCATAAAATAGTTTTTGAGGATACTGAGTTGGATGTTGAAGGCAGACTGGACAGAGTCAGTGGCCTTCAAAATGATTTCATCACATTTCATAAAGGAAGAAAGGACATTGAAAAGTTGTACATTCAATATGGTCAGGAGCTGGAAATGTTCAAATATTGGGTGAATGATATCAAAACCCCAGACCCCACAGATATCAATCCAGCGTTGTTAGCTTGGGTCAGCTACCGCAACAAGATGGCAGAAGAAGACAAAGTAGATTTGGATGAAGAACATTAGCATATTTTTTAATATTTTGAAATATAATCCCATCACTTATGTATATTCCTATATTTGGAGGGTCATGTGATGCTATTTTGTCCTTATTATGCCTTGTAAATGATCTTTTCTATATATATATTCAAATGGGTAGTCAAATTATCTAGGTTCAATGTATCTGGAGGTCCTTTTTTGTCCTTTTCATAAGAGACAAAATGTATTCCGAGATTGTGATGAGCTATTGTAAATGCATTTAATGATGTTGAATCTAGACCGTCGGTGTCGAGTTAATCTCCACCGTTCATTTTAAAACTTAGTATGGCACCTCTCCTATATAAAGGGATGCCCTCTTTCTTATTTGTAAGACTCTTGATGTTGAATTGTTGACGCTCTCACATTTGAAGTTAATACAAAGCAAGTTTCTACAGTTTTCCTAAGAATTTGTCCATTGTGTTACTTGTTTGGTTTCATGGTTCACTTCTTGATCTCCATTAGTTAGTTAGTTGTTCTTTTGCAATGTTGATGATTTGTTAAAGGTATCTGATGAATGTTCTAAGTCCATACTTTTAGTTGCTTGCTGATTCAAAGTGACTGTGCAAAGTTAGCCTAGGCTGATCATTTTGTGCTAAGTTCAATTGTATTTCATAAGTTAAATTACACCATTACTTGGGTATCTGATGAATGAGTGTGATCTGAAAATATTTAAGTCTCCATTGAAGATACCATCATTTTCTGCAGTGCTGTAACATCCATTTGGTTTGGTAACTCAGAAAACTGGTTAAATTTCAGAACATTTGTCTACCTACAGTAGTATCCAGATTGTGAATGTCACTTAGGAATTCTCTAAAACCCTATCTCCTTTTGCATTTTCTTTAAAAACAACAGTTAGTTTAGGTTCTCAGCAGCATTTTACATTGTCTTATTAGCTGAAATCATAAAAGGGTTTGCATGAGTTGCTATCCAAATTGTTCAAATCTGTAAATTGCATGTAAGACCCCTTGTAGGAACAACTAGTACATTCCAACTGAGAGATTCCAAGAAAGCTAAGACCTAGCTATAGAAACCTTGGAGTAGTCTTACCTAGGGTAGGATACTTTTTAAGAGAGGTGTGATACCATCAATCATACATGCGTTGTTGTGTGCTAAAACACCCATCAACAGAATTGGCACTAGGAGGGTTGAACCAAGCTAAAATCACCTCTACAAATTAGCAAGTCTGGGGACCAAATAGAGACACACTAGATCCAACTCAGCTGGAGAAGAGTTGTTGTCATTGATAGAATTCAGATGAACAAGAAGGGATCAAGGAATACCTAGGGCACCAAGAGCTCAATCAACCCTAAGAAACGTAGTAGCAGTCCCAATCAATCCTCCGATCATGGCTTCTTCGTGGGAAATAACTAGTCCCCATTCCAGTTTAATGACTATCATGATATGCCAAAGAACCCCGACAAGTTTTGCTCCAAGTTTAGAGTAAATGATCCAGATAGGACTGTAGATGAGCATATCAAAATCTTTGAAAGTAACATGTTTATGCTTTAGGTACAACACGAAGATGTGGTCTGCCAATTATTTCCTTACTCTTTGTAGGATGAGGCTTACTATTGGTTTGCCAATCTTCCTTTAGCCTCCATGTGCATGTAGTTAGCTTTGAAAATTGCCTTCTTGGATTGCTTTCAGATGCCAACTACCCCAGCAGATCTCTATATGTCTTTTGTGGAAATTCAGCGAGGCGAAGGTGAGTTGATAAGCTCTTTTAATAAGAGATTCCAAAAGGCTTTTAGTCATTTGCAAGCTCCTTATTCCATAGGTCAAACTATAGCCCTGCCAATTTATTATGCATCCTTGGATAGACTCACCTCTATGTTTGTAAGAAGGGCTAACCCACCCCCATCTAATCTTGCTCAAGCATACACTGAAGCTGTCGATGTGAACACTCAACTAGGAAAAATATCCATAGGTCCGTTAAACCATATGGGTCCAGTAGCAATGCCTAACCAAATACCCATGATTAACCAAGCCTTAGCTAACCATTCCCCTGTAATGAACCCTGTTCCAACTCCCACTGCAACACATGCTTTGGTAGTTCACCTAGGAAACCCAGTAGCTGAATTGCCCCTAGCCCAAATGCCCTTTCTTCAATCTACTGAAAAAACTAAGATAAGATATTGTAGAGATGACATTAGAGAGTTAGCCGAGAAGATGAAGAAGCTCACTCTAGGGATCACCCACCTAAGGAATCAAAACACATATCTGCAGCAGAGGAATCAAAATTAGAATCAATATCAGAATCAGAATTTTCAGCAATGATCAAATCAGTCTTGGAATACTAGGCCCAACAATGGAGGAGTACCGTCACCATTGGAAAATCAAAACAACGATACCCATCCACCTGGCCGTATGATGTTGTCAGAAGCAGCACTATCCACATGGTATAGATTACATAATACCAATGCTCATTCTGAATTAGACTGTCCAAAATTTTAGATAGTGTCCAGCATCTTCTAGATGGAGATCCAAAATGCTGAAACATAGGAGAATCCATCAACAGGATATGAGCTTGTGCCATCTCAAAGGTATGATACTGCTCTGGTTCTTAATAGTTACACATTTTCATTTCAAGACGATAACCAGCCTGAGGAAGAAGAATTAGATGAAGTAAATGATTATCAACAATACAACAAGACCCCATATAACTTAAGGAGTAGCAAACCCAAGGGGCCTTTTACCACTTCCATTCCTCTGAATAACTATTAGATCCCAACAGACCCAAAAGCCTCCAATAATCCCAAACCCCCAAAGGCCACACCTCAGTCAATGCACCAGGGGGCTACTACTGAAACTTCTCAATGATCTGATGTAGCAAAGATGGGGCAGTATATTGCAAAGGAGTTCAAGAAAATGAAAGTTAGTTTGTCTATCTATGAGTTGCTTAAAGTGCCTGAGGTTAGGACATCCTTCTTTCAAGACATGGGGGCCAACATTAAAATAGATTCTCCTCAGAAAAAAATCCCATAAAAGATAACACTTCTAAAGGTAAGGAAAGGGTTCATGTGATGGATGCTGAAGAGAAGATGACATTGTATAAAGATAAGAGGGAGAGTCCTCCTTTCCTCTTAACACTCTAAATATTTGGGAAGAATCTTCACAACTGTCTGGTGGATTCGGGGACTTCTACTAATGTGATGCCTCTATTAGTCTACAAGGCACTAGGTCTCACTCTAGCCAAGTCTACCAGGAAAGTTATACAGTTAGATAAGACTAAAGTGAATGTGATGGGTGAATTGAATAGGATACATATGCAGCTGGCCTCTGATCCCAGAGTACAATAATACATAGATATTTAGGTGGTAGATATTCTAGATCAGTATGGCATGCTCTTAAGTCGGGACTAGTCTAGAACTTTGAACAGTTACATGGGAATAGACTTTTCCTGCATGTGGTTGCCATGGAAGGGATTAGCGAATCAAATTCACATCAAAAGAGAGCCCAAAATGAAGCATATGATTACAGAGTATAATCAAACTTACAAAATCTTGTTTTCAGAAGTGGATTTGGGAGTCTACCTCCCCCATGCTAAGCAAGCAGAGGAGATTCTTATGCTAAGATGCAACAGATTTCTTGATCCTCCACTTGTAGAGAAGCCAGAAAGTATAGAAGCATATGTGCAATCAGACTCAGGGAACTCCTCAAAAGATGATGAGCCAAGGATATTTGAAGGGTTTTGAGATTTTGTAGCTAAATTCATAAGTGACAAGTGGTTGTAGGAAAGCAAATTCAGATGGAAGAATTACTGTTACCAAATTGGTGCCGCATCCATGATGCATTTCATTCTAAGTTTACATGTTTACTTTGTCAAGAAGCAGTGGAGCAAGTGCAGAGACACTTGAAAATTCCCATAGCTCCAAAGGAAGATCCAAATGTCACAAAGAAGGTGGAGATAGAACCTCAGTTAAATGGGAAAAGACCAATAAGACAAGATGATAGCAATAAAGATTTTTGCCTCTGGATTTTAAGGTTTAATGGATCTAGGTGTAGACAAGGATCTAGGGCAGGTTTTAAATTGATCAATCCCACTGGAAGTTCGTATTTGGCATCACACAGATTATAGTTTCCTTGCTCAAATAATGTGATAGAATATGAAGCTTTAGTGCAAGGGTTGTTGATGGCCCTTCAGAATAAAGTCCAGGTTATTCAAGTATTTAGTGATTCAGAACTGGTCATCAAGCAAGTGAAAAAGCAATACTCCTACAATGATAAGAGATTGAATAGATACATAAATCAATTGTGGGATATGATCGACTGCTTTGATTGTTTCAATATCCAACTTATCCCATGAAGACAAAATCACGTTGCAGATGCTTTTGCACAAACTGCAAGCACACTGGAACCAATAGCTATGTTAGGCTTAAAAAAATTTACTATCAAGTTTATTGCCACCCTATCAGTACCAGATAATGTCACAAATTTTTAGGTTTTTGAGGATAACAGACACATAATTGATTTCCTAACCTCATTAGATGTCTTCATTGCCCAAATAATAGATGAGGAAGAAGTGAAGCCTACTGAAATGGACTTGGAAGGAGTTCTAAATTTAAAGACTAATACGATTCCACAAGGAATGGTAGAATTGGAGTGGTTGTTTGACTCAGACAAGCTTGGAACCCAGAGAAAAGAGGGAGAATCCCCTGGAGGGCAATGTGATCCTTTCAATCTAAGGATAGTGGAAGAAGTTAAGAACGTGTTCATTGGAAAGGCCAGTACTGAAGAAGGAAAAGCAGGCATCATCAATGTACTCAGAGATTATCATGAGGTCATAGCATGGATTTATGAAGACCTTAAAACATATGACACTTCAATCATTACCCATACCATACAACTCAAACCAGGGGTGAAGCCATTCAGACAGAGACAGCAGTCAATGAATGCCTTGCTAGAGCTTATAATCTTTAAAGAAGTACAATAATTGTTGTCCTCAAGAATAATATTCCATGTTAGACATTCAACCTGGGTAGCAAACTTAGTCCCAGTCTGAAAGAAAAATGGAGAAATCAGACTTTGTGTCTATTGCAAATATGTGCCTAATCAGTGTTGTCATTGATGTCAACATATCCTTGTTGCCATTAGTGTCAAATGTATCCTATTTTGTTGCTTGTTTAGAAGACTAGAATGTTGAGGATATCAAGAAAATTAATGAAGATCAATGTATGTGGACCATATGACTGTGTAGATGATTGTCTGAAGTAGCTCTGGTTAAGTTTTGAGAGGTCTGCATGAAGATTTGAAGAAGCTATGGCCATCTGAGTAGAACTGGGTTTTGTTGTGTTCAAAAGAGACAAAGTGATAGTAAATTGGTCTAGATTACTCCGCATTGAAATATTATGATCTGCGATTCTAGAGGCATGTTTGGGAAGTCAGTGTGTATCATCAACTCAAGTGGTTCATGGTTTGGAGGTCCGCAAACAATCTTTCTAGTGTGACAGTCATGGAAGACAATGTTATTGAGGTTCCAGAAGAAGATGCAAGTGATTCTATTGATTTAAAGTAGTGCGGATGTTATTACTGAATTCATTGTGCTTGTGGAGGTCTCTAGATCGTGTACCTACTGTGTTGGAGGTCCGCATTGAAGATTGAGCTCATTGTTGAAGATTTTCTTCTTAGTGTTGTTCTTCCCAATCTTGGCTGACTGGATGATTCTAGCATGTTACGGATGATCTAAGAGCAATTCTATGGAGCGTGCCATGTTGATCAAGGAAGATTTGAGTCCCAGTTATGTTTGGCTGATAGCTTAGTGATTTGCATTAAGTCAGATACTTGTAGTACTGACCTTGATGATGAAGCATATAAAGGCATGTAGTTGAGTTGTTGAAAATCATCCTTGTGCTAAATAATCAAATCCCAAGAAAGGATCAGAGGCAGAGAAGAGAAGAGGAGCAGAGGAATAAGAATAGTAAAAGATGAAGTGATAGTAAAGAAGTATTTGGGAGAAGAGCAGAAGTTTTGTGAGCATTCAATGAAATTGAACTAGGCATCAAGAAGATGTTATTTCTCATTTATTTCCTTCTGTATTAAACATAAATTTATGTAGGTAGTGAGTCTCTTTTGAGCAGTGAGCTCTGGGCAGTGTGCCCGAAGGCAAGTGCCCGAAGGCAAGTGCCTTCCCATTTTTAAGTACATTTAACAAGGTATGAATCTTGTGGGTTAACCCCCACCATGGTTTTCCCTTAACTGGGTTTCCATGTTAAAAATCTTGGTTTCAATTGTTTTAATTATGTTTTTGCTCATGTGTTATTGTTTCATGCTTTAATGTTTACATCATTAATCTGTTTGTCAGTTGTGAAAGAAGATTAAAATGAAGAAAAGGTTAATATTGAGGGACAACTGATTCACCCCCTCTCAGTTGTCTGGCCTAATTCCAACAATTAGTATCAGAGTCAAGTTCCTCTAATAGAATCTTGACTGCTTGAGGAGATCCAGAATGTCGACTTACAAGAAAGACAGTCCGAGATTTGAATGAACAAATTACACTTTATGGAAGATGCGCATGCAGTGTCATTTACAATGTATGGGTGATGCCTACTGGTTGATAACCAAGGATGAGTATAAGATTCCAAAAAAAGGTCCTACAACTCCAAATGAAATCAAAGATGCTAAGAACAACATTTGAGTTAAAGAAGCCTTGTTGAGTTCCCTGTCTGATACAGAAATGACAAATGTATTGGAATTGAAAACCATGCATGAAATCTAGTAGAAGTTGGAAACCCTGCATGAAGGTGATGAACATGTCAAATGTGCCAAGATACAAGGCCTGAAGGGTAGATATGAAAGCTTAAGGATGAGTGAAGATGAAAATATTACATCCTACATGCTAAAAGTGAATGAACTTGTGAGTGGTATAAGGTGTGCTGGTGGAAAATTGGAAGAATCTGAAATTGTTGCCAAAGTGCTCAGGTCCTTACCTCTGGCCTATAAGCACAGAGTTGATGCCATTGAAGAAATTAGAACTGTGACAACTATTACAAGGGATCAGTTGGTTGGTAAGCTTTTAGCATTTGAAATGAGTGATTTTGGTGATTCTCTTCATAAGTCTGAATCTGCATTTAAGGCCAGTATTCATGGAAAACAAAAATATGATCCAGGTGAAAGCTCTTCAAGAAGATCTAACAGATTCGATAGGACAAGGAAGGATCTTGAAGGTGATGAAACTGAGTTCGATGAACTTGAAACCCTTTTTGCCAAAAGATCGCCAAGAGGATCCACTAAGTATGAAGGAAAGTTGCCATTCAAATGTTTTGCTTGTAATAAGATTGGTCATTTTGCCTCAAGGTGTCCGGAGAGGGGTTCAAGGCCAAACCTTAATAGACCTAGAGTTTAGAAGAAATGCTACTATGTCCAAGAAGCTGGTGAAGAAGGAGTCACAGATGATGAATCTGATCATGGAGGTTCCACTAAAAATGATTGGGTATTCATTGCTATTAAAGAAGAAGATCTAATACCTACTAAATCTATTGGCTACGCAAATGTGGAAAGTGCCTTGGTTGTTCAAGTTGTAGAAAAAGATGAATGGCTAATTGATAGTGGATGTTCTCATCATATGATTGGTGATAAAAGTAAGTTTGTAAGCTTTGAAAAATATGAAGGTGGAATTGTGAAATTTGGAGACAACTCAGCTGGTAGAATCTATGGCTGAGGATCCATCTCTTTTGATGGTAAGAATAATACTAATGATGTTCTGTATGTGGAAGGATTGAAGCATAATCTTCTTAGTGTTGGACAGCTGGTTGACAAGGGTTATGATCTCCGATTCAAAGATGGAAAATGTAGAATCTTGGAAAGCTCCGGAACTAAAATTGCATATGTTACACAGACTATAGGTAAAATCTTTCATTTAAGTAGTTCTGGCAAAAGTTGTTTGATTGCTCAGATTGATCAGATTTGGTTATGGCATAGGAGAATGTGTCATGTGAATTTTGATAACATTGTCAAGATAAGTTCTACTTAGGCTGTGAGAGATCTTCCAAAACTTGTGAAACCTGCTAATAGCATGTGTAGAGAATGTCAATTGGGTAAATAGAATAAAATTTCATTCAAGAGTAAAGAACAATTTTTAAGTGGACGGCTAGAACTTGTGCATACTGATCTATGTGGCCCTGCTAGAATTAGGAGTGTGCAAGGAGACAAATATTTTATGTTGTTGATTGATGATTACTCCCGGATGAAATGGGTTACCTTTTTGAAAGAAAAATTAAAATCTCTTGACAAGTTCAAGGTGTTCAAAGTTATGGTGGAAAATGAGATTGGTGAAAAAATAAAGTGTCTGAGATCTGATAGAGGTGGAGAGTTTACCTTCAGTGAGTTTGATACATTCTGTGAAAAGCATGGAATAAAAAGAAAATTATATGTTCCTAGGACTCCTCAATAAAATGGAGTCGTGGAAAGAAAGAACTGGACCATTCAAGAAGCTGCCAAGACCATGATGATGGAAGAAAATGTTCCACAAGTCTATTGGAGAGAAGTTGTGAGTACTGTTGTCTCCACTCTCAACCGGGTGCATATCAAAGGCAATTCTGGTAAGAGCCCTTATGAACTATGGTTTGGTCATCCTCCTACTATGAGATACTTCAGAGTTTTTGGTAGTAAGTGCTATATCAAAAGAGATGAGGATCTAGGCAAGTTTGAAGCAAGAAGTGATGAAGGGATATTTCTGGGTTACTCTACGCAAAGCAAGGCATACTAGTGCTTTAACAAAAGATTCAAAAAAATTGTTGAAAGTGCAAATGTTAGAGTTGATGAGAGCAAAGAAGGGCATTCCATGTCTTGCAGATATGAATTAGATGATCAAGATGAAAGTCAAACTCAAGGAAGACAAGTTCAAACCCAAACTCAAATTTAGATTGATCCGAAAAATCTAGTGACTCAAGAGGTTAGTAAATATGTTGAAGAACAAGCTCAAGAAATAGAGGTTCAAATAAATCCCAAAATTCCTAGGTATGTAAGATTGAATCATCCTGAAGATCAAATCATAGGAGATAGATATAAAGGTGTTCAAACTAGGAAAAGAATTGTTGAAGATCAAGAGGAAATTTGTTTGATTTCAAAGATTGAACCAAGTTCAGTAAGTGAAGCTTGCAATGATGAAAATTGGGTAAAAGCCATGGAAGAAGAATTAATGCAAATTGAAAAGAGTCACACTTAGGATCTTGTTCCTAGACCTAAAGATAAAAATGTGATTGGAACTAAATGGGTCTTCCGGAATAAACTAAATGAAGATGGTGAAGTTGTAAGAAACAAAGCAAGGTTGGTCTGCAAAGGATATTCTAAAGTGGAAGGAATTGATTTTGAAGAAACTTTTGCTCTAGTGGCAAGAATAGAGGCAGTCAGATTATTTCTTGCATTTGCTGTTTATAAAGATTTCAAGGTCTATCAGATGGATGTCGAGTCAGTATTCCTAAATGGAGAATTAGAAGAAGTCTACATTGAGCAACTAGAAGGATTTCAGTTGTCTGATCAGAGAGATATGGTCTGCAGGTTGAGAAAAGTATTGTATGGACTCAAACAAGCCCCAAGAGCCTGGTATGAAAGATTAGATAAGTATCTGCTAAAGCTAGGATATAGTAAAGGCACTGCTGACAGTAATCTTTACTTCAAGATTGATCATGAGCACATTCTGATTATTGAGGTATTTGTTGGTGATATCATTTTTGGTGGAAATGAGAGTATGTGCAAAACATTCGCTGATCAGATGCAAAGTGAATTTGAGATGTCCATGTTTGGTGAAATAAATTTCTTCTTAGGTTTGCAAATCATTCAGTCAGATAAAGGTGTCTTCAAATCTCAATCTAGGTATGTGAGAGAATTGTTGAAAAAGTTTGGAATGGAAGATTCAAAGCTGATGGGTACACCCATGGTAACTGGATGTAAGTTGAGTAAAGATGATGACTCCCTTAAGGCAAATCAGAAAAGGTATAGATCAATGATTGGAGGACCACTCTATCTAACTCAAACCATACCTGATATCATGAATGCAGTTGGACTTGTTACTAGATTTCAAGCTGATCCTAGAGAATCCCATGTTGTAGTAGTCAAGAGAATTTTTAGATATCTCAAAGGGACACTTGATTATGGCTTATGGTATCCAAAGGATAATGACTTCACTCTTCATGCATATACAAATGCTGACTGAGTAGGAGATATGGATGATAGATAAAGTACTAGTGGTGGTGCATTCTTCTTGGGAAGTAGATTGGTTTCTTGGTTGAGCAAAAAGTAAGAGGCAATATCCTTATCTACAGCAGAGGCAGAGTATATAGCAGTAGTAAACAATTGTACTCAAGTTCTGTTGATGAAGCAAATGCTAAAGGACATCAGAATTGTGTTTGAGGAGCCTATCACAATCTTCTGTGATAATTCAAGTGCAATAAGTATCTCAAAGAATCTGGGGTTGCATTCAAAGACAAAGCACATATCAATCAAGTTTCACTTTTTGAGAGATAAGGTTAATGAGAATGAAGTCAGATTGGAGTTTGTTTCTTCAAAGGATCAAATTGTGGATATTTTCACCAAGCCTCTACCCAAGGATACTTTTGAGTATCTTAGAGAGAAGTTAGGGGTTATTAACCCTCCTAATCAGAACTAAGATGCACTATGGTGCATCAGTCCGGTGGAATTCACAGTCATATCTTGTGCTACAGATTGATGTTAAGGAGATACCACTCAGGGAGAGTAGTTAGTATGCAAATTTTGAGATCAGTCTGAAACAAAAAGGGGAAGAAAAGATTGCAAATATGTGCCATTTTCCATTGATGTCAAAGGGGGAGAGAAGTCATGTAAAAAACTAGTTGCTGATGAAAGGAGGAGCAGTGAAGAAAGTAGTTGCAGAAGTGATAAGAGAAAGGGGGAGAAGTTCTTATCTTGATGGTTGAATCCATTTTTCATATCATATGTTGCCATCAATGATAAAGGGGGAGATTGTTGCAAATATGTGCCTAATCGGTGTTGTCATTGATGTTAACATATTCTTGTTTCCATTAGTGTCAACTTATCCTATTTTTTTGCTTGTTTAGAAGACTGGAACGTTGAGGATATTGAGAAAATTAATGAAGATCAATTTATGTGGACCATATGACTATGTAGAGGATTGTCTGAAGTAGTTCTAGTTAATTTTTGAGAGGTCAGCATGAAGATTTGAAGAAGCTATTGCCAACTGGGTAGAATTGGGTTTTGTTGTGTTCAGAAGAGACAGAGTGATAGTAAATTGGTCTGGATTTCTCTGCATTGAAATATTATGATCTGTGGTTCTAGAGGCATGTTTGGGAAGTTAGTGTGTATCATCAACTCAAGTGGTTCATGGTTTGGAGGTCTACAAGTAATCTTTCTAGTGTGATAGTCATGGCAGACAATGTTATTGAGGTTCTAGAAGAAGATGCAAGTGATTCTGTTGATTCAAAGTAGTCCGGATATTATTTCTAAATTTATTGTGCTTGTGGAGGTCTCTAGATCATGTGCCTATTGTGTTGGAGGTCCACATTGAAGATTGAGCTCATTATTGAAGACTTTCTTCTTGGTGTTGCTATTCTTCCCAGTCTTGGCTAACCGGATGATTCTAGCATGTTGCGGATGATCTAAGAGCAATTCTATGGAGAGTGGCATGTTGATCAAGGAAGATTTGAGTACTAGTTATGTTTGGCCAATAGCTTAGTGATTCGCATTAAGTTAGATACTTGTAGTTCAGACCTTGATGATGAAGCATATAAAGGCATGTAGTTGAGTTGTTGAAAATCATCCTTGTGCGAAATAATAAAATCCCAAGAAAGGATCAGAGGTAGAGCAGAGAAGAGGAGTAGAGGAACAAGAATAGTAAAAGATGAAGTGATAGTAAAGAAGTATTTGGGAGAAGAGTAGAATTTTTGTGAGCATTCAATGAAACAAAACCAGGCATGAAGAAGATGCTATTTCTCAATTATTTCCTTCTATATTAAACATAAATTTCTATAGGCAGTGAGCCTCTTTTGAGTAGTGAGCTCTGGGCTGTAACAACACTACCCAAATCCAACTAAGTAAATCAATTATGTACAGAAATATCAAATGTAACATCTTATGGGGTCAACATGAAGATGAACAACAAGATGTAATCATTCTATTTCATATGTTAATTTTCAACATATATGAGCATTACACTTCATAAGGACAACTCTTCTATCAAATAGAACTATAACAATTACCAGGAACCTTACTACAAGATATTATTTTCCAAAGCATGTATCAAAAGTAAAGAAAGTGACTCTACTAGTTCATAATTACTCAAGCGGTATCATAATGTTCCTACATCATTATCACCAACCATCAAAAATCAAGTACATGAACACTACTGAGTTCATCTTTGGTCATATATTAAATCAACATGAACTTAATATCATGAATTCATCATGAATTAAATTCAATACTTTCCAGGAAATTTTATATAATAAAATATATTGAAGATAAAATACATATCTTTGGTTCCATGAAGATTTATAGGTGTCCGCGACATCTTGATGGATTCCTCATTCTAGCTCCCTTCTTCGTACACCTGAAGATAAGAGAGCATCATAGAAGTGACATCCACCTTACCACGAAGCCATGCTTCCCCGTGTTACCCACACAAGCAGCCCGACCCATCTCGAGGAGACTAGATTCCTCAAGGTTGCCATACATGACCATGAATTTAACCATGCATTTTCTACCCATTTCTCGGCAAACATATAGAAAGCAACTATAAATTCAAATGGTATTCATAATTCCAATCCTTCGGAAAACTTTCCGCTTGGAATCTACCAAACAGTCATGTATGTTGGCTTAAGATAATTTAACCTTTTAAACTAGGTTATTTTGGTCCAAGTAAACTCTTCCATTTAAAATAAATCCCATTATTTGTTTTAAATACATAGTATTATGTCAAAAAAAAGCACCTTAGCTAGTAGAGTTAATCCTTTCTTTTACTTTGTTTAATACATTTTCTAAAAAAAGAGGTTTTACCCTTTCATTTTGCTTTAAGTAAAACCCTCTGCATATTCTATTTAAATAAATAACATTTACCTTTTATAATGCTTTTAAGTAAAACCCTCTTCATATTGCATTTCAGTTAAACATTTACCCTATACTAATGTATTTAAATAAAAGGTAATTGTTTCCCTCTAAGTGACGCATTCAGGTAAATAAAGCTTTTTGCCTAGTTTTAAAAATATTCTTCCTCTTTTATTAAAATAAGTATTATTAAAAGCTATATAATTATTTAAAGGTATGATTTATTTTATTAACAATAATCTTCCTTTTGTTGCAGCTGTATGAGATTTTCAAAATAAACTACAGCAGCTGGGTGATACTTCTATCATCATATTTTTTCTATAACAAAAACAAGTTTTCTTGAATAAATTTTATGTTGCCCACTTAGATGCCTCAAATAGAGGCAACTATAACAGAGAATGCCTCTCATTCTTTTAACTCTTTTTTTTAAAAAACTTTCAGCATATCTTTGCTGTACATTTTTTTGTCTACAGCTGCTCAATATGTAAGAGATTTATTGGTTATGCATTCATAAATCCTAGCCAATATATTTAAACTTTTATAGTTTTAGCTATAATTAAATTTGAGCTAAGTTTCAATTTATTTGTTAGTCATAGGTTTTCCATCTAGTAAAATAAAGAAATAGAATGCTTCAGCTTGCCTTAAAGGAGGAAATTTATAGCAGTGTTATTGAATGATTTGTTTCAGAATTTAGAAGAAATAAACAAATTTGAGGCAAAGTCTTATTTGCACAGCACATTTTAAAACAAAATCAAGTATAGAAATGATTTTCTATTACATTCATAACCATGCAATGCTCAGATAAATTCAGATTTCCATACCTTTAAACCACCAAAAACAAGATTGTTTTGTCTGTGCCTATCCTCCTTCCTACTTCCTCCTTTTTCTTCCTTTTTCCCCCGACACATTCTAATTTTTTTTATATAGATCAATCCCCACTCCTTCCAGGTGTCTTATTTCATGAGAAAATTTTTCCAAGTCAACCTGTTAAAATTTCCTAAATCCTCCGCTTAACACTTCATAAAGTTTTGGTTGCCATATGTCTCTTTTCAGCAGATGTTGGCACGGTAGAGAGAAAGGTATTATTTATTTATTTGGTGTCAAGGAAAAAAATATTTATCATTTAAAATAACTCTCTCTCTATTTTATTTAAAAAAACATTACTTGTGGCAATAAAATATTCTAGTAGATTATTTCCATCAAGACGCAAGATAAAATTTATATAAATATACTTCTTTCGGTCAAGAAAGCATTATTTAAATTTTATTTACAAAGAGTGATTTCTCCATCCAAGTTTTATTTAATTTCTTAAATTAAAATGATGGGGTAATTTATTTATGTTTATTTAAACATTATTCATTATTCCATGTATAATGCACATATGTATAAATGCTATATATGTACTTAGGTATAAATAATTACAGTATATGTGTGCATACTTGTATATATGTATATATATCTGTATGTATCATGTATAAACATATGCAATATATACTCATAATTAGTTTACTTAAGTGCATATATGCATGTATACGTATATGTCTTATATGTGTTCATATTCCAAAAGTATACACACACACACACACACACATATATATTTCTTGAGTTATTAACAAAGCACTGAAACAAAACAATTTGAGACACAACTAACTACTATCCCACCCTATATGAAATTGTGAAGATGATTAATGTGTGTGTGCAGAGGTCATGCAGGCGACCTTGAGAGAAATCTAGATTCCTCTCTTCTATGATACTCTCCCATTCATTTAGAAGTAAAAGTTCCTGTCGCACTCAAACACCATGCTGTGGTTAGTTCATCATGGACAATTTTCATATATAAAATAATATTCAAATATGATCATAACATAGTATAAAATTAACTCCATTAATAATATAAAATCAACTCTATTGGTAATCATAATGAATAAAACATAACCACTCTAATGGCTAGATTATCATATATCTCTAATCTAAATGAACATACATGTCTATACAAATTTTGGGCTAACAGTACTATTTATGCATCATATGTACTATATTTACAAGTCTATATCCATAATATTGTGTCATGTAACAAAAAGAAAACTATCTGTATCCAATAATACTATATCATGAACAAAAGAAAACTATATGTATCCAATAATATTGTATCATGAACAAAAGAAAACTATCTATATCCAATAATACTGTATCATGGGGAAAAAATGGGCTATGACATCCCTCCCCTCTAAAAATTGACAAAGCCCCGATGATATCCAAGGTGTATATAACAAAAACTTAGAAAAGATGTGGAAAGAGTTGTTGCATTTCTGCAGTGTCCTCCCAAGTAGCACTATCTATAGAAAACCGATCCCATTGCACCTTGCATTGGGATACTTCTTGATTGCACAATATAATCTTGCGCTACTCTAGGATTCACAGGGACTCTACCTACACCACCCCCGAATCCTAAACCTACAAAGCATGCCAATCCAAAATGTGAGTGGCATCAGGGTGATATGGTTTTAACAAAGAAACATGAAAGACATCATGCAACTGAGAGAGATGGTGGTAAGGCCAATTTATAAGCCACAAGATTTATTATATCTAGAACATCAAAGGGTCCCACATATCTAGGGGCCAACTTGGTGGATTTGCCAAAAGATATTGAACTTTAATGTAGTTTAACTTTGAGAAATACTTTGTCTCCTACTACAAATTGATAAAAACTTTTGTTTTTATCCACATAGATTTTCTGTCTGTCAGAAGCCTCCTTCGATCGTTCCCTAATTAGTTTCATTTGCTGCTCCATTTCCTTGAGCATTTCAAGCCCAATTACTATTATGTCTTCTACTTTATCCCAACTGATAGGGGTTCGGTATTTCCTGCCATAAAGAGCTTCAAATGGAGCCATTCCTAAGGAAGATTGGTGTGATTTATTGTAAGAAAATTCAACTAATGGAAGATATTCTTCCCATTTGCTCTATTGGTCCATACAGTACATGCGGAGCAAATTTTCAACAATTTGATTGACTCGCTCAGTTTGACCATCTGTTTGGGGGTGGTATGCTGAGCTAAAATTAAGTCAGGTGCCTAAAGCAGCATGCAAGGTTTTCCAAAACCTTGATGTCATTCTTACATCCCTGTCAGAAATAATGGTTTCTGGCACTACATGAAGTCTAAATATTTCTTGTACAAATCTTTTGGCTAAAGTTAATGATCCATCTGATAGATTTCTAGGTATGAAGTGGGCTACCTTTGTTAATTTATCAATTACCACTAGAATGACATCGTGTTTAGATTTAGACATAGGTAACCCTTGTATAAAATCCATACTGATTACCTGCCATTTTTTTTTCTAGTATATCGTGTGGGTATAAATTTTCTGTTGGATGAATATGTTCTGCCTTAACCTGCTAGCATTCCAAACATCTGGCTACGTATTCTGTTACTTCTCTTTTCATACCAGGCCAAAAGTAGAGGGGTTTTAGATCAGCTAAAAGTTTTTTTACCCCAGGATGACCTGAATCTGGGGCATTATGAGCTTCCTCAAGTACTTTTGATCTTAAATCACCATGATTTGGAACATACATTCTGTTATCAAATCTAAGTAGCCCATCCTGTTCTAGTTTGTAGCTCTCAAGCTGTTGATAAGGTTCCTTTTCTAGAGTTCTTTTAACCTTAGTATAGAACTCATCATCTTGGAGTTGTTCTAACACTTGCCCCCTAAAAGTGGAGTGGAAAACTGTAATTATCATAATATGCTTCCTCATACTTAGAGCATCTACTACCCTATTTTCCTTTCCTTTGATATAGTCAATATCAAAGTCATATTCACTAAGAAATTCAAGCCATCTTCTCTGACGTGCATTTAAATTGGGTTGTGTGAAGATGTACTTTAGTCCTAAGTGATCAATTTTTAACTCAAATGGTTTCCCAATTAAATAGTGCCTCCACATTTGTAGAGTATGCACTATTGCAGCCAATTCTAGATCATGAGCAGCGTAATTAACTTCATAGGTCTTTAACTTTTAGGATTCATAGGCTACAACTAAACCATTTTGCATAAGGACCCCACCTAAACCATCCCCTGATGCATCTGTTATAACTAAGAACCTCCCATTTGGAGCAGTAGTGAGTTTATGTTTCAGGATTTGGAAGGCTTCTTCACATTTCCTCATCCATTCAAATTTCTTTCCCTTTTTCTATAAGGTAGTGATAGGGTTTGCTATCTTTGAGAACCCTTCAACAAACTTCCTATAATATCCTGCCAAACCCATAAAACTATGGACCTCTTGAATATTAGCGGGGGTTGGCCAATTTAGGATGGCTTCAAACTTAGCTAGATCAATAGATATACCTTATGCTGAAATGATATGTCCCAAGTAGTGTACTTTCTTCTGATAGAAGGAACATTTAGATAATTTTCCAAAGAGATGGTGTTTTCTTAAGTGATACAAGACTAACCTCAAATGTCGTTCATGTTCTTCCTCACTTTTGGAATAAATAAGAATGTCATCAATAAAGACTATGACAAAATCATCCAGGTAGTCTCTGAACACACTATTCATTAGGTTCATGAAGGTTGCAGGTGCATTAGTAAGGCCAAAAGAAAGTACTATGAACTCGTAATGTCCATAACGAGTTCTAAAGGTTGTTTTATGTATATCTTCCTCTTTAATTCTCAATTGGTGGTATCCTGATCTCAAGTTAATTTTTGAGAATACAGTTGCACCTCTCATTTGGTAAAAAAGTTCACTGATTCTTGACAATGGATACCTGTTCTTAATAGTCACTTTATTGATCATTCTATAATCGATACACATGCGAAGAGTACCATATTTCTTCTTGAAAAAAAGTACAGGTGCTCCCCATGGTGACACACTTGGTCGAATCAGACCTTTATCGAGCAATTCTTCAAGCTAAACCTCCATCACATATAATTCTGAAGTAGTCATCTTATAAGGTGCTTTTGATTGAGGTTGAGTACCTGGTAGGAGCTCAATAGAAAAGTCAAATTCTCTTTTTAGAGGAAGACCAGGTAATTCCTTAGGAAATACATCTCAAAATTCCTGGAGTACTGGAAACTCATCAAGAGGAGATTCTTTTCCTTCTTCCATATCCTCTATATGGATAGCATATAGGGTACATCCTTTCCTCTAAGCTCTTTTTATTTGCATGGCTGAAATCTGTCTAAGGCTTATGTCCCTTTGAATGCCATATAATTGAGTCAGGTTCCCATAGTCGTCTCTATAATTTATAGTCTTCTCAAAATAATTTACAATAGCTTTATGTTGGGTTAGCTAATTTATTCCCAGAATCATATCATATGATCCTAACAAAGCTACATAGAGGTTGACTTGAGTTACAATATCTTGTAGGGTTAATTCATTGCAGGCCAGACATTGGTCTACCCTTCTCTCTTCTCAGTTTCCATACATTACTGTCCAGGAGTTGGCCATGTAACTGGCTCTCCTGGGCAATCTTTCCACTACTCTAGGATCAATAAAACATTCTGTGGCACCAGTGTCTATAAGTACACTAACTGAAACACCATAGATCATACCTGTCAGTTCAATAGGTGCAGCCTAGAAGTCAGCTTGTCTATTATGTACTACCGCATGAATGCGGTGTTGAATAGTTTATTGTTATTGATTTCCCTCGGTTTTGTCAGCTACTCTTTGAGGGCATTTGTTAGCATAATGCTCACCCCCGTAGTTGAAGCATCTACCCTTCGGTCCCTCTTTGGGCTTTTGGTACTTCCCTTTGTCATTATTGTCATTTATCCCTTCATTGAAGCTCCTGGGTTTGATGAAAGGTTTACTTTGTTCACCCCCTTTTACAAATTTGTTCTTATTTTTCTTATCCCTGGAATGGTTACCTTTCTGATTCTTTTGTTTGGAAGGATTGGTAGGAGCTTGATTTTGGTAGTTCTTTCCTTTTTCTTTATTTTCCCTTCTATATTTTGCAATGCTATGAAGCGTTTGCTCTTGTTTGATGGCCTTTTCAAAGGCGGCATCCATGGTCTGAGGGCCATGAAGATCTACTTTTGAGCCTATTTGGGGTCTCAATCCCAAAATGAACTTTCTTACACGAAAGCGCTCATCCTGCTGATAGAGGGGAACATATTTGAGAAGTTGAATAAACTTATCCCAATATTGTGTCACTAAGAGTTCTCCTTGTCTTAAGCTCTAGAGCTCATTCATTTTCTTGTCAAAGTAATGTTGTGGAAGCCATCTCTTCCAAAATAGTGATAAGAAAATATCCCATGTAAGGTTTTTAGATGAAAGATGCTTTTCCATTTTTGCATTATCCCACCAGGTGGCTGCTTCTTCTTTCAACTGGAAAGAAGCCCAAACTACCTTGGTTTCCTCAGAGAGGTCACGTAGTTCAAAATACCTTTTCATTTCTACTATCCAAGCTTCAGCGCCATCCCCTAAGGCTTTTCCATCAAACTTTGGGGGTGATACTTTCTTCAAGTCCTTGGCCAACTCATTTTCAATTTTTGCCCTTTTGCTTCCTGGTGTGGATTCACTTTCATAGTGAGTCCGTTCAGATTGTTTTTCTTTGTTTACTGATGTTTCCTGTTGTTCATTTTGGTTTGGCATGGATCTCGTGGCCCTAACTTCATGTTCTAGGGCATTCATCCTAGCCCTTGTGTTTGTTAGCATAGCTAGAATTTGATCAAGTTTGTCTCCTTTAATCCTGACTTCATTTTGGTTTTCATTGTAGGGAGGTTCCATTATTGAAAATTCCTGTAAAATTTATAAGTCATATTAGAATCAAGTAGACACATTAGGCTCCAGAGTTTAACCTGCAGCTCTGATACCATATGTAACAACACTATCCAAATCCAACTAAGTAAATCAATTATGTATAGAAATATCAGATGTAACATCTTATGGGGTCAACATGAAGATGAACAACAAGATGTAATCGTTCTATTTCATATGTTAATTTTCAACATATATGAGCATTATACTTCATAAGGACAACTCTTCTATCAAATAGAACTATAACAATTACTAGGAAGCTTAATACAAGCTATTATTTTCCAAAGCATGTATCAAAAGTAAAGAAAGTGACTTTACTAGTTCATAATTACTCAAGCGGTATCATAATGTTCCTACATCATTATCACCAACCATCAAAAATCAAGTACATGAACACTACTGAGTTCATCTTTGGTCATATATTAAATCAACATGAACTTAATATCATGAATTCATCATGAGTTAAATTCAATACTTTCCTTGAAATTTTATATAATAAAATATATTGAAGATAAAATACATATCTTTGGTTCCATGAAGACTTATAGGTGTCTGCGGCATCTCGATGGATTCCTCATTCTATCTCCCTTCTTCGTACACCCAAAGACGAGAGAGCATCATAGAAGTGACATCCACCCTACCACGAAACCATGCTTCCCCGTGCTACCCACACAAGCATCCCAACCCGTCTCGAGGAGACTAGATTCCTTAAGGTCACCATACATGACCGTGAATTTAACCATGCATTTTGTACCCATTGCCCGGCAAACATATAGAAAGCAACTATAAATTCAGATGGTATTCATAATTCCAATCCTTCAGAAAACTTTCCGCTTGGAATCTACCAAACAGTCATGTATGTTGGCTTAAGATAATTTAACCTTTTAAACTAGGTTATTTTGGTCCAAGTAAACTCTTCCATTTAAAATAAATCCCATTATTTGTTTTAAATACATAGTATTATGTCAAAAAAAAGCACCTTAGCTAGTAGAATTAATCCTTTCTTTTACTTTGTTTAATGCATTTTTTTAAAAAAGAGGTTTTACCCTTTCATTTTGCTTCAAGTAAAACCATCTGCATATTCTATTTAAATAAATAACATTTACCTTTTATAATTCTTTTAAGTAAAACCCTCTTCATATTGCATTTCAATTAAACATTTACCCTATACTAATGTATTTAAATAAAAGGTAATTGTTTCCCTCTAAGTGACGCATTCAGGTAAGTAAATCTTTTTGCCTAGTTTAAAAAATATTCTTCCTCTTTTATTAAAATAATATTATTAAAAGCTATATAGTCATTTAAAGGTATGATTTATTTTATTAACAATAATCTTCCTTTTGTTTCAGCTGTATGAAAATAGAAATTTTCAAAATAAACTGGGTGATACTTCTATCATCATATTTTTTTTATAACAAAAACAAGTTTTCTTGAATACATTTTGTGTTGCACACTTAGACACCTCAAATGGAGGCAACTCTAACAGAGAATACCTCTCATTCTTTTAACCCTTTTTTTTTTAAACTTTCAGCATATCTTTGCTATACATTTTTTTGTCTGCAACTGCTCAGTATGTAAGAGATTTATTGGTTATGCATTGATAAATCTTAGCCAATATATTTAAACTTTTATAGTTTTAGCTATGATTAAATTTGAGCTAAGTTTCAATTTATTTGTTTGTCACAGGTTTTCCAACTATTAAAATAAAGAAACAGAATGCTTCAACTTGCCTTAACGGAGGAAATTTACAGCAGTGTTATTGAATGATTTATTTCAGAATTTGGAAGAAATAAACAAATTTGAGGCAAAGTCTTATTTACACAGGACATTTTAAAACAAAATCAAGTATAGGAATGATTTTCTATTACATTCATAACCAGGCAATGCTCAGATAAATTCAGATTTCCATACCTTTAAAACACCAAAAACAAGATTATTTTGTCTATGCATGTCCTCCTTCCTGCTTCCTCCTTTTTCTTCCTTTTTCTTTCTTCCTTTTTCCCCCGACACATTCTAATTTCTTTTTTATATAGATCAGTCCCCACTCCTTCTAGGTGTCTTATTTCATTAGAAAAATTTGCCAAGTTAACTTGTTAAAATTTCCTAAATCCTCCGCTTAACACTTCATAAAGTTTTGGTTGCCATCTGTCTCTTTTCAGCAGATGTTGGCACGGTAGAGAGAAAGGTATTATTTATTTATTTGGTGTCAATGAAAAAAATATTTATCATTTAAAATAACTCTCTCTCTCTATTTTATTTTAAAAAAATATTACTTGTGGCAATAAAATATTCTGCCAAATTATTTTCATTTAGCCGCAAGATAAAATTTATATAAATATACTCCTTCCGGTCAAGAAAGCATTATTTAAATTTTATTTACGAAGAGTGATTTCTCCATCCAAGTTTTATTTAATTTCTTAAATTAAAATGACGGGGTAATTTATTTTTTTTATTTAAACATTATTCATTATTCCATGTATAATGTACATATGTATAAATGCTATATATGTACTTAGGTATAAATAATTATGGTATATGTGTGCATACTCATATAAACATATATATATTTGTATGTAGCATGTATAAACATATGCACTATATACTCATAATTAGTTTACTTAAGTGCATATATGCATGTATACGTATATGTCTTATATGTGTTCATAAACCAAAAGTATGTGTATATATATATATGTCTTATATGTGTTCATAAACCAAAAGTATGTGTGTGTATATATATATATATATATATATATATATATATATATATATATATATATATATATATATATATATATATATATATATATATATATATATATATATATATATATATATATATATATATATATATATATATATATATCTTGAGTTATTAACAAAGCACTAAAACAAAACAATTTGAGACACAACTAACTACTATCCCACCCTATATGAAATCGTGATGATGATTAATGTGTGTGTGCAGAGCTCATGCAGGCGACCTTGAGAGGAATCTAGATTCCTCTCTTCTATGATACTCTCCCATTCATTTAGAAGTAAAAGTTCCTGTCACACTCAAACACCATGCTGTGGTTAGTTCATCATGAACAATTTTCATATATAAAATAATATTCAGATATGATCATAACATAGTATAAAATTAACTCCATTGATAATATAAAATCAACTCCATTGGTAATCATAATGAATAAAACATAACCACTCTAATGGCTAGATTATCATATATCTCTGATCTAAATGAACATACATGTCTATACAAATTTTGGGCTAACAGTACTGTTTATGCATCATATGTACTATATTTACAAGTCTGTATCCATAATATTGTGTCATGTAACAAAAAGAAAACTATTTGTATCCAATAATACTGTATCATGAGCAAAAGAAAACTATCTGTATCCAATAATATTGTATCATGGAAAAAAATGGGTATTTTAACAAGGTACGAATCTTATGGGTTAACCCCCACTGTGGTTTTCCCTTAACCGGGTTTCCACATTAAAAATCTGTGTCAAGTGTGTTAATTATGTTTCTACTCATGTGTTATTGTTTCGTTCTTTAATGTTTACATCATTAATCTATTTGTAAGTTGTGAAAGAAGATTAAAAAGAAGAAAAGGTTAATATTAAGGGACAACTGATTCACCCCCCCTCTCAATTGTCTAGCCTAATTCCTACAGTGTCGACTTCTAAAATCTGAACCGGGCATCTGAAAAAGATAACTATCCACAACCATCATTAGACGAGGTATTGCAGATTGTCAATGGATGCCAAATGATGTCCTTTCTGGATGGACATTCAGGTTACAACCAAGTGATGGTTGATTATGAGGATAGATTGAAGACATCTTTTACTTGCAAATGGGGAATCTACGCATACCACATAATGCCATTTGGGTTGATTAACATTGGCGACACATTCCAACATGCCATTGATGTAGCTTTCAAAGGACTAGTTGGGAAATGCATTATAATCTATATGGACGATCTTACGGTGTTTTCAAAGCGATGAGAAGATCATGTAGGTGACTTAAGGAAAGTGTTGCAGCGGTGCAAAGACTATGGGATCTCTAGTATAGGAGTACCTAATCCATAGTGGCCCCCATGAGGCATTTAATTTCATGTTGTGTTTAATGTCATTTTGTTGTTTCCAATAAGGTCCTAAAAGACCATTCATGTAATAAGGTCTGTTTGACCAATGTATGTTATTTTAGTTTGTATCTAGGTTTATGTTGTAAGTCCCAAGGACACTTGTCGATTTGTAATCACAAGGGTTGTTAGATAGTTAAGAGGTTGTTAGGCCGTTGAAAGTTGTTAGATCTCCCAGCCGCTTGGATTGATCTCCCAGCTGCTTGGAGTCAAGATTGGTACTACTCATGGTGAGTAGATAAATACCCCAAGATCAGATTGAATGTAATCAGTTGTAGAAAGTTGTAGTTGAGATTAGAGAGATCAAAGATCAGTGTGATTTGTAATTGAGAAACTGAGCATCTGTATGCACATTCTCTGGAAAGAATAATAAACAAGTTTTGTGTTGTGCATCTTTCTGTCATTCAAATTCATTAGATTTTCTCTATGCAATTGATTTGTTGTTTTGTGGCTGAGATGGATTCTTAATCCATTCCACTGGTTAGATTTCTTCGAAATCGGTGGAATGGTTGTACAGTGCTTTCGATTTATGTTTTCTGTTTTGTTCATTTTATGTTTGTAGGATAACGTGCAAGGTGCAGATGGATCCTAGTGCCATCATGTGCTAGGCTGGTGAAGTCTAAGATCTATGTGATTGTTGGAGAAATAGATCTGTGAAGTTACAAGGTTTGCGGAAGTTCAGATCGGCAAAGAATCGTGTTGTTTCATTGAGTATGCATTTTGTGTGTATATCACAAATGTATGTCGAATATACATTCTGTGTGTATATCACAAGATTCTGTTGAGTTAGTGTGTCACAAAACATATCAAGAACCATTGGTGTATTGTATGTTAAGATTGTATGTAATGAACATACATTGTGAAAGTACAAGTCTATCGGCATACAAAGAAGTCAACGTTTGGTCAAACCCATCGAATGCATAATTGAAATGCATGTTGCTAATGTACATCCCAAATGTACATCGGGTTTATATGCAAAGGAGGTCAATGGTCGGTTCTGTATGCATGTTGAGGAATGTATCTTTAGAATGTATGTTTCAATGTACATTGCAAATGTACATTGAGTTAGTTGCAAGGGGTGACCGCTAGCAACGGTAAAAGGAACCGGCATAGCAAGTTGAGTGTTGTATGTGCGAAGTTCATTAGTGTATCATCTTAATAAGATTTGAGTTCGTCGATGAAGGCAGTGTTGCCGATATGCAAATGATGCAAAGGACATACGTCAAAGTGAGGAATACGATCGGAGGAAAGTCATTTTGATTGGCCGATAGTGTGGTGTCTAGCTGATAGGCAAGTAAAACATAGACATACAAGGGTAATGCAGGTTAGGGTGTTTTGGATCTACATCATAGTGGTATTAGAGCTCAAGAAAAGGTCTGGGCTATTGTGTGTTTGATTCTGTCATTGAGAAGGCAGAAGTAGAAGAACTGAGAAGTAGCAGAAACAAGTTAGCAAGATGCCTTCAAAAAATGTTGGCACTGCTAGAGAATTGCAAGAGATGAAGGAAAAGCATGCTAAAGAGATGAGAGAGATGAAAGAGCTTACAGAAGCCCTTCAAGCCAGGCTTGCAGCCTTGGAGACAAATAAAAGAAGGGAAGTGGAAGAAAGTGAATTAGAAAAAGAAGAGGATGGTGAAGAATCTGAAGATGAAGATCTGAATCCTGAAGATCAGAGATTTGTAAAACTGTTAAGGGTAGTCAAGAATGACAAACCTAAGGTAAAGATTGATGTTCCAAAGTATATTGGAAGTTTAAATGAGGAAGAGTTACTTGATTGGATTGCTGCATTAGACAATCACTTTGAATGTGAGGAAGTTCCTGAGGAGCAGAAAGTAAAGATTGCAAAGACCAAATTGGGAGGTCATGCTTTGGTATGGTGGGATTACATACAGTCAAAGAGGAGAAAGCAGGGTAAGTCAAAGATTTCTTCATGGGACAAGATGGTAGCAAGAATCAAAGGTAAATTCTTACCCAAGGATTATGAAGTTCAAATGTTTAAAAAGCTTCAATTTTTAAGACAAAGGGAAATGGATGTGAAGGCATATACTGAGGAATTTTATAAATTAAGTATGAGGTCTGGTCATCATGAGAATGAGGTTGAAAAGGTTTCTAGATACTTGGCTGGTTTGAGATTGAATATACAAGATGAACTAGTTTTGGTTAACCCTAGGAGTGTAGAAGACTATTATCAAATGGCAATCAGGATTGACAAGAAGATGAAAAGGAGATAGGATAAGTCCATGAAGGGAAGAGGCAACAATATCAGGGGGAGAGGATCAGCCCCTACAACAAGACAAGCCAATGAGAACCAAGAAAAGGCTAGTAAAGGACAAAAGTAGTCTGATTTTAGAGGTGGATGGAAAGGCACAAGAGGCAGATTTGGAGGTGGTAGAGTAACAAATGTTTTCACTGGGAGATGTCATCATTGTAATGAAATTGGTCATCCAGCATTCAAATGTCCAGAAAGGCAAGGTTCATCATCAGGAGGTGATAGGAAGAATGAAAAGAGGGTTCAATTTGTGCAAGAAGAGGAGGTAGGTGAAAGTGTTAACTCTCCAATTGGGAGTGCAGCCCCAAATCAAGGTGGAGAATCATTGATGCTAAGGAGAACAAACTTGAAGACATCCAAGGACGTGCTACAAAGGAGAGTACTTTTCAAGACCAATTGCAAAAGCAAAGGTAAAATATGCAAGGTAGTGATAGATTTTGGTTCAATAGATAATATGGTATCTCAGGAAATGGTGGATAAGTTGAAACTGGAAAGGATTCCTCATCAAAATCCTTACAAAGCATCTTGGGTCAGTGATAATCAATCACTTTTGGTATATGAACAGGCATATGTTGATTTTTAGATTGGGGAATATTAGGATAGAGTTTTATGTGACATTTTTCCCATGGAATGCTATCACCTACTTTTAAGTAGGCCATGGCAATTTGATAGGAGAGCATTGTATGATGGATATGCTAATACCTATATTATCAAGAAGGATGGGAGAACTTTTGTGATGACACCATTGCAAGCAAATGCTGAAGCAACGAAGGTAGCTAAGGTCATTTTGATGGGTGAGAAAGAGTTTGTGCAGATCAATGCAGAAGGGACAAGGACAGTTGAGGATACCTCAAGGAGTAGGGTTGCTAAGGATCAAATTTTGAAGGTAATTTTAGTATTGAATGATGGAGATCAGGTGGATCAGTAGAAGGTCACAGAGCAGGTCTGCAAGCAGCCACACATTAATTGGAAAGATAAGGATGCTATCATAGTAGGGACAATTGTTTGTCCTCTAGATCCAACAAGAGTTGAAAGGCAAACATATTCTGCCATAATAGTAGTACAAGAAGCATTAACCAAGGTTTCCAATGCAGGTGTTCAGGCAAAGATGATGGTCAAAAAGAATGGCAAGCAAAGGATAGGGCATGAGTCTTTAGTTCCAAGGAAGCAGGTTGCTGTTCAGAGATCATGGGGAAAGCATGAGACAGCAAAGGCTAAAGGTGGCTCAAGACAAAGAATTAACTCATGGGGCATGAGTTCTTTTCTTAGTGGGGAGTATGGTGCAGGAGTACCTAATCCACAGTGGCCCCCATGAGGCATTTAATTTCATGTTGTGTTTAATGTCATTTTGTTGTTTCCAATAAGGTCCTAAAAGACCATTCATGTAATAAGGTCTGTTTGACTAATGCATGTTATTTTAGTTTGTATCTACGTTTATGTTGTAAGTCCCAAGGACACTTGTCAATCTGTAATCACA
Source organism: Cunninghamia lanceolata (assembly GCA_027924645.1). NCBI lineage: Eukaryota > Viridiplantae > Streptophyta > Pinopsida > Cupressales > Cupressaceae > Cunninghamia > Cunninghamia lanceolata. The sequence goes on along the minus strand of BSBN01001074.1, from coordinate 4,028,498 downwards.
AGGGTTGTTAGACAGTTAGGAGGTTGTTAGGCCATTGAAAGTTGTTAGATCTCCCAGCCGCTTGGAATCAAGATTGGTACTACTCATGGTGAGTAGATAAATACCCCAAGATCAGATTGAATGTAATCATTTGTAGAAAGTTGTAGTTGAGATTAGAGAGATCAGAGATCAGTGTGATTTGTAATTGAGAAATAGAGCATCTGTATGCACATTTTCTGGAAAGCATAATAAACAAGTTCTGTGTTGTGCATCTTTCTATCATTCGAATTCATTAGAGTTTCTTTGTGTAATCAATTTGCTGTTTTGTGGCCGAGATGGATTCTTAATCCATTCCACAGGTTAGATTTCTTCGAAATCAATGGAATGGCTGTACAGTGCTTTTGATTTGTGTTTTTTGTTTTGTTCATTTTATGTTTGCAGGATCATGTGCAGGGTGCAGATAGATCCTAGCGCCATCATGTGCTAGGTTGGTGAAGTCTAAGATCTGTGTGATTGTTGGAGAAATGGATCTGTGAAGTTATAGGGTTTGTGGAGGTTCAGATCGGTAAAGAATCGCGTTGTTTCATTAAGTATGCATTTTGTGTGTATATCGCAAATGTATGTCAGATATACATTCTATGTATATATCACAAGAGTCTATTGAGTTAGTGTGTCGCAAAACATATCAAGAACCATTGGTGTATTGTATGTCAAGATTGTATGTAATGAACATACATTATGAAATTACAAGTCTATCGGCATACAAAGAAGTCAATGTTCAGTCAAACCCATCGAATGCATAATCAAAATGCATGTTGCTAATGTACATCGGGTTTATATACAAAGGAGGTCAATGGTTGGTTCTTTATGCATGTTGAGGAATGCATCTTTAGAATGTATGTTTGAATGTACATTGCACATGTACATTGAGTTAGTTGCAAGGGGTGACCGCCAGCAACAGTAAAAGGAACCGGCATAGTAGGTCGAGTGTTGTATGTGCGAAGTTCATCAGTGTATCATCTTAATAAGATTTGAGTTCGTCGATGAAGGCAGTGTTGCCGATATGCAAATGATGCAAAGGACATACGTCAGAGTGAGGAATGCGATCAGAGGAAAGTCATTTTGATCAGCCGATAGTGTGATGTCTATCTGATAGGCAAGTAAAACATAGACATACAAGGGGTAATGCAAGTTAGGGTGTTTTGGCTCTGCATTAATCTCACTCAACCCTAAGAAATGTATTTTTGGGGTAACTGAAGGACAGTTGCAAGAACATGTAATCTATGAGTAGGGCATATTGATTGATCTAGACTGAGTGCAGGTAATCCTCAAGATACTACCGCCAGCTAGCAAGAAGGAACTTAAGTCCTATTTTGGTAAGATCAACTTTGTATGCAAATTCATCACTATTTTTTCTAAAATTGTTCGACCCCTTAATACCATGTTGAAGAAAGATGCCAAAATTGATTGGACTCTGGAAGCCAAAGCTACGTTCACAAAAATCAAACAAGCAATACCCAACATTTTGGTATTAGTAAGTCTAGATTATACACTGTTGTTTCATATCTACTCATTTGCTTCCGAACATACTTGTGTTGCAATGCTAACACAGAAGAGAGCAGTTGATGATAAAAGACCCATTGCTTTCATGAGCATGCCATTAAAAGACACAGAGTTAAGGTATCCGTACATGGAAAAACAAGCATACGCCCTGGTAAAGGCAGTTAATAAGTTATGTCACTACATTATAAGAAGTCAAGTAATTTCCATAGTGTCAAATGCAGCAGTTAAAGCATTGTTGATGCAAAGTGAGCTCAGTGAAAGAAGATGAAAATGGGTTACCATTTTGCAAGAATTCAACATGGAGATACATCCCATGAAATTGGTTAGAGGGTAGGCATTGACTAGATCAATGGCAGAAGTGGGACCAGGTTTAGTCTCCCAGCAATACATGTTAGAAGACATCTCCAAGGATGAATGGTATGGAGACATCATATTTTATCTTCTTAATCAGTGCTACCCACCTCAGTTGAATTCGGTTCAAAGAAGAGCACTTAGACTGAAGAGCAACAACTATATGATAAAGGGGTCAGTATTGTGATTAGGAGAATCAAATCAAAGGTAAAAACACAAACCAAATACATAATCAAAACGAATAGTTATACCTAGACATGAAAACCCAATCTCATCAAAGGGGAATGAAGCTTTGCACCCAAGAACTCCTAAGACATGATATACCCTAATTGATGAATATAATGTGAAATGCTCTATCTCAATTGTAACTCACAATGCTAGCTCAATGGACATTTGGACATGGTAACTTTACATAAAGATTGGATCCCCAAATGGCTTGGGAGAGGTTCTATTTATAGATTTTTTTGGAGGGATTTTGATCCAAAGGTGGAGATTGGTTTGGAAGACCAATGGTGGAGGATGAACGTGATGTGGAGGGCCCAGATTTGATCTTGGAGAAATGGAGGGCTAGGAATAAAAGTAAATCTTTTATTCATTTTGGAAAAAGGGGGAGTTAAATGAGTATGGGTGAGATGGAATATTTATGAATTAAAGATTCATATGGGGAATGTAAAATGAATTAAAAATTCATTTGGGGATAAGTGGAGATAAATGAGGTATGGGGGTGGTAAGGGGTTGTACGAGGAATTAATTGTGATGTGTGATATATCTAAATAAAAAATTGACTTATGTGGATATATCCCAATTTTTTGTTTGGATGTGGGGAAGGGTGTTAAGCTAGATTTGACCATCTTAATGAGAGGTTTAAGATTAATTAAATAAGGTTGTATTTAATTAATCCTAGGGCTAGGATGAGGTAGGCTAAGGTAGGTCAATTAATAGGCTGAATTAATTAGTTAAACATAATTTAGCTAATTAATTGGATTTAGAGGGGAGGGGGAAATTGACTAAATAAATCCTGCATATTTATTAAATCAATTGGCTAAGGTTTGAACTATTGAATTAATAGAATTAATTCAATTGTTGGGGATAAAATGGTGTAAAATTGGATAATGAAGGGATAATTAATTAAATAAAAATTTAATTAATTGATTAGAAGGGAAATTGGTATGTTTAGGGATGTCGGGAGTTGGTTTGATGGTAAAAGATATATTTAGGTGTCTACATTTGCCCCTCTTTGATGTGGCATTAGGACCTAGCAGGGAAGTGGTGTCAAGTCAAAGAAAGAATTTGCCCCAGCTGCCAGGAAGGAATAAGATGGGTGAGGGATGCCCCCTCGAGAGGTCACCGAAAAAATAAAAAAAAATCAGGCGAGCTCTCGAAAGGATGTGACGGGAGCAACGGTTGGATAGAGGATGGGAAAAGAAGATGACAGGAAGAAAAACGGAGGAAAAAGGTTGGGATCTGCACCTTGGAGGGGAAAAAGAGTGGGTGGGGGGATGACATGGCATGCTATATTAGGAGAAGTGGGCCCTAAGAGTGCCACATTTGCACACATTGACTTCGTGAGAAGAAGCAGAGGAGAGATGGCAGAGTGTAACCCCCAATTCCCACAACTTCGACACATTTCTGAGCGGTTCCGATCGTTTGGCCGGGCACCAGAGGCTGGACCCCAGTTAGGGCCTAACTCTGGCTTTGTGATTTTTTAATTTTGTCACATTTTTTTGCTCGAAAACTGGGTTTGGGAATTGGTGGCGCTATCACAAGGTTGCGCAGTGCTAAAAGTAAGTGGATTAGCGCCATCCTATGGATTGGCGCTATCCTCTCAGGTAGAATAGGAGTATATTGGCACCAAATACTCAGCGTTTTGGTGCCATCATTTGCATTGGCGTAATATGTGCAGTGTTTAGGGTTTTGGCATTTTAGCGCCAAATAGATGCTAGACTAGTGCTATGTTCTAGACTAGCACTATTATTTAGAGTAGCGCTATCTTTTGTTTTGGCGCAATGTTAAGGATTAGCGCAATATGTAATATTTGCGCTATTGGGGGAATTGGCGCTTTTCCTTAGATTAGTGCCAAGTGACGGGGTGGGGCCATTTTTTAAAATGGCGCTAAGTGTACTGCGCAGTAGTGCTATGTTTGACAGTGGTGCAATGTGTTTTACGTAGTGGTGCTATTATCTGTAATAGCGCCATAAGTAGAAGTAGTAGCGCTATTTATAAAACGGCGTGAAGCATGGGGTGTTTTGGCACCAAATGATTTTAGCGTTCAACATTAGAAGAAAGGGGGTGTTTTAGAAAAAAGATAGGTAGATTTTTTTGACCAGAATGTTGTGGATGTAGGATACAAGGTCATTCATAGTGTCCTCGTGGGACTGATGCATTCCATCGGTGATGGCATTATTTGATCAGTTTGATGATGTCACTGGAGCTTGGCTAGCTAGGGTGGGGCTCTTGACAACGGCGTCGATGCCAGTGTTGTGAGCTCATAGAGCTCTAATGATAGCAATAGTGGAGCGGTATCAGCTAGAGAGGTTCACCTTTTTGCTATCAACTGGTGAGATTACTATCACTCTTGAGGATGTTTATCACATGCTCAAGCTACCTATTCGCGACCGGCGGGTGAGATATGACACAAGGAGGGGACAGAGGGCCCTGATCTGAGTGTTTGGCCAAGATCATATTATTTTATCAGCAGACAGTAGGGAGATGAGTTATGAGGGGACGTTGGTGGCAAGTGCAGATCCCTTTGCCTTATTCATGTGTGCATTGATTGGAGGGGTAGTGATGCCTGATAGGAGGGGCAGAGGATTTCCAGTTGACTGGGGGGAGATGATCAAGGGGATGGTCACTCATGAGACTGTGTATGCCTGGGGACCGTCAATGCTAGTACAGTTGTATCATGAGATGCACACAGTCGTTTATTACCATGATGTAGCCTTATCAGCCCGGGTTACCTTGTTGCATGTGTGGATTTCGGAGCACATTACAGTTACCCCGCTGAGATGTGGATACTATCTCCGGCCATTTGAGGCCTTTGTGTTCTTATATCAGGATGCCAAGTACACCTATACTAGATAGGTTCGGTATTGGTGGCGTATGTTAGATGATGTCATTCGGGTGACATCGAGACCTTATATCAGAGTAGAGGCGTGGCCCGATGATGTTGTGCACCTGCCATTTACTTTTTGGCAACGCTATTTGATGGGTCGTGGAGACCATATGATAGATATGTATCTACCATCGCGGGTTATGTAGTAGTTTGGTTTGCACCAGGATACTCCTCAACAGATGGCTATCTTCGCACGGACCCGCCAAGATGCACACTTTTAGCCTACAGCCATACAGCCCCAGGTCGCCTTGGAGGATTTTGTGGCTTTACGGTCGTTGTAGTGGGATTGGCTGAGAACAGTGAGGGATGCAAGCACTATGCCTGCATATGATACATGGTGGTAGATGTGCCGACTGACGCAGTTTACAAACCCGGTAGAGGAGGTAGTCCTTGCGAAGGAGGCAGCGGGTTCAAGGGATGATGACTCAGATGATGATGGGGATGATGACTCTGATGATGATGATTTCCTGGAGGAGGGTGAGGAGACCCTTGCAGATTACCTCGTGGAGGTTGGAGGGGATGGAGAGGAGAGGGTGGTTGGGAGGGATGGTTAGTCGATGGATGTGCTAGCAGTGGCGGTAGCTGGACAGGTGCCCCAGCAGCAGGTGAGACAGCAGGCACCTATTCAACAAGTACCTGTTGAGAATGTTTAGATTGGGGTGGTGCGGTGGCATAGAGGGCCTCGACAGTGTGGGGAACAGTTGAGGGTGGACAGGGGGTCTACTCGCACCACAGGTAGCGCAGCAGCAAGCTGTCGCAGCAGGGCAGCAGGCAAAGGCAGGCCCTTCAGGGGCAGGTGGAGAGGCTGAGCTTCGAGGGCTCACACCTCGTCGGTGACCTTGGGGTGAGGAGGAGATGGAGACCTTGCGGGCACAAGTAGCCAGCCTACAGGAGGCTGTAGAGAGCCGTGAGGTAGAGTTGATTCAGTTGCGGGGGACAGTAGCATTGTTGGATGGCTCAGATGGACAGGTGACTGCATTGCAGGCACAATTAGCCTATGCTCAGGGGGATATCATGATTCTGACCAGAGAGCGGGATACAACACTTACGAGGGCACAGTAGGTAGAGACTACGATGGGTATCTTGCAGGCTTCAGGTGCTGGTATGGCCCCAGTGTTGACATTGATGCAGACGTAGGTGTCTCAGGCACAGTCTCAGCTATATCAGGCACAGGGACAGTTGTCTCAAGTACAGGGGTAGCTATCTCAGGCATAGGGGGAGTTGGCAGAGGCCAGAGGGCGGATGGAGTATTATCAGGGTCTTTACTATGTGGCAGTGCTGGTAGAGCAGCGTGCACCGAGTTATAGTCAAGTCAATGGATCAAGGGCATCTAGGTCACATAGATCTAGATTTGTTCAAAGCGTCCAGCAGGTGATGGGTCCCCCATCACATGTGCCCTAGCAGGTTCCATAGGTACAGGTACAGCTGTAGCTGCAGCCTCAGCCACAGGCAGGACCAGAGCCACCACTAGGGTCAGGATCCCCGACTCCATCAGAGAGAGGATCCTCCATGTGACTGTTATATTATGTTAGCCCTTAGAGGCATTGTATTAGGACATATTTTTTGATGTATATTTATAAGTGATGTACATTTTTTGATGGCCTATATGTTTGTTTATGATGGTGTTATATGATTATGATGATGCTCTTATTATGATAGATGCAATATGCTTTATGGATTATATGCTTGTGGATGTGTTGTGTTTATGCCATGCAATGCATTATGTTGATTTATGGATGTACCTATTGATGTATAATGATGGATGCAATGATGGTTTACTTATTGTGATATCTGCATGTTTGTGATCTATGGTCGATGATGTATAATGCAAAATAAATGTTCAGATAAACATTTATTATGGATGCAAAAATGTGATGCAGTGGAAATGTATGTTTATCTTTATAAACACATGTTATGTATGGAAAATATGGATATGCAACTAGATGATTTGTAAAATGCAGCTAAATGATTATTATTGTGATTATGCGATGTAACTAAATGATGATTGTGATTATGATTTTTATGCAAGTAAATGTATCTAGATGATTATGAGATGATATATGGAATGCCATGTGAATGTGATGATTCATGATTTTACAATGCAGCTATGTGATTACGAACTAAATGGTTATGTTTATGATATACAATGTTAAATGATTCTAAAATGTACCTAAATGACATGAAAATTAGATGATTATGATATGGAAACTAAATGACTCTAAAATGCACCTAATGAAATGCAAATTAAATGATATGTAAGATGCAAATGACAGGATTCTAGAATGAACCTAAATGAAATGCAGATTAAATGATTATGATAACTAAATGGTATATGGGATGCAAACTAGGTGATAGGTGAGATGATTAAGTCTTGATACACATGATGTTCTTTGTTGGACCCTGGGTGGTGGGGCTGTGTAATAGAGGAGTAGGTGGGGAGAGGATAAGGGTGCATGGATAGGGTACGGATAGGATTGGGAGCAGCTGGATTGGGTGGGGGGGTTGGGATGGTTAATGAGGGAGTTGCTAGGTCGTAAAACACCATGTCATTGAGGGGGGGAATATGATTTGGTTCAAGATGTGTTTAGTGAGAGTAAGTTGGAGGAGTGGGATTAGTGAGGGGATTTGGGAAGGTGGGGGGGGAATAGGCTAGGTGATTACGAAATCTAGGCCCAGATGGTTAGGATGATGATTTGAGCTAGTAACAGTAGTTGCATAACATTAATTGAGAGCATTTCTTAGTTTTCTATAGAAATATAGGATACAGTTCACAAAGGTATGAAATGACCTAGGTGATGATATATATCCCACGATTGCATGGACTAGACCCACAAACAATAGGTTGATTTCATACATGCCCAAGGTAGTATAACCTTGCCTAGCCTCAAAAGGGGACTCATAGCAATGAGTGCGAATAGTACATATAAGGTTTTGATGCCTGTATATGCAAATGAGGCACATTATGTTAGAACTGACCTAGGCTTCAAGATATGAATACTATCCTTGGAGTAATGAAACTAACCCACAATCACAGCATACAGAAACAATGACCATGTCTACTCGAGGTGTTGTCCACCACTTGCCATGATATAATGAGATCAAGGTAGCTTTGGAGACGACCTAGAGTGAGACAAAAGATAAAAATCAATAATCAAAAGACCAACAAAAAGATACAAATAGCCTTTGTGCATTCTTGCCAAGATACATGTTGATAGAATGACAGATTCTTGTCCATTTTAGGAACGATATATCTTAGGACTCAAATCAGTTGGATTTTGTTGGATAATTTTTGAAAGGTGGGCAAAAAAGGACAGTCAGGCTATGTGTGGGATTATAGTTGGTATGTTGATTGATGATTTTTGCATTAGGGACCAGGCTTTAAGTGTATACTTAGCATGTGTCTCATTTATTGGGTCTAGAAAGCTCAGTGTATGGGGACCATCCAAACAGGGTGGATGGGTGCATCTTAGGTACCTGAGTACTAGAAACTTCCTTCGTATTCCAGACTGCCTACATACCCTATGTCCACCGGATCAAGGTACTTTCAAGATGCGGGTGAGATGAATATGTAGTTCTGGCATGACTTGATGATGTGGAATGGTTTGGGATGGGTGTGATGGTGAGGATTGATGTATGTTTTGATGATTGTGAGTTGCAGCTAGATCAATGTATGGAGTGATTTACGGTGAATTGTGTTGTTTTTGGGATTTTTTGATTTTCTATTGTTTTTGGATTTTTTGAGTTTGTATTGTTTTTGGATTTTTTGATTTTGTATTGTTTTTGGATTTTTTAATTTTGTATTATTTTTTGATTTTCCGCTGTACAAAAGAAAGCTTACAAGGATCCTCATGGGATAGTGCGGGGTGGGCGATAGGATTTGATGTCTCATAATTCCAAGCCATGGGATGTGTGTGGTAGGGAGTGTTGTGATGGAAAGAGGACTTATTAGATGGTAGAACTGGCCACTACACATGGCACCTGAAACAGGTTTTCACCATGGTACTTATCCAAAGCATCACCATTGGAAGTTTTTATTGCACTCATCTTTTTTCTTGATTGATTTTTTGATTTTTTGATTGGGGTACTTGATGGGTTATGCGTAGAATTTCTTTAGATGTAGGATGTTCATAGGCTCATCTAGAGGCTGCCCCTCAGGTGTTGTAAGCTGGTATGCTCCTGATCCATAGTCGGTTGTGATGACATAAGGTCCTAGCCAATTGGGCTTAAACTTTCCTTTCTTAGGGTGCTCCTGCAAGTTCTTCTAATTTTCCATAAGGACAAGGTCGCCTACTTCAAATTTTCAGTTTCTGATCCTCTTGTTGTAGCTTCTTCTAAGGTGATTTTGATATGCTTGCAGGTGGTTCAACGCATTCAGGCATTTCTCATCTAGTAATTCTAGTTGATGCAATGGTGTGACTCGATATTCCTCATCATTGATTATGTTTTGCAGGGAAACTCGTAGGGATGGGAGCTTGACCTCAATAGGTAAAATGGTTTCGAATCCGAATACTAGGGCAAATGGAGTGGCTCCTGTGGGGGTACGAATGCTTGTGCGATAGGCCCATAGGGTAGGGTTGAGTTGGAGGTGCTAGTCATGGCCAGCTTCATTAACTGTCTTCTTTAGGATGTGCAGGATGGTTTTATTTAAAGCTTCAGCTTGACCGTTTCCTTGAGGGTAATATGGCATGGAGAAATGGTGTTGGATTTGGAACTTTTCGCACAAAGTGCAAACTTCCTAGTTCTTGAATGGTTTTCTATTGTCGGTGATGATGGAATGAGGGATACCATAGCGACAGATGATATAATGGAGGATGAATTTGGATAGCTGGGTTCCAATGGTGAAGGTGAGTGGTATTGCTTCCACCCACTTAGTGAAGTACTCGGTAGCAGTGATTATGAACTTATGGCCATTGGAGGATGGGGGATGTATTTTCCCTACGAGGTCGAGTCCCCACTATGAGAAAAGCCACGACGTCATGATGCGTTGCAACTCCTATGCTAGTGCGTGAATGAGATCCCCATGCTGTTGACATGGTAGGCATTTTTTTATAAATCAGTAGGCGTCTCGGTCCATGGTTGGCCAATAGTATCTGATCCTCAGGATCTTTTTAGACAAAGCAGGTCCACTTGAATGTGCCCCACAAATGCCTGCTTGTACCTCTTGCAAGGCCACCTCAGCTTCCCTAGAGTCTAAACATCATAGAAGCATGCCATCAAGACTCCTTTTGTATAGGGTATCACTTACAAGGATGAAGCGGGAGGCTCGACGAATGAATGATTTTCGTTGTGAGGTGGATAGGTTAGGGGGGATGATATAATCATGGAGGTATAGGTAGGTTTCTTGATACCATGGGGATAGATGACCAATGACTTTGCACACAAGCTCTGATTGAGGAACATCATATGCTAGGATAGGGAGCTCTTCTATCAAGAACTCACACTTCTTGCTATCTTTCTTCATGTCAACCAAGGATCCGATGGTGGCCATGGCATCTGTAGCTTTGTTGTTGAGCCTTGGGATTTGCTCGAAGTGGATGTCATCAAAGTAGTCTTTGAAGTCATCAACCATATTTTTATAAGGCAGGAGTTTATCATCCTTGGTCTTGTATTCATTATTTACTTGCCGGATAACTAGTTAAGAGTCTCCATACACAGTTAGCTTCTCAATTATCCATTTGATTTCCATTTAGAGACCTGTGATAAGGGCCTCATATTCTGCCACATTGTTGGTACATGGGAATGTGATTTTGAAGGACTTAGGGATGGTGTCGCCAAGAGGGGTAACAAATAGGATGCCTGCCCTCGAGGCTGTGTGTGTGTGTAATCCATCAAAGTACATTTTCCATGTTTCTGTTGCTGGTGCTATTGTCAAGATGGCTTCATCAGGGAATTCTACCAGTGTAGGATATTCTGCTGGGATGGGTGCTTCAGCCAGCTGATCGGCGATAACTTGTCCTTTGATGGCTTTTCTCTCAATATATTCAATATTGAATTCAGTGAGGATCATGACCCATTTTTCCATTCTCCCAGTAAGAGCGGCTCTATTTAGCAGATATTTCAGTGGATCGATCTTGGCGATGAGCTTGGTCTTGTGATTGAGCATGTAGTGTCTTAATTTTTGTGAAGAAAAGACTAGGGCTAGACATGCTCATTCAATTTGTGTATAGTTTAGCTCATATGAAATCAGGGTGTGGCTGATGTAATAGATGGCTTTTTCCTTCCCTTGTTCATCATGTTGTGCTAGTAAGGCTCTGATAGTTGTCTCTGTTGCTGAGATATATAATAAGAGAGGTTCTCCTTGCCTCGGTGGAGTTAGAACAGGGGGATTAGCTAGATAATCTTTGAGCTGGTTGAAGGCAGCCTGACACTGAGTGTTCCATACAAAGTTGTATCATTTCTGAGTAGGTGCTGGAATGGTTGACATTTATCAGCCAGTTGAGCAATGAACCGACGAATAGATTGGAGTTTTCCTTGTAGACTTCTCAATTGTTTTAGGGTTTTTGGAGGAGGCATTTCAGTGATGGCCTTGACTTTTGTAGGATCTACCTCAATTCCTCTTCTAGAGACTATGTATCCCAAAAGTTTTCTGGAGGTGACCCCGAAGACACATTTCTTTGGATTCAGATGAACATTGTATTACTCTAATCGGTCGAAGATCTTGGCCAATACATCCAAGTGTTCTTCTCTCGTCTTTTATTTTCCTAGCAAGTCGTCTACATAGTCTTCCATGATGTGGTGAAAGAGATCGTGGAAGATGACAGTCATAGCTCTTTGATATGTGGCTCCAGTATTCTTTAGGCCAAATGGCATTACAACCCAGCAATACGTCCCCCATGGACATATGAAGGCTGTCTTATGTTGGTCCTCTTCTGCGATCTAGATTTGGTTGTACCCTGAAAATCCATCCATGAGGGATAACATCTCATGTCCTGCTGTAAGATCCACTATCATGTCGATGTTTGATAGTGGGAAGTCATCCTTCGGGCAGCCTTTGTTGAGGTCTCAGAAGTTGGTGCAGCAGTGGATTTGGCCATCTGGTTTGGCTACTGGTACTAGGTTGGAGACCCATTCAGGATAATCAATTGGTCGAATGAAGCCGACATCCAATAGTTTCTTCGATTCTTCTTTGACTAGGAGAGCCACCTGAGGGTTCATTTTTTGGAGCTTCTGCTTTACTGGTTTTGTATCAAGCTGTACAAGGTGATGAACAACCAAAGCGGGATCTAGCCCTAGCATGTCTGCATAAGTCCATGCAAAATTGTGATTTCTACATTTGAAGAAGGCCAAGAAGTTTTCCTACTCTTTTGTGCTGAGAGATTCTACCCTGAAAGTGATTTTCAGCTTGTCTTCAGTCCCTAGATTCATCTCTTGAGCTGGCTCCACTAGGATGGGTGATCTATCGGGATATACTTTGTCTATCTTGGGAAGGCCCATTCTTCCATCTCCTAGCACCTCATGCAGGTTTTCACCAGGAGATACGTCTTTTGTTTTTACTTTTTTGGGGTCTGACACTGCCGCAGAACAGTTTTCACCATCAGATCCATGTTTGATTTTTATGTTTTTATGATTGGAAGTAGGGGTTGTCTCCCTGAAATAGGCATGCGTATCACATTCCATGATGTATCCTGCTCTATGATCTCCCAGGGGGAAGTGATTTCTAACCCCCATCATTTCAGCGATGGCCTCATCGTTTGGTGCTACGTCAAAGATAGGAGGTCCTCATTGGTCCCAGTCTATGAGGTCAGGGTATACAAGTGGTAAGTCATTGGATGATGAAGCTAGTGTGGTGATTGTGTAGATGGTGCATATGGATGAGTCAAAGAAATCAGCGAAGTCACTAAAGGAGTCTTGATGGCTCGTTTCGTTGATGCTATCGAATTCAAGGGAAACCGTAGCAACCTCGGCTAAGATACATTCACCGGTAGTGAGGATATGTTGTTGTTGACCATATCCTAACCCTTGGGTATAGGGATTTCCTATCACTTGGACTAGTTCCATGATCCCTTGCTCATGAAGGCCGATACTGCCTTGTCCTTTGTAGCCCATGTTTTTGACAATTCTTGACCCTTTACCATACATTTATGTTGGTATGGTGGGGGTTTCTTGCTCAGTCTCTTCATCCTTATGCAGCTAGGATGATATGTCTTCAAGCACATCCTAATCTAGGAGATGTTTCTTCTCAAAGATGGGTGATAGTTTACACTTGATGACGACTATGTTGGTTGCTTCTATCTTTGGGATGCCAAACATTTTAGGATTAGGTAATGTGCCTACACAAAAGGTACCATGGAGGTCATATTCCCCACATCCCATGTCACTGAGCTTGATCTTGACCTCCGGCAGTGGTGGTGTTTGGGATGACGTGGTGGCAATGTTGGCGGGGTTGATATATGAGGTGGAAGTTGTAGGATTGGCTTTGGTAATGGCTTTGTTGTATGGACAGAAGGTGTGGTCATGGCCCTCCAAGAAACTACAATATTGGAAGGGGTGGGGATAGGCATAGATAGTTACTTCCGTGCCATTGTGGGGGAACTTGAGGCATTGATGGAATGTAGAGGGGACCGGTTGCATGGCATGGGTCCATGGTCGGCCGAGAAGAATGTTGTAGGGGAGGTTGAGATCAAGGACCTGACATTTTGTTTCCATTATCTTCTGTCCCACTTGAATAGGGAGCTTGATAGTGCCTTCAGATAGTCATTCGGTATCATCATATCCTTTGATAGTTATGCACTCACTGGTGTCTACAACCACATCTGAGTACCCCAAGTGTTTTAATAATTTAAGAGTGTATATGTTTAGGCCGGAGCCACCATCTATTAAGACTCTTTTGATAGTATGCTTGTGGATACAGACTTCGATGTGTAGGGCGTCATTATGTGAGTGTTCTAAAGCGGGAAGATCCTTTTCTAAAAATGTGAGATGATGTGGTGCAGTGATATGTCCTACCATGGCTTGGAATTGATCGACATTCAAGTTGGCGGGAACTTGGGTTTCCAAGAGTGCTTTGTCAAGGACGTCTTTATGAAGAGGTGATGTGTGAAGCAGCTCAAAGATGGAGATTTGTGTGGGGGTCTTTCCTAGATGTTCTAGGAGGTTGTAGTGATTGGTAGGCGATGGACGTGTGGTTGGACGAGTGGGTAGGGAGTTTGATGTGGATGCGGGCGTTTGATCAGTGGTAGGGGCTGTGCGGATGGATACGCGGCCATGACGAGTTGAGACGGCGCAATCAAGTGCTTGGGCCCGAATGGTGATTGTGTTGACATGGTTAGATGATGGTTCTATCTGCCCTACGATAGAGTCATAGGATGTGGGTGGTGGGGTGATGTTGTAGGTGTGATTGGATGAGGAGGCTTTTTTGTGATTAGGTAATGGATCCTTATAAGCTCTAAGATTAGCGTTTGGTGATGGTTGGGTGCTCTAATCAAGGCTGACTTGATTTTGATCAATGAGGTCTTGCACGCAATGTTTCAAATTCATGCAATCAGTGGTTTTGTGGCCCACAATGCGGTGGTAGTTGCAATAATCATTTTCATTGTACCATGCAGCTTTGAGCTCATTCTCTTGATGGGGTTTAATAGGTGGGAGCGTTATCAAACCTTTCTTGAGACATCTGTCAAGGATATCCTCGATGGGTTCCCCTAAGGGTATGAATTGCCTTCGAGGTTTGTTTTGTTTAGTTTGCCCCCTTTGGTTATTTACATTAGCAGTATATGTATGTGCGGGTGGTTGATTTTGTACATGTTGGACAGCTTTCACATCTATGATGCCATCGTTCAAGGTGTTCTTGTTCTTCCCCCAATAACGTGGTTTGTCATTTGATTGTGTGTTGGTGTTGTTTGTATTGGGGGTGTTGATATGGAGTTTGTTGTTGTTGTTTTTGTTGGAATTGTAGTCATATAATTTGATGGAGCCCTTGGCAATGAGGGCCCGCTCTATGGTTGTACCTTTGTCGACGACTTCTTCAAAGGTAGACTCACAAAGGATTTGTAAATGGAGCCCTATTTCCTGATTGAGGTTAGTCACAAACATGGTGATGAGTTGTTTTTCAGGAATTGGCCAAGGGAGTTTGCTTGCTAAGCTTCTCCACCTCTGCAAGAAGGAAGTGAAGGATTTTCTGCTTTTTTGTTTTGTGTTGCAAAGGTCTGTCATAGATATTTCATGCTTGAAGTTATAGGAGAAATGATTCACAAATTTTTTCGCAAGCTCGGGGAAAGACCTAATGCCTGGGGGAAGATGTGCGAACCACTCAGCGGCTTGTCCTCTGAGGCTTCTTGGAAACAGTCTCATTAGATATGTATCATTGTTTGAGACTTCTAAGCAAGTGAGGTAAAACTCCCTAAGATGATCCCTAGGGTCTCCCTTTCCCTTGTATTTGTCAAATTTTGGCATTTCAAAATTATTGGGGAAAGGGTGCATGTACAATGTCTGATCAAATGGATAGGGGCAAATATCCTCAAAAGAGTAATGCTTACATTTGTCCCCAGTTTGCATATCGTCTACCTTTTGGATCAAGGCATGTACAACAGTTGTGAGATCTGGCGTTGGTGGTGGTTGAGGTGTGTAGGTTCGTTGATGGGTGAGGTGTTGGAGATTGGGTGGTGTTTGATGTTGGAGGTTTTGGGAAATTGTGTTTTGGTACTGCGGGATGATGTGTTGGTTGGTTTGTGTGAGATGTTGTTGGTAAGTGTGGAGTTGTTGGAGAATATGGGGGGGTATTTCAGGGTTGAGATTATGATGTGTTGATGATGTTACGGGGTTATGTAGATATGTGAGATGAGAAGGATTGACAGTGGATGTGTTGACGTTAGATGGGTTGACATGAGATGGGTTGGTCGTGTTTAAATGTGGTTGTGAAAAGAATTGTCACATGTATGCGATGGTTTGAGGGTTAAGTGGAGGCACATTTGTGGAAGCACTTGCATATGTGAGGTTCCCTTGTATGCCCAAGGTGATTTGTGGAATGGAAGAGTTTACAGTAGTTATGGAAGTGGATGTGATGACAGGTTGGGAGGTGGTAGGATTGGAGACACTTGTGGGGATTGTAGATGTGGTGACATTAGAACTTGTGGTGGCGGTAGATATGGTTGGATTTGAGGTTTGTGAGATGATAGGTTGGGTGTTTGATGTGGATGGTTGGGAGGATGCAGTCGGATTAATGTTAGAGGTGGATGGTTGGGACGATGTTGTGTTGTGGGGTGGTTGAGCACCAATTTTGAGGAGATAATCAAGATATCTATTTGGATCTGACCTTAGGATTTTGTCAAGTAGGTCCATGCTATCGGCGTCTTGTGTAAAGCTTAAGACATCTAGATCATCTTGGGACATGGTGGGGATGCTTGGTGGTGGTGGTGGTGGTGGTTGTAAGAAATGGAAGGGATTTTCATTAGGATTATATGTCAGGATTTGAAAGACTGTGGGTAGGTTGTGTGTTTGGTTGATTGGAAGGTTGTTTTCATTGGTATTAGGCATCCCTATGCCCATATATTGTTCTGCTATTTCTTGATTCTTCTTGTGTTGTGATCTAGTTATGGGCATGCAAGTGTATGGATTTGATTTTGGAGATGGAGTGAAATGGGGATGGAGACCTTAGAGAATTTGGATCAAATTGTTGGATCCAAAGATGGATGTGGTAGGGAGATGGAGTAGAGAAGAAGATGAAGGGATGGTTGTAGTGTGATGAATGATCTATAGGTGTTAATCTAAGGATGATAAAAATGGATAGTTTTTGACTTTTTGCACAAATTTGGACCAAAGGGGTAGATGATGGATGATGTTTGTTTGAGGATGGTTTAATGGAAGAGATTTTGATGCTTTGATTTTGATGTTCGATATGAGGGATTAGGATGATGTTTTTCAACAGGATTTGATGGTCAATAAATTGAGCTTAGGTAAGATCTAGATTTGTGCGCACAAATGGATGTTTTCTCTTTGATTGGGGTAGACTAACGACCTTACACAAAGAAGGATGATTATTTCACTTGAAAGGTTGACTAATGACTCTCCAAGCAAAATATGTGAAGGATGAAATCTAGATCTAGCTTTAGCTCAAAGGGATGAAGAGTTTTTGGTTGATGATTTTTTGATGGGTGTTTTGATTTGGAAGATTTTAGATTTTGGAATGATTTCTTATGGCAAGGATTTTTTTGTTTTGGTCCAAAAAGGTATGCAAAGATCAATGAGGATGAATGGATATGAAATTGAGTGGATTATGATGTTAGCAAAGGGTCCAATGATTGATTCTCTAAGGTTAAAATGAAGGTATGATTTGGAAAATTTGAGTAGAAAATGGATGGGGTACTGACGGATTTTTGGAAGGTGACTATGGATTATGGCAAAGCAGGTGCTAAAGATCACAATGGAATTGGTCTTAGTTTCAGGCAAGTCAATCTGCAAATAGCACCAATCCACAGGTGAAATGGTGCCAAAAGCAGACAGAGATGGTGCTAAAACAGGGCAGTGTTGGTCGAGGCTCTGAAAAAGATAGATTTTGATGTCAAATTTAGATTTGTTTTGATATGGAGTAAGTTTGATCAAATGATTTTTATTATCTCTTGGCAAGTTTAAAAAGGACTTCAAGCACAATAACACACAATAACCAAGATTTTGTTTGTGAAAAGACATGTGATTTTCTTAAACAAGCACTTTGCACAACCTAAGGTGAAGATATGACAGTATTTGTTGAATCCTCTAGCTGTGCCTATTCAAAGCGAGTAGCTCTAGGATCTTGGTAGCACCGGTTCCTCCTTACAATTGCACACACTTCTCACGCATACCAAGATCTAGGTTTCCATGAAGGCTTGTCCCTCACCAAACCTTAGGATTGTCCCTGCTACCTCAACTAAGAATTGCATGAATCGGGGCCGCTTCAAAGGTTTCCCTTCTACGTCAACAAATAGACAGTTTTTGGCTTGCGAAACAAAGGATCGTAGTAAGTGCATTTGTTCAGGTGGCCATACGTGTGATAGCACTACTCTCCATTATGGAGTCTCCCAGCCTCCAAGGGTTACGCCTTGGAGGGTTTTGGGGAGATTGGTTGTCGGTATGACACAACAACACCTATTGCTTGTGACTTTTGTCACAAACACATTAATTTATATAGCGGCTCAAAAGAGCTTGGCTTTAACTTGTTGCCGCTTGGGTCATTCCCACCTTTCGAAGTAGGGTGGTAGGCCCTCTAAGGATTAACAAAAGCAACACAACCACAAAAATACTTTTGATCCCCAAGTTCATACAAAGATGCGAGGGGAGAGCATCCGTATTCCTTGTGCTTACATCACACTAAACATGGTTCATTTTAGTTCTTTGGATTATGTTGGGGGTGATTTATGCAAGTTTTGTGAAAAGCTTTGGATTCCCAAGGTCACCAATGGTGCGAGGGAAGAGCATACACTTTTTCACACTACAAACAAAATCACGAAAACACTTCACACAAATTAGATTAGTTTTCTTGTTTATATGAGTGAAGAATGCAGATTTGTTATTCTTTTTAATCCAATGATTTTGTTGATGCACTTTGTGGTTCTTTTTAAAGCCCAAAATCGAAATGTTTTGATAGAGTTGTTGGCACACACACTTGTAAATTTTTAGAACACCAAATTCAAATGTTTGTTCTAAACTAAGGCACACACACACAAAGATTTGTTTATTGGTTTGTTGATCAATTTTTAATGCACCAAATCGAAATGTTGTTTAAGCTAACATGCAAGGGTTCTTTTTAATTTCTGATTTAAAATGTTTGTTAAACTAAAGATAAACACCCTGCAAAAAAACTTGTTAGTGTCCGCAAAAATGATGGTGATGACCTGCAAACAACTTGTTAGTACCTACACAGGAAGCAAAGTCAGTCTTTGAAAATAGTGCTAAAATAGAAACCTAATGGTGCTACTGATAGAAACAGCCCTAAAAAATTGACACCCTATCAAATGGCACTGATATACAATACAGATAGCACTAATTAAACAAATAGCGCTAATATCATATACATAATATGCCAAACTAGAAGATAGCGCTACAACATTGGACAGAAGGCACTAGAATAGAATATAGCACTAAAATGAGATATAGAAGGCGTTGAAACATGAAATAGCACAAATATGGATATCATAAGGCGCCACTACGTGTGTTGTTGAAGGGTCTGGTCACAGTTACGGATAGCGCCAATCTAGGTTCCAATAGCGCCGATACGAGCCTGAACGTCCGTCCTGCAAAACAAAGGTTTTTTCTGACCAAGACAGAGGCTTAGACTACAAAACAGAGATCCTATTAGTCTAGTCAGTACACCAAATGAAGGGCCAAGACAAAATGAAAACTAAAATGCATGTTTGGACTTTAGGAAAATTTTGGCATAACCTCCCCTTGTTCTGTTCAAGATTCCTGCAAAACAGAGAGCAAATAACCCTATAAAACTATAGGAAGATTAGATGTTAGATGGATTTGTGAGTGAGAGTTGAGAGAGGAAATGCTCTGCAAAATAGCGCTAAAACAGTAAATAGCACCAATACTCGCCAAAGATAGCGCCACTGCACATGGTAGATAGCACTACACCTGCAAAAGCACGTCTCAACCACAAAAACTCACAAAAATTGATTAGATATGGACCTTGTGGGTCCCACCGGGTATGCCAATGTGATTAGGAGAATCAAATCAAAGGTAAAAACACAAACCAAATGCATAATCAAAATGAATAGTTATACCTAGACATGAAAACCCAATCTCATCAAAGGGGAATGAAGCTTTGCACCCAAGAGCTCCTAAGACATGATATACCCTAATTGATGAATATAATGTGAAATGCTCTATCTCAATTGTAACTCACAATGCTAGCTCAATGGACATTTGGACATGGTAACTTTACATGAAGATTGGACCCCAAATGGCTTGGGAGAGGTTCTATTTATAGATTTTTTTGGAGGGATTTTGATCCAAGGGTGGAGATTGGTTTGGAACATCAGTGGTGGAGGATGAAAGTGATGTGGAGGGCCCAGATTTGATCTTGGAGAAATGGAGGGGTAGGAATAAAAGTAAATCTTTTATTCATTTTGGAAAAAGGGTGAATTAAATGAGTATGGGTGAGATGGAATATTTATGAATTAAATATTCATATGGGGAATGTAAAATGAATTAAAAATTTATTTGGGGATAAGTGGAGATAAATGAGGTATGGGGGTGGTAAGGGGTTGTAAGAGGAATTAATTGTGATGTGGGATATATTTAAATAAAAAATTGACTTATGTGGATATATCCCAAATTTTTATTTGGAGGATGTGGGGAAGGGTGTTAAGTTGGATTTGACCATCTTAATGAGAGGTTTAAGATCAATTAAATAAGGTTGTATTTAATTAATCCTAGGGCTAGGATGAGGTAGACTAGGCTAGGATGAGGTAGACTAGGGTAGGAAATTAAATAATAGCTATTTAATTACCTAGGGTAGGGATAGGTCAATTAATAGACTGAATTAATTAGTTAAACATGATTTAGCTAATTAATTGGATTTAGAGGGGAGGGGGAAATTGACTAAATAAATATTGCATATTTATTAAATCAATTGGCTAAGGTTTGAACTATTGAATTAATAGAATTAATTCAATTGTTGGGGATAAAATGGTGTAAAATTGGGTATTGAAGGGATAATTAATTAAATAAAAATTTAATTAATTGATTAGAAGGGAAATTGGTATGTTCAGGGATGTCAGGAGTCAGTTTGATGGTAAAAGACATTTTTAGGTGTCTATGGGTACTATACAAAAAGAATCATGAAGGGGTCTATCTGAGATGCTTAGACAAGACAGAGGTAACCCAGGTTCTGACCAGTTTTCATGAAAAGTTTGGAACAGGTCACGGATTAGCTCATTCAACTGCCAATCAAACTCTTCAAGTAGGGTATTACTAGCCTACGTTATTCAAAGATGCTTATTCACATGTAAGAACTTGTCATACATGTCAAACAGCTGCAACGAGAGAATGAAATGTTGCCATGCCACTACAACCAGTTGTGGAGGTTCGACCATTTGCACAGTGGGGACTCAACTTTATCGGTATGGTCAATCCACCCTCCTCTGCAGACCACAGGTATATTCTGACCGCTACTGATTACTACACCCATTGGTCTGAGGCAATAGCTTGTAAACAATGGACCATAGAGGTAGTCATTGAATTTGTTGAGAAACATATTATTACCAAGTTTAGCTGTCCATTTTCTCTAGTTTGTGATAATGGTCTGGCCTTTTCATCATTTCATTTTTCTAATTGGGAATTTGATTATGGTATTATTCTAAAATTCTTGTCTAATTACTATCTGCAAGGTAAAGGGGTAGCCAAATCCACAAACAAAAATTTTCTTGAAGTAATTAAGAAAATGTTAGACAAAAACCCCAAGGGCATACTCAACTCATATTTGCTTTATGGGCTGATAGAACTAGACACAAGGCTGCATTGGGGACATCGCCCTGTCATTTAGTCTACGGAACCAAGCCTATCTTTCCTATTTACTTGAGAATCCATGTACTCCAATTTATGCAAGATTGTCTGGAGTCTGATGATCAGTTGTCTTCTCGGTTAGCCCAATTACTGCACCTCAAAGAGAAATGTGATGCTTCCATAGAAAACTTTGCCAAACACCAAGGACTGGTGAAATGATGGTTTGACAAGAGAGCCAAGATCAAGGCCTTTTGCATTTCAGATTTAGTGTTGTATTGGGATAAAGCTCATGATAAGAAAGGTGAACATGGTAAGTTCGATAAATTGTGGTTAGGACTGTATCAAATCTATGAGATCCTTGGTGATAACACGTATCGATTGAAGAGCCTTACTAGTGAGGAGCTCCCATTGCCTGTCAATGGATAGTTCCTAAAGCACTACTTTCAGGCCTGAGAATCAGCCCTACCTCTTGTTAGTGTACATAGATAGGTTACTAGTTTGCTTTTATTTAGGATAGGTTGCCATTAGATTAGTTTACTTTCCTATTTTTGCTTGCTGTAGTTGTTAGATGTTTCGCTTTCACTTAGTTTAGTTGTCTTTTCCTGCTTTGTTTTTGCTCGTTGCGCTTGCTTTGGTGCAGGGTCTTTGTTTCTAGAATGTGGTGGCAATTATGCAGACCTACAAATTCTTCTTTGTTGGGCGAAGAATCTGTAGTTTTTCTTTGAGAAGCCAAGGTTTTTTCTTAGGTCTTGCTATGGGTTTTGCTGTTATACTAGGGAGTGTGATTCTTGTTCATTGGAAAGGAGTCATTAGTCGGTGTGCCTGAAATATTTTCTATCCATATATCTCTGACACTTTTAATAATCCTAAAGTAGCTAAGTGAGTCTTGGTGATCTTGCATTAAGTGCAAAATCTAAGGTCCACCTTTACCGCCATCGAGAGTCCACACCTAGCTAATTGAGTTATCACAAAGGTAGCGGTACTATATTGTACTCTATTGATTTAAGTTCAATGAAATATCAATCTATCAATCAAAGAAAGAAATACAAAGAAAAATTATAATCACATAATATAACTCAGTTAGGTGGACAATCAAGTAAACTCTACCGGGGCTATGGACACCTGACTGGCAGTGGGGCTCTGATTGAGTGGAATTCTGAGACAAACTCATCATGGCTATAGATGCTCACTGGCAAAGGGGCAATGTCCACGTAGTTCAGAAGGTGTGTACTAATTACATAGCTTAATGTAAAGGATCTAGGATAAGATTAGTTGCTAAGGGATGGCAATTAATACAACTGCACACACTCACGTATTCAGGATATGGATGGTTGCACTAGTTATTGTGCTTTGATTCTTTGATAGGACATCATACTTTCTTGTCTAACATGTGGGAAACACAAAAATTATGGTTTCAAACTAAAAGTTTATCTTTGAAATGCTTCGGAGCATTTCCCAGTAGAGTCACCATTTGTTGTGCCTCACACACACACCCCATTTCACAAAATGGGGACCCGCTCTTTTAAACTTTGGTGTAGAGTATCAATTAGGTTGTTCCACCTCCTAGGTTGTCAAAATGGTCAAATTGCATTTTTTTTCCATGTTAGAAAATTGATGCTAGTAGGTCATGCAAAATTTGCTAAATTAGAGTAGTTGCATTCAATAAAACCAAGTCTGAGTGTCTTTTGCGCTAAAAAGCCCTTCGTCTGACCTTTGTGCTAAAATCTGCTACCTCTGACTGAGTCAGATAACCCCTAAAGCCCCGCTAAACTTCAATACTTACCTAGTGCTTGAAACAAAAAGTTCCAACTTAGCACTTAAAATTTCCTTCTCTGACCTAGGTTAGATGTATCTGAAAGACCCGCTAAGTCAGCGAGATCCAAAACTCCCGCAAAACATGATAAAGTAGTTAAGCGCTAAATTCCACTTCTCTAACCTTGCGCTCAAAAGTCTCCTTACTGACTCAGTCGGTCACCTTCAAAACCCATGCTAGGTCAGATGACATAAAAAACAACACAGACAGCATAAGGAAATCACCTGGCACTGAATTTCACCTGCACTGACTTGCGTTAAAAACTCGACTGACTGACCTCTATGACTTATCCAAGTTGGTCCCATCTGAAACTCTCGCAAGTCAGATGACTAAGGAATCCCCGCAAAAGTTGCACTGGTCCAATGACTTATATGCTGATAGACCCATGGGTCAGATGACTCCAATTTCCCTGCCAGGTCGGCAAACATCCAAATCCCCGATTTGCCTCCTACAGCTCAGTTGACCCTCAAATCAACACAAAATTGGTAAAATGACTGTTCCAAGAGAAATTTCAAAGGGTGAAAGGTTTGTTAAGAGGAAATATTAGCTATATTTATGGAATCATGATGTTTTGCATGTTTTAATTAGGTTTTTGCAGCATTTGAGCATTTATTGCATGTTTTGGCATAAGAAGGTAACATTGTTTCATCATTTGATCATGTAATAGGTGCAATAATTGGTAAAATTTAGTGTGTGTTTCATAGGCATGCAATGGTAACTTAGTGGATACATATTAGACTCATTTAGCATAACATGGTTTAGTGAAGTATAAGTTGGCTTGATCAACATAGATTTAAAACTTAGGAGTTAGGAAGACCATTCAAATGCATCAAGACTTATGAGGTCCATTCATGCAAGTTAAATGACTCTGAGAGCCCAAGCCATGAGGTACGCATTAAAAGATATCCCTCCTAAAACAATGATTTCCACTAGATGGAAGAATATAGAAGACACAAACCTAGGTCATATTGACTTAGATAATTTTAGACTCTGAGTGTTTGGACCCAATCCTACCCCAAGGGCCAAGAAAGTGAAAGATAGTGGGATTGCAGAAGTTGTTGCCTTCCCTACATTAGCTCAATGTGCAGAGTTGATAGCTTCTTGTGTAGATAGGTATGATATAATGACTAGAACTATACAAACTGCCAATGGGGATATGCTAGCAGACTTAAGTCCACCATCCTTAGCTGAAATCTTTGGGATCCCATGGCATCCAGTGATGACCATGCTAGACCAGGCAAACTCTAAGGCCACATACAAGAAAGATGTAGATGGATGCAGGAAGCACATGAATGAACAGTGGGTGAAGAGTAAGAGGTCTACCTTGTCAAATTTCCTTAGCTTTTGTATAGGAGTGAGGAGATAGGAGACCTGGTGACCTTACTAAGCAGAATATATAGATTGCCCACAGCATCAACCTTTGAAGGGTGGATGTTCTTTATAATTGAGGAGATATTAAAAGACACCAAATTCCATTGGGCACAAATACTAAGTGATAACATACACAAATCATTCAATGACTTCAAAGAAAAACAATTTTTCAAATGGACCTCTTATGTAGATTATGCATTGGCAAGAAGGAATGAGTATCCTGGATTATCTAAAGTGGGAGAAGTGGGAAATGATGAACAACATCAGATTAAGGTCTATGAGTTCTTTACCCAACTAACATTGTCCCAATCTATTATTCATTTTAAGAGGGTAAATGATGCCTTCACCATGTATATAACCAGATTGCTGCAAGGAAATACAGCTCTCAGGATATCCACTGAGGCCATGAATGAAGTTTACAAAGTATGGAAGGTGGTATATACAGTTTGAGAAGTTTACATATTTAAGAGTTCAAGGTTTCACTGGAGCAGCCTACAGACTACCCAGATACCCCACAAATAAGGTAGTTCTTTTGGAATTGTCAAGGTAGTTGATAACTTGTGTTGAAAAGCTGAAACATCTGTATAGAACAAATGTTCAATTCCCTATTCTGTTAGGCAAAGGAAACTACACATGTGCTTCCTTAGGGGCAGTTGAGCATTCAAACACAAAGCTCCAACTACTCAACCTCCATTATCACACAAAGAGAAATCATTTTGATCCAAATAAGGTGATGGAAAGGTTTGTGAGTAAGAAGCTATTCCATAAGATGCACTTAGAAGATTTTTGGGCTAACTTCTTAGATGACTATAAAGTTATGAAAAGAGCCCACTCTAGATTATCCTTGGCATTCATGAGAAAGTTCCACATCATAGCGGTCCTGGATCAACCCGAGGATAATGAAAATGTGATGCATAGAGGAGCTTGGGAGGCACAGTACCACCAGCCCATTCCTTTGCCCAATTGGGCTAATGCTGAGGAAAGTTCCTTGGATGTTGTGATGAAAGAGCCAATCAGATTAAGTAAGGCTTAGGTAAGAGGTCAGGTTACTATTTTGGAAAGACAAGGAATACACCTTACATACACTGATCCTGAGTCTGAGAAGGAATCTGGAGGAGAAGAAGATGCACCAATAGAGATAATAGATGAAGTAGAGCCAACTCAAGGACTTGCTATGAGATCAGACAATGAAGAGCATGTACCCTTGGCAGAGAAAGTCAAAGTACAGAAGGCTAAAAAGGTTGTTCCGAAGGCACAAAAGAAAGACCTGCCTCCCTCCACCAGAACAAGGGCATCAAAGAAGAGAGATATGCCTAGTGGGCCAGGAGAAGGTTCAAAAACCAAGAAAGCTAAAGTTAAGAGTGCTAGCAAGATTACAGAAGCTGCCACTTCTGCAACTCCTGACAACTCCAACCTACCAGTTTCTCCATCTCCTACTACCCCAGTTGTAAGTGTTGCTATACTTTCTCCTATTGTTTTAACTGTTGCATGTTCCCCTTTTGTTTCCACTGTTACTCCTGCTTCTCCTATAACTATTGTTTAGGAAGATACCTCTGTTGTTCCTTCACCAACAATTGCTATTTCAACTGCCTCTTGTCCATTGGCAATAAACTCAAGCACCTTGAGCAGCCCCATTTCTTCCATTGCTGCCTCTTCCTTTTCTTCCATCTCCACCATGTCTTTGCCTTCCATAGCTTTTGTTTCACTCTCCACTTCCCTTGCATTACCTCTAGTTTCTTTTATTCTTTCACCTTCTCTCCCCGTGTCTACCTTTTCCATTACTTCACCCATTGTCATTTCTTCTGTCTTGCTAACTTCTTCCATTCCACCAACTTTGGGTTCTGCCACCTTTGCCAACTTAACACAAATCAGCTTATCTTCACTTGCAACACCCCTATCATCTATTGCCCCTATCTCCCAAGATGCCATAAACCAAGATTCAACTCCCCTAGCTATACCATTGCTGCCAGGCATAGAAAAGGTGTGTGCTAAATTGGGCCTCCAAGAACAAGAGCCAGAGAAAGAATTACTTGATGAGCCTCTTGTTGAAGTAGTAAACACTGAAATAATTGAAATTTCTGACAGCCCTCCTAAGGAGAATACAATAGAAAAGGTCTTGGAGACTACTCAAAAGGAGACTTTGGTGAACTAGAGAAGTCTTGAAAATGAAGAAGAGGATATAGATAAGGAATCAGAACAAGAACAAAGGTTACTTAAAGGTCCACCTTGTGTAGACAATGAGCATCCTAATGTGCCTAAAGAGCCTTCCTCCTTAGCACCTGATTGGCTACAAAGCAGAATTGCATATCTAGAGCCTTAGGTGGAAATTATGAAGTTAGATCTAAGTGCTATTCTATCACAAGCACCGAAGCTGAAGAAATGGAAGAAAACTAAGGTACAGTCCAAGATTTACAAGGATGCAACCAGATCCTGAGTAGCAGAAGTAGTTGTCCCACCAATTAATGAAAACAGAGAATAGGTTAGAGATGAGGATTACACCATCACAACAGTTAACCTGGGACTAGCTACGAGGACTCAAAGGGTTGATGATTTCAAGGGCTCTGTCTCCTCTATCCTAGAATAATTACATAAGGATAAACTCACTAAGAAAGAGCTAAAATAGCAGAATAAAGAATTCAGAGCTTGTTTACAATTTTTTATAAAGCCTATAGACTCTGAAGATGAGCTTAGGACTATTCCTACCTTGCTGTCAAAGGACGAAGTATCCAAGCTTGATGAAGTTAGAACTTTGGCCACTGGAACTCAGAAGTGGATGATAAAGGTGTGCCATAAAGGATGTGAAGCCATCGATTTTGCAGCTAAGCTTCATAAGAATCTATGAAAATTACGAGACCACTAGAAAGACTTGTATGAGGAATGTGACCCTTTCGATGATTATTATTCTTAGGTGTTCCCTCGAGTACAAGCAATCAGAGATTTGCCTGCTCAAATGTTGTTTTTTGAAAATATTCTGATAGAAGATAGACTGCACAAAGCAATAACATGGTATCAGCAGATAAAATTAAGAAAGGAGGTTTTTGACAGTATCAAGGAAGCCTACAAGGTGGCAGATGATAATATTTTATCCCTCATCTATGAAATAAATGATTCTCTAAAAGATTTCCTTGTAATGGCCTGCAATGATCTGGCACCATATGATGTGAAGGGATGTAAAGATAAGTTGCATAAAATAGTTTTTGAGGATACTAAGTTGGATGTTGAAGGCAGACTGGACAGAGTCAGTGAGCTTCAGAATGATTTCATCACATTTCATAAAGGAAGAAAGGATGTTGAAAAGCTATACATTCAATATGGTCAGGAGCTGGAAATGTTCAAATATCAGGCAAATCATATCAAAAACTCAAACCCTACAGATATCAATCCAGCATTGTCAGCTTGGGTCAGCTACCACAACAAGATGGCAAAAGAAGACAAAGTAGATTTGGATGAAGAACATTAGCATATTTTTGAATATTTTGAAATATAATCCCATCACTTATGTATATTGTTATATTTGGAAGGTCATGTCACATTATTTTATCCTTATTATGCCTTGTAAATGATCTTTTCTATATATATATATATATATATATATATATATATATATATATATTCAAATGGGTAGTCAAATTGTCTAGGTTCAATGTATCTAGAGGTCCTTTTTCATCCTTTTCATAAGAGACAAAATGTAATCCAGGATTGTGATGAGCTGTTGTAAATGCATTTAATGATGTTAAATCTGGACCGTCAGTCTCGAGTTAATGTCCACCATTCATTCTAAAACTTAGTATGGCGCCTCTCCTATATAAAGGGCTGCCCTCTTTCTTATTTGTAAGACTCTTGATGCCGAATTGTTGATGCTTTGCTATTTGAAGTTAATACAAAGCAAGTTTCTGTAGTTTTTCTGAGAATTTGTCCATTGTGTTACTTGTTTGATTTCATGGTTCACTTCTTGATCTCCATTAGTTAGTTAGTTGTGCTTTTGCAATGTTGATGATTTGTTAAAGGTATCTGATGAATGTTCTAAGTCCATACTTTTAGTTGCTTGTTGATTGTAAGTGACTGTGCAAAGTTAGCCTAGGCTGATCATTTTGTGCTAAGTTCAATTACATTTCATAAGTTAAATTGCACCATTACTTGGGTATTTGATGAATGAGTGTGATCTAAAAATCTTTAAGTCTCCATTGAAGATAGAATCATTTTCTATAGTGTTGTAACATCCATTTGGTTTGGTAACTCAGAAAACTGGTTAAATTTCAAAACATTTGTCTACCTGCAGTAGTATCCACATTGTGAATGTCACTTAGGAATTCTCTAAAACCCAATCTCCTTTTGCATTTTCTTTAAAAACAACAGTTAGTTTAGGTTCTCAGCGGCATTTTACATTGTCTTATCAGCTGAAATCATAAAAGGGTTTGCATGAGTTGCCGTCCAAACTATTCAAATCTGAAATTGCATGTAAGACCCCTTGTAGGAACAGCTAGTACATTCCAACTAAGAGATTCCAAGCAAGCTAAGACCTAGATATAGAAACCTTGGAGTAGTCTTACCTAGGGTAGGATACTTTCAAGAGAGGTGTGATACCAGCAATCATACCTGCATTGTTGTGTGCTAAAACACCCATCAACAGAGACTAGTTTGGGATTTGTAGATGGCCAAAGTTCTCATTCTAAATCTTATCATGTTGATCAAAAGTTTAAGAAATCCTCCATTAACAAAAGGAATGTTCCATTTAGATATAATATACAATTCTTTGGCTATTGTTTCTACTGTAACTAATATGGTCATAGAGCAAAAGGATGTTATGTTATGTCTAAAAGGAGACCAAGATTCTTTAACGGAAATCTTTTTAAGTTTTGAATAAGCTGAAATGTTTTAGCTGTGGAAACTTTGGTCATTTAGCCAGGTTTTACAAATCTAATTCTAGCATTCATGCTGGTAAAAAAAATTGGTTTAGAGACCAAAGAAAGTTGATAAAGAAGTTTCTGCTATGCTTGTTCAAACATATTTTCATGCAAAGAGAAAGGATATTTGGGTTGTTGATAGTGGGTGCTCTCACCATATGACTGGTGATAAGAGCAAGTTTGTTGATTTTGTTGATTATGTTGGTGGTTCAGTTAAATTTGGAAATGACTTTTGCATTCTCATCAAAGGTAAAGGCACTGTACTCTTGAATGATGTCACTCCCTTGCATGATGTCTATTATGTAGAATGCTTAACTCATAATCTTCTTAGTGTAAGCCAAATTTGTGACAATGGCTTCAATGTTGTCTTTACATCTCAAGGCTGTGAAATTAGCAAGAAGTCTAGAAAACCAGTTGCAGCTAGTTTAAGAACAAAAGGAAATATATATAATCTTCATGAAACTCTAAACAGTAGTAAAGATGGGCATGTTTGTTTTATGATTCAAATTGAAGAAAGTAAACTTTGGCATAGAAGACTTGGGCATATAAATTATGATAATCTTGTCAAAATCAACAAGAATCAAAATGTTAGAAATATGTCAGTTATCTCTAAACCTAGCAGCATTACATGCAAAGAGTGTCATCTAGGTAGGTAAACAAGGGTAAGTTTTAAATCTAAATAATATTCTTCCACTAGACCATTACAACTTGTTCATTCTGATCTATGTGATCCCACAAGGACAAAATATTTAAATGGAGAAAGGTATTTTATGCTCTTCATTGATGATCATACTAGAATGACTTGGGTAACTTTTTTAAAGCACAAGTTAGAGGCTTTTGATAGATTTAGAATCTTCACTAAAATGGTTGAAAGAGAGTCAGGTCTCAAAGTTCAATGCTTGAGATTAAACAAAGGTGGAGAATACACTTCACAAGAATTTGTAGAATACTGTGAAGAACATGGCATCAAGAGGCAATATTCAACCTCTAGAACAGCTCAGCAAAATAGGGTAGCAAAAAGGAAAAATAGAACTGTGAAAGAGATGGCAAGAACCATGATCCAAGATGTAGAATTACCTAATATCTACTAGAAAGAGGCAGTTCATACTGTAGTTTATACATTAAACAGGGTACAGTTGAGATTCAAAACTAAATACTCTCGTTATGATCTCTGGTATGGTAGATCTACTAATGTTGGGCATTTCAGAATCTTTGGTAGCAAATGTTTTATAAAAAGATATGATGAAAGTCTAGGTAGTTTTGAATCTCGTTGTGATGAAGGTTTTTTTCTAGGCTACTCTACTCGCAGCAAAGCTTATAAATATTTTAATAAAAGGTTTAGAAGAATTGTTAAGAGTACTGATGTAAAGGTTGATGAGTTGTTGCAACCATGTGTTCAACAAGGAAAATATGGTGAAGAAGAGGTTCTTATACCAGACAAAGAGGTTAAGTCAGAAGAGGAAGAGATCCAAGTTAAAGTGAAAGCTCCTTAAAAACTTGTAGAATCTTCAACTAAAACTCCTAAATCTATAAGAAGGAATCATTCTCAAGAACAAATTATTGGGGATAAAGATGTTGGTGTTCAAACCAGAAGAAAATCTGCAAATGCAAGTGTTTAGGTACATCTATGTCTAATTTCACAATTAGAACCAAAGAACTATTTAGAATCTAGTAAAGATGATTTGTGGGTTGAAGCAATGAAAGAAGAGATAAGACAAATTGAAAAGAAAAAGACTTGGGAGATTGTTCCTAGACCCAAGAAGAAAAATGTTATTGGAGCAAAATGGGTTTTTAGGAATAAACTTGATGATAAAGGCAATGTAGTGAGAAACAAAGCAAGGCTTGTCTGCAAGGGATACTCTCAAGTTGAGGGTATTTATTTTTATGAAACCTTTGCCCTTGTTGCTAGACTTGAGGCTATTAGAATCTTTCTAGCCTTCTCAATTTATAAAAATTTCAAAGTTTTTCAAATGGATGTTAAAACATCTTTTTAAAATGGTGATCTTGAGGAGGAAGTATATATGGAGCAGCCTGAAGGGTTTGTGTGTGCAGGTAAAGAAGATCATGTGTATAGATTGAAAAAGGCATTATATGGCTTTAAACAAGCTCATAGAGCTTGGTATTCTAGGTTGGATAAGTATTTACAAGGCCAAGGATTCACCAAAGAAGGTGTTGACAGCAATCTTTATTTCATGACAAAAGGTGACAATATTCTGGTTGTTGTTTATGTTGATGATAATATATTTGGAAGAAATGATGATACTATGTGCTCTATTTTTCCTGATTTCATGAAAGCTAAGTTTGAAGTGTCTATGCTTGGGGAACTATCATTCTTTCTTGGGTTACAAGTTTTTCAATTTGAAAAAGGTATTTTTATTTCACAAATGAAATATGCCAAAGAAATGCTCAAGAAATTTCAGATGGATGAAAGAAAACCAGTTGGAACTCCCATGGAAACTAGTTGCAAACTAGAACAAGATGTTGATTTACCAGATGTAGATCAGACCTTATATAGATCCATGATAGATAGTCTTTTATATTTGACTACCTCCAGGCCTGATATTATGCATGTTGTATGCTTGGTTGCAATATTTTAGTCTTCTCCTAAGCAATCACATCTAAATGTTGTTAAGAGGATCTTAAGATATGTTAATGGTACTATTGACTATGGCTTATGGTATCCCAGGCATGATGATTTTACTTTGCTTGATTACACTGATGCTGACTGGGCTAGATGTATTGATGACAGAAAGAGTACTTTTGGAGGAGCATTTTTCTTGGGAGGTAGGTTGGTATCTTGGCACAACAAGAAACAAGATTCTTTGTCTTTGTCAACTATTGAAGAAGAATACATTGTTGCTGCCACATGTTGCTCTGATACCACTATGATGCAGAGTGGGACGCAACGGAGGCTAACTAACAGGAAGGAGTAGCCAATAATACAAACAACCTGATAAAAATGTCTATCGGCTGAACATCATCATCATATTTCCTAACACCAACAGCATCATCACATTTCAACAGCATCATCATATTTCGGATGATCGCAAATATCCTCCTGTCGATTACTATTTACCTCCTCCGTTTGTCGCCTATCATCATCATCATGATAATCAACGGGCGCAAACATCCTCCGGTTGCACTGTTCATCGGGTGCCAAATACAAGCGGCATCATCATGATATTCAATATCACCTTCGTCAGCAGGATATCCAAATATCCGGTTGCTCCAAATATCCTGATGACGTTGCACTTCA
The DNA here is from genome assembly GCA_027924645.1 of Cunninghamia lanceolata. Lineage (NCBI taxonomy): Eukaryota > Viridiplantae > Streptophyta > Pinopsida > Cupressales > Cupressaceae > Cunninghamia > Cunninghamia lanceolata. Next base: position 3,995,733 of record BSBN01001074.1, on the reverse strand, counting down.
ACAACTTGCCTTCGACGCTCCACTGCCCGACGATACAAGCAACAGCATCATGATATTGGTCATCCGGTTCCTCGAAACCTCCTGATGATGCTTAACGACTTTCTGCCTTCGCCGATGCCTAAACCCTTAGCGACGACAGCATAAACTCGCATAGAGGGATTTCTTAATATCCTGATGACGATGACGTCACATATCATCCTGATGAACTCTTCAACTCTTAGCCAAAAAAACTCAACTTTCACACCCGCATCCGTCAGCGATACGCGGATGGTGAGCTTCTTCGAGAGATGATCCTGACTGCGATATATACACTGAGTATATATCCAACTCAAAACATCATGATGCACCTGCAACATGCAAACTTCAACAACTTCATGACCCGATCCTGAAGGCGATGCATTCGCAGATGACGATGCGGCTGGTTCCGGCTGGAAACACACCTGCAGACTCCTGTGTATCAGTCCGCTGCATGTAAACACTCAAAACCGCATAATTTCACAAAGATCATGTGACGACCAGGCCGGATCACCTTCAAACCAAAATCTAACAACTTTTCTTCTAGACCTAGCACATGAGGATGCTAGGCTGATTCACAGCATGCTCCTGACTGATCTCCTGAACAATGCAATGCAGAAACAGAAAACACAAATGCAAACTAAACTATGATACAGAACCATTCCACCGATTTGCAGGTTCAACCGGTGGAAGGGTTGAAAGTGCCCATTAACTTGCAAACAGAAAAGGAAATCAACACAAATACAACTGATCAACTCAAATGCTGCAAAAGATGAGATCTTATTCACTTGAAATTCAAAAGTCCTGCTTTTACAACTCTACTTCACAATATCTGGACTGATCACCAGTACAGCATATCACCAGTACTATTCTCCTGAACATAACACCTATCAAACTCAATATGAACTATCAATATGAACTCAATGTCTCTAAACCCTAACAGATCGAAGGTATATATAACAAATCCTTCGAGTACTACCAACTTCACTTCCCAGCGGCTGGGAGCTTCCAAGCGGCTGGGAGAGAGGACAACTCAGACTATCTTATCCCGATCTCTAACTGCCTACACATACTCCTATGCTGATCTATTATATAGCATCGGTCCAATGGACCTTATTACATGCTAAAGTCAAACATACTAAAAATAGCCTACTGCCCTGTCATCATGCTGATAACTATCCTATATCCTGATCATGTATGTCATCATGCGGACCTATATCCTGATCATGTCCGGGTGCTCCTGCACCAGATGGTTTAAACACTAAAAGACATCAAAGTACAAGTATCTCAACTTGTTCATATTTTGTGTGATAACACTAGCACTATAAATATTTCAAAAATCCTGTGATGTATTCTAGAACAAAGCATATAGACATCAGATACCATTTCTTGAGGGAAAAAGTTCTAACAAATGAAGTTATCTTAGATTATGTGGCATCATGTGACCAGGTGGCTGATATCTTCACAAAGCCATTAGAAAAAGTTGTGTTTGAAAGCCTAAGGGATAGACTTGGTGTTCTCTCCCTTAGTTCTCTGAAATAAATTAGTTTTGGCCATGGTTTCAGGGGGAGCTTCTAAGTCTACTTTTTATCCCTGATGTTTTCATGTTGTTCATACATTCTGTATTACACCACCATGGATTTACAGTGATAGTTGGCATTGCAGTGTTTGGTGATTTATGGTTTGACAATATCCTACAGTCATTATATCAGTGATTTGACAGATTTGGTATTCTCTCTTTGGTCTAACAGTTTGATATTTCCAGTGACAGTCTTTTAAGAGGAGTATGTACATTGATGATCTGGTATTTGGTATCTATCCACAAGTTTCACAGTGAATGGTTGCTATACATTCCTTTGGTGTTTGTTTCCTTTTGATACTTTCAGTTGGTACTATTGATGGTTATATTCTTGATATACTACTGACATCTTGTTGTCAGTAATGCTTCTATTACTAATTTGACAACTAGATGAGGACAGTGGTAGCATAATACAGTTAATTTTCACTCATTATGATGGTACTTGGCACGAAAATTGGTAAAAGCACTCCTCTCTCAGTTCTATTATCCCTCACCTTTGGCATTGTTATCAAAAGGGGGAGATGATATGTGATACATTCATGCTTCATGTTACAGTATGATGTTCACTACACTTCTTATGATGTTCTTATGATGTTCATTATAGTTCTCATTAATTCAATCATTCAATGCTAGTATATTGGTATTGCACTTCATTACAGCTATGCATGATCTTATATGTTGTTCATTATAGCTATGTTATTCTAGTTCATTCATATTTTGTTTATATATGTTGATCATTACAACTATATGTTGCTATAGTCATGTTTAAATGGCAGCTATATGTTGTTTCAATCATGTGCTTCTCATATTTATGCTTTTCAATTTCATATTAGTCATATACAGTTCATGATGCAGTTTCAATGCTCAGTTATAGGCATTCAATGTGCTATGCATGTTTCATTCCAGTTTCAATGATGTAACCTACAGTCATTCATTGATATGACAGTTGATTTTCTTTGATACTCTTCCAGTTCTGTACTAGCTATGCTTTATTGGACAGTGGATACTTTTAATTCTCATGGAGATGTTGAATGTCACTCATGGTGATGTTGAATGTCTTTCATGATGGATTGGAATATCAAGACAAGTTTGGTTTATTTGCTTGATCAGCATTGGTTATGGTACCTCAAGTTATGGTTCAACTTCTCTTCATGATGGCAATATTTTCTCTTGATACTTATACAACATCAATGCCAAAGGGGGAGTTTTTTTGACCCCTTGTTGGCATTAGCAGTGTTGGCATAGATGTCAAATAGTTTGACAGTTTTGGAGCATACAAAAGTGGCATAAAAATCTTTCAGGTGCTTTGGAACAACATTGTTACATGAGACTTGTCCTGGTCTTTAATACATTTGAAGACACCATGCAAATTTGTGTAAAGGGAACTTTATCATGGTTTTAGTGATTATCTCTAAGGCAAAACTATTCTTATCAAGGTAATATTGATGGTTTACCATGCAAAATAAAAAAGACAAATGCCTTGGTTTCAAATAAGATCTATTTGTTAAATGTCTTTGTCAAAGGCGCATTGTTACATATTCATCATGGTGTTTTGTTTGACTACCCTAGCAAGTTTTAAAGATTTAAATTGTTTGTAAATAAAGTCATTTAGACTTTAGATCAATGGGAACTAGCTTCCATAGGTTGTCGATGCATATAAAACTAGTTGAAGGGTTTTTAAGTCATTAATATCACCGGCCCCATTTAGGTTTATCGAGATAGTAGGGAAACAATGTAGACAATGTATCGAGCTTGCATATGATTCATTTTGCTTGGTTTGAGCTTAGGATATGCAGCACAGATCTTAAGGTTTGGAGGTTCATGAAGATTCTAACTGCATGAGATCATTATCATGGTGGTTTGAACTACTGCATGAGGTCATTATCATGGTGGTTGAATAGAGTAAGTCAATTTTCAATTATATCATGAAGAAAGGTATGCATGTTTATATATATTTCAGGGCATTTTATGCATTGTGTGAAAGAGTTTGGTGGTTGGCTAAGAATAGAGATAAGATAAAGTCTTTGAGGATATCATGTTGGTTGTATTGGATATATGGTGTCTTTACTCAGCGTTTAAAATGTTGTGATTGATACCCTCTGCCATGGTCTTTGATTTTTGTTAAAGATATTGTTTCAAATCTGCATAAAAATCTTGTTGAACAATGGACACTTTGAATTCTCATGGTGATGTTGAATATCACTCATGGTGATGTTGAATGTCTTTCATGATGGATTGGAATCTCAGGACAAGTTTGGTTTATTTGCTTGATCAGCATTGGTTGTGGTACTTTAGGTTATGGTTCATCTTCTCTTCATGATGGCAATGTTTTCTCTTGATACTTATATAGGTTGTCTGACATCAATACCAAAAGAGGAGTTTTGTTGACCCCTTGTTGGCATTAGCAGTGTTGGCATAGATGTCAAATAGTTTGATAGTTTTGGCATATAGAGAAGTGTCATAAAAAGCTTTCAGGTGCTTTGGAACAACATTATTACATGAGACTTGTCCTAGTCTTTAATACATTTCAAGACACCATGCAAATTTGTGTAAAGGGAACTTTATCATGGTTTCAGTGATTATCTCTAAGGCAACACTATTCTTATCAAGGTAATATTGATGGTTTACCATGCAAAATAAAAAAGACAAATGCCTTGGTTTCAAATAAGATCTATTTGTTAAATGTCTTTGTCAAAGGCACATTGTTACATATTTATCATGGTGTTTTGTTTGACTTCCCTAGCAAGTCCTTGATAGATCGACTGCCCTAGAAAGTTTTAAAGATTTAAATTGTTTGCAAATAAAGTCATTTAGACTTTAGATCAATGGGAACTGGCTGGTACAGTCACGGTAGGAGGGTTCATAGAATGAACAATCTGGACCGTGCAGCAAGAGTAAACACAATGGAAATAACTCAAAGAAATGGAACAAATGTAGATTCATTCATTCAATATATCAAAGAATTCAAATATAATCCAGCTGGCAACATGCGGGCTTACAATTAGGGCTCACAGGCCTGATTACATACATGCACAAGATAAATATTTGAAGCTCCTTTGCATAAAATATAAACTAAGAATTATAAATAAATTGCTAACTACTTTCCTAAGGATCTATTACATCAATATATATCCAATCCAGACCAATAGATTCCTCCACGTTGGCTAAGGAAGGTCACAAGCTCCAATGAAGAGTTGTAACGTGTTCATAGATAGGTCGGACCTAAATGCATAGAACACTTCCTCAAATGAATGGAACATGCGGACCCTTGGGGAAGGTCGGCCACAAACCAAAGGACATTGAATGATGTGTCATTGAGATCCACAAGTCAAGGAATGATCTGCAAGCCTTCTCCTTTAGTTGATCAACAGGAACTATTAGGATGCATTTCTCTGAGAAAATAGTTGATCTTCTGATAGCGATATCTTTCTGGTAACTGATCCAAATGCTCTGAATTCTTGATATGATGTAGATGAATGTGTGTAGATGCTAAGTCCAGATCTACAAGATGTGAAATGCCAAAATAGACCACAAGCTAAAAAATGCTACTGACTAAACTGCCTGAACTGAAATAGAAAATGAAAGAACTGAAATGCAAATGTTTTTTGGTTGATGCAAGATTACTCTTGAACCAGGGATGCTCCTGCATCAAACATCTGAGGTTATTGAAAAAGTGTGTGCCTCACTTTGTTGGGGCTAGGGGAGAACCAAGACGGTCCACCTTAGCTTGAGAAATCTAGGATGAATCTTCTTCCGGTTTGTCTTTCCACTTCACAAGATATTCTTTGTATTGTCTTCCTCTAGTGTTGCGTCCAACTCTATTGTCCAAAATGTCTTCAATCTATTCCGATGCTTGTTGTGGTAACTACTTCTTCAAGTCTTCTTGCATGATGTCACTGAACTCTACTTCATGGCACTGATAAAGATCTACAATGTTGAAGATAGGCGAAATACCCAATGTCTCTGGTAATTCTAGTTCGTATGCATTTCTTGAATCAGATTTCTTGAGTATCCTACAAGGTCCAAACTTCTTCATCTTCAACTTTTTATATGTCCCAACTAGAAATATTTCTTTTCTCAAGTACACCATAACTTCATCTCGAACTCCAAATTTCTTATGTCTTCTCTTCTCATCAGCCTTCTCTTTGTACTTACTGTTCATATCCTCCAAATGCTTCTTCACCTAATTATGCACTGTCTTCATATGGTCTGCAAATTCTTCTGCTTCTGCACTTCTCTTTTCTTCAATATTGATGTCTCTTAGTTCTGCAACTCCTCTAGGATTCACTCTAGTACTCCTATTTACTGAATTATTATATGCAAACTCTGCTTGTGAAAGAATCAAATCCCAACTTCCAACTTTCTCTCCAACCAAACATCTCAACAAGTTTCCCAAACTCCTATTCACTACCTCTATCTATCCATCTGTCTGTGGATGAAAAGTTGAACTAAATTTTAAATTTGTCTTCATCTTCTTCCAAAGTGTCTTCCAGAAGTATCCAACAAACTTTGTGTCTCTGTCCGAAACTATACTCTTAGGAAATCCATGCAATCTCACAATCTCTTTGAAAAATAAGTCAGCTACATGCACTGCATCAGTTGTCTTCTTACAAGGTATGAAATGAGCCATCTTTGAAAATCTGTCATCCACTACAGATATTGAATCATGTCCTCTCTATGTCCTAGGCAATCCCATTACAAAATCCATGCTTATGTCTTCCCAAGGTCTCTCCGAGACTGTCAAAGGTTTATACAATCTAGTATTTTGACTTCTTCCTTTTGCAACTTGACAAACTCTACAACTCTGCACAAATCTCTGAACATCCTTATGTATCTAAGGCCAAAAGTAATTTTCACTTACCAAAGCCATTGTCTTGTCAATGCCAAAGTGTCCTGCCAGTCCACCACTATGCTTCTCCTTGACCAAATTATCCCTCATTGAACTTCTAGGTATGCACAACTAACTTCCTTTGAATAACATATATTCTTGAATGAAATAGTCTAGCCACTTACTCCTATTTGTCACAATAGGTTCCTTACATGCTCTCCAAGGTTCTACAAAATCAGTGTCTCCCTCATACATGTTCTTCAATTCATCAAAACCCAACACTTCAACTCTCATCTCTGTCAACAAGTTTCTTCTTCTACTCAAGGCATCAGCAACTTTGTTTGATTTACCACTCCTATGCTTCAACACAAAAGTATAACTCTGCATGAACTCTACCCATCTCATATGTCTCTGATTCAACTTACCTAGACTATTCCAATATTGCAAAGCTTGATGGTCTATATACAACACAAACTCCTTAGGCAACAAGTAATGTCTCCACTTCTTCAAGGCTTGAATTATGGCATAGAACTCTTGATCATAAACTGAATATCTTCTCCTTGCATCATTCAACTTCTCACTAAAATAAGCTAGTGGTCTACCTTCTTGACTTAACACTGCTCCAATTGCATTTCCACTAGTATCACAATCAACTTGAAATACATTATTGAAATCTGGTAATGCCAAAACAAGTTGCTCTGTCATTTTTTGCTTCAACAACTCAAAACTTTTATCTGCTCCAGATGTCCACTTGAAATCCTTTATGTCACCTCTCATTGTCTCTGTCATAGGGTTACAAACTAAACTAAAATTTCTGATGAACTTCTGGTAGAAACTAGCCAATCCATGAAATGATCTAACCTCTCCAATGTTCTCCGGTGTAGGCCATTCAACAATTGCTTTCACTTTCTCAGGGTCCATCTTCAATCCTTCCGCATAAATCACAAATCCCAAATATATCAACTCCTCCTTCATAAAACTACACTTCTTGATGTTTATCAGCAATTTCTCTTCTCTCAACCTCTGCAAAACTTGTCTAATATGCCACAAATGTTCTTTTATTTTACTAAAAATTAGAATATCATCCAAGTATACAATCACAAACTTACCCAAGAATTTCTTCAAGACTTCATTCATCAATCTCATGAAAGTACTCGGTGCATTTGTCAATCCAAAAGGCATCACTAACCATTCATACAATCCTTCATTGGTCTTAAAAGTAGTCTTCCATTCATCACCTTCTCTGATTCTGATCTGATGGTATCCACTTTTCAAATCTATCTTTGTGAAATATTTTGCTCCACTCAAACAATCCATAATATCATCCATCCTAGGTAAAGGAAAACTATACTTAACTGTGATCTTGTTTATTGCTCTAGAGTCAGTACACATTCTCCATTCTCCATCCTTCTTCGGTGCAAGCATTGCAAGTATTGCACAAGGACTCAAACTTTCTCTAATCAAACCTTTCCTCAACAACTCTTGTATTTGTCTATTTAGTTCTTCATTCTCTGTCGGTGTCATCTGATGTGCTACTTTGTTAGGCAAACTTGCTCCCAGTATAAGATCCATGTAATGACTGATACTCCTTATAGGTGGTAATCCATTAGGCAAATTATCTGATATGATGTCTTCATACTCTGTCAGCAACTCTCTTATCTCATCCGGTTCAGTCTCTTTCTTCAATGCTTCAGGCTTCTTAGGAATCAAGGCATAACACAAACTTTCTTGTTTCAAACCATCCAAAAATTTCCTTCCATCTACCAAACAAATTCTAGCATTCCCACATACCACATCCTTAGAATCATCTTCTAAAGGAATCAAAGTAATTCTTTTCTCATTCATTGTTATAGTATATGTGTTCTTTCTCCCATCATGTATAGCTTTTCTATCATACTGCCAAGGTCTACCCAACAAGATATGACAAACATCCATGGCATAATATCACACAAGACTTCATCATGATAAGATCCAATATGAAATTTCACCAAACATTGTTCACTCACCAGTACCTTATGATCATCCTGAATCCATGCTATCTGATAGGGCTTAGGGTGTTTCAATATTTCAAACTTCAACTTAGTCACCATCTCCTCCGAAACTAGGTTATCTGAACTACCACTATCAATTACAACTTTACAACACTTACCTCCAGATTTGCATCTAGTTCTGAATAGATTTTTCCTCTGTGATGGTTCCTCATTTGCCTCTATTTGAAATAGTGCTCTCCTCATCACCAATGATTCTCCTTTCTCAGGTTTACCCACAAAACTGGGTGATTCAACAGGTTCTTCTTCAACATAGGTTGCTCTTCCACTATTCTCTGTCTTCTTGCTTGTACTACCCTGATTACATTCAAATGCTCTATGTCCTTCACCTCCACACTTGAAACAAGTACCTTTGAATGTCTTCATATCAAATCCTCTTCCTTCTCTTCTATATCCTTCATTTCGGTATGCACTAGGGTTTCCTCTCTGGAAAAATTTTTTATCATCCTTCCTAACTGGGTTGTCAAACTTGTTCTACTCTACAAATGAACTATCATATCCGGAAAACATCCTTCCTCTCTGAAATTTACCTCCTCTGCCTCTCTGTCTCTGATCATGTCTCTTATTCAGCTTCTCTTCAACTTTCAGGGCAAACTGATATGCTTCTTCCAAAGATGTCATCCTTATCAATCTTAGTTCTTCTTGAATGTTCAATCTCAGTCCATTGATGTATCTTGCCACTTTCTCCTTGCTTGCTTCACTATGTCTTGTCCTTATGATCATCTTATGAAATTCTTCAGTGTACTCCTTCACAGATTTCTCCTTCTGTCTTAGGTTCTGCAATCTTTTCAACAGCTCCAAATCATAGTCAGCAGGTATAAACTGATTCTTCAACTTTGTCACTGTCTTATCCCACTTTGTAATCTTTTCTTTTCCTCTTCTGTTTCTTTCCGACTGAACTTTTTTCCACCATATAGCGGCATGTCCTTTCAATTTTGTCTTTGCAAATTTCACCTTCAATGGATCTTCAATTTCTTCATATTCAAAGTATTCTTCCATATCATTTATCCAGTCAATCAATTCTTTAGGATTCAAATTACCATTATAGTTCAGTACATCAACTCTAGGTCTTTTTCTAATCTTCAAGATAGCTCACAACATCTTTATCTGATCTGATTCTTCTTCTTCATTACCTTCTAGGGTTTCACCGTTTGTTTAGCAGATTGCAATTCTTCTTCATCACTTTCAACATTAGGTCTCGGCGTCAATCCTCTTCACCTATCTTCTTCAACAACATCCAAACAAATTCACATTGTTCTCATCCATTCTATTAGCCATTGTACAAACAGGAGGAACTCTCCACAACGGCATTCTTCCTAGGATCAAGTACAAACTACCTCAAGTTCAGCGATCGAGATACAAGTGACAACTGCCTCTCAATCGGTGATCGGTTATGTTGGTGCCTATTGTTGGTTCAAGTTTCAAATATTCATCTGCAGGCACTCTTCAAAAAATCCAAAAAATTTCAAGTCTGTCGGCCTTCAAAATTGCATGCATATATCTTTGTATATACATGGTCGTTTGTATGTATCTTTCTACATACAAGTGCAAATGTAAATTCGGACATACAAGACGGTTTGTATGTTCAATCGGCTTCAAAGGGTACAAGAATGGTTGTATGTATATCGCAGATTTCAGGAATATTCCTTTCTTGTATGTAAAAAATGTTTGTATGTTCGAATATATAAGGTGGATATGCAAGGTCAACATACAACAAGTAGATGCATTCGCCACATGCAAGCAAATGATACATTGGCGGCATACAAGGAAGATATGCAAAGCATAAAGTACATCGGGTATATACAATGGAAAATGTATGAGGAGGCTGACATACATTCGCTACAGTGAAAGGGTTCATCGGCCAGACAAGCATATCGGCGACCCATGCAGCAGTCTCCCCAATGGTCGATGCACATACAAAGGCAAGCGCACATACAAAGGAAATGTACATTGCAAGGATACAAGGATGGCGCATGCAAAGTTAATATACAATAGGTGGGGTCTGCACATACAGGGGTGAATGTATGTTTTCCTTGTATGTTTGCATTTGTATATGCGATATACATTGGTTATATACATTCGCGACATACAAGCCGGACCTGATTTAAAAGTCAAATGTGGAAAATTTAGCGGTGGGGTCTACAATTTGTATGTTAGGTGCTTGTATATGCTGACATACAATGTGAAGATGCAAAGAGTTAGATGCAAGGCCCGGACCCGAATATGATTTCAATATGCTTTATAAAATTTGGAGTCCGCGATATGTATATTACATTTGTATGTACAATATACAAAGCGATATGCAAATGGAGGAGATATAAGCCGGACCCGAGTGTGATTTCAAACTGTTCTATAAATATTTGGGGTCCACGCCTTGTATGCAGGTGATTGTATGTATATACAATCTCAGAAATAGGCATATACAAAGGCTGATATGCAAAGGGATTTTCGGCATGGCAAGGTGCATCGGTAGCTCAACTAATAGTCATTCCAACAACTGATGAGATGCATCTTTTGGCAATGGAGAACCAATCAGTGGCTACCACATGTCCAAGGACAAATGTATATACATGCAATTACATATGCAAGGATTTGAACGCAAAAAAGGGCAGTTGTATGAATATGCTTTGGCATATACAAAAAATTTGAACGTGCATTTCAGGCGGAAAAGGCAAAATGTATGTTTGCCATAGGAAAAGTCAGCAATGAAGGGTGCCTACGTGGCACATTCTAATTGGTTGGTGACTTTTCAAAGTGATTTGAGGCCGCAGATCTTGGAAGAAGGAAGGAAATCAACGGCCATCATTCAAATTTCATGAAGAAGGTTTTCCTGTGTCCGCAGCTACTTTCCAGAGCGGGAAAATTTCCTTATGCCTTCGCTGCTGCATTTCCAAGAGGCCGCTAGTTGGTTTACTATTAATGGCTAAGTGCAAAGGTATGGGTCGATGATTGACAGGTCAGCTACCATTTTAATGAAAATCTCCAGTCAGTTGCACATTCCCTAATTCCACCTGCTCCTTTCCTTTTGTCTCTCTGTTGCATTCAATGTTTTGGATGCCATTCTCATGGTGCAATGTATTTGGAAGAATTTTGAAATGACCATGTACCTTGAATGCTGAGTACATAGTCTTTTTATAAAATGAAATTGTGTTACTCATTTCTGGTTGTTGAAGACTTGGGCATTTTTTGGAGAAATAACAAAAAATAGAGCATTTCTCGGCTGTTTTATCTCTGTTGGAGTTTATGAGTTGAATTTGAGTGCACCTTGCACACATGTTTAGTTTCATGTTGTCATTGTATGAAAAATTCTTCTTGCATGTATTTAGCTATTTGTCTGCATTTGTTGTATGCATCCCTTTTTTTGAATCTGGTCACTAAGGGTTTCTCAGATTCTAGGATATAGATTTCTTGTATCACATGCTTGATCTCTAACTTCCATTCAAGGAGTGGATTAAACTATTTTAGGTTAAGTATGAAGAAGAATGTATGTCAGCTGGGATATGTGTAAGTATAAACAGCTAAATACTCAGTCTTGAGTGGTGTTTGTAAGGCAAATGCCAGTCCTAACCCCTTGAAACTTGAATGCCAGTGCAAATCATTCTCTTGTATACGTCTAGTTGACTCCTTGCCCTGAGATAGGCACCAGTCTACCCTTGTGTAGTAGTTATGATCCAAAAACCCCTGTCTTGCATCCAAAACATAATTCAAATCATTCCATAATTCCAACCTATTAGTTTGTAGGAGTAGGATTAGGACCCCTGCATACTCTCATCCATAACAAGTTAGATATGTCTAAGAAATTTGCCAACCTTGTGATCTATCATACAAATCTTGGTCCTAAAATGAGAGTATTCTGCCTGTTATTGTAAATCTAAATCTTTCTGTCATTGGGTGAGTCAAATTCAAATATTTAGCTATAGGGATACCCCCCTTGGTGCAGCAGAACCAGAAGTGAAGGGGAGGTAGCTCACACAACCTCCTGTATTTGTTGGCCAAATCTGTATGTGCATTGCAACTGGCAAACCCTCTGCCGATCCAGAGAGAACGAACCAACAGGTTACGCACAAGTAACCTGCCTCGGATTAGTGATCTGCTTACAACAAGATCTTACAGAATTCCTTCGCCAACTTCGCTCAATTCGCTCTCCAAGATTCAAACTTTTGCTCTAATACCACTCGGTGCAGTCATAGTAGGAGGGTTCACAGAATGAACAATCTGGACCATGCAGCAAGAGTAAACACAACAGATACAACTCAAATAAATGGAACAAATGTAGATTTAGTCATTTAGTATATCAAAGAATTCAAACACAATCCAGTCGGCAACATACAGGTTTACAATTAGGGCTCACAAACCTGATTACATACATGCATAAGATAAAGCTTTAAAGCTCCTTCGCACAAAATCTAAACTAAGAATTATGAATCAATTGCTAACTTATTTCCTAAGGATCTATTACATCAATATATATCCAATCAAGACCAATAGATTCCTTTGTGTCAGCTAAGGAAGGTCACAAACTCTAATGAAGAGTTGTAACATGTTCATAGATAGGTCAGATCTAAATGCATAGAACACTTCCTCAAATGAATGGAACAACGTGCGGACCCTTGGAGAAGGTTGGCCATGAACCAAAGGACATTAAATGATGTGTCATTGAGATCTGTAAGTCAAGGAATGATCTACAAGCCTTCTCCTTTAGCTGATCAACAGGAACTATTAGGATGCTTTGCTCTGAGAAAACAGTTGATCTTTTGATAGCGATATCTTTCCGGTAACTGATCCAGCTGCTCTATATTCTTGGTATGATGTAGATGAATGTGTGTAGATGCTAAGTCCAGATCTGCAAGATGTGAAATGCCAAAACTAGACCACAAGCTAAAAACTGCTACTGACTGAACTGCCTGAACTGAACTGGAAAACAAAAGAACTGAAATGCAAATGTTTTTTGGTTGATGCAAGATTAATCTTGAACCAGGAATGCTCCTACATCACTGGCTTCCACAAGTTGTCAATGCATATGAAATTGGTTGAAGGGTTTTTAAGTCATTAATATCATCGGCCCCATTTAGGGTTACTAGGACAGTAGGGAAACAATGTAAATAATGTATCGAGCTTGCATATGATTCATTTTGCTTGGTTTGAGCTTGGGATATGCAGTGTAGAAATTAGGGTTTAGAGGTTTGCGAAGATTCTGACTGCATGAGATCATTGTCATGGTGGTTTGAATTGTTGTACAATGTCATTATCATGGTGGTTGAATGGAGTAAGTTAGTTTTTAGTTATATCATGAAGAAAGGTATACAGATTTATATATATTTTAGAGTATTTTATGCATTTTGTGAAAGAGTTTGGTGGTTGGCTAAGAACAGAGATAAGATAAGGTCTTTGAGGATATCATGTTGGTTGTATTAGATATATGGTGTCTTTACTCAGCGTTTAAAATGTTGTGATTGATACCCTCTACTATGGCCTTTGATTTTTGTTAAAGATATTGTTTCAAATCTACATAGAAATGTTGTTGGCTACTACTTGTTTGAACTGTAACTGAAAGCTGTATTTTTTAAAAAGACTTATAAAAGAAAGTAAGAGATTCTTGTTTATGAATTCTATTTCATGGTTTGTAAGCTTCAAAACTATTGAAGCTTAAGGAACATGGAATAATAAAGAGGCACAAAAGAGGAATAGAGTAACCCTCTGTATTTTGATTTAGATGATATGTTTTCCTCATATACCAGTGAGACACAAAACTTCTAGTGATGCATTATAATGAGTCATAAAAAGCTAGTGAGGCTACAAAACAAATTTGTAATCAGTGAGGTTTTTCTATAGGCCAGTGAGACAAACTTTCCAAAGTGGTTTTTTCTCCCTATAAAGGGTTTTCCACTCATAATTTTTGTGTTATAGTGCTTGTCTTGTTATGATGCTTTCAATCTCTGCTCATGTAACTTTCATTCTTTGTTCATATTGGTTTCAACATGCATAATGTAGCCATTATAAGCTATTAAGATAATATTTCTATTTTTTTAAATAAAAAATTTAAACACTCGGTTATACCACTTATTCACCCCCCCCCCAGTGGTATTGCACTCCAACACTCCTAACTTGGAGAAGTGTGAGGAAGGAATTGTATGATTTACTCTATTGCTAAATTGTGGTTTTATGTATTTTTTTTGCACATAAATTTGCTTGGTTATCATAGATTAAATTCATGTAAATTGTCTATGTAATTCCTTTGTTTTATTTTAGGGAGGTTTGTATAGGAGTGGATATATCCTGTTGGGGTTTAGAGCCTCCCACATAATTAGGTTTGAGTGATGTGTGAAGCCTCTCTTGAAGGAATTGTTCATTGTGATGGTGTTGTGGAGTATTGTGGATGTGGAGTTAGGATGTGGTATGGCTGCCCTGTTTTGTTTCATTGTATTGTGGAGTGAGTTGATGGAGATTGTGAAGAAGTTATGATCTTATGGAAGTTTTGGTAATGGAGTGTTGCAATCATGGCCATGATTGTTGATGTTGGTGATGGGTTGTGGGGTTGCATGAGTTATATTATTATAGAATATTATGGAGGATTATTGTGGTTATTTAAACCCCAAGAGGGATGTTATCCCCTCTTTCCCCCTTCTGTTGAATCCACAAGGATTCTTTGTTCATTAGTCATCCAATGGGATTTTGCATGTGTGTATTTTTGTATGTATGTGTTATTCTCTTGCTTGTATGTGAGTCTACTTGTACTTGGAAGTCTCCTAGCTTGGGCGTGGGCTTGATTTCAAGCCCTATGGTAGGGTGGAGAGAAATCCTGGGTCATCCTTGTGTGTTTGTTGTGTTGCAGATTATATCAAAGGCCTATAGGAGACTTATGGAATTCTAGTTTTCTTTTAATCCATCATTGTAAAGAGTCAATGGGATCTCTTCCTCTTTGTTATTTTGTTATGAGAAAGCAAAAGAATCATATTCTAATTCAATTGTAATTAAATTAACTCCAAACAATGGACTGTATAGGTGTGTCACAATGGCAATGTGAAAATTAATATTTTCAATATGATATGGGTAAATTAAATTTGAATTGTCTAGAGTAATCAGTTATGAGAATATTTTTTGTGTTCTCAATCTCTCTATTGGTCTAAAAATCATGGCGTATATAGTTCTAGAAGGGTAAATTTCAAAGAAAAAACAATATATACATTCATATTTGTATATAACTATGTCTTCACTCAATTCTTTAATCTTATTTTACCACTATATTTTGTATTAATGGATATATTTAATGATGTAGAAATTTATAGTTTTGTGTGTGTGTATATATATATCTGTGTGTGTGTGTGTGTGTGTGTTTGTGTGTGTGTGTGTGTATTTATATAAATAAGCATTTATAAAGAAAAAAATTAATTAAGAATTTGTAAGGTGTTGCTCTTCCGAGTAGGCCACAATCATGAAGGGGTCATGTGGCTCCCCATGGCAGGGGTTGTGGCCCTTTATAGGTTGTATGCTCCTCCATCCAGCCATGTAAAAGTTTTTTAAAAAATAATATAATACAAAAAATAATAAAACCAAGAATTCCCTACAACCCTTGTACAATGCTTTAAAACCTATAACATATATGTTGAATTAGCTATTCTTTATTCTTGTTTCCTTTTCTTCAAAAATTTCTTCTGCTCTGTCAAACCTGCAATACGAATATATTTCAAATAGTTATTGAAACTTATGTATTTAGGAAGGAAAAAGGAATAAATAAATTAATTAAAAATTTAAAAAACAAGATATGTGAATACAAAAAGGATAGAAAAAGATCATTTATATTAGTAAGTTTCCAATTAATATGCCTTTTGTCATAGTTGTTAACTTAGACTTTCTAAATTGACTAATATGTATTAATGGAATTAATTGTTTTCTTTTTTTATGTGAGATCTTTATTAATTTTCAATTTATTGTGCAATTATTTAGTAATGAGTTAAGTAGGTTGATTAAATCTATTTGATTCAAAATTTTGTTAGGATTATAAAATTATTGTTTCATATTAATTAAATGATGCGCTAACACATTGTTTTAAAAATTAAACTCTATTCCTTGGCAATGTGGGAAACAAGTTAATTAAGTTAACATTTAATTCAATAGGCTTGATATGGTAGAATAATTATTCTAACTAATCCGTAAGAAAATGTATTACATTAGACTTGCAAGGAAACATTAGTAAAATTTAAATAATCACCATGCTTTACAAAAATAATTAGTAAACATTAGTTATGTATCTTATATTTTATGTTGTATGAATGACATCTCAGTTATTATACTTAGGTAACTCTATGGAAAATCAATCTCGAAAGTGTTTCTATCTATCAACATCAAATCATAGAGGTAGTATATAGGTAAATTGTTTCCCTTTATAGAAACTGGTTTAATTTTTCAATTATTCCATCATGTTAAACTTAGAAAAAAAATTGGCCATTCACATTTGTATGCCCATTTGTACACTTGTGTACAGGTGAGCATTACACCATAGATGATGTTTTGTCTTAGATGTTAAAGAGAATCATCACCTCTAAAAATAAGAGATATCACATAATTTGTGATGCAGTCAAGGTCAAGGGGTCCTATAAAATAGTGCAACCTTGTAGCCAAACACATAAATCCTTCAACAGTACAATAATATTCACAATCACAATAAGCTATAAGATCTTTTATTGTTAGAAATTAGGATCTTAAGATACTAATCATTATAAACAAAATATAAAATAAATAGAATGAGCATTATACAAGCATATATTTAACACATTGCACAAGATATACATGGGGAAAACCCTTTCAGATAAAAAAAAACCCCATAAAGCATCATTTTATTAAAACACTTACAAAATATAGTTTATTAAAGAATAGATTGAACCTGGGGATATACTCCTCTACATACTTCCACATGGCCAATAATACCTCATGTGCATAGTGATATAATTCACTATAAAACTCCAAATTAACACCCTCTCAAATGAGAGAGAACCTCCTTAAATAAAGGAGAAGGGGTGGCATAATACCTAAAGGGGTATTAGTCACACCCATTCAAATCAACTATTTGTAAATAATTAATAATCTAATAGTTATTAGATTATTAATTATTAAATGGTATATGCTTTATAACATAAGGTTTTATAACCTTATATTAGAACATTATATAGTTGTTATAAGGGTAATGACCCCTAATAACATTATGTTCTAACACTCCCCATTAATGTTAATAGGGGGCATCACATGTCAATTTCTATAAAAGAAAAAATGAAGCCCCCTAGTAATGTAAGTCTTCTTTGACAGTGATAAACAGGGACAAATAAATGCCAAAATAAAAAGCATGTATTTTGGACTACATGAAATTCATCATTTCACAATTTATAATCTCATGTTTTAAAAAATGATGCTTAAGCAAGCTCTTACAATGTTTTTGTTAGAGCCCAAAACTCCTCAAAATCGCCCCCTGGGTTCATTATATAATGCTTGTAGGTCTTACATATTAATACAATGATTTTACAAGTGGAAGATTTACAAAGAGAATAATTTTCAATATGTCCATAGGTATTTCATGATTGATGTAGAGTAGTGTTGATGAGTGTTTTAGCACACAACAACGCAGGTGTGATTGTTGGTTTCACACCTCTCTTGAAAAGTATCATACCCTAGGTGAGACTACTCCAAGGATAATATAGCTAGGTCTTAGCTTGCTTAGAATAACTTCAGTGGAATGTCTAGTTGTGCTAGGAAGAGGTCTTAAATGCAATCTATAGATCTTCAAGTTAGAATAGTAGATACACAAACCCTTCAAGATTTCAGCTAATAAACAATGTAAAATGCTGCTGAAATTCCTAAGCTAACCAAGGTTTTTTAAGAAAATGCAAAAGGTACAGGGTTTTAGAGGAATTCTAAGTGACATTCACAATGCAT
This sequence comes from Cunninghamia lanceolata, assembly GCA_027924645.1. Classification (NCBI taxonomy): domain Eukaryota; kingdom Viridiplantae; phylum Streptophyta; class Pinopsida; order Cupressales; family Cupressaceae; genus Cunninghamia; species Cunninghamia lanceolata. The sequence continues at coordinate 3,977,339 of BSBN01001074.1, read as the reverse complement.
AGATTTTACTTTAAGTAGACAAATGCTCTGAAACTTAACCAGCTTTCTAAGTTACCAAACTAAAATGGGTGTTACAGCACTGGAGAAAATGGTGCTATCTTCAATCGAAATCTAGAGATTTTTATATTACATTCATTCATTAAATACCCAATACTAGCGCAATTTAACTCACAAAATGTAATTGAACTAAGCACAACTAATAAGTCTAGACTAACTTTACACAACCATTTACCATCAGCAAATAACCAAAAGTATGGACTAGAGCATTCATCAAATACTTTCAGCAAACCATAAACATTATAAAGCACAACTAACTAAATATGGGAGAGCAAGAAGCAAACCATGAATACCAAAATGAGCCAATACAAGATACAAATTCTCAAGATAATTGCAGAAATTTGCTTTGCATTACTTCAAATGGCAGAGTGTCAACAATTCGGTATCAAAATCTCTCTTGTTACAACAAGAGAAAAGGATGGCCCTTTTATAGGCAAGGCACCATACCGAGTTTTTCAATGGATGGTGGAGATTAACTCAACATCAACTGTCCATATTACATGGCATTTAATGAGATACATCAGTTTGTTACATTTTTGGATTTATCTTTGTCTTGTAGGAAAAAGACAAAATGCAGCTTGCAAATACATTGAATCTAGACAAAATGGATACCCATTTGGTTGCACATAATGATAAGTCAATTTTTAAGGCCTAATAAAACCAAAATAGAGTCACATGACACTTGAAAACTTGAATTGATGTGGATTCACGAGATTCCAAGTGCTGACTGGATGAAAAGGAGTATTTTGGTGCAGGTATATGCAACTAGATGCTTGTTGTATTGATTCTTGATGACTGGACTGCTAGGACAATTGTATGCATGTATTGGTGATCCAATCCAAGGTCATTTGAGTGGTATTTTGGGGAAAATATCAAAAATATAATTTTTGGTATTTTCTACATTGTAGTAAATTGCATTTTCGGAGGCCTTCGGAGAAGAATGGGGACTCAAAACTTATTGGTTGTGTGGCATTAAGCCTTAGCAGCTGGGTAGCTCAAACTAGATAATTAGTTTATCTTTCCAATGAGTCCAAGAAGTTTAAATTCTAATAGAATAGCTAGGAGTTATGACCCCCGGACTGGATCACTTAGACATTGGACTGGATCTGCAGGAATGACAGTGATGTAGGCATGATTGTTAGTGTCTTCAAGCTCCAAGGACTTATTTCTGTCATCTTGGACATCATACTAACATCCTCTTGCAAGTGCAGTAGCAATTTGGTTGATAAAATGAAGTTTCTGCATTTCTAGGTCAGCACTGCATATCTGTGTGCACATCCTTCCAAGATGGCTCCAACAAGCTCCTATACTCTCCAAGGCCTGCAATTCACAATGAAAAGCATCAATTTCATCTTAACAAGTCATTTTTCATCAATTTGGATCAAAACATGTCCATTTGCAGTCATGGATCAGTCAAAAATAGCTCATTGCTAATGTTGCTTACTTATAGACAACTTCATAAATCTAGTTATTTTTGTATGATTTTCTACATTTTTTACCATTTTCAAGTACCCATTTGGCCAAAACAATGATTAGGGAAGTTTTTGTGGTCATTAGGATCCATTTGGGAACTTTTATTTCATATTTTTCTAGCCTTTTCTACAAAAAGCGAGATTTTTGGGGGTCACAGACTTTTCATGTGCAGTAGCATTAATTGTCGTAAAACATGCCAAAAATATACACAAACTTTGTAAAATATTCAGCATGATATGACAAATAGATATGCAATTCAAATCCATCAACAAAATCCAATTTACCTTGAAAAACTCAATTTTTGGGCCAAAATACCAAAAAGCACTGATTTTGGGGTTTACCGACCTAGCGGGGATTTTGGGGTCTACCGACTAAAAGTCGATGTAATGCAATTCTAGCACAGGTTGGAGAGGTTCATTTTCAGTGCAAAATGCTTTTGCGCTACTTTTGGGTGCCACCGACTTGCGCGAGTTTGGGCTCAGACCGACTAATAGCATCTCATAAGGTCAGTCAGGGTGGATTGTAGCACAAGTTAGTAAGGTTTATTTTTTAGTGCAAATCATAAAAGGCTTAGTTGGCGGGGATTTTCAATGTAACCGACTAGCGCGGGTTTTAGCACCGACCGACCTACATGACTTAAGTCGGTGGAAGGCTATTTCAGCGCAAGTCTACAAAGTGGGTTTTTAGCGCAAAGGTCGGTAGAGGTTGTTTTTAGCACTTTTTGCAGTTGGGGTCATTTTTAGCGCTAGATTTTGAATTGGTCAGGGTGAAAGTATATTTAAAAATATATTTAAGTATAAGTTTATACTTTAAATATTTTTAAATATACTTTTAGGATGTTTGAGATAGGTTCCAGATCCATAGGGTTTCATATGCAGATTCTAGAATTTTGAGGTTCTACCAGATTTCAGACTTAGCCATTTTTTAGGGTTTTCAAGGTTTCAGACTTAGCCAAATCAGGGCTTTAGGACCATGTATTAGGGTGAAAGCATATGGACCCCTTAGTGAAATCTAGTGGAATTTGACATGATTTTGCAACTCTAAGACCTGGAAACTAGGAATTTCAACATGAAACATCCTGCAAAAGCACTTTCAAGGGCAATATCTAGTGATACAAGATTTTAGAGCAAAGTACAGTAACACCTAATTTTAGCGCAAAAGGCAACAAATGACTATATTTTAAGCACAAGACCACCCAAGACACCTCCAAATCAACCATGCACAACATCAAATGACTCCAAACATGCAAAATACTCAAATCTGGAACAAATCCTGCACTCTAAGCACAAATTCACTTTCTCATCATCATAAGGAAAAAAGGTTGAGACTCTAAGCCAAAGCAAAAGAGGGGGTCTCCATTTGGCAAAATGGGGTGTGTGTGCAAGGCATGACAAGTAGGGGCAAGTAACATCAAGAAAACACCAAACAATCACTCAACAAAACCCTAGACCTCTACCATAGGGCATTCCTTCACAACTGGCCCCTTTCCCTTGTAGCCTTTTGCAGAGGCATTTTTTGACATAACTTCTGTTGTAGACCTAACTTTCAAAAAGTAAGACATGTTTCAGATACCCTTTATGGCCTTACATCACATACTAAGAAATGGGGTGGGGTTGTTTTGTACGATTTGCCTCAAAAATTGACTGTCCCCTATACAATTAGGCCTCCTAGGCTTGTTCCAATCTAGTTCACTATAACACCACTACAAAAATGGATACCATGGACTTCAAAACAGGACTAAAGACATTTATAGCCATCCAACCAATACATTTTGAATGGTTTTGGTACTTGTTTAATGTAGAAGACTCCAATCTTGGACTTGTCTTAACCTTGCTTTACACTGTTCAACTCTACCTAGATAGGACAGTCTAAAATATGGACCCAAAATCTTAAGTTTTGGTCAAAACCCTGACTTGAATCCTATCATAGGACACCATGACACCTTCCCCAAGTGACCCCAACCATGGAGAAGTCTGAAACCAACATTAAATTGCACAAAACCCTCTCTATGTTCACACTCTCAGCCTGATACATGAAGTTATCTGACTTTTATGCCTCCATCACATGTGCCAACTGGTACTCTGCTCCTGCAAGTCTTGAAAAAAAAAATTATTCTCCTAACAAGCATTCCACAAGGTTTCAGAGTCATCCACCTATGGAAGGCCTTTATTTTGCATTTTTTTTGTCCACTGTTTACCTTAGGGTTTTTAAGTCTGGGACAGTTTTCAAAACAATGCCTATAACTTTCTTGAAACTTAATAAAATCACATGCAATCAATTGTAATAGAAAGTAGATTCAACATATAATCATTCACAATTGGTTTGAACTCATGACAGGATCATACAGATCTGTACAACAGTAAAGAATAGTAGAAAACTGTTAGAAAATGCAGGAAATCAGAATTTTTATTGTTGTCACTTCCAAAAACTCATTCACCAACCTTGAATCCATATATCTCTAGGTCATTTAATGCCCCTACAAGCATATGGTATGGTTAAACCAACCAAAACTACCATGTTTGGCCCCTTTTGAAAGTTTGTTTACAATAATGCCTTCAAATTAGCACTTCTACGACATTTGACCACTTCTTAGCCCCATGGTTACAATCAATGGATCTAAATGACCAAAAATGGACAAAAATGGCCTCACAGTGGTCTTATTACAAAAATGCCACAAAAAAGAATAAAACACTATCCTTGACCAAGTTTGACCAAGGCTCTAAGGGTGCTCCTGCACCAGTGATGTTATGCCTATTAGGTCTTACATCCAAGGATATTGTCATTCCAAGGTGTTAAAATGCCTAAGGTCTTATTTTATGCCTTAGGTCTTACATCTAGAGGTGGCATCGTTTTGCACACTCCTCCTCAATAGCAACTCCTTATGGACAAGCATTGATTTTGAATTTAGAGAATTTGGTATTACACATAGACTATAACGTGATATTGCATATATGATTTCTTTATGATTACTGGGAGTTTAGCCTAGATCTTCTTGACATACTATATTTGTCATCTGATAATATTAGGATGGAAAGAATTTCCTTTGAAGGAAGTTCCCATGAAATTCAAATGTGCTTTATTTTTGGAAATAGAAGTCTTGAGTAAGAGTAAATAGCTTTATCATATAATAAAGTGGGACTTGTAATAGCACACAGATGAAAAAACACTTCCAAAATCTCCTAAGCACATTGATTCTTTTTTAGTGACTTGTAGTCAACTTTTGATTAAAGAGATATAGAAGATAGTTGTTTAAATATTACTCCATCCATGTGATATCAAATGCATCATATTTTGAAGACATAGATTGAGGTATATGTCCTATCAATAAGGTTAACAACATAGTTAGTAATATAATAATCAATAAAATTTATTTTTTGTGTAAAAATAATAAAAGCCCATAATTAGATAAGTCAACATATAATATGTTGTGATAATACTTTAAAATGATCTAACAATATTATTAAGGAGATCATATGGAATTTTCAAAGGTGTCAGCACTTACAACTTGTCATGTTTCTACAAGGAAAATAAATAGTCATTATATATAGTAATGATCCATTAAAAATTAAAGCAACGGGTGAGCTATCCTTTCCAGGCTTGCTCCCCGGATAATGTATTAGGGCAATAGCCACCCATTACAAATAGATGCTTTTATACACAACAAATTTAGATATTTTAGATAAATACAAATATCCTTAAGTAGTTTGTAAAAAACACTTATGTACTTTATCAAAATGTCATCTTCCTAGATTTCTTTACCCATTTGGACATACCTTTGTAGTTTGTAGTATTGCCCCTTTTTGGATGTCTTTTATCCGTTTGGGCATACCTCTCTTCTCCATGACATATAGGATAATATTGTTTCTTGATTATAATAATATTCAAATAAATAATATCAAATGTTATCAATTCCCTATCCATGCAAACTTATCTAAGGTTTTTATCAATTTATTTAATATAAAAGATAATTTATCTAAAATTGTAACCTTTACATATGACACTATCTAATATGTATGACAATGCAAATTATATGACATCTCTTCATTTTAGAGGTGATGATTCTCTTTAACATCAAAATAATAATATGGTTATGTTTTTAGGAGGTGATGATGAATTAGATGGAGGGGATCTCAAATTTCTTGGTCTTGAAGAATGTGAGGTTTAATGTTTCTTTCTTAGCCAATAAGTTCTACCTTCAATGGACAAGGGGATCCCATTAAGTTAGAACTCCAATCCATCAAGTTGCCTCTAAATATCATTTTGTCCATAGCAAGAATAGTAATGTAAATTGGAAAAAGAAATATAGAAAAAAAAAAAAGGTTTCTTTCCTCAAGAGAGGATATTACCATATGGTACACATATACATGGTTTTAAAAAATTCTTGAAAAAGTGAGTTAGTTGGAGGTAACAAAAGGTATTTGATTTCAAGTCAAAGAGAATAGAGAACTATTCTATTTTATGACCTAGAAATGTTGGCACCTATTCATGTTCATCAAAATAAAGAATTGTGGTAAGATGTTCTGCAAATACTTCACCAAAGCTTAAAATTTCATGTCGAGAAGGATTTCCCATAGGTCTTAATCTTTGAAGAAATGATATGGGAGAGACCAATCCCCATACAAGTGGATATGATAAAAGATGGTCCTTGTCAATTTGTTATATACCTTCGATTCTTGCCATTGTCCCACCTATAGAACATGTGCCTACATATCATTAGATAATTTCTAAACTATAGCTAGTCACTAATTTAATGTTAATTAATTATGTCAAGAGGCGTTCTACACTCACATCGAGGGCTAAAAGATTCAGATTCCCAAGTAAACAAAATTCATAAAATGTGTAAATAAATAAATTCATGGAAGCCAAATCGATAGAAAAATAGAAAAACTGGGGTAGTTATGGAGTGAAATCTTTATCACATTTAACAAAAAATAAATAAATTCTTGTTACACCAAGAGGCGTTCTACACTCATAGCAAGGGCTGAAAGATTCAGATCAATTAAGATTCAGATTCCCAAGTAATTACGCCGAGAGGCGTTCTACACTCACAGTAAGGGCTGAAAGATTCAGATTCCTATAACCAATTAAGATTTAGATTCCCAAGTAAACAAAATTCATATAATGTGTAATTAAATAAATTCATAGAAGCCAAATGGATAGAAAAATAGAAAAATAGAAAAACTTGGGCAGTTATGAAGTGAAATCGTTATCACGTTAAACAAAAAATAAATAAATTGTTGGAAGCCAAATAGATAGAAAAATAGAAAAACTTGGGTAGTTATGAGTGAAATCTTTATTACATTTGAAGAATATGAAAAGTCTCACAGCATAGTCTCTTTAAATTAACTTATGTGAGCATATCAAATATTCTAACTACAAGTAATTTATAAATACCAACAAATTTGAAGATATCTCTCGGCGTACTGTAGATATATTTTTTTAAATATAAATATACTAGTAAAAATAAAAGAATTTAATTAGAGAATGAGTCAACCATATTATATATGCAAGTCATTTTTAATAAGGAAAGTCAATCGTTTACAAGGTGGGAGTTGGGAGTTGAATACTTTTTTAACAACTTTAACAATGAAGGGTCATATCCTTTTTTAAGAAAACTAGTATTAAGAGAGATATTTTTTAAAGGAGGATAGAAATACGTATCTTAAAGGAGGAAATTATTTATATAGTAAAAATAATATATAATAAGAATAAAAAAAAGTAAGGCAAATATTTTATAAAATTAGATTCCTTTAACTTATAAAAAGTAATTTTTAGTAAATGATATTAATGTAAGTTACTAATAAAAATGTTAGTTTTCTCCTTTTCTATGATTCACTAGAGTTAGTGGATCTTAAAAAAGGATATGACCCTTCAATGTTAAAGTTGTTAAAAAAGGTATTCACTCCCCTCTTGTAAACGATTAACTTTCCTTATTAAACATAACTTGCATATATAATATGGTTGACTCATTCTCTAATTAAATTCATTTATTTTTACTAGTATATTTATATTTTAAAAAATATATCTACAGTACGTTGAGAGATATTTTCAAATTTGTTGGCATTTATAAATTACTTGCAGTTAGAATATTTGATATGCTCACATGAGTTAATTTAAAGAGACTATGATGTGAGACATTTCATATTCTTCAAACGTAATAAAGATTTCACTCCATAACTGCCCAAATTTTTCTATTTTTCTATCCATTTGGCTTCCAACAATTTATTTATTTTTTGTTTAACGTGATAAATATTTCACTCCATAACTGCCCAAGTTTTTCTATTTTTCTATCCATTTGGCTTCCACGAATTTATTTATTTACACATTTTACGAATTTTGTTTGCTTGGGAATCTGAATCTTAATTGGTTACAGGAATCCAAATCTTTCAGCCCTTGCTGTAAGTGTAGAACGCCTCTCAGCATAATTACTTGGGAATTTGAATCTTAATTGGTTATAGGAATCTGAATCTTGCAGCGCTTGATGTGAGTGTAGAACGCCTCTCAGCGTAACAAGAATTTATTTATTTTTTGTTTAATGTGATAAAGATTTCACTCCATAACTACCCAAGTTTTTCTATTTTTCTATCCATTTGGCTTCCACGAATTTATTTATTTACACATTTCATGAATTTTGTTTACTTGGGAATCTGAATCTTGATTGGTTACAGGAATCTAAATCTTTCAACCCTTGCTGTGAGTGTAGAATGCCTCTCGGCGTAATTAGGCCTATCTAAATGATATGCCTCTTATTCAAGAGATAATGATTATTTTAAAAGATCATGACCCTCTTTAAAAAATGTATATATCAACTTTCTTTATAAAAAGGATAGACAAAATTTAAATGATACCAATTCTCTTTTATAAAAAAGCTTAGGATATGATGTTTAGGATATCAATTATTAAGACTCTCAATTTATGAAGTATAAAGTAGTCAAAAATTTAGGATGCCACATTTCATACTTTAATTATCATGATTGTTCTAATTGTTGAAATACACAGGACAACTAAGAGGGGGTTGAATTAGTTGCCACAAAAACCTAACTTCATATAATTATCAAACCATCAACTATTTAATTATTGATAATCAGATTCAACCATGAAAGCATGAAATCATAAACTTAATCACAATCACATATTCAACACAAGAGACACTAGAATTATTATGTGCAAAATCCTATAAGGGAAAAACCACAATGGGTGTTATCCCACAGAAATATATAAGTTATAACAATACTGAAAATCAGAGGCTCACTGCCTATGAGGTTCACTACCCAAAATGCTCACTACAAAGATAGCTCACTACCAAGGGGTGGCTCACTTCCAAGGATTTTGAACTGATTTGATAGCATCTACTCTATGCCTGAGTTCAATTCCATTGAAGTACAATATTCTTCCTCTACTCTGCTTTTCTTACTCTTCGCACTTATCTGCTGATTTTTCCATTCACAACTTTTTCACAACTACATTACAAGTCTTTATACAAATCATCAACCTTGGAATTTACATCAAGGTCAACAATACATTCATCAATTGTTGGAACAATCTCCAAGGTTGGCATTACAGAACATACATAGAAATAGGTTTGGACCTAATACAAAAATTTGCTAAGAGAAAGATGTAAAGATGTACGTTGATCATGCCACATCTTAGCTGGGACTCAAATGCAATCCTTCATGCCACGATACGCTTCTACAATCTTCAAAGCATCTCTATAAATAGTGAAATCAGCCAAGTCGGCCAAGACTGGTGATAACACTAGGTCTTCTAAGAATATTCTTCATCTATGATTGAAATTTCTCTTTGCAAACCAATCCAAGGGTAGAAACACAATCAGGATACATCCACAAGCACATTGAAATCATTAGGAACATCCACACAACTTCTAACCACTCTGTCAAGAAGATTCTTCAAACCAGATAACATAAACAACACTGCCAACTACTGTCATAAGGATAAGATTTTTTGCAGACCACCAAATCACAAACCATTAGAGTATAAGGCACATAACATCATCTTAGACATAGAACCACAAACAAAAATACTTCAATGCAGAGGAATGCAGAACATAATACTTTCTCCCTGTCACCACCAAACATACAAAAAAAGTAGTTTTCACTTTGGTGAACATAACTTACACAAATCTTTATATCGGAGGTTCAAACTTGGAACATAAAATCTCCAGACAGACCTCTAAATAACTTCCAATCTGCAGACAAGGATATTTGATCTATAGGAAATACGGAGCTATCTATTAGATTGTTCTTCAAAGATACTTTTGCAACATATTATTTCTATCAGAGGAGCAAATTTTCTCAATATCCTAAAAACTTATTACAAGCAAGCAACAAAACAAGAGCACAATTGACACCAATGACAACACTGATATGTTGACATCAGTGACAACACCAATTAGGCACATACTTGCAACAATCTCCCCCTTTGTCATTGATGGCAACATATGATGTGAAAAACTGTAAAGACCATCAAGACAAGATTCTCCCCCTTTCTTTTTACACATATGCACCCTTTCTTTTCTAAGTTTTTCACATGATTTCTCTCCCCCTTTGACATCAATGGAAAAGAGCACATACTTGCATCCTGCTGCTCTGATCCAACTAAGCTTTCTCTGATATCAATACTTTCTTTATCAGGAACTCATACCAGTAACATCTAGCTACTCCCCCTAAGAGGTAGCTCTTAGAACATCAATCCAGATCAAAGAATGAGACTTTGGGCACCACTGGACTGATGCAATTCCATGCATCTTAGTTTAGGGTAGGAGGGGTAATGACCCCTAGCTTTTCTCTAAGATACTCAAAAGTATCCTTAGGCAAAGGCTTGGTGAAGATATCTGCAATCTGATCCTTTGTGGACACATATTCCAACTTTACTTCATTCTCTGTCACCTTTTCTCTCAGAAAGTGATACCTTATAGATATATTCTTTGTTCTTAAGTGCATCACTAGATTCTTTGAAATATTTATAACACTTGTATTGTCATAGAAGATTGCAACTAGATCTTCATACACAACTCTTATGTCCCTCAAAGTCTACTTCATCCATAACACTTGAGTACAACAATACGCTGCTACAATATATTTTGCTTCTACAGTTGATAAAGAGATTGAGTCTTGTTTCTTACTCAGCCATGAAACCAATCTATTGCCCAAAAAGAAAGCACCTCCACTTGTACTTTTTCTGTCATCAACATCTTTGGCCCAATCAGCATCTGTATAAGCATTGAGAGTGAAATCATTATCCTTTGGATAGAATAGGCCATGATCTGGTGTGCCTTTTAAATACCTCAAGATTCTCTTTACTGCCATCACATGTGATTCTCTTGGATCTACTTGAAATCTTGCAACAAGATAAAATGCATGCATAATATTAGGTTTGCTTTGAGTTAGATAAAGCAATCCTCCGATCATGGATCTATAGTTTTTCTAATCAGTCTTGGGTGATTCATCAGATTTTCTCAACTTGTAGCCAGTCACCATGGGAGTACATGCTAGTTTAGAGTCTTCCATCCCAAACTTCTTCAACAACTCTTTCACATACTTAGACTGAGATATGAAGATTCCTTTATCTAATTGATTAATTTGTAGACCCAGAGAGAAATTCATTTCACCAAACATAGATATCTCAGATTCATTTTACATTGCTCCTACAAACTTTATGCACATAATTCATTTTCTCCAAAGATAATGTCATCAACAAAGGCTACAACAATCAGGATCTAATTATCATTGATTTTGAAATACAGATTGCTATCAGCAGTGCCTTTACTAAACCCTAATTGCAAAAAATATTTGTCTAACCGTGCATACCAGGCTCTGGGGGCTTGTTTCGGTCCATACAAGGCCTTCTTCAATTTACACACCATATCACCTTGTTTTGATAGTTGAAATCCTTCTAATTGTTCAATGTAGACGTCTTCTTCCAATTCACCATTGAAGAATGTAGACTTGACATCCATCTGATATACTTTGAAGTCTTTGAATGCTGCAAATGCTAAAAACATTCTAATTGCTTCAATTCTTGCCATAGGAGCAAAGGTTTCTTCAAAGTCTATCTCTTCAACCTAAGAGTACCCTTTGCATACCAATATTGCTTTTTTCCTTACTACTTCTCCATTCTCATTCACCTTGTTTCTGAAAACCCATTGGTGCCAATCACATTCTTATCAACAGGTCTAGGAACCAATTCCCAAGTTTGATTCTTTTCTATCTGTGTCAACTCCTCTTCCATAGCTCTTACCCAGTTTTCATTATTGTAAGCTTCGTTCATAGTTTTAGGTTCAACTTTTGAAAGTAAACAATAATTCACTTGTTCTTCTGCAGCCTTTTTTCTTGTCAATACCCCTTTGCTTTTGTCTCCTATAATCTGATCTTCAAAATGATTAATTCTTACATACCTGGGAGTCTTAGCAGTATTTTTCAGAGCCTTTTCTTCTTCATCTTGATTGTCTTCTTGTTCAAATTTGTCTTCACTTGCTATAACAGCAAGTTCATCTGATTCATAGTCACTCATGTCTGATATTCCTCCCCTGTCTTCATCAACTCTCACATTAGCACTTTCAATGATCTTCTTCAATCTCTTATTGTAGCAACGGTAGGCCTTACTCTTGGTAGAGTATCTAAGAAAGATTCCTTCACCACACCTAGCATCAAACTTTCCTAGATCTTCTTCTCTTCTGATGTAACATTTACTACCAAAAACTTTGAAATATTTTACTGTTGGAGCTCTTCCATACCATAATTCATAAGGAGTTTTAGCATTGTTATCTTTTCCTTGAACCCTATTTAGGATGTACACAGTAGTGTGTATTGCTTCTCTCCAGTACACTTCTGGTAGGTTAGCTTCTTTCAACATAGTCCTAGTAGCCTCTTGAACTTTCTTGTTCTTTCTTTCAACAACTCCATTCTGTTGAGGAGTCCTAGGTGCAGATAATTATCTCTTTACCCCTTGTTCTTCATAGAAAATATTGAATTCATTCGATGTAAACTCACCTCCTCTATTATACCTCAAGCACTTAATCTTCAACTCTAACTCATTTTCAACCATTACCTTGAAGGCTTTAAACTTGTCTAGGGCTTTTGATTTATCTTTTAGAAAAGTGACCCAAATCATTCTAGAGTAATCATCAATAAGAAACATGAAATACCTATCTCCTTGCAAACTTCTTGTTCTTGTGGGACCACATAGATTTGTATGAACCAGCTCCAGTTATCCAGCAGAGGCTTGTTCTTTACTTTTAAAACTTGTTCTTGTTTGTTTCCCAAATTGACATTCTTTATAAATGATGTTGGTAGGCTTCATAAGTTTAGGAAGATCTCTTACATCCTGAATAGAACTTATCTTTACCAAGTTGTCAAAATTGATATGACACATCCTTCTATGCCATAGCTAACGCTCATCTATCTAAGCCAATAAGCAATAATCATTAGTTCCTTTCAAATGATAAACATTACCTCTAGTCTTTTTACCAATAGAAATCACTACTCTAGAGCTTTCCATGATCTTGCATCCATTTTCCTTGAATCTCAGATCATAACCTTTGTCACACATTTGACCAACACTCAAAAGATTGTGCTTTAAACTCTTTACATACATAACACCATCAGTATTGTGTTTACCATCAAAAGAAATAGATCCTTTTCCACAAATCTTACTAGCTATATCATCTCCAAATCTAACTAGTCCACCATCATATTTTTCAAAACTAACAAACTTAGTTTTGTCACTAGTCATGTGATGTGAGCATCCATTGTCAATAAACCATTTGTCCTTATCTTTCTCAACCTAAACAGCCAAAGCACTTTCTTCCATTGGTATTTATTCCTTCACACAACAAGCAAAATTAGTAGACAAGTTATTCTTTAATAGCAATAAACAAGCATTCATTTGCACTAGTACTAGCATCATCAGATTCGTCATCAGTCACACCTTCGTCATCAAGATCTCTAACATAGTAGCATTTCTTTGGAGCTCTAGGTTTGTTCTCAAATCTTTTTCTATTCCTTTCAATTCTTTCAGGACATCTAGAAGCATAATGACCTACTTTACCACATGAAAAACATTTGAAAGGTAATTTGCCTTTGAACTTATCAGGACCTCTTTGAAATCTATCAACAAAGTTAGCTTCAATTTCATCAAAGTCATCAATAGGCTCCACTTTGTCTTTTTCAACTCTGGAGATCTTATCAGAAGTACTGGCTTTGAAGGCAGTCTCAACTTTTGGCAGAGCATCACCAAATTCTCTCATCTCAAAGGCTGTAAGCTTTCTAAGTAATTGATCTCTGTTGATAGTTTTTACAGTCATTACTTCTTCAATTACAGCTACCTTGTGACTATAAGACTTTGGTAGTGATCTAATAATTTTCATCACAACTTCCTTATCACCAATAGTTCCTCCCATACCTTTTATTCCATTGACAAGTTCATCAACCCTTTGCATGAAGGCTATTATGTTTTCATCTTCATTCATCTTTAAACTCTCATATTTTGCTTTCAAGCCCTATAGTTGGCTTCTTTTACAGAATCATCTCCTTCATACAGTTTCTTCAACTTTTCCCAAACTTCATTTGCAAATTCTAGATCTATGACTTTTATCAACTCAGTGTTAGTTAAAGCACTTAATAGGGCATCCCTAGCTTTTATATTCAACTCATATTCTTTGATTTCATCTTCAGTTGTCAAACCATTTTGAGGCATGGTATATTTTGTCTCTGTAGCTTTCCACACTTTATAACCAAGACAAAGGAGATGGCTTGTCATTCGTACCTTCCAAAGAGCATAATTTGTCCCATCAAACTATGGAGCTTCCTTTTTAAAAGACATCCTAGATCTTCCTCAAGTTGTTAGGCTTTCTTCTGAGGAACCTGCTCTAATGCCAATTGTTGTAATACATAAGACAACTGAGAGGGGGGGTGAATCAGTTGTCACAAAAACTTAACTTCATATAATTATCAAACCATCAACTATTTAATTACTGATAATTAGATTCAACCATGAAAGCATGAAAGCATAAACTTAATCACAATCACACATTCAACACAAGAGACACTAGAATTTTTACGTGGAAAACCCTATAAGGGAAAAACCATGGTGGGTGTTAGCGCACAGAAATATATAAGTTATAACAATACTGAAAATCAGAGGCTCACTGCTCACTGCAAAGATCGGCTCACTGCCAAGGATTTTGAACTGATATGATAGCATCTACTCTATGTCTGAGTTTAGTTCCAATGAAGCGCAATATTCTTCCTCTACTTTGTTTTTCTTACTCTTCACACTTATCTACTCATTTTTCCATACACACCTTTTTTGCAACTACATTACAAGTCTTTATACAAATCATCAACCTTGGAATGTACATCAAGGTTAGAAATACATTCATTAACCATTGGAACAACCTCTAAGGTTGACATTACAAAACATACATAGAAATAGGTCTAGACCTAATACAAAAATTTTCTAAGAGAGAGATGTAAAGATGTATGTTGATCATACAACATCTTAGCTAGGACTCAAAAGCAATCCTTCACGCCATGACACGCTTCAACAATCTTTAAAGCATCTCTACAAATAGTGAAATCAGCCAAGTCGACCAAGACTGGTGATAACACTAGGTTTTCTAAGAACATTCTTCATCCATGATCCAAATTTCTCTTTGCAGACCAATCCAAGGGTAGGAACATGATTAGGAGACATCCACAAGCACATTGAAATCATAAAGAACATCCACACAACTTCTAACCACTTTTTCAAGAAGATTCTTCAAACCAGAGCACATAAACAACACTACCAACTACTGTCATAAGGATAAGATCGCTTGTGGACCACCAAATCATGAACCATTGGATTTGAAGGCACATAACATCATCTTAGACTTAACTCTAGAATTACAAACAAAAATACTTCAATGTGGAGGAATGCGAAGCATAATACTTTCTCCCTGTCACCACCAAACATATAGAAAAAGCAGTTTTCACTTTGGTGAACATAACTTGCACAAATCTTTATACCAGAGGTTCAAAATTGGAACATAACATCTCCATACATACCTCTAAATAACTTCCAATCCGCAGACAAGGATATTTGATCTATAGGAAATACGGAGCTATCTATTAGATTGTTCTTCAAAGATACTTCTGCAACATACTGTTTCTATTAGAGGAACAAATTTTCTCAATATCCTCAAAACTTATTACAAGCAAGCAACAAAACAAGAGCACAGTTGATGTGCCAATGAAAACACTGATATGTTGACATCAATGACAACACCAATTAGGCACATACTTGCAACACTAATTTGAAAGGACACATCTTTTTCTATGATTTTTATTAAGCTCTAACCCATTTGCAAGTTTAAAGGATATGTCATTCCTTATATAATGAATATATTTTTATTAGAAAGGAAGAGAATTTTCTTTAAAAAGGAAGCGACTTTCCTTAACATGTCTGTTTCTTTTAATTCATTTGTAATTTAAGGGAGAATGGATATAAGGATGTGAATGGCTTTCATGAAGGATGCGAATTATATGAAGTATAAAATAGTTAGAAATTAGGATCAACCTTCCTTAAGAATGTGTCTTTAATTACTATGTTGATGGTTCTAATTTGTATATATTAGGCTTCAAGACATTTGAAAAGGTATCACCTAAGGTTTTACCTTTTGGTGATAATTTTAGAATTGTATAATTATGGCCACTTTTGGTGATAGAAAGACCAAATAAAGATGGATTATATCCATCATACTAATATTATTTGTATAGTAAAAATAATAAATAGATATAATCTATAAAAATTAAATATTATTTTTTTATATAGATAAGCAGCAAACAAGGGTGTCGATCCCTAGTACATACTAGCCTAGAGGGTGCACAAAAAAGGCTTAGAAAGCTAGAAATAGAACATTAACCCACTATAGATAGAAAACAGATAGCAGATAAACAAGACACCGAACCACAAAAAATAGAATAGACTAGAAACCACCCAAAAGACTACTTAAAGAGTTTCTCCCAATCTTCCATGAGGAAGGTGTACATATCTTCATAATATTTCACTTTATCCTTTCGATACCATGCTTTTTCATCTCCAAGTCTTGAAGCACAGCCAAAGTAGTAGTTGAATGGTGCATTACCTTGTAATCAAAGACTTATGACTATTATCCCACGTTTAAAAGACACATCCTTTGATTTTTATAATGATCTATTAAAAGAAGCATAACTTTCTATAGAATAGGGACTAAAATAGTTTTGTGATAATGTAATCATGTTATAATAGAATAATTTTGAATTAATTAGATTATGAAATATAATACTAAAAAAATCATACATTAATTAAAAATCAATTAGATGGCAATCACAATCATATGCTGTATGAATATGTCAGAAAAAAATATCAGTATGAAAATTCTCTTTGATATCACCTATAAAAATGATTAGCATTTCCTAACTTGCTTTTAAAACAATAGAAAAGGCAAACAAGATGTCTAGTACAAATGGCCTTGCATAGGTGTTGATTAAACATAAAGAGGTTTCCCATCAAGCTCTACATGTCTTCTAGTATAACCTATAAAAATTATTAGTATAGCCTAATCTGCTTTCATACCATGTTAGAAATTAGGATCTTATGATACTAATCATTATAAACAAAATATAAAATAAATAGAATGAGCATTATACAAGCATATATTTAACACATTACACAATATATACATGGGGAAACCCCTTCCAGGTAAAAAAATCCCATAAAGCATCATTTTTTTAAAACACTTACAAAATATAGTCTATTAAAAAATAGACTAAACCTAGGGAATACTCCTCTACATACTTCTACATGGCCAATAATACCTCATGTGCATAGTGATATAATTCACTATAAAACTCCAAATTCATAGCCTCTCAAATGATAGAGAACCTCCTTAAATAAAGAAGGGGTGGTATAATACCTAAAGGGGTATTAGTCAAACCCATTCAAAGTAACCATAGGTAAATAATTAATAATCTAATAGTTATTAGATTATTAATTATTAAATGGTATATGCTTTATAACATAAGGTTTTATAACCTTATATTAGAACATTATATAAATGGTATAAGGGTATGACCCCTAATAACATTATGTTCTAACATTTATTCATATATTGCTACAGGAATAAAATATGAAATTAAACAATATAATCTCCTCTATTTACAATTTTCTGGCAGTCTATTTCTCCTTCAGGATTCTATTATATCTTCCCAAACTCTATGCCCTTTTATTTTCACATTTTCTTCACCAATGACTAGGTGTTACAGGCCTACCAGCCCTACCAACAATCTCCCAAAACAATGGTCCCATGAAAAACTGATGCCCACACCATGACCAGAGGAACCCCAAATTGAATGTCACGGTTTCCTTTTATACACAAGCTTAAGGAAGTTGAGGAATCAATGGTTTCAAAACTGAATCACCATCAATTGCTTCCTACAAAATGATATGCTTTGACCCCTTTACAAGATGCCTCAATGGTAGATTAACACAAGAGCATAACCTTAGAAATATACACCTGGAGTGAAATTGTGTTGGCAGATTTCTTCACTAGCATTTAGCACAAGGGTGCACCTTAATCCTATGTACCATGAATGAAGCTATGAAGTTGCACTACTTCTTCATCGATAGGTTAGCCCAAGAGTGCAACCTTGCATCCATGCATCTTGAATGAAGTTGCGTATGTGCACAAAATACTTTTTCAATGGTAATTCCCTCTCGTTGAACCAACAACTCCATCCTTAGAAACAAAATAAGTTGAGGAATCTCATTTAAAAGTTAGCACAAGAGCACAAATTCAAACTCTTGCACTTAAAAAGGTTGTGCTAACCACACTAAAGACTTAGCACATGGGTACAACTTAACTCCTTGCACAGTAAAAAATGTTGTGCTTGCCACACTAGTGACTTAGCACATGAAAAAGTTAGCTCCACTACGTGCACATCGACTCCTTCCTCTAAAATCTAGCATAGAAGTGAAACGAGGTATTTCAATTGCAAGTTAGCACATGAGTGTAACTTTGACTCCAAGTGTCCTAAGTGAACCTGTGCTTGCGTGCTAGAGGCTTCCTTTTGACATTTCCTTCAAAGTCAAAGACAAAATCCTTTTCCAATCATATGGAGCATGGACCTCACAACTTAACTTGTTATTCAAGACACATTTCAGAGAACAAAAGAATACGTGAATTATAATTTTTTCCAAGGTGTTTCAATTGGACCAACTTGTTCCAAACTTGACCAATTTCAAATCTGACAATTTCTCTTGAAGAAAATGTCCACAACAACTGAATACAATAAAACTGACCAAAACTAAAAGTGAAAACCTAAAATATTTTTGGGTGATGCATGATATCCTATGGACCCGGATGCTCCTACATCAATTTGCATTATCATGCATATAAGATATTGTCATATGTAAAGGCTCCAATGTTAGATAATTATCTTATATGTGAAATGATTTGATAAAAACCTTGGACATGAGTTTGAATGGCTAGGGGATTGATAACAATTGATATTAGTTATTTTAATATTATTACAATCAAGAAACACTTTTATGCTATATATCATGAAGAAGAGAGGTCCATTGAGGGGAAATACTACAAGTTAAAAAGGTATGTCCATATGAATAAAGACATTCAAGATGACATTTTGATACAATATATAAGTTTTTTCACAACTATCTAAGAAGGTTAGTATTTCTCTAAAAACTCTAAATTTCTTGGGTAAAAAATCACATAATTGTAATGGGTGGCTATTGCCCTAATAAATTGTCTGGGGAGCAAGCCTAAAAAGGATAGCTCACCCATTGCTTTAAATTTTTTTATGGATCATTATTGTATCATTAGTAGGATGACCATTTCTTTTCCTTGTAGAAACATCGCAAATTATACATGCTTATGCTTATGAAAATCCCATATGATCTCCTTAATAAGATGATTAGATTATTTTTATGTATTGTCAAAGCATATTATATGTTGAATTACTTGTTAATTTAATTATGAGATTTTATTATTTTTTCACCAAAAATAAAATTTATTGATTAGCATATTACTAACTATGTTGATAACCTTATTGATAGGACATACCTCAATCTATGTCTTCAAAATATGGTGCAACTTATATCACATGGATGAAGTAATATTTAAATGGCTATCTTCTATAGCTATTTAATCAAAAGTTGACTACAAAAGTTGTTACAAAAGAATCAATGTGCTTAGGAGATTACTAGAAGTGTTTTTCATCTGGGTGTTATTACAAGTCCCTCTTTATTATATGATAAAGCTATTTACTCTTACTCAAGACTCCTATTTCTAGAAATAAAGCACATTTTAAGTTCATGGGCACTTCATTCAAAGGAAAGTCTTTCAATCCTAATAATATTCTCCATTTCTATTAGATTGATTATTAGATGGTAGAGATCCTATGATCAAGAAGAACTGGGCTAGACTCCTAGTAAAAGAAATCATATATGTAGTATAGTATCAAACCTCTATAAAGTGCCAAATTCTCTAAATTCAAATCAATGCTTGGCCATCGAGGGGGAGTGTGCATGATAGTGGCACATCTAGATGTAAGACCTAAGGCATAAAAATAACACCTGTAGCCATTTTAACACCTCGAGATGTAAGGATTTGCCATTGAGGGGGAGTGTGCATGACAATGGCACCTCTAGATGTAAGACCTAAGGCATTAAATAAGACTTTAAGCATTTTAACATCTTGGAATGGATAAATCCTTGGATGTAAGACCTAACAAGCATAACATAAGACCTCTAGGAATTATATGTAATCCTTATGGGCATATTGAAAATTCATTCCTCTATAGATCTTTCACTTGTAAAAGCATTATATTATATAAGACCTATGAGCACTATGTAATGAACCTAGGGGAGGATAGTTTGAGGAGTTCTGAGCTCCAATAAAAATATTATAAGACCTCATTTAAGTATCATTTTTTAAAACACTGGGACTATAAATTGTGACAAGATGACTTTCATGTAGTCTAAAATGCATGTTGTTCATTTTCGCATATATTTGTGTCCCTGTTATCACTATCAAAGAAGACCTACATTAATGGCGTACTTCATTTTTTCTTTTATAGAAATTGGCATGCAATGCCACTATTAACATTAAGGGGAGTGTTAGAACATAATGTTATTAGGGGTCATACCCTTATAACATTTATATATTATTCTAATGTAAGGTTATAAAACCTTATGTTATAAAGCATATACCATTTAATAATCAATATTTTTTACAAATGATTACTTTGAATGGGTGTGACTAATGCCTCTTTAGGTATATTTCCATCCCTTCTTTATTTAAAGAGGTTCTCTCTCATTTGAGAGGTAAAGGAATTTGGAGATTTGTAGTGATTATATCACTATGAACATGAGATGTTATTGGCCATGTGGAAGTAAAGAGAAGTGTTTCCCCATGTTCAATCTATTTTTAATGGACTTTTTTTGTAAGTGTTATAATAAAATGATGCTTTATGGGGTTTTTACCCAAAAGGTTTTTCCCCATGTATATGTTGTGTGATGTGTTAAATATATGCTTGTATAATTCTTATTTTATTTATTTTATATTACTTATAATTAGTATCCTAAAATCCTAATTTCTAACATTTATCAATTATTAGAACATGTAAATGAATGCTTTGGGTAAGCTATAGTATTAGTCTAAATCTATTTCCTCCAAAGTCTTTGGTAAAATATTGATCTTTTAGAGAATAATGTTTATTAGGGGTTCATATTTTTTAGGCCTAAAATAAACATTTATAAGGCTTTAATACAAGGTATATCTACTTTATAATATGACTATGTTTGTGGCATATTTTAAAGGATATTTAATTAATTAATTAGTATTAAAAATATTTATTTAATATTAATTAATTTATTAAATAATACTAATGTCCTTAGTAAAAGGTATGTTAACTTCCCAAATGTGTGCAGAACTCCAAGGAGGGTTTTGGCAATTTTTAAGGGAATCAACAAGCTTGCAACCAAACTATCAAGTCAAGTAAACTTGATAAGGGACAAACTTTTGGAGCCATTGAGGCCAAAAGAAAACTAGGCTCCATGGCTAAAATATAAAGGGAACCATTTTAAAGGGAAAGGTGTGGTTTCAAGCCCCCTAATTATGTTGGTAACAAGGGTAAAAAAGGTGAGTTATGTATTAATGTCCCTAACATTCTAGTTGATAAAGGAGTTTATAAGATGGAAATTTCCTTGATTGGTAAATTTATGGGGCCTAGACCAAATATTGATCTAGTTAGATCATGGGCCATGAAGAAATGACAAAACAAAGGTCAACTAGATATTGTTGTAATAGCTAAAGGGTTTTTATATTTCTATT
Source organism: Cunninghamia lanceolata (assembly GCA_027924645.1). Classification (NCBI taxonomy): domain Eukaryota; kingdom Viridiplantae; phylum Streptophyta; class Pinopsida; order Cupressales; family Cupressaceae; genus Cunninghamia; species Cunninghamia lanceolata. The sequence goes on along the minus strand of BSBN01001074.1, from coordinate 3,955,417 downwards.
TTTCTTGTGAAGAGGACCTCTATAATATTCTTGCTGGGGCCTTGATTTTTCAAGAAGTCAACTCTGATCCTCAAAAAATGCTATATTCGGTTTAACCCCTCAAAGGAATCATTTAAAATTGCTCCTATTTGGGTTAGGATACCTAGATTGCCTATGTAGTTATGGGATGAGGAAGTCTTCAAAGGGATTGCTAGTGCTTTTGGTTAGTTATTGACCATCAATCTTCTGACAAGCTCCAGAAGATGGCTTGTCTATGCTAGGATATATGTATCTAGAGATCTAGAAACCATTTTTCCATCATATGATGGTGAGGAAACAAACCTTGAAATATGAATCTTCTTCATTTTCATGCTTTAAATGTAAAAAAAAAATGAGTCATTGAGAAAAGGAGTGTCTATAAAGTAAGGGAAGTAAGGCCTGGAGGCAAAAGAAGGTGGATAAGAATGGTGAGATTGAGAAGGATCAAGATGATGTCATTACCAAACAAGACCCAAAAGAGAACATCCTCTATAAAGCTCCAAAAGAGAAAACCACGGTGTTGAAGGATGCATACTTAGAGATTGAAGATCTAGAAATCCTCATGGAAGAGGATAAAGAAGCTATTTTTCTACATTCTCAAGAAATTTTGGGAAGTGAAAAGGAGACTAATAAGATTATAAAGGAAGATATGGGTTGGGAAGAAAAAAATTCCTCCAATAGTGGATTCATCAAAAGTGAAGGAAGGACCTTTAGATGCTAGCTCAAAATTTATGGTAGAGTCAGTTGATGCCTTTAAGAGTCCAACTGCTGAAAATTTTCCTAAGGATAGAAGACTATATTTTGTTTACTCACCTCCTGTGGTGAAAGGAAGTAAGGATGATCCCTCAGATCCTAAATCCAGGGTAGTTATTAGAGGGAGAAAAGTAGCAAATTATGGATCTGATACAAATAAATCTTGGAAGAATAAAAACCAAGGACCTTAGGGAAAGAGAGATTGAAAAGGATATCATAAATAGAAACTAGAAAACCTTTCTATAAATGTTCTCTAAGGGTACACCCAAATCAAAAATAAATAAAAATTCTATCTTGGAATATGTTGGTATTTTTTCTTGCAATCCCTCAACTCTAAGGCATCTATTACACTATCTAGACACAAGGATCAAATTAACCCAAACAGATATGAAAACCTATGGTCAAATTGAGAGTAAGGAAAAGCCAAAGAACATGAAGGTAAATAAACCTCCTCTACACTTTGATCCTTGCCAAGCTCAAGAGGGTGTTCCCAAAGATCTTTGAAATATTTAGAAAACAAATAAACAAGGAAGATCTCTAATTAAGGCAACTAGGTTAAAAGGGGGCCGACATATAATAAATTGATTTATAATCCATGTAAATGCATTAATTAGTGGCTTCTTACAACACCATTAACCTAGACAACAACACAATATGCACAAATCCTCTAATGATAAGCATCATTTGCAAGTTTAGACAGGGTTTGATAACATTTATAACACTAAACTTTGTCCCTACTAGTAGGACAAAAATAACTTACATATAATTTATGGACACCACCCAGATGATTTTCAATTTTTAAGAATGTGTAGGGTCATCTTCTACTCCTAGGTTGGTGCCTAATCCTCTAGAAACAAATTCATATGTAGACCAAAACCCACAAAGATAAAGAAACCATAGCATTGAAATGAGCCTAAAGGACTAGATTTTTGCCTTGCAAAAATATTAGACCCCCAATTACCCTCCTATTTTCAACATCATACCCATTCTTAGTTATCCTTAACTAATTTGAAATATCCACATATATGCCATGAAAGTATGCTTTACTTAATTATCTACTTGCACAACAATTTAATGTATTTCTTGAATATAGAATAACAAAGACCTGATATAGCCAATACCAATTTTGAGATAGGAGCGGAGATGGACAAGCGGGAAAAACTAGGCGTAAGGTTTGGTCAGGGCTGCTCAAGATCCCCAGGTAAGGTGACATTTGAGGTTGGTACTTCTCCTTTTACTGTTCCTTGGTTTATTATTAATAGCAAGTTTAGTCCTTCTCGTGGGGCCTCTGGCTCTAAAAACAAGTTCCATGGAGATAAAGATAATGGCTCACGAGGCACCCATGCCTGGAAGGCCCTCTTTTCAAGTCATGTTTAGTTGAAAGAAGATGGTGTGGACATTAAACACTCAGATGTTGGCATGCGCCTCAAGATCAAAAACCCCACTCTGGATAGGGCAATGGACAAAATGGAGAATGTCTTGGTTGGGAAGGTCTTCGAAAGAAGACACAACATAGAAATGCTGAGAAAATGGGCTACCAATAAGTGGGCTATCAAGGGTAGTGTAACCATCTCTGCCCTCTCAAAAGGGATTTTTTGCGTCACCTTTAATAACTCTAAGGACTACCTGAGCATTTTGACTAGTGGCCCTTGGTTCTTTGGGCAACAGAACATGTCCCTTTGTAAATGGTGACCTGGTCTCAACCCAAAGGACATGCTTGCTTAGTCTACCGTAACCTAGATTAGACTCCCAGCTTTTCCTCTCGAGTTTTGGGATGATGAGGTTTTTGCGGCCATTGCTAACTCCTTTGGTCGTTTCCTATCTCTGGATAGTGTCACCAAGAACAGGAGAAAATATGTTTTTGCTAGGATCTATGTGAGTGTAATGACTCATAAGGTTCTCCCCACATCCATCGTGTTGGACTCTAAATTTGGTGAATGGACTCAGGAGATAGTTTGTGAGAACACTGCTTTATTCTAACAAAGGTGTGGGAACACTGGACACCTCATCAATGCTTGCCTCAAGCCTGATCGAGAACCAGCTTGGGAGAGTAAGGAAAGGAAGTCTCTACAAAGAACTCCAGTAAGCCAGTGCCTGAGTGCTCCAATGAACACTTAGAGGTTCCTCTGGAGGTCAATGTGGTTCATACCTAGACAGTAAAGGACTCTTAGGAGGTTTTGGTTGGCCCTAACCCCCTAGAGTTCACTCTGGTCCCGACTCAGGTCCTGGCTCAGATTTTGGCTCCGGATGATGGTGTGGTCAGACAGTCTATGGTGGTTGGTGTAGATGGCCAGTACTCCTCCCCTAAGATGGTATTGAAGGACACCTCCCAAAAGGCTTCAGTGGCTTGTGAGAGGATGAACCTTCGCCCTCATAACATTGAATCATTGTCGACTCCAAGAAAATGCCTTGGAAGCTCTAAGCCAGGCAGAGGCCTGGGATGCCAGGGGAAAAGCTTTCCACCCCCATCTTCCTAGTTTGTTCCCCACTCTTCCTACCTCAGAGAAGGGATCTAGAAGAACTGTGGATGTGGGCAAGGACCCCAAGCGAGGTAGGAAAGCTTTGAGAGAGACAAGGAGAAAAGAAATTGCCAAAGATTTGGCCAATGGAAAATAAAAGACATTAGAGCTAGTGAGCTTCAAAAGAAATAAGAAATGATAATAATCTCATGGAACATAAGGGGACTAAACAACCCCCACAAGAAGTTAATGTTGAAGAACATCATTAAGGAAATGAGACTCGACATACTTCTTATTCAGGAAACCAAAATGGAAGAGGAAGAATTTAGGAACGTTAGCAACTACATCTGGCAGTTTTCGTGTGTTGAAGCAGTTAGTGTGAAAGGGGCATCTAGTGGATTAGCCACTATGTGGAAGGCCCAATCTCTGTAAGGCAATGTTTTAAACACTAACAGAAATACCATTAACATCATATTCAAAGCTAGTAGAAGCAACCTGAGCTAGACATTAACGAACATCTACGCCCCCAACAATGTGGTTCAAAGAAGAAACTATTGGATAAACTTAATAGGGACCAAAGATAAGTGGGAAGACACAAATTGGATGGTTGCGGGTGACTTCAACTCTCCTCTATATCCCTCTGATAAACTTAAGGGAATCATGGATTTTAGTGATAGCATTATGGATCTAGATAACTTCCTCCATGCTTGTAGGCTGATAGACTTGGAACTTGAGGGTTTTAACTTCACTTGGTGTAATAGAAGGGAGGGTAGTAAGCTGATCCACGTCAAACTTGATAGTGTCCTACTTTCAACTAATTGGGACATAGTTGAATGAAGCAAACTCCAAAACTTCCTAAGGTTCAGATCAAACCACACTCCTTTAGTCCTATCCTGGTGCCCAGATCTGTTGAGAACCAACTTTCCTTTTAGATTCGAAGCCATGTGGACTAAGCATCTAGATCTGTACCAATTGATCTTCGATTGGTGGAGTAAGAGAGTGGATGGGTTGAGGATGTTTAAAGCAATCCAAAAACTAAAAGAGGTCAAGTTTTAACTGAAAGGATGGAACAAGAATTCTTTTGGAAACATTTTCAAGAGAAAACTTGAGGTCAGAACCAATCTACAAAAGATACAAGGAGACATGGATAAAGGAATTTTCTCCCAAGAAGAAAGAACAAAGGAAAATGAATTACTATCAGAACTCCATAATATAGTGGAAAGTGAAGAAATTTATTAGAAAGAGAGATCTAGAATCCAATGGTTAAAGGAAGGGGACAGGAACACAAAATTCTTTCACCAGTCGACCATGAAAAATAGGGAAAGAAATAGGATCTCATAAATTATCCTTGAAAATGGGAGTGTCATAAGGGATGAGAAATAGATCAGGATTGAAGGAGACAAACATTTTGACAAAATCTTGAATGGGACTGGGCCTTAACTGCAAGATGGAGATGTTGTGCTTTCTCAATTGTTGGAAACCATACCCAACTCTATTTTAGAGGACAAAAATGTAGGTCTGATTAAGGAGGTCTCTAAGGAGGAGGTGAAAAATATTGTGTTCTCACTTGACCCTTACAAGGCCCCAATACCAGATGGATTTCCCCCAGTCTTCTTTTAGACATATTGGGAAATCATAGGTAAAGACATCATGGTGGCAGCCAAAGAATTCTTTAGGAGGGGTAGAACATTGAAGGAGATAAATAACACTTTCTTAGTTTTCATACCTAAAAGGGAAGGAGCCAATAAAATGGGGGAACTTAGGCCCATAAGTCTTTGCAACACCCTCTACAAGATATTCACCAAATTACTTATGCTAAGAATTTAACCTCTGCTGGACAAAATAATTCACCCTAACCAAAAGGGATTCAATTCGAGAAGGCAAATAATGAATGTCATCATCATAGTGCATGAGAATATACAATCAATGGTTAAAAGCAGAAAGGAAAGCAAGATTCTAAAATTGAATATATCCAAAGCCTATGATATGGTTTCTTAGCAGTTCCTAGAGAAAATCCTAAGCAGGTTTGTATTCCAAGAGAGAATCATAAGTATGATGAAGCACTACTACTCTAACCCCACCTACTCTTTGTTTTTCAATGGATCCCCCACTAGCCACTTCAAGGCTAATAGAGGGCTAAGACAGGGAGACCCTCTCTCTCCATACTTGTTCATTATCATGGTAGATGTCTTGCGAAGAATTATAAAAAGTAAAATCAATTCCAGCAAACTGAAGGGCTTCACCCCAACCTCTGAGATTATCCCTTCCTCTCACCAATAGTTTGTGGATGATACCATTCTCCTAGGAGAAGCTACCCTCAGGAAGCGATGGAGTGAAAGTAGATCCTTATAAACTTTTCTCTTGGATCAGGTCAACAAATCAACTTCACGAAAAGTGGCATCTTCTTCTTCAATACTGACAGGAGACTCCATAACTAAATTGTAGACATCTTGAGGTGCAAAATTAAGGAGATGTCAGAAACCTATCGAGGAATGCCCCTAGTTGTAGGGAAACTTCCTAAATTATATTGGAACTCTTTCATTGAAAAAATGCAGAGAAAACTTGCAGCCTAAAAAGGCTCATTATTAAGCAATTCTGGCAAAATTCTTCTTCTTCAGGCCTCTCTCTAGAGCACCCCAATTTATATTTATCTCTCTTCAAACTCCCCAGAGATATAGCAAACAAAATTGAGCAGATCCAAAGAAGGTTTCTTTGGAGTGGCACAGAACAGAAAGATAGACTCTCTCTAGTTTATTGGAAAGTAGTGTGCATTCCCAAGATCAGAGGGGATTTAGGATTCAGAAGGGTTTCCAAACTCAACAAAGTGATGCAGAGCCACATAGTAGAAGCTCACAAATAGGGTGAAAACCCTCTAAAACCCTCCAATGACCGTTACTGTCAATATCGGCAAGATAACCTCTATCATCTCACCGACATACCCTATCGGCCAAATAACAAATATCGGCACTTAGGAAAATTGTCGTGCCAATCTCCACCTCACGCCGATGAGTACATTTCATTTTATTGCCTATCGACAAGACTTCATCTATCGGCCTAACCCGTAATTTCTCCACCGATCTCCTTTGTCTCCCCAATATGCTTTCCTCTTTTGTTGAGACTTCCACTGACTCTCCCCGATGGACTATCCACTCCTTTTGCACTTGTCTCTATGACATTTAACATCAGCGACATCCACCAACCTTATACCGATACCTTTGGTCACCCCAATGAGCCTTTGGACCTCATTCCTCGGTATGACTAACTTCGTCAGTAGAACATTTCTCTTCTCCACCGATAGCATCCCTCACGCTGATGACTTAATACTCAACTCTCGCCATCGGTAAGACTTTTCACATCAGCGACTTTCAACTTCGTTCGGCCGATACCTTGACTTATGCCGATATACTCTACGTCGGTGACACTTTGTAACTGTCACCTCGATCGGTGAAAGTGCCCCCTGTCAGCTCAATGCAACTTTCTCAACCTGATGATTCTTCTCACGCAGATGCAACCACAACTTCGCATTTTCACTACTTGACTTCCTATTGTCAGTTCCCTAGCGATGGTCTGATTTGCTTCTAGGGAGGTTTCTCTAACCTGATTTACCCTACACATCCTAGCACATACCCATGCTAGGGTTCTTCAACATCTGTGACCTGCGATCCTGCAAACATGCATGCGAACAAAAACAGAAAACACACAACTAAAACCTAAACTACTATACATGACCATTCCTCTGATTCGCAGAATCAACCGGGGGAATGGATAATCAAATCCATCTGGCCTCAATACAGGAAATCAATTACACAGTGAATTCAAATGCAACAGGATCTTATTAACTTTCAAAAGATGTGATTACAGTACTCTGTTTTCCAACAGCACAATGCAACTGATTGACTTCGACTTACTACAAAACCTAGATGTCTTCATCCATCAAATCCCAGGGTATTTATCTAGTTACCACTGGTAGTACAAACTTGCCTACAAGCGGCTGGGAGCTACAGCTGTTCAACAGACTCTAACTAACTCTAACCAACTGATCTAAAAATAGCATACCTCGGTCAAATAGACCTTATTACGTTTAATGTCCAATTAGGACCTTATTGAAAACATAAACAACCTTAAAACTAACTAACTGCCTCATGTAGGCCATTGTAGGATAGGTGCTCCTACACCATACTCCCCAACAGAAAAAGAACTCATGTCCCATGAGTTAGGTTGTGGAAGAATTCCACCTTTACTCTTTGCCATCTCAGTGTTCTGACCTGTTCCATCTTTTTCCTCTATTGTCTCTTGGCTGCTCCAAGATTTCTGAAATACAACTTGTTGTTTTGCAAGTAAACCCTCATGCCTGTCAATGTAGGCTCTGTTCACACATACCCTGTGTTTGCCAGTTTGTCTTACCAGCACCTCTGTCTGAATACCTAGTTGAATAACCTTGGGAATTACTTCTGGAACTTCTACAATGTTCAAATCTATCTTCATTTCAACTTTTATAGGACAAACAATAGTCCCAACTACAATCACATCCTTGTCTTGCCAATCAATTTGTGGCTGCTCATAAACCTGCTGTTTGGTCTGTGGCTGACCTCTGTCAGTCAAAACTAAACCTTTCTTCAAACTGTTGTCCTTAACAACTTCTTTCCCTGCAGTATCCTCAACTGCCCTTATGCCTGCTGCTATAGGCATCTTCACAAACTCCTTCTTTCCCACTAAAATGATTTTTGCTACCTTCTGTGCTGCAGCTTCTTCCTGTAATGGTATCAACACAATAGTTTTCCCATCTTTCTTGATGGTGTAGGTATTTGCATGCCCATCATACAATACTCTCCTATCAAATTGCCATGGCCTACCCAACAATAGGTGACAACATTCCATGGGCAATATGTCACACAAAACTCTATCTTGATATTCTCTAATTTGAAAATCAACATATGCCTGTTCATATACCAAAAGTGATTGACTATCACTCACCCAAGATGCTTTGTAGGGATTTTGATGTGGAATTCTTTCCAATTTCAGTTTATCCACCATTTCCTGAGATACCATATTATCTGTAGAACCAGAATCAATCACAACCTTACATATCTTACCTTTGCTCTTGCATGTGGTCTTGAAAAGAGCTCTTCTTTGCATCATATCCTTTGATGTCTTCAAGATTGTCCTTCTTAACATCAATGCTTCTCCTTCCTCCAGATACCCATAATTATCAGGAGTCTCCTTCACACTTTGCTGAGTGTTTGAGCTGTTTGCACTTTGTTTATCAGCTTCTTGGATCAGATTTGTCCTCTTTTCTCCTCCTGAACTTGTTGCTTTTGTTGGACATTTGAAATATGGATGCCCATATTCACCACAAGTTTAACACTTACCAGAAAATGTAGTGGACCCTCTACCACCTCCAAATCTACCTCTAGCACCTTTCCATCCACCTCTAAAATCAGACTGTTCCTGTCCTTTACCAATGTCTTCTTGACTCTCATTGCCTTGTCTTGTTGTAAGAGCTGATCCTCTTCCCCTCATATTGCTGCCTCTTCCTCTTATGGACTTATCCTGTCTTCTATTCATCTTTTCATCAATCCTAATTGCCATTTGATAACAATCCTCTACACTCCTTGGGTTAGCTAAAACTAACTCATCCTGTATGTTCAATCTCAAACCAGCCAAGTATCTAACCACCTTTTCTATCTCATTCTCATGATGACCAGATCTCATACTCAACTTGTAAAACACCTCAGTGTATGCCTTCACATCCAATTCCTTTTGCCTTAAAAATTGCAGCTTCTTAAACATCTGAATTTCATAATCCTGGGGTAAAAATTTACCTTTGATCCTTGCTACCATCTTATCCCATGAAGTGATCTTTGACTTTCCTTGTTTCCTTCTCTCGGATTGTACAAAATCCCACCATACCAAAGCATGACCTCCTAACTTGGTCTTTGCAATCTTTACCTTCTAATCCTCAACAACATCTTCACAAAGTGTTTATCTAATGCAGCAATCCAATCAAGTAACTCATCTTCATCCAAACTTCCATTATACTTTGAAACATCAACCTTTACCTTAGGTTTCTCACTCTGCACTGCCTTTAACAGTTTTGCAAACTTCTGATCTTTAGCATTCAATTCTTCATCTACCTCTTCAAATTCTTTAGCATCATCTTCTTTCTCAAATTCACTATCTTCTACCTCTCTTTTCTTGTTCTTCTCCAAGGCTACAAGCCTGGCTTGAAGTGCTTCAGCAAGCTCCTTCATCTTTCTCATTTCTCTGGCATGTTTTTCCTTTATCTCCTGCAACTCCCTTGCAGTACCATTACCTTTAGGAGGCATCTTGTCAACCTCTCAATCCTCTACTTCTGCCTTCTCAGTGACAGAATCAACACACAACAGCCCAGACCTTTTGCTGAGCTCTGATACCACTATGATGTAGAGCCACACAGTAGAAGCTCACAAATAGGGTGAAAACCCTCTAAAACCCTCCAATGACCATTACTGTCAATATCGGCAAGATAACCTCTATCGTCTCACCGACATACCCTATCAACCAAATAACAACTATCGGCACTTAGGAAAATTGTCATGCTGATCTTCACCTCACACCGATGAGTACATTTCATTTTATTGCCTATTGGCCTGACCCGTAATTTCTCCACCGATCTCCTTTGTCTCCCTGATATGCTTTCCTCTTTTGCTGAGACTTCCACTGACTCTCCCCGATGGACTATCCACTCCTCCTTTCATACTTCTCGCTGTGACATATAACATCGGTGACATCCACCAACCTTATACCGATACCTTTGGTCACCCCGATGAGCCTTCAGACCTCATTCCTCGGTATGACTAACTTCGTCGGTGGAACATTTCTCTTCTCCACCGATAGCATCCCTCACGCTGATGACTTAATACCCAACTCTCGCCATCGGTAAGACTTTTCACATCGGTGACTTTCAACTTTGTTCAGCCGATACCTTGACTTACGCCGATATACTCTACATCGGCGACACTTTGTAACTGTCACCCTGATCGGTGAAAGTGCCCCCTGTCGGCTCAATGCAACTTTCTCAACCCGATGATTCTTCTCACGCAGATGCAACCACAACTTCGCATTTTCACTACTTGACTTCCTATTGGTGGTTCCCCAGTGATGGTCTAATTTGCTTCCAGGGAGGTTTCTCTGACCTGATTTACCCTACACATCCTAGCACATACCCATGCTAGGGTTCTTCAACATCTCTGACCTGCAATCCTACAAACATGCATGCGAACAGAAACAAAAAACACACAACTAAAACCTAAACTACTATACATGACCATTCCTCTGATTCGCAGAATCAACTGGGGGAATGGATAATCAAATCCATCCGGCCTCAATACAGGAAATCAATTACACAGTGAATTCAAATGCAACAGGATCTTATTAACTTTCAAAAGATGTGATTACAGTACTCTATTTTCCAACAGCACAATGCAACTAATTGACTTCAACTTACTACAAAACCTAGATGCCTTCATCCATCAAATCCCAGGGTATTTATCTAATTACCACTGGTAGTATAGACTTGCCTCCAAGCGGCTGGGAGCTACAGCTGTTCAACAGACTCTAACTAACTCTAACCAACTGATCTAAAAATAGCATACCTCGGTCAAATAGACCTTATTACATTTAATGTCCAATTAGGACCTTATTGAAAACATAAACAACCTTAAAACTAACTAACTGCCTCATGTAGGCCACTGTAGGATAGGTGCTCCTGCACCACAAAGCCTTATTGGCTAAAATTGGTTGGTGCCTAGTGTCGGATGATAATGAGTGGACTAGCATTATGAAGGTGAAATATCTCAGCAATGCTAGTGGCATCTCCTTATTACAATCCCTATCCCACCCTCAGGGATCATCCATATGGAACAATATAGTCAAGCCTAAATACATCCTTAGTTCTAAGCTACAATGGAATGTGGGAAAAGGCAGCAAAGTGAGATTCTGGGAGGATCCTTGGGTTTCTTTCCCCCTTTGGACTTTCATCCTACCTACTCAGCAATCAAAACAACCTTCAGTTGAAGTTAGGATAAAAAAATCTGCAATTATTGGAAACTTGACAATGGCATAGAGAAGTGGAGTTTCAACAAGGAGGATTTCACTCACCAACTACACTCAGTAGCTGACACTTTACTTGGGATTCAAAAAATCACAAATTTCATAGGAAATACTTGGAGGACCAGCTAGTGTGGAAGGAAGATAAATCTAGCAGATACGTAATGAGGATTGGATACAACAATTTAGCTAAAATAGCATGGCAAGGATTCAACCAGAAAATATCTGGGACAACAATGCAATTCCCAAGGTCAAGTTCTTCTGGTGGATGGCTAATCATTATAGGATCCTCATGGTTGATCATCTTTAGAAGCATTGATTTCAAATGGCTAATAGATGTGTGCTCTATGAAGGGGGCAAAGAGAATATAGACCATATTATGTTTCACTGTGACTATGCCTGGAACATTAGATAGGAAATAATGAAAATTTTTCATCTGGTCTAGTCTTGGTAGAATAGTATAAATAAGATCAGTGAGAGTTGGATCTCCCTTTTAAACATCCCCTCATAAAGGAGCTATGGTGGCAATCATTACTCTATATTAGCTGGGGGATATGAGGAGAAAGAAATAACAGGATTTTTAAGGAAGAAAAGAGGAAATGGAACTCCACTACTGAAATCATTAAGCAAAAAATAACGAAAAATATTAAGGTCACTAACCTCAAAGCTACTAAGGTTAATCCCACACATCTTGAAAGTTTGATAGCTAAGTCTTGAGGGCTATCGGAGAAACTCTCCCTGCTAGACTTTAGTAAGATTATCAGAAGAAAGAACACCAAATGGGCCCCCTCTGATACTGGATGGACTAAACTAAACTTCGATAGGGCTTCTAAGGGGAACCCGAGTCAGGCGGGAGGAGGTGCAATAATAAGAAACAACAAAGGCAAAGTCCTAGGGACTTATGCAAGGAATCTGGGTTTCCAAACCAACAACTTTATCAAGGCTTATGTTGTTTATGAAGGGATCCGTATGGCCAAGGAACTAGGGATCAAAAATCTGATTGTGGAAGGAGACTCCAAAAACATCCAAGACACGTTAGATTCTAAGGCTTCCCCTAGTTGGATAATCAAAGATATAATGAATTTATGTGATAAGAAACTAAGGGACTTAGAAAAAGTGACATTTCATCATATATTTAGGGAAGGCAACTCCCAAGTGGACTCCTTGGCCAATATAGGATGCAAATTGAATGATGTTTTGAAGTGGAAACTAGGCGAAGAAGTCCTGGAGGACCTAGTTGCTCTCATTCATAATGATTAATACATCATGTATAAGAGATTGGTATGCCCTGACTAAAGAAAGGTCTCATCACATGAACCATCTCTAAGACATGACAAGCAGCAATAATAGACTGATAAGCCTCAAACATTCCTTATTCCAATTTAGATACATCTTATTTAGGAATTTTCTTCTTTTAGTTCACAACTCTATTAGTAGGAGCAAAAATAGCATTGAGAAGAACAGTATGGGAGGTGACCTCGTGCAAACTGAGCCCACTCAACATGACAATCTCAAGCAAGATGAGGTTCTATAGGGCATCCTAGAGAGAGGTAATTTCACTGGCTACATAGAGTCGATGAATGGGCATGACACTATTCTTTCCAGAGAATTCGCTAACTCTTGGAAAGCCAGAGTAGTTTACATCAAAGGTATCTCTTTTAGAGTGATAGGAATTAATTGCTCAAGTCACTGGGCTCATAATGGAGGGGGCAAGAATCCCTAAGAGAGTGAAAGTAAATTACAATGCGGACATGAAGACCTTTTTGTAGGAAGGGGAAAGTGTTAGCAGGCTCCAGAATGGCTTTAATAGAGAGGAGTTGTCAGGTGTGTGGAAGGATGTCGCCAAGGTGCTAATGAGGTATGTCACTTTAGATAGGAGATACAAAAGGTTTCATGCCCATCTTTTTCCTTTAGTGGATCACTTATGTCATGATATTAAGATCAATTTCTCATTCTATATTTTCTCATCCCTAGAAGACTCTATCCAAAAGGTCCTACTTGGTGAGAAGGTGCTTCCCCTACATTAAGGGCTTATCTATGCTTTATACAAGTTTGAACTCTCTTTAACCTCCGCCCTTGCTTTTAGACCTAGAATATAGAACCCTCAATTGGTTGAAAACATCACTGGGAAGAAGTCTAGGGGGAGTAGACCTTCTATTCACAACTAAACCCTAGGGGGGGTTAGGGGCACTAGTCAGGGCAAAAACAAGGGTACTTTTACTTCTGCGAGCCCCTTGGTTTCCACCAATCAGAAACAAGGTCTTGAAACAGGGGCCTCTTCCAGTAAACTTGACAATAACAAGGCTCTGCAGAATACCATCAATGCCAAGAGTAAGGGTATAGTCAAGGTCAATACAACCACTACTATGGACAAAATCCCCAGTACTCCTAAAGAGAAAGCGGTGCTAATGAAACTTAGGAGTAGAGACATTGTCACTCAGGACCCTAATCCTAATACTAAATATGTTGTCAATGAACCTATTAGAAGACCCCAATTGAGAAGCATGAAGGATCCGAATGATAGGGGGGATGCCCAATCTCCTATGGAGTTTAATGCCACCCGGCAGGGTAGTGGAAAAGGCAAGGGTAAGAGGGTTGATCATTCTAAGAGGGACATCATACTACTGGATAACTTAGGAAGTGAGGAGAATAGCCCTAACAAAGGGAAAAGGAACAATACCCAAAGGATAGAAGATAACAATAAAAACCCTACTGAGCCTCCCAACAAGAAAAAGAAGGGAACTACTGATCAAATTCAGGGAGAGATCAACAAAGAGTGTAATTCCTACAACCATCTGGTGGATAGGGTGGCTACCCTTTATCAAGCCCTTGATCTACAAAACCAAGTGCTCAAATGGCAACTAGCCCAGCTACATCATGCCAAGAGGAAGATACACTACCTGGAGATGATAACCCAGTTAGAAACCACTGAATGGCCCAAGGAGAGCAGGGATGACTTGTGGGATCAGGTGGAAAAACTGGCTAACGAATTTGAGAAATGGGAACAAATGGAGGATGACATTGTTTTGATAAAAGAAAACCATGAGAAACTAAACAAGAAAGTGACTGAACTGGTTAACTTTAGCCATGAGACAGTAAAGAAATTGGCAACCACTCTATATGTGCTCAAGGAGGGGCTGGAGAAAATGAAGGCCTTGAGGGAAGACAAAATGGGCAAGACTGGTCAGGAGGGATAGAAACAAGGGATGGATGGGCCTTCCAATAGACCCAAGACTAAAAACAAGAGCAACAAAGGCAAACAAGTCATCTTCCAAACCAAGGTAGCTAGGGACAAAGATTTCGTTTTAAAGGACACGCAGGAGCTGCAGGGACGGGACATGGAAGAGAGCACGTTCAAGGACAAGATCAAGTTTCTCAACAGGGAATGGTAGGCTATTAGTAGCTTCAAATCTATGGCCAAGTAGTAGCCTGGCCCGTTGCTGGTCTTTTTAGGTTTGACTGTCTCTGCTAGCCCGTCTCTCTTTCTTTGTTGTTTTTATGTAGTTCTCTTGTTTTACCTCTTGTAAAACTCTTTCGTCTCGTCGCTTTTTTGGCTTATGTTCATGGGTTCGGGCCCTTCTCGGTTACTAATTTGAAAACAAAGACTTGATATAGAGAATGGAAAATGTAAACCCAAGAACCCCTTGAATTCCCTGAAACATTCAAATAGTCATGGAGACAAAATATAAAGTTAACAACAGAAATATAGTCTTACATTGATTTATTGAAAAGATTATTAAATTCATTACAAAGATTTACTCACAAATAGACAAGTCCTTACATAGACTAGACATTCAATTCATTATAGCTTAAATGAAACCCATATTGACTCTCATACTTCAGATCTTGTCTAAAAATATGTTTATGAATAAACCCTTACAAAGACCCCAAAAAAATAATTTATGAGAAGAATAAGAAAGAAGATGGAAGATGAATGTGACACATGTCACAAGTTAGACCTCTGATTTTGTAACTGAATGGGCATAAGGAATATGCCTCAACATCTTTAAACTCCTTTCTTCACTTTGTCTTCATCTGGCAATTGCAAAATATATTCCCAAATTTATCATTTACGCTCAACCTTTTTACCCTTATTGTAAAAGTGTTTTCCCAGCTTCATTTTCACTCGGAGAGTGGAAAAATTAACTCTTAAGCCTCACTCCCATACTGGCAAGTGAAAACCTAATTTAACTAAAGTATTATGCCTCTCAAAATTCTCTAACTTTCTCTACAAATGATTTGATATTTTTTCAAACACTTTTCATGCATCCATTTGCCTTCACACTTCTGCCTACAAGTACCTTGTCTTTGAACAAGAATTAAAATTCCTCCATATGCCTCAAATCTCTTGGAAAGGTGATCTTCTCCTTTGCTAGGCATTTCTTACACATGCTAATTCATGTTTCTTTGTTGTAGGGCATTCTAACATTATTGGTGCATTTTACAATTCCACATGGTTTTTTTAAAAATGACGAGGCATTTTTATTGTTACAGGACATTTTCACATCCACTAGGGCGTATTAGCTTGGGTATTTTTTGACATTTCCTAGATATGTTTAAATAATGTTGGGGCCTTATTCACCATGCCATCCTTGGCATTTTCCTACTTGCCTGGGTGTTTTTTAAATATGCAGGTCATTTTTGTGGTGCTGGGGGCATTTTTCTACATGCTAGAGCCATCTATAACAGTTATGAGGTGTTTTTATCAGTGCAGGGGCATTTTTCTACATGTTGGATGCATCTATAACAGTTGTAAGACATTTTTATTAGTGCAGGCGTGTTTGTAGGTGTGAAACAAATATTTTCCAGTAGCAAACACTATCAAAATACCCTAGGGAATTCCCTCGATGTGGCCACAAACCATTGCAGTGTCCTCTAGCTTCCCCAACGCAGCTTTGAACATGAGAAACCTTGTAAAGCCTATGCTTGTGCACTGAACCCTTTTTCTTTTTGGCTTCTTAATTTATCCTTCATATAAATGCACGGGAAAATACATCTTTAACTCCAATTTAAAATACATTTATTACTTTAATAAATTAAAAAGACTTTGCATTATGCCCAACGCATACTTCACCTCTAACGCCGCTTTAGATATACAGGATTTTAAAGCTTGCATCGATGCATTAAGAAGAAATCCCAAACAATTAAAACAACCTTTTAATTTTTACCATGTCCCCTTTTAATTTTTTATTTTACTCAATTTACCTTGCATGGGAAAATTAGAAATAAAAGCTCCTCTACCATTTATGTATTTAATATTAAAAATATTGCTATGATACAATCATTTTAAATAAATTGTTGTGGGAAGACAAAAATTGCACCACGAGATGGGATCATGTCAGGAGGCCATGAAAATTTGCATGAAGCTTCTACAAACACTAGAGAATATTGGCCATATGCCAAAATTGATTAATTGCAAAATTTTTGGGAATTCCCTTGCAATGGGACCAGTCTACAGGCATTTAAAAAGAATTTTTGTCACAGCCACAAAACTCGCCTGATGGACTCAAAACCAAAACTAGAGTGTCCTAATGAACTATCAAAACTCTTCAATTCTCTAGAATTGAATAATAACATCATTTTGACCATGTTGAACACACCCGTGACCCAATGCCAGAATATTAAATTCAGGATCAAAACTCGTTCGATCACCATGAAATCAGAACTGGAAGGAGTTTACGCATAACTAAGACCTTCCAAATAGAGTTGGAATACAAGGTATGGATTGAGAGATTTTATTGCCATGAGTTATAGGCCAGCCTACCACCCTAGGGCCTAAAAATAGATTTTTTCTGCCAATCTGAAGGCCATTTTCATAGGAAACAAGGCACAAAAACAAGTGCCAACAATGCATCTAGTTCATGAATGTATGCCCCTCATGGGCATAGAGAGATCACAAAAACAAAATCTCCATGGTGCAAACAAAGGTTCCAACATGAATACCCTGAAAATGCTCAGCTTGCAATGATCTATATTCATAATTTTTTATCATTCCATGGTAGCCATAGGCCACCAAAAATATAGAACTAATATTTACCTCTATCAAAAACCTTGTTCTTTCAAGATTGCCTAGACCTAATCTGAATATACTACCACAACCTTCCTATGCATTAATTTTGACATTGACACCTCTCATCATACCTCTAAATCTACCCCTATCAAAGTTTCTCAAGCCTACTTGGACTGCGCAATCCAATACCAAATGGAATACCTCAAGATGTGATACACGTAGACTACATTTGTTATATACATTATGTCTATTTTCATTACAATACTTAGTATCAACAATATCATAGTTATGCACTATCATAAATTTATCAAGACGAAATAGGAAATGGAAACATTTGCAATCCCTGATAGGATATGTCACAAATGCTAAACTCATTTATCAGTTTCATATCAAATTCAATGCCTTCACATGTAACATGTTTAGGGAGAACCTTAGTATGCGCATGTTCTAACTTATTGAAACCATATTTCAGCCCCAAGTTAGAGAAATCAAACTCTAATAAATCAGGGACATCTAGGCCATATGAACTGAATTCTAGGGATCATGATAACATAGTAGTTTACCCATCTTCTTTGAATTGACAGTAAATCCCTCTAGAAATGATGTATTACCATCAGGCATAAGGTATACATGGTTAGAATTCTTCTGTGTACATAGGAGGAAATCCTTGAGCACTCTTAGCTTTAAAGGTTCATGTTCAACCATTTCTCCACTCTGAGTTGTATCATACTTGTACTCATTCAATTTTTGCATCTTACTAATTTTATCATGTACCCTAGTGTCATGTAGAGAAAACTCAGCTCCATATATAACAAGATCTATGTCAAAGCTTAAATCATGATCTTCACAAGATTGGATAGTTTCATCATCAACTATATACACATCAAACACTTGAACACGGGGCACTTCATCAGTCCTCATCAACTCAGCAATAGGTCTACTTAGAAGTGTATTAGCTTCATCAGGAATAAGAGGATTCACGCAATCAAAGTCCATAATACATAGGAGGAAATTCCCTTGGTCAAAATTTTCATCATGATTTGTATGGTCTATTTTTGTCTTGGATTGATCTTCTTTAGGTTCTTTGCATTCTTCACACTCCTAGTCATTTGCAAATATGGGATTATCTCTACACCAATAAGAAGTATCATTTCTCATATATGGTGGAGTTGGATGCTCATCATAAAGGATATTTTTCCTTACATTCATTCTTGTCATAAATGTTTTTTCCTCCTCAACATGAAGATCCAAATTTCATTCAACATCATCATATTTAAAATCATTAGTCACTAGAAGGGCATGAAGATAAATTTTTAACATCATTTGCACCTTCAAGATTTATAACCTCTGACCCATATTCTTAAAATTCATCACAATGGGAAACTTGTTCATCCACAAGCACACATGTGTCCTTATCATCATTCACATCAACACACTCTTCATGTGAAGTAGGAGTCTCCAACTTATTTTCATGAGATTAACCACAAATAGCAAAGATCTAATTAGATTCATTGTCATCATAGTCAACAAAGCAAGGAATCCCACCATGCATAAACTTATGTTCAAACCCTTCAAGAAGTATGTCTATATATCCTCCTTGAATAGTATTATTAGTAAATTTCAAACCAATGTTCATGATGTTGTCTTTGTTAGCATAATTATTGTTAGGTATATAATTATTCATTTCATCCTTAATGTTTCATTCACAAACATCAAATCCCTTTTTTGTTTATCTAAGTCAGCCATAATAGTTCTCTCATACTCATCCCTGACTTTCTCAATAATCTTAATTCATTCACATACTTGGTCAAGCCTAATAGGGTTCAACTCTTCTAGTACAACACTTAAACTCGACTCATAAGCTTTAAATAATAAATCAATGCATACATAGTTTATAGGTCTATAACAATCAGGGATTGCAAATAGAGTATCCATAAACCTCATATAAAAAATCACACAATGATTCTCCTTTGTGCTTTTTAATATCAGTCTTTTCTTGAACAAGAGATGTATAATTGGCTTTACATGTATATTGCTCATTTGGGGCTACGAGTTATGACTCAAGAAATGAAGAATCAATGTTACAACATTTGGGTACATGGGCATTCTCTAAATCATGAAGTTCCTTGTAACTTTCCTCTATTGACTCATCTTCATGACATCCTACCTCACATCCAACAAAATTGTAGTTGAATTCAACATGTATTTCACTTTTAGATGTTTCACCTTCACCCTCTAATTATATATCACACTCCTCTCCCTTAATTAAGATTTCTTTTGTCTCACATATTTCTTGAAGCTCTTTAGGACTTGAATACTTCTCTGGTGAACTGCTCATCCATAGGAAACACTTTACAACTTTCAACACTTGTAGACTAACAATTTTAATCATTGAAAATTCTAAGTTAATATCAATGTCTTTTTTCATGGTATATGCATGTGGGAGTGATACAAGATTTTTATCCTTCACTAACAAACCCATTTCTTCATCAAATGCACTTAAATAAAAAACTAGGCACATTACCTCATTAGACCTCACATTTTTTGGAATGTCTCTTACAGTTTTTGCAAATCTCATATTAAAAAGAGGGACCAATTCCTCTTCATTTTTCTAAATGTGAATGATCTTGTTGATCAATGAATTCACATCAATTCTTTCACCAAACTGATCTACAAATGCTATTTGAAACTCTTGCCATGAAGCAATGGAGAGCACTGACAAATCAGAGAACCAGTCTCTTGCATCTTCTTTTAGGGATTACACAAATAACTTCATTACAACATCATCTTCCTCTTTCTCATAGTCTCCCATTAAATAATTGAATACATATAAGTGTTTGCTTGTTGATTCAGGGTCTTTTCCATTGAACATGGAAAAATAGTCTCTGACTTCACTAGGAATAGGGTTTGGTTGATTTGGGATATCCACAAATTTAATAGGTTTGTACCTTCCCACATAGAAAGCCTTTCTATATGGACATGACTTATACTACCCTGCACCATGCACTATAAGATTTGAATGTGCAAGGGGTGGTTAGAGTAATACTCCATTTTCACACACACACTCAATGAGAACCAACTCTCTTTATCACCATTTGTTGACAATTTCCTTCAACCAAACAAGACCTTAAGTCTCCTTGCTATCAATCTTCAACACATAGGGCATTCATATACACTATCTTCTGATGCACAAGCTTTACATGCCTATAAAGAACCCATATGCTCTCACAAATCATGCATCAATATGTATGAGTAATCCTCTATCTTTTTAACTATTGTGCATATTTTACCAGTACATACATATCATAACTATGCTATTAAAATATGCAAGTGTATCATTTTTTTAAAATTCCTTTCTTTCCAAAATAAATTTATATCTAGCTAGGGAATAACACTTCTTCTCAAAGAAGTTTATAAATGAGTTCCATACACAAAGCTTTCCCTATTTGAAAATAGAACAAGAAGAAAAGACAGAATACCTCAAAAATATTGTAGACTTCAAACAAATGTTTTCTCTGATGGAATATCTTGCAGATCTTTTCCAAAGCTTTGCCTACTATGAAGTAGGTTCTTTAATAATTTGACAGTAGAGTCACCACATCTCAAAGAGGAAATGATCTTGAATACATCATTACTCTTCAAAATTGAAATAATCTTTAGGGTTTGAACTTCCAGTAGAGTCTTCAATCTCTAATAACCCAGGAAAAGCAACAACTGAGTAGTCCCCAGTAGAGTCACCAATCTGTTGGTCTTTTTTCTTGCAATCCCTCAACTCTAAGGCATCTATTACACTATTTGGACACAAGGATCAAATTAACCTTGATGGAAATGTAAACCTTTGGTTGAATTGAGGGTAAGGAAAAGCTAATGAATAGGAAGACCTAAATAAACCTCCTCTACACTTTGAGCCTTGCCATGCTCGGGAGGGTGTTCCTAGAGATCTTTGAAAGATTTATAAAATAAATAAACAACAAGAAATATCTCTAATTAAGGAAACTAGGTTAGAAGGGGGGAGACATATAATATACTAATTTATAATCCTTGTAAATGCATTCACTAGTGGTTTCTTACAAAACCATTAACCTAGACAACAACACAATATGCACAAGTCCTCTAATGATAAGCATCAGTTGCAAGTTTACATAGGCTTTGACAATATTTATAACACTAAACTTTGTGTATACTAGTAGGATAAAGATAACTTACATATAATTTATGAACACAACCTAGATGATTTTCATTTTTTTAAAATGTGTAAGCTCATTTTCTACTGGTACATCGGTGTCTAATCCTGTAGCAATAGAGTCATATGTAGACCAAAACACACAATGATAATGAAACCATAGCATTCAAATGAGCCTAAATGAATAGATTTATGCCTTGTAGAAATATTAGACCCTCAATTGCCCTCCTATATTACGCCAAGAAGCATTCCTACATTCATAGCACGAATGGGAGATGAAAGATTCTAGAATTTCTATGTAAACTTATAAGATTCCAATCTAGAATCTTTATTAAAAAAACCAAATAGTCACTCCACAAATTAAAAAAAAACTAAAAAAAGAAGGTAAAAGGAATAAAAAAAAACATGTTGGATGGAAAGAAAGGTGGATGGCAGTTTCATAGAAGCCATCACTATGCACTAAGATGAAAGAAAGAAATGTTACAAAATGGTATATGAAAAGAGACACATTCAATCTATTTAAATTGCCTCCTTCTTTAATTTTTTTCACATGTAGAATGAACGTATCAAATTGTAAGATTTGAGGTGAGTGCAGTAAATTGATAAAAAAAATAAGCAGAGAAGATATCTCTCGGCATACTTTAGACATATTTTTTAAATATAAATATACTAGTTTAACATCATACCCATTCATAGTTATCCTTAACTAATTTGAAATATCCACATATTAGTTTTGAAAGTATGCTTTACTCAGTTATCTAAGCACAACAGTTTAATGTATTCCTTGAATACAGAATAACAAAGACCTGATATAGAGAATAGCAAATGTAAGCCCAAAAACCCCTTGAATTCCTTGAAACATTTAAATAGTCATGGATACAAAATATAAAGTTAACAACAGAAATATGGTCTTACATTGATTTATTGGAAAGATTATTCAATTCATTAATGAGATTTACTCACAAATAAACATGTCCTTACATAGACCAGACATCAATTCATTACAGTTTAAATGAAACATAGATTGACTCCCATACTTTAGATCTTGTCTGAAAATATGTTCAGGAATCAACCCTTATAAAGACCTAGAAAACACAATTGATGAGACGAAGAAGAAGAAAGAAGATGGAAGAGGAATGTGACACATGTCATGTAATGCCCACCATTTTTTGTGCTTTGTGTGCTTTTTGATTCATGTGTTATATGTTGTTCTAGGTGTTTATTAGTGTATTATGTGATTAATTATTATGCTTTGATGCATTACACCAAACTTGTCAATGAGGTCTATGGTGTCATCGATGGGTTTTGAAGGTGTATTCTGCATGACCATCGAGGTGTTTCCGATGGGGTTGTGCTTTGTTATTTGGTTTCCAACTATGCATTATGGGATGCATACGTTGTGATTGTGCATGTTAGATTATTCCAGTGCTTCAACTTCATTGTTTTCACTATACTTTTTATAGTTATGATTGTCAAATTATTCTCGCATTGTCAAATGTTTTCATTTATGCACCATGTTCCTGGATCATGCTAGTCGTGGATGATTATAGTGGATGTGATTATTTTATATCATGTGTGATTATATGACGTTGGAGTGCATTATGTTGCTTTGGCTATTATATGTGGAGCAGGTACGCCTAATGGTTGACTTGAGTGTGCAGTAATTACAGGGGTTAACTAATGTGGGAAATGTGGAGAAGGTTGACATGGGATTCTAAACCATCTCACCCTTATCCTTGTGTTGTAGAAACCTGTAATGTGTGCTTGAAGTCAATTGTGTGTGTTTCCTTAGCATTTTGCACTTTATTTTAAATGATCTTGAAAAACATGTTTTCTATTTTTTCAGATTATTTTAATGATTAATTATCTTAGCGAAAATATCTATTGCATTATATTATGATAGAAGAATAAATTTAAATGATTTTGAATTATTTATGAAATTTAATATTTTATGTCAAAAAGGTAGAATTGCATTAAATTGGAAAACAAAATTCCTGATATGGCGTGTTTAGATTTTTTGAAATGAGATTGAGTTAAAAGATAATTACCTATTTGGAATAGTTGCAATAAGTTCATTAGCTAATTTTATATTACTAAATGTGTTTCCTAAAAGGTATTTGGAAGTTGAAATATTGTTAAATCATTTTTAATAATTCCTAGGTATTATATTAAATTATTTAGGTTAGTAAAACGAAATGAATTAGATATATTTTTTAAATAGTGTGTTAAATGAAAAAAAAATTCATTATTGATTAAAAAATGATTATAAGTGAATTTTATATTTTATTTTAAATTTGGGCTTTTGGGTGTTAAAATGGAAAAAGGAGTTATTTTATTTCATTCTTTTTCCTCTCCATTTGCTCTCTCCTCTCAAACCCTCTCTTGTTCGAAAGAAGGATTTTCTCCATGAATGAAAGAAAGGTTGAATTTCTTGGATTGCTTGGTTGAAGTGGAGTGGATTTGAATTGTGGATGCTTGTGTGTGATCAAAGATTGCTTTCAAGACCCTCTTCTTCTCCTTTGATTGCTTGTAGGAAAGGTATGATTTTGAATCTTTCCTTTGTTTTAAATTTGTATGATTTTTTCATTGTCATGCCACATTCAGTGGATTGCTATGGCATCCTAATTAGGCAAGGAAAACTTAGATATGAATTTATGGTTGTTTTATGTATTTTTGTTTTGTGTTCTTGGTTGAAAATATGCAAAAACAGACAGGGTTATGGCAGATTTTACCTAGGATTACCCACCTTATTTTTATTGCATGTTTGGAATGTTGTGTGTTTATGCTACAATGGGTAGTTGTCAAATTTCCATTTGAGTTTGAAACATGAGAGTTAGAAAATGGCTCAAGTAGCCAAGCTTGCAACAATGGTGAATTTGAGTTTTAATGGTTTTTCATACAATTAGATGAGTAGTCTCCCATGGAAAATGATGTTTTGCATCTTTTGAGAATATGTTGTGTTTTTGTCAAAATTTTGATTTTGTCACCTCGTAAATTGTGTCATGCCCAATTGGTCAAGTTGGTGCTATGGGTGTTTAGGAAGAAGTCTAGGGGTAGGAAAAGAGTGGCTTCCATTGTGTACCATGACCCAAAGAGGTCATTAGAATTAAGTGAATGGAAGTTTTAATCAAGAATAACATTTAAACACATTGGGTAATGAAATTTAATAATGAGATCATTTACACCAAACTGCATGTCGTGGTGAAATGTCCAGCTTGCTTGGGTTTGGGTGTAAAGAGAAATCTTTGGTGTATTGTCTAGTTGTTATGAGGAGGTTATGCCCTCATGTTCTGTTGCGAGGTGACCTTTTTTTTATTAATTTTAAGTGGGATGAGTAGTCTCCCATGGAAAATGATGTTTTGCATCTTTTGAGAATATGTTGTGTTTTTTGTCAAAATTTTTATTTTGTCACCTCGTAAATTGTGTCATGCCCAATTGGTCAAGTTGGTGCTATGGGTGTTTAGGAAGAAGTCTAGGGGTGGGAAAAGAGTGGCTTCCATTGTGCACCATGACCCAAAGAGGTCATTAGAATTAAGTGAATGGAAGTTTTAATCAAGAATAACATTTAAACACATGGGGTAATGAAATTTAATAATGAGATCATTTACACCAAACTGCATGTCGTGGTGAAATGTCCAGCTTGCTTGGGTTTGGGTGTAAAGAGAAATCTTTGGTGTATTGTCTAGTTGTTATGAGGAGGTTATGCCCTCATGTTCTGTTGCGAGGTGAGTATTTCCCTCGTTACACTCCTTGTCCTAACTACCTAGGTCTGTCTTCCTTCTTCCACTGTCAGAGTTTGATTCGACGTGTGATGTTTACCATGTGATTGCATGTGCATTGTGATGCCTGATTCATGCTTGTATGTGTCTATGATGGGCTATGATTTATGCCTCATTTGGCATGCATTGAAGGTGTGATTATTTCCCTTATGCTTGAATGTTGTGATGTCATTCTATTATGCTTTGTCAAGTGTGCCATATGTTACTTGAATGTAATTAGATCGTAGTTGTACCATGTGTTGTTTGTATGCATTGTATTGGCAGTTGTGCCATGTGTGTTATGTGCATTGATTGTCATGTATGCCATATGTTGCTATGTATACCCTAGATTGAGTAAGATGATGCTAGCGGGTTTTCCATGCTCACCTTCTTTGTAGCTTAGGGGTTGCCTAGAGTTGCGTAGACATCTATTGCACTTGATGATGGAAATATGGTTGGGAGGCGAGCAACATTTCCCCATTGGTCCTTCATGATGATCTTCAGGTGTTGGACAGTTCCCTTATCTTCTTTCTGGTTGATTATGTTGTGCTTCATGCCTTGATGCACCTTGGAGAGTGTGATAGTTTTTGGGTGGTTTATGCACTTGTATATTATCATTATTGATTATTGTACCTTTGTAATGTAGGTCATTTGAGACCCTTGTAATAAGGTGTAATCAATGCTATGATTTGATTTATGATGTTGTCTATGACTCATCTATGTTTATGATGAAGCCCTTCAAATATTGTAATTATTAGAATTGTCTGTATATTTATGTGCCTTAGTTTGTGAGGACATTGGCATGTTTTGATAGATTCTACATGTTAGAATCTAGCTATGTTAGCATGTTTAGACTTAGTTATTTGATGTTTATGGATATGTTTGTGTTGGTTTGTATTCATCTCATATAGGTGGGGAGGATCTTATCTTTTCTTTTGGCATGTGTCTATGTTGGTGTTGAACATGCGTAGCCTTTTGTATCGCTTTTGTCATTTTTTGACATGTGTACATAATTGGTTCAACCCTTTTGTGAAGTTTGTTGTCATAAGGTGCTCATTTGACTAGCTGAGTGTAACCATGGTGTCATTTCCATGATGTGTTACGTACTCTTGGATTATTCCCTCTTTTTCTTTAGGAAGTGTGCCTTTGCACGAGTTTGACTAATGACCATTCTAGTTGGTTGAGGAATTGTACCTCCTAGTTGGACCATCCTATGGGTGAGTGTTACCCTTGTGTTTGGGGTGTCTTCTGTAGTCATGGAATGGATTGAGGTGGATGTCACCCTCATCCTACTCCATGTGTTCATGAGGGAGCAAGGTCGTGGACGTGTATCTGATCCTCGTCATGGAGTGAGCTCCACCTCTTGGTCATTGTGGTGAGTTGTCACATGATGGGTGAAGTCTTCCGCTTGTACCACCTTTCTTAGTGCAATGTTTATGTCATTTTGGGTGTTTTTGTGCTTGCTACAACACCTTGTGTGTGCATGAGTGCAATGCAACATGTAAATGTCACACTTGCAAACACAAAAAATTTGTTGTTTTATTGTTTGTTTGGCTAATGTCCTGGGTGAAAGCTTGGGGCATTACATGTCACAAGCTAGACCTCTAATTTTGCAATAGAATGGATATAAGTAATATGCCTCAGCATCTTTAAACTCCTTTCTTCACTTTGTCTTCATCTAGAAACTGCAAAATATTTCCCCAAATTTCTCATTTATGTTCAACCTTTTTACTCCTATGGTAAAAGTGTTTTCCTAGCTTCATTTTCACTTAGGGTGTGAAAAAATTAACTCTTAAGCCTCACTCCCATCACTAACAAGTGAAACCCCAATTTTACTAAAGTATTATGTCTCTCAGAACTATCTAGCTTCCTTTACAAATGATTTGAAATTTTGTCAAACAATTTTCGTGCATCCATTTGCCTTCACACTTCTGCCTACAAGTACCTTGTCTTCAAGAATTAAAATTCCTCCATATGCCTCCAATCTCTTGGAAGGGAAATCTTCTCCTTTTTTGGGCATTTCTTACATCTGCCAATCTATTAGGGCATTCTAACATTATTGGTGCATTTTACAATTCCATAGGGCATTTTTAACAATGAAATAATTTTTATTATTGCAGGACATTTTCACAAGGCGTTTTACATTAGCCTAGGCATTTTTTGACATTTCTTGGATGTGTTTAAATAATTTTGAGGGCTTCTTCACCATGCCAAGGCATTTTTCCTACTTGCCTAGAAATTTTTGAAATGTGCAGGTCATTTTTGTGGTGTTGGGGGCATTTTTTATATGTTGGAGCCATCTATAACAATTGTGAGGCATTTTTATCATTGCATTGGGCATTTTTTTACATGATGGAGGCATCTATAATAGTTGTAAGGAATTTTTATCAATGCAGGAGCATTTGTAGAGGTGAAACAAATATTTTTCAACATCAAACACTATCAAAATTCCCTAAGATATGCCCTCCATGTGGCCACAAACCATTGCAGCACCCTCTAGCTTCTCCAGTGTAGCCCTGAACATGAGAAACCTTGTAAAACTTGTGCTCATGTGCTGAGCCTTTTTCTTTTTGGCTTCGTAATTTATCCTTCATATAAATGCATATAAAAATACAATATCTTCAACTTCAATTTCAAATACATTTAAAACTTTAACAAATGCAAAAGACTTTGCATTATGCCCAATGCATACTTCACCTCCAGCGCAGCTTTGGATATACATGATTTTTAAAGCTTACGCTGATGCGCTAAGAAGCCTTCCCAAACAATTAAAATGACCTTTTAATTTTTCCCATGCCCACTTTTAATTTTTTCTTTTACTCAATTTACCTTGCATGAGAAAATTAGAAATAAAAACTCCTCTGCCATTTATGTATTTAATATTAAAGATATTGCTATGATGCAATAATTTTAATTAAATTGCCATGGGAAGACGAAAATTGCACCACAAGGTGGGATCATTTTAGGAGGCCATGAAAATTTGCATGGAGCTTCTACAAACACTAGAGAATATTGTCCATTTGTCATAATTAATTAATTGTGAAATTTTTGGGAATTTCCTTACAATAGGACTAGTCCATAGGCATTCGAAAAGAATTTTTTTCCATGGCCACAAAAATCACCCAACAGACTCAAAACTAGAACTGGAGTGTCCTGATAACAACATCATTTTAACCACGTTCAACGCACCCATTGCCAAATGCTAGAATATTAAATTTCAGTACAAAACTCGTCTGATCACCACAAAATCAAAACTAGAAGGCGTTTATGCATAACTAAGACCTTCTGCCAAATGAATTTAGAATACGAGCTATGGATTGAGAGATTTCAATGCCATAAGTTTCAGGCCAAACTACCACTCTAGGGCCTAAAAATAGAGTTTTTCCACCAATCTAAAGGTCATTTTCATAGGAAACAAGGCACAAAAATAAGTGACAATAGTGGCTCTTGTTCAAGGACATATGACCCTCATGGGCATAGCGAGTGTTGGAGTTTTTTCCCAAATCAGCAAAGGGTTTGCTAGTTCCAATGCACAGGCAAATTCGGCCAACAAATATAGGAGGTTGCGTGAGCTACCTCCCCTTCACTTCTACTTTTGCCGCGCCAAGGGGGGTATCCCTATTGCTAAAGATTTTGCTTTGACTCACTTATAGCAGAAAGATCTAATTTTTTCAGAATAGGCAGAATACTCTCATGTTTAGACCAAGATTTGTGTGATAAATCACAAGGTTGGCAGTATTCTTGGACATATCTAACTGGTTGGGAATGAGAGTATGCAAGGGTCCTATTTCTACTCCTACAAACTAACAGGTTGGAATTATGAAATGATTTGTTTTAATGTTTTGGATGCAAGACAGGGATTTTTGGATCATAACTACTACACAAGGGTAGACCGGTGCCTATCTCAGGTCAAGGAGTCAACTAGACATATACAAGTGAATGATTTGCACTGGCATTCAAGTTTCAAGGGGTTAGATTGGTGCTTGCCTTACAAACATCACCCAAGAATGAGTATTTAGTAATATCTACTTACAAATATCCCTGCTGCCATACATTCTTCCTCATACTTAACCTAAAACAGTTTAATCCACTCCTTGAATGGAAGTTAGAGATCAAGCATGCAATACAAAAATCTATATCCTAGAATCTTAGTAACCCTTGGAAACCAGATTCAAAAGAAGGGATGCATACAGCCATGGAGACAAATAGCTAAACACATGCCATGAAGCATTTTTCATATAAAAATGACATGAAACTGAACATGTATGCAACATGCATTCAGATGCAACTCATAAACTCACAAAGAGATAGAACAGCCCAGAAAAGCTCTATTTTCAATATTTCTCCAAAAAAATTGCCCCAATCTTCAACCAAGTCTCTCTCCTAAAAAATGAGTGACACAGTCCTCATATGCCCAAAACGTGTACTCAGTAATTAATTATAGGGTCATCACAAAATGCTGCTAGATACAACCCACCATCAAAATGGCGCCCCAAAACATTCAATGCAGCAGAGAGACAAAGAGGAAAGGAGCGGGTGAGATTGGGAGTCTTGCAGCCGCCTTGAGATTTTCCTCTTTTAAAAAGGTAGCCGGCTTGTCAATCAGTCGACCATACCTCTGCAACTCCATCATTAAAGCCAACCTACCAATTTCTAGAAATGCACAGTTCGCATGTTTTTTGAAGTTTCTTCTATCTGGAATGCAGTCGCGAACACACAGAAATTCCTCCTTTCATGAAAATTTGAATGATGGTCGTCAATTTCCCTTCTCTTGCTGAGATCTGTGGCTTCAAATCATGCTGAAAAGTCAACAACCAATGAAATTATGCCATGCAGGCGCATTATCCCCTCTAACTTTTCACAGTGCGAACATACATTTTAGCCTTTTCACCCACTTTTGCCTTTAAATCCTTGCATATGTGCAAATATACATACAATGTGCAGACCCCAAATCTTCATTAAACAAATTGCAATCGCTATCGAGTCCAGGCTTGTACATTCCCTTTGTATATCTCCTTGTATATTGCATATACAAATGCAATATACAACCTTGGACTTCATCACTTTGAATCAGCCTTTTTTATTGCTCCTGACATGTGGCACTACCTGGTTGGTCACTGAGTTGAGCCTGGGACCCATCAATGAGCAATGCATCCTCCCTATCAGCCATTGGAGAAACATTGAGTTGAGCCGCCTATGATTATTGTCACGCCGAAAATCCCCTTGCATATGCCTTTGTATATGCTTGTATCTGAGATACAATCGACCATGCATACAATGCGGAACTCAAAGGAGACTATCAACTAGAATGAAACCTTAGAATAGGTCTGGCTTGTATCTTTTCCTTTTGTATATCGACATATACAAGCACTTCATTATACAAGCCACGGACCCCAAAATGATTATTCGCTGCATTTGATTCTCCAATCGGATCCAGATTGTATGTTTTCCCTTTGCATATCACCTTTGTATGTGTAAACATACAACGCGGATATACAAACAAAGATGCAAACAAACACTTGTGCCTTTATCAACTAAACTGCATATCCACCTCAGGTCTGAGCCTTGTATCTAAGAAATGTATATGCCCCTAGCATATGCGATTGTAGGTGCAAAGATACAATCACATATCATACAACTGGTGGGTCCGAGGCTTTGTATCTCTTCTGACATGTTTCCTTGCATGTGTGACTTGTATATGAGATATAATCGCATATCATACAATTGGTGGGCCTAAGGCTTTGTATCTCTTCTGACATGTTTCCTTGCATGTACGACTTGTATATGAGATACAATCACCTTTGTATGAAAGTGGACCCCACTTTCCTTTGTATATTCTGCTTTGTATATGATCCCTTACATGCTTCCTTTGTATCTTCATCGGCCGGTCAAAGAAACCTTGTACTTAGCTACCGATGAGGCTTGTCTCGCCGATGACCCTTTGTATATCGGCCTCTTGTATATTTTCCTTTACATATCACCTTTGTATATGCAAACATACAATGGCGAATGTATATGCAAATATACATGCAAAAATGCATACACAAATACAAAGGATGAAACTAAGAAATCCCTGCGATGAAAACACTTGAAGCTAAAAGATTTTTGGGTTTTTCTGGGTTTTTGGCAAAGATTATCAAGGTGAGATTTTGGGACGTTTAGCAAGGCAGAGCATGGGTAATTGAAATATTTAAGCCTTCTCTCCTTCTATTCAGGTTTTCTCTGATCGGATTTCTTTGATAAGAGGGAAATAGGAATATCTTGGGGCCAGGCAAAAATATGACAACAGTACACACATGCATACAACTGGAGGCTGAGGGACCTAGAAATTTTTTGGGTTTCTCTGAAAAGGCTTGCATATGAAATACTTGAAACCCAAACTCTAGGTGGGCACCACCAGCGAGATCCTAGAAAAAAATCTTTGGGGTACAGACCAAGGTGCCAACATGAATACCCTGAAACCACTCAGTTTGCAATGCTCTGTATTCACAATTTTCAATCCTTCCATGCAGGCCTGTGCCACAAAAAATATAGAACCAATATTTCCCTCTATCAAAAAACTTATTCTTTGAAGAATTCCCCAGACCTAATCTGAATATACTACCACAGCCTGCCTGTGCATTGATTGTCATGACACCTCTCATCATACCTCTGAATCTGCCCTTGTCAAATTTTATCAAGCCTATCTGAATTGTGCAATCCAATACCAAATGGAATAGCTCATGGTGTGATACACGTAGACTACATTTGTTAGATATATCATGTCTATTTTCATTGCAATACTTAGTATCAATAATATCATAGTTATACAATGTCATAAATTTATAAAGATGAAATAGGAAATAGAAACATTTGCAATCTACTGGATAAGATATGTCACAAATGCTAACCTCATTTATCAGTTCCATATCAAACTCAATGCCTTCACATGTAACATGTTTAGGGAGAACCTTAGTATGCACCTGTTCTAACTTTTGAAACCATATTTCAGTCCCAAGTTAGAGAAATCAAACTCTAATAAATCAGTGACATAGGCCATGCGAATTGAATTCTAGGGATCATGATAACACAGAAGTTTACCCATCTTCTTTGAATCAGTAACAAGTCCCTCTAGAATTGTCTCATTACCATCAGGCACAAGGAGGTATACAAGGTCAAAATTCTTCTGTGTGCATAGGAGGAAATCCTCGAGCACTCTTAGCTGAAAAGGTTCATGTTAAACCATTCCTCCACTCTTAGTTGTATCATACTTGTACTCATTCAATTTTTTCAACTTACTAATTTAATCATGTACACTAGTGTCTTGTAGAGGAAACTCAGCTCTAGATATAACAAGATCCGTGTCAAATATTAAGTCATGATCTTTAGAAGATTGATAGAGTCATCATCAACTATATACACATCAAAATCTTGAACACAAGGCACCTGATTAGAACTCTTCAATTCAAAAATAGGTCTACATAGTAGTGTATTGGCTTCATTAGGCATAAGAGGATTCATGCAATCTGAGTGCTGCATAATACATAAGAAGCAATTCCCTTGGTCAAGATTTTCATCATGATTTGTATGGTCTATTTGTGTCTTGGGCTGATCTTCCTTAGGTTCTTCACATTCTTCACACTCCTAGTCATTTTCAAAGATGGGATTATCTCTCCACTAATAAAGATTATTATTTCTCATATCTAGTGGAGTTTGAGGCTCATCATAAAGGATATTTTGCCTTACATTCATTCTTTTCAAAAATGCTTCTACCTCCTCAACATGAAGATCCAAATTTCTTTCAACATCATCATATTCAAAATCATTATAGTCACTAGAAGAGCATGAAGATAAATTTTCAACATCATTTGAACCATCAAGATTTATCACCTTTTGACCCATATTCGAAAAATTCATCACAACAAGAAACTTGTTCATCCACAAGCACACATGTCTTTATCATCATTCACATCAACACGCTCTTCATGTGAAGTAGGAGTCTCCAATTTATTTTCATGATAGTAACCACAAATAGAAAAAATATGATTAGATTCATTGTCATCACAATCAACAAAGCAAGGAAGCCCACCATGCATAGACTTATGTTCAAACCCTTCAAGCAGTATGTCTACATATCCTCCTTCAACAATATTATTAGTAAGCTACAAACCAATGGTTATGATGTTATCCTTGTTAGCATAATTATTGGTAGGTATATAATTGTTCATTTCATCCTTATGTGGTTCATTCACAAATGCCAAGTCCCTCTTTTGTTTCTCAATAATCATATTCCATTCACATACTTGGTCAAGCCTAATAGGCTTCAACTCTTTTAGTACAGCACTCAAACCTGACTCATAAGCTTCAAAAAATAAGTCAATGCATATAGAATTTTCAAGTCTGTAACATTCAGGAATTACAAACAGAGTATCCATAAACCTCATATAAAAATCACACAATGATTCTCCTTTATGCTTTTTAATATCCATCATTTCTTGAACAAGAGATGCATAATTGGCATTACATGTATATTGCTCATTTAGGGCTACGAGTTATGACTCAGGAATTGAAGCATCAATGTTACAATATTTGGGTACATTGGGCATTCTTTGAATCATGAAGATCCTTGTAATTTTCCTCTACTGACTCATCTTCATGACATCCTACCTCACATCCAACAAAATTTCAACTGAATTCAACATTTATTTCACTTTTGGGTGTTTCACCTTCACTCTCTCATTCTATATCGCATTCCTCTCCCTTAATTAAGATTTCTTTTGTCTCACATATTCCTTGAAGCTCTTTAGGACTTGAATACTTCTCTAGTGATTTAACTGTAACAACGGGCTTGCTCTTTCCATGACAATTATCTTTATCTCCCATTCCAAACTGTTGATCCACAGGAAACACTTTACAATTTTCAACACCTATAGACTAATACTTTTCATCATTGAAAATTTTAAGTTATTCTCAATGTCTTTTTCCATGGTGTATGCATGTTGGAGTGATGCATGATTTTTATCCCTCGCTAAGAAACCTATTTCTTCATCAAATGCACTTAAATAAAAAACTAGGCAAATTGCATCATTAGGCCTCACATTTTCTAGAATTTCTCTTACAATTTTTGCAAATCTCATATTAAAAAGAGGGACCAATTACTCTTCATTTTTTTGGATGTGAATGAGCTTGTTGATCAATGAATTGACATCAATTCTTTCACCAAACTGATCTACAAAGGTTGTTTGAAATTCATGCCATGAAGCAATGGAGAGCACCGGCAAATCACAGAACCAATCTCTTGCATCTTCTTTTAGGGATTGCACAAATAACTTCATTACAACATCCTCTTCCTCAATCTCATAGTCTCCCATTAAATCATTGAATGCTTGTAAGTGTTTACTTGCTGATTTAGAATCTTTTCCATTGAACGTGGGCAAATGGTCACTGACTTCACTAGGAATATGGTTTGACTAATTTGGGATATCCACAAAGTTAAGATGTTTGTACCTTCCCATAGAGAAACTTTTTCTCTGTGGACATGACTTATACTACCTTGCACCATGCATTATAACATTTGAATGTGCAGGGGGATGGCTAGATTAATACTCATTTTCACACACACACTCAATGAGAACCAACTCTCCTTATCCCATTTGTTCATAATTTCCTTCAACCAAACAAGACTTCTAGTCTCCTTGCTATCAAGCTACAACACACAGGGCATTCATATACACCATCTTCTGATGCGCAGGTTTTAAAAGCCTATAAACAACCCATATGCTCTCACAAAGCATGCATCAATATGTATGAGTAATCCTCTATCTTTTTAACTAGTGTGCATATTTTACCAGCACATACATAGCATAACTATACTATTAAAATATGCAGGTGTTGTATATAGGTATTTAATTGAGATCGAGAGATAATCAAAACAATGAAATAATTAACAACTCAATCCTATAATATCAAGATAATGACCCAAGTAAATAACTAAATAATCAATGAATAATAACAAAAACAATGAAAGCTTTCACCTAGATTGTATTGTTATCTTGGTCGAATGTAGATTGCTTCATAAATTGTGAATAAATTATGAAACCATGTTTGCAACAAGCAGATGTAGATTGTGTTTGTGCTCAAAGTGCTCAACAATGCGATGTATGCTTAATGTGTTGTAGGGAGGCAAAAGCTTAAATGATCGAAGAGGATTTGTTATGGAGATGGGGGGGTTTATATAGGTTTCAATGAAGATCGATCAATGGATGAAATAATTCCATGAAATCAATGGATGAGATAAATCTAAAATTCATGATGAATGTACACCTAACATGTGTCATATAAAAAGCTATTTTTGTTTGAATTAATTGCTTGATTTGGCTAAAAGACATGGAACATACATGAATAATTAGATTTCATAAAAATAGAAATGTTTTTTTCCTAATTTATGAGTTGGTGATAAAAATAATATTGATTAAGTCAATTAACTCAACTTATGATTTACTTTTTGAATGATTTGAGTAAAATTAAATAATAAATTATTTAATTTTGTGTGCATGATGAACAAGATTTATTTTTAGAAGATTTGGAAGATAAAAAAGCAAATTAAATAAATAAATTTATTTAATTGTTTGTGCATGATAGAAGACATAGAATAGATTTGAAGATTTAAATAAATTAAACAAATAAATTGATTTAATTTATTTTGCATGATGAAGGATAAATAAAATATTTTATTATATTTTATTTTTAGAGATTGAGATTTAATTTAAATAAATTTGAATGATTTATTTAAATTTGGAAGAATAATTGATTTAATTAAATAATTAAAATTATTTAATTATAGATAAGAGGATTTTGAAGATAAATTAATTAAATAATTAATTTATTCAATTGATGTGGATTTGCATTTTGGAAGAAGATAATGATTTAATTAAATAATTAAAATTATTTAATTTTGGAAAAACAAAGTTGATTTTGATGAAATTAATTAAATAAATAGAATTTATTTAATTAATGTCAAATTTTAGGAGATTTGGAAGAATTTGATGATTTTGATGAAATTAATTAAATAATTAGATTATTTAATTAACGTTGAAATGCAGGTGATTAGATAGATTTGATGAAAATGCAAGTGATGCGATGACATGGTCATTTTTGGGTGTCTACATTTGTATCATGTTTTTTTTAATTCTCTTCTTTCCAAAATAAATTCATATCTAGCCAGGGAATAACACTTCTTCTAAAAGCAGTTTATAAATGAGTTCATAAACAAAGCTTTCCCTCTTTGAAAAAAGAACAAGAAGTAAAGATAGAATACCAAGAAAATATTGTAGACTTCACACAACTGCTTGCTCTAACAGAATATCTTGCAGATCTTTGCCAAAGCTTTGCATAATACAAAGTAAGTTCTTTAATAATTTGACAGCAGAGTCACCACCTCTCAAAGAGGACATGACCTTGAATACATCATTACTCTTCAAACTTGAAATAATCTTTAGGGTTTGAACTTCCAGTAGAGTCTTCAATCTCTAATAACCCAGGAAAAGTAATAATTGAGTAGTCCCCAACAAATTCACCTATCTGTTGGTATTTTTTCTTACAATCCCTCAACTCTAAGGCATCTACTACACTATTTGGACACAAGGATCAAATTAACCCAAAAAGATATGAAAACCTACGGTCAAATTGAGAGTTAAGAAAAGCCAATGAATAGGAAGCTAAATAAACCTCCTCTACACTTTGGGCCTTGCCAAGCTCGAGAGGGTGTTCCCCAAGATCTTTGAAAGATTTAGGTAACTAGGTTAAAATGGGGTCGACATCTAATAAATTGATTTATAATCCCTGTAAATGCATTCAATAGTGGTTTCTTACAACACCATTAACCAAGACAACACAATATGCACAAGTCCTCTAATGGTAAGCATTAGTTGCAAGTTTACACAAATTTTGACAATATTTATAACACTAAACTTTGTGCATACTAGTAGGAAAAAATAACTTACATATAATTTATGGACACAACCCAGATGATTTTCATTTTTTTAAATGTTTAGGGTCATCTTCTACTACTAGATCGGTGCCTAATCCTCTAGCAACAGAGTCATATGTAGACCAAAACCCACAATGATAAAGAAACCATAGCATTCAAATGAGCCTAAATGATTGGATTTTTGCCTTGCAGAAATATTAGACCCTTAATTGCTCTCATGTTTTTAACATCATACCCATTCTTAGTTATCCTTAACTAATTTTAAATATCCACATATCAGCCTTGAAAGTATGCATTACTCAATTATCTAAGCACAACAATTTAATGTATTCCTTGAATACAGTCTTAAAAAGACCTGATATAGAGAATAGAAAATGTAAACCCACGAACCCCTTGAATTCCCTGAAACATTCAAATAGTCATGGAGATAGAATATAAAGTTAACAATAGAAATATGGTCTCACATTGATTTATTGAAAAGATTCTTGAATTCATTTTAGAGATTTACTCACAAATAGACTTGTCCTTAAATAGACTAGACATTCAATTTGTTACATCTTAAATAAAACCTAGAGTGACTCCCATACTTCAGATCTTGTCTGAAAATATGCTTAGGAATCAACCCTTACAAAGACCTAGAAAACACAATTTATGAGAAGAAGAAATATGGAAGAGGAATGTGACATGTGTCACAAGCTAGACCTCTAGTTTTGCAACTGAATAGGCATAAGGAATATACCTCAGCATCTTTAAACTCCTTCCTTCACTTTTTCTTCATCTGGAAACTATAAAATATTTCCCCAAATTTCTCATTTATGCTCAACCTTTTTACCCCTATGTAAAAGTCTTTTCCAGCTTCATTTTCACTCGAAGAATTAAAAAATTAACTCTCAAGCCTCAATCCCACCACTGGAAAGTGAAAACCGAATTTTACTAAAGTATTCTCCCTCTCAGAACTCTCTAACTTCTTTTGTAAATGATTTGAAAGTTTTTCAAACACTTTTTTGTCCATCCATTTGCCTTCACACTTCTACTTGCAAGTACCTTGTCTTCAAGAATTAAAATTCCTCCATATGCCTCCAATCTCTTGGCAAGGCAATCTTCTCCTTTGCTGGCATTTTTTACATCTGCCAATCTATTTAGAGCATTCTAACATTACTGGTGCATTTTTAAATTCCACAAGGTGTTTTTAACAATGGCGGGGCATTTTTTGTTGTTGCAGGACATTTTCACATCCACCAGGGTGTTTTACATTAGCCTAGGCATTTTTTGACATTGATTGGATGTGTTTAAATAAGATTGGGTGCTTCTTCATCATGCCAAGGTGTTTTACTACTTGCTTGGGCATTTTTGAAATGTGGAAGTCATTTTTGTGGTGTTGGGGGCATTTTTCTACATGTTGGAGCCATCTATAACAATTGTGAGGTGTTTTATCAGTACAGGGGAATTTTTCTACATGTTGGAGGCATATATAATAGTTGTAAGGTATTTTTATTAGTTCAGGGGCATTTGTAGGCATGAAACAAATATTTTCTAGCTTCAAACACTGTCAAAACACCTTGAGGAATGCCCACCACGTGGTCATAAACCAACACCCTCTTGCTTCCCTAGAGCAGCTTTGAACATGAGAAACCTTGTAAAACTCACGCTCATGTGCTAAGCCCTTTTATTTTTGGATTCTTAATTTATCCTTCATATAAATGCATGGGAAAATACAATATCTTCACCTCTAATTTAAAATACATTTAAAACTTTAACAAATGCAAAAGACTTTGCATTATGCCCAGCACATACTTCACCTCCAGTGCAACTTTGGATATACAGGATTTTAAAAGCTTGCGTTGATGCACTAAGAAGCCTTCCTAAACAATTAAATTGACCTTTTAATTTTCCCATGCCCCCTTTTAATTTTTATTTTACTCAATTTACCTTGCACAAGAAAATTAGAAATAAAAACTCCTTCACCATTTATGTATTTAATATTAAAAATATTGCTATGATGCAATAATTTTAATTAAATTGTTGCAGGAAGACAGAAATTGTACCATGAGCTAGGATCATATCAGGAAGCCACAAAAATTTGCATTGATCTTCTACAAACACTGGAGAATATTGTCCATTTGCCAGAATTAATTAATTCCAAAAATTTTAGGAATTCTCTTGCCACGAGACCAGTCCGCAAGCATTCAAAAATAATTTTTAACACAGCCACAAAACTCACCTGACAAACTTGAAACTAGAATTGAAGTGTCCTAATAAACTATCTAAACTTTTCAATTCTCCAGAATTGAATAATAACATCATTTTGACCATGTTCAACACACCTGCTACCAAATGTCAGAATATTAAATTTGGGCTCAAAACTTGTCTGATCACCACAAAATCAAAACTGGGAGGATTTTATGCACAACTAAGACCTTCTGCCAAACAGATTTGGAATACAAGCTTTGGATTAAGAGATCTCAATGCCAGAATTTTTAGGCCAATCTGCCACTATGGGACCTAAAAATAGAGTTTTTCTGCCAGTCTAAAGGTCATTTTGCTTAGTAAATGAGGCACAAAAACAAGTGCCAATATAATATCAGAGGGTTGAGTACTCCACATAATCACAACCTTCTATTAAATCTTACTAGGCTAAATAGACTAGATATTTTGTTTATTCAAGAAACAAAAATGCTTGTTGAAAGAGTTCTCAAAACTAAAAATAGATTTTTAAGGGTTGTGGTTGTTATGGGGCTAATATGGATGGGACCTCAAAAGGGATTGAAACTTTTTAGAACCTAGCTACTATAGACGGGACTTTTCTGTATGCCAATCGAAACCATGTGGTTGTCCTCTTTTGCAACAAAAGTGAAAACACATCTTGGATTATCTCCAATATTTATGCTCCCAACAGTCAAAGTACTAGAAAAAAGTGGAATAGTCTCACCACTTTTAGATGTTTATACTCTAACCTAAAGTGTCTAGTTATCAAAGACTTTAATGTTCCTCTAAAGGAAAATGAGAATAAAGGGGGTTCTCAAATCTCCTTGGATAGCAAGGAAGACTTAGTGGACTTCATCAATGATAATTCTTTTCTATCTTTGGACTTGGAGGTTGCTAACTATACTTGGTCAAAGTGTATAGTTGGACCTTCTCTTATTTAGGTAAGTTTGGATCGATCTTTGATAACTTCTAATTCACTTTCCTCTTACTATTGCTCTCTTTCTTCTTTAATAAGGATAGGTTCAATTCACTCTCTTATAGTTATGTATGCTCAGAAATTGACTTAAAGGAAAGGTTTTCCTTTTCAAGTTAAAAATATGTGGACCTAATATCCTAATCTGAATGAAAAATTTATTGAATGGTGGAATATTATTGTGGATGTTTAGGTATATGCAAGATTGCTAAAAACTTGAATAATGTCAAAATATGTTGGGATAAGTTGCCATTAACTCGCAATCCTAACCAATTCATGTGTCTCCAAAGTTCTTGGAATGTGTTCCACAACACATAAGGACTTTGAGAGATTAATTATTATTTAATTATATCACTTGGCTTATTGTAATCAACTCCTAATTGATAGGGTCAAACTTGGGCATTCAGTTTTGGAGTGAGGTCCATGAAGACTTGTTGACAACTCCTTGAAGTCTATTTTGAGAGTTTGACAACTCCTAGTGAGTGGGAGTTAACTTGGGTGCCCACTTTTGGAGGTATCTTATATTTAGACTTGGAGTTTGCTTTTTTATGTACATGAGTGGATATTATTGATACACTTTGCATGGATGTAATGTTGGAGTTAACAGAGGAGTTAGAGATGTATGATGTTTGCATAAACATGCTATAACAGTTAATAGTGGATTCAGAGATGCATGATATTTGTATGAATATGATGTGGCAGTTAACTGTGAAGTTAGAGTTACATGGACTTGCATGTTATTGCATGTTGCTTATATCAACTTGCATGTTGTCACATGTTGATTATATGGACTTGCATGTTGTTGCATGTCGCTTATATGAACTTGCATGTTGTTGCATGTCACTTATATGAACTTGCATGCTGTTAGATGTTGGTTATATGGACTTGCATGTTGTTGCATGTCACTTATATGAACTTGCATGTGCTTGCATATTGTTGCATGTTACTTGCATGATGTTGCATGTTGCATGTTGCTTCTATGGACTTGCATGTGCTTGCATGTTGTTGCATGTCGCTTGCATGTGCTTGCATGTTGTTGCATGTTGCTCCTATGGACTTGCATGTGCTTACATGTTGTTACATGTTAGTTAAATATGATCTTACATGTTGCATGTCAATTTTGAGATGTTTCTTGCAGAACACTCCAACTCCAGAAACTTACAGGATGGTACATCTCAATGTTTTAGATAATGGGTATCAATTGCATGTTGAATCAGGTGTTTGAATGTCACTTGCATGTACAAAACAAGGAAATTCAAAATAACATTGGGGACATCAATCTTGCATGGTGTTTGCATGAGATTGGTGTATGTTGATCACTTCAGGTGATTGAAAGAGATTGGGCAAACTTGGATGCCCAATCTTGTGACTTTCAAGTATTGCTTTTATTTGAGAATGCATTTGATGTTGGCAAAGTTTACTTGGGAAAACTTGGTTGCCCACACCTAGGACAAGCAGTTAACAGGGAGCTTGACTTAGTTTGACTTTTGTCTTCTCTATTTGGAGCACTTGGGTTTTGCATGAGGATTTGTTCTCATGTTATCAGTTACAATTGATTGTAATTTGAGTTTCAAGATTTCCAATTAAGAAGTTTTGTATTAATTAAAAAAAGCCCCATATATTTTCTAGATAGTTGATTGTAAAAGACTTAGAAGAAAAAATCAAGAAGCTTTTTGAAGTTTTTATAGGTTTGAAGATTGAAGAAGCTTTTGAAGTGCATCAAAGAATCAAAGGATTTCAGTATTGAATGTAATCTTTCACAAGAGATTTATAACAAGCATAAACACCTTTGGTGTGGAGTTTTTTCCATTAGGGGTTTCTCCATGTAAATACTTGTCTTCTACTTGCAAGCGATCTTCTTCTACTACATTGATTAAACTGGAGAAATACTCTAACATCTAAATTGAAAGTAATTTTTAGATTTACACATGCTATCAATTTCAAATTTGAAAACATTTTAAAGCTACATAGATGCAACTTTACCTTGTCCTCTCTCCCTTTTCCCAACATGTGGTATCAAATCTATTGGTTGTAATAAGAGGGATACTTTTTTCTGAAGTATTGAAGGAATTTTGGTTGCAGGGAAAGTTCTATGTGTTAACATTGTTTTGCAAATTTGTGAGTTTAGAAGCCATGATATTTACCTCTCACATGGATATTATCAAAAGAATCTTTGTTGGGCTCTTAAGGCTCAAGGTTATGGATCTTTATGGAGTTGATCTTGTGGTAGTGATTTGGAGCTCCATTTTGACAATATGTGTATATTCTCTTGTTTGGTGGTTTTATTCCTTTACCTTGTGGTCATGTGCAGTGACAAGGTATTTATGTTGAATGGTTACTTTTGGTACCTTAATCACATGGAAAAACACTCATTTCTTGGACTACAGTTTGGAGTTCTTAGGTTGGGTTCATGGTTTCAGTCCATGGTTACATGAAAGCACTGGATGATTTATCACTGGTTGTATGGAGGTTGTGGAGTTGGTATTTTTATGATATGGACACTCCTAAACAACCTGGTTTCTCCTTTCTCATATTCATGCTATTTTTTGAATATATAGGTTTACACAAATTTCTTGTTTCAAAAGATTTGTGGGTTTGTAGATCTGTGATATTTTATTATTTTAGATGACA
Source organism: Cunninghamia lanceolata (assembly GCA_027924645.1). Lineage (NCBI taxonomy): Eukaryota > Viridiplantae > Streptophyta > Pinopsida > Cupressales > Cupressaceae > Cunninghamia > Cunninghamia lanceolata. Next base: position 3,912,371 of record BSBN01001074.1, on the reverse strand, counting down.
TATTTGATGGTTTTCATTGGTATGAATGTTTGGATGTTTAATTGGTTTCAAATTTACAGAGATATGGTTTTTCATGTTTTACATGTTAACCAAAATCTATGATTTGTAGATCTGTAGAAAATTGTATTTAGACACTTTATGGATGGAAACAATTTCAGATTTGCAAGGCTGCTTGTTAGGTTCCTATGATCTATGGTTTCTCCTATGTGGATTTATTTGGAAAATCAGATCTAGAGTTTATTCTGGTGTTTGATTCTTAGAAATCTACATGTTATACTTGGTTACATTTGATCTACATGTTACTAATGTGGGGTTGAATCTATTTTTTTAGTTATTAAAGGTTTAAGCAATGATCATGTTTTTCTCCTATGAGATGTTGCATATATGCAGATCTTGTGAATAAACTGATTTGGGTTCTATTTGGTAGGCCTCTTCTTGGTCACCTTAATTACATTGGCGATTTTTGTATTGAGACAAAAGGGTAGTTTGGAGCACCTGATTTAGTTATTCATTGGAATTTATAACAGTGAAGTTATATTGCATGAGAAGCTTTTTTCACTTTCAATGGAGTTTTGGTAATGATGTTGATCATTATACCATGCATAACTTAGTATCACTTTTAGTGGGAGTTTTTTGCAATTTCATAATGTATTATATCTTCTTTGTTTCAATATATTGGTTCTAAACTATCATTGTTGCAGTGTTGTGAGCCATGCATGATCTTTTTAGAAGATGGATGATCTTTTGCAATGGTTGTTGTTGTCATAAGAAGCTCTTGAATTATGCCTTTAGTTTGCAGTAAGGGTTCACCAAGATTTTTGGTTCTATTGACAGAGGATGTTAGATCTTCATATTTTTGAAGAGGTGTTGACATCTTGGTTTTCCATGGAGAACTCTTAGAGTTTTTGGTGAGGTGTTGAGTTTATAACTTATCAATTTTTGATATATGATCCTTGGTTTAGAGGATGTATAGTATTATGTCATCATGCACTCTTGATCATGACTTAGAGTTTTTGGCATGATACAGGTGCTCTTGGGAGCAGAATATGTTCATTGGAGCATATGATTTTTTGAGAAGATGTTAGATCATGATGTCATGATATATTCCTGATTCTAGAGTTGGAATTTTGACGATGGTTTCTTTAGTTCTCTTTGGTTTTGAAGTATTAATCATTTTCTTGGCTCTTCATGATTGTGCAGATTGCATTTGATTGGCATGGATTGATTGTTAAAAACTCATGGATACTAGAGAGACTTGGGTGAGGCTTGATATCTCTTGAACTTAGAGATATGTGTTGGAAAGATTTCTCATTATGAGATGTCAACAAAAGGACCGAGAAGCCTACACTTGGAAATGGATGTGAGTCCATTATAGACCTTATGCTAAGGTTGTCTTTATTATAATCTTTTATTGCTTGCTGTTATATGCAAGGACAATCTTGTGTCCCACTCTTTGTCTACTCAATAGGTAAATGATCTAATAGGTGTTGCCCACCTAATTATTAGATGCATTCTTTATATGTATCTTGTCTTCTCTTTTACACTAGTCTTGAAAAGGATTGTTGAGAAGTAGATGCATGGGTTTATGGATTTATGTTGTTCTCATTATTAGTTGATCTTGAGCTATGGAACTAGTTTTGAGGACTTGTTGTGGAGAGGTACAGAAATGGTTTGTGGGTTTGGGCTTATTCCCTTTGTTGTGGGAATGTTTGGCTAGTTTGATCTACTTTCAGTGAGAGGTTAATATCTATTGCTGCCATGTTTTCATCATAATTTGGATGTTAGATGTTGATACCCTTTCAGTTTGGGAGTGTTGAAAGAGATCTTACTTTACACAGTTTGGCATAGGTTAGTGTGGTATAAAGGCATGGTATGATTTTGCAGTTTCTTTCTTTTCTAGTATATTGTCTTCTTCTTAAAGGTTCTCATGTTTATGGAATTGAGGTTTGTATTGGAGTCGAGTGTTATTGTTGTTAACAATAATTTGGTATCTCCTTGATCTTTTTCTTCATTGGTTAAGAGGACTTGGGACAGTTATTTAGATATTGGTAATAAGAGATGTTTTATGCATATCATTATATTTTTGACACTATATGTTAGAGGAGTTAGCCACACCCTCTAAGAGAAGTTCTATAGGAGGATTTGTTAATGCCTTGATCTTATTTTCAGATTTGACATTACCCATGTAGTGGGAGTTCTTGGATATGTATGCTCTTTATTGTGACGATTTCTTCTTGGTTGTCTCGGTTTGCAGGTTATTTATGTGAAGATGAATTTGCATGTTTCACTATTGGGATCTACGATTTGTGTACATTTAGTGGGTTGTCTTTATCCATTCGTTACATTAAAGACTTGGATGTGGATTGTCAATATCCATAGATTTGTTTAGTGTTATTGTAGATTTTGTTTGTTGGCCTTGTCTTTGGTCATTTCTACATTGATATGTTGCATTGAGATGGGAGGATGGATGATTAGCAAGCTTGTTTTATAGGGAATTGATTGCATTTTTGGGTTAGTATGTTGATGGCATGGAGTTCTACCTATGATGGTTTGTTTACCCTAGGTTTTTGAAGTATGGATATTTTTGGATGAGGTAGCAACTTGTTATGGTTTCTTTTCCTTTTGGTATGAGTGTGGCATACACTTGGAGTCTTATTTTATCATGTGATTTGATGTTTGTGTTCATGTTGAGATTGGTGTAGGTTTCAGTGATAGTTGATATGTTTCACCTTGGCATGTTTCTTGTTTATCATGGGTGACATGATGTGAGGAGTTCTTGTTTGAGATGATGGTTATCATGGTTTCTTTTGCAGGTATCTTGTTGGAGCACAAAAGCATGTTGAAGAATCAATGGTACATTGATGGTAAAAATGTTTTTCCCTATAATTTAAAGTTTGATTATGTCATTTAAAGTAATTGCAATGTATAATGTCAAATGCCAGAATGTTGGGATAAGTTGCCATTAACTTGAAATCCTAACCAATTCATGTGTCTCCAAAGTTCTTGGAATGTTTTCCCCAACACATAAGGACTTTGAGAGATTAATTATTATTTAATTATATCACTTGGCTTATTGTAATCAACTCCTAATTGATAGGGTCAAACTTGGGCATTCATTTTTGAAGTGGGTCCATGAAAACTTGTTGACAACTCCTTGAAGTCTATTTTGAGAGTTTGACAACTCTTAGTGAGTGGGAGTTAACTTGGGCACCCACTTTTAGAGGTGTCTTATATTTAGATTTGTAGTTTTCTTTTTTATGTACATGAGTGGATATTGTTGATACACTTTGCATGGATGTAATGTTGGAGTTAACAAAGGAGTTAGAGATGCATGATGTTTGCATGAACATGATATAATAGTTAACAATGGATTTAGAGATGCATGATATTTGCATGAATATAATGTGGTAGTTAAGAGTGAAGTTAGAGTTACATGTTACTTGCATGGACTTGCATGTTGTTGCATGTTGCTTATATGGACTTGCATGTTGTTGCATGTCGCTTATGTGAACTTACATGTGCTTCCATGTTACTTGCATGTTGTTGCATGTTGCTTATATGGATTTGTATGTTGCATGTCGCTTATATGAACTTGCATGTTCTTGCATGTTGTTGCATGTTACTTTCATAGACTTGCATGTTGTTGCATGTTACTCTTATGGACTTGCATGTGCTTGCATGTTGTCGCATGTCACTTGAATGTGCTTGCATGTAATGTTGGGAATTAAGGTGTCTCAACCTTGGTAATTCCTTACATTTGTAATGTTTACATTTATTATTTAATTGCCTGTGTTGTAAATACTTGTAAATTCCATATTGTCATGTTGTGGGATGTGGCACGGTGATGTGGCAATCCTACATGGAATATGACAACTTGTTATTTTGTCCTCACATGAGGAGATAGGTGTCCCACTTAGTGGTAGGAATATTCTGCCATGTGTTGGCATCCTCCATGTTGTGTAAGGGATGTTTTACCGAAACAGTTATGATGGATTCTTATGATGAATCTATGACATGTAAGAGTCAAAAATAGAAGGTTGTAAGACAGGTGATGACATGTGTCATGAAGCATCTTTGAATAAGGCATATTTGGGTGCCCCAAGGTGGAATATGATATGTTGTAAGAGAATATGCTATTTGTAGCATGTGTATGATAGATTCTCTTATAGCTATAAGTTGTAACCGCTATGACAGATTCTATGATAGTCGTAAGTGTCATAAGAGCATCTGTCATAGCCCATTTTGGAAATAGGTGACCCCTTTGGGATGGGAGCTATGGAAAAGTGTCATGCACATTCTACAATGTTGACCAAGTGTCTTTGGGCATGGGCTTTGGTCCATGAAGCCATGTTGGACGCCCATTCCAAGAAAGGTCTAATATTGCCTTGTATTTTCTATATAAACAGGTGCTTGGAGATGGAGTTTGTATCATAGGTTTACAGGTACTGCTATGCTACCAGATTGACTCCAGACACGAATGTCAAAGACTATTGAAGCTTGCAATGCAAGTGTATTGTAAACATTCTTTCAGATTTGTTAATACATTGTGCAGGTTTCTGAGTGTGGGGTTTTTCACCCGATAAGGGTTTTCCCCACTGTAAATCTTTGTCTCTCTTCTTTTGTCTACTTTCTGGCTCTTGTGTTTTTCTGCAATATCTCATGTTAATGGTTTAACATTACTGTAATAGTTAGGATAAAATTGAATTTGCATAGCCCTCTCCTCATTAGATTAGTGTAGGAAGCATTTTCTGCATACCTAGCTTCCTTTCAGTTGCATGTTGTTGCATGTTGTACTCCTATGGACTTGCACGTGCTTGCATGTTGTTGCATGTCAATTTTGAGAGGTTGCTTGCAAAACATTCCAACTTCAAAAACCTGCAGGATGGTACATCTCAGTGTTTCATATAATGGGTATCGGTTACATGTTGAATCAGGTGTTTGCATGTCACTTGCATGTACAAAACAAGGTAATTCAAAATAACATTAGGGACATCAATCTTGCATGTTGTTTGCATGAGATTGGTGTGTGTTGACCACTTCAATTGACTAAAAGAGATTGGGCAAACTTGGATGCCCAATCTTGTGATTTTCGGTTGTTACTTTTATATGGAAATATATTTGATGTTGGCTAAGTTTACTTGGGCAAACTTGGGTGCCCATATCTAGGATAGGCAGTTAATAGGAAGCTTGACTTAGTTTGACTTATGTCTTCTCTATTTGGAGCGCTTGGGTTTTGCATGAAGATTTGTTCTCATGTTATCAATTACAATCAATTTCCCCTTTTATTATTTATTATTATGGCAGAGAATTGGGTAGAAGCCTATAGAAAGCAGTGTGTGAGGATAGTTTTAAAGGTGTCAAGCCTACTTTAGCTAGTGCTCCCTATTCTCACCAATAATTTATGGATGACATGATTATCACAAGAGAATATTCAGTCTTGGAGGCTAAGGAGATAAAGCTAATTTTATCCAAGTATGAAAAGCTTTGGGTCAAAAATAAGTCTACCAAAAAGTACTATTTTTTTCTTGAATAGTCCTTTGCAAAGATAGCAAAAAATTTCTAATATCTTGGGGTACCAAGTGGGTTTCCTCCCTTATTCCTACCTTGGAATGCCTCTCTTTCAATGTGTTATCACAAATTATTTTTGGAGTGAACTTCTAGATAGATTTCAGTATAAGCTTGCTAGTTAGAAGCATGCTCTCCTAAGTCAAACTAGTAAAGTTCAATTGATCAAGGAATCTCTACAAAACCTTCCCATTTATTGTATGAATTTATTTATAATACTGATTAAATTTGTTGAGAAGATTGAATAAATTCAAAAAAACTTTTTTTAGGTACAAAATAAAAGAAATTAATTCATTTATTATAGCCTGGGATTCAATTTGTATGCATATAAGAAAGGGGGCTTAGGGCTAAGGAGGATTAGAGACTTCAACTTAGCTCTCAATTCAAAAATTACTTGGAGAATGTTAAATGAGAAGAAAGAATGGACTTCGGTTACTAAGAAAAAATATCTTAATTCCAGTGGTGATGTGTTGACTAGCGATGATCTCCCCCAAGGATCTTGCATTTGCAGAAATATGATTTCTTGCATATTTATCCTTAATAAAGAGAGAAAATGAAAATCGGGAGATGGTTCAAATATTAATTTTTGGGAGGATAAATGGATACTAAACTCCCCCTTAAAGGATTTTCATTGGGTAGTTCCTAGTATGGACTTATCCAAAAATACCTTTGCGATTAAAGTAATGGATTATATAGAAGAGGTTAATGGAGTGAAATCTTGGAAGAACTTAATCATTACTTCTTTTTTTTTTGTTGTGATGGCCCTTTCTAGATGATAATCCTTGCTCCTCCCATGCCATATTTTCCTATGGTTGATGGACCAAACAAAATCTTTAACATTGATAACCTTGTAAAAAGGGGTTTTGCTCTTCCTAATAGGTGCTACTTATGTGAAGAAGTGGAAGAAAATGTCCCTCATTTGATGTTGGATTGTTCTTTTTTCTAGGGAGGTATGGAATCTCTTACTTTAGATTTTCTTGAAGTTAGTTGGACCTTCCCTAATCACATTCAAGGATTGTTGGAACAATGGGTCTCTCTATATCAAAATCATTCTTTAAAACTTCTTTGGTCCATCTCCTTACCCCATGTTGCATGGGGATTATGGAAGGAGAGAAACAATAGAATTTTTTGTGACAAGAAATCTATAGTGAGTAGGGTAACTAATAGAATGTGTTTGGTTGTTAAGTAGAACTTTCTTGTTGAGGTTAAAGAGGAAATCTCATCTACTTCTAAGGTTGGGATTTCTAAACTCAATATGCAGATTGCTACTACTTGGAATTTAGATTTTGATATATCAACTCCATTCAAGGAGTCTAAATCCCAAAGGAAGAACATCATTTGGACCCTCCCCCCTCCTAATTGATATAAGTTAAACTTTGGAGGGGCTTCTAAAGGGAATCCTAGGTCGGTAGGTGATGGAGGAGTTCTCAAAGATGACAAAGGAAACCTAATTGCAACCTTTGCATTCAACTTCAGTTAGCAGGCCAATCATTTTACCAAGGCAATTCCAACGTATAATACTATAAATATGGCACATCATGTTGGAGTCCAAAACTTGACCACCGAAGGGGATTCTATAAGCATCATAAATTTCTTGAAAGGGAAAAATCAACCTAGTTGGACCATTGATGGTTTATTTAAGGTTGCTATTAACATACTTCAAAACTATGGAAGGTAATATTGTTCACATATTTTGAGAAGCTAATAAATTATCTAATCTTTTTGCTAATTAGGGTGTCACCAATTGGATGAGAAATGATACTTTACCAACGGAGGATTTTAGTCTTATTAATGATGACATAAAAATCACTAGCAGTTTCCCCTCTCAGAGGATTTGGATTATTGCCCACATGAGTGAAGCTCACTTCACTCATAATGATAAGACATACTTGAGAACTCCTAGCAGCTTCTTCTTGTCTCTATCCTCGACTATTTTTGGCATCAACACTATTCAGATTTTACAGGATAGAGAAGAAAGAGATGGGGCATTTCAAACCATGTGTGGTGACAAAAATTATGGGGATCCCCTCAGTTGAAATGGTATTAGAGAAAATTAGAAAATTTGGAAATTTTTTCTCAAAGGTGGTTTGACCCCTTATTTAGAGAGATTGAATGGCCATGATACTTCATTAGTTATGGAGTTTGCTAAGGGGTGGGACAATAGGAAGGTGGTGATGTAGGGGCTTGAGTTTGTAATCACCGAGGATTTATTGGCACAAGTAACAGGCCTTTCAATAGTGGGAGCTAAGATATTCAAGGATAGATGCTCAAGGGAAGACATTATGTCTACCTTTCTAAAGCATGGAGAAGAACTAGTTAATATTCACTTGGGCCATCCAAGGAGTTCCTTGAAGCCCTCGTGGGGTGAATTCATCCACTACATTATGAGGTATGTTACGTTGGAAGGAAAGTTCAAAATTTGTTTATGCTTATCATTTTGTTTTATTGAATCATTTAAGAGATTCCTTGCTTCCTACTATCCTTCCTAGAAACCTTCATTAAGGAGTGTAAGTGGGTCCTTTGTATGGTTGCCCTTCATCAAGGGCTTATTTTCCTTATTGTGAACTATATGAGATCCAAGAAACCTAAGAGTCCTACCTAGGGAGTCAAAAGTAAGGATGGGAATTTAAAAAAAGTGGTGGAATACTCTGACACTTCCACCAACAATATTAAAGATTCTTTGTATGACTCTTACGAGAATGTGGATAAAGAGGGTGCTACCAAGTCTAAGACTAAGGATTCCCTTTCTAGAGAGTAGTTATGAGGGTTAGGAGGACATTTTAAGGGTTGGTCTGGGTAGAGATGATAGTACTCAAGAGGGAAAGAGGAAGAGAGGTGATCCCAGTAAAATTCAAGTCTAAATCCCTAGGGTTAGGTTTGACAATCTGAGGGAAAGCAAAAGATAAAAAGAACCTATTAAAGAGAAGACCATGTTGCCATGGTTCTTCTTAATAAGGTAAAGAAGAAACTTCATCACGTGTAGGAGATCCCTAAGAAAATGGATGATTTGAGGGTAAAAGATAAAGGGAAGGCTAAAGCATCATAGAACCTTCACTAGGAGAACCCTTCCCAACCATGTTCTAAATCCTTGTCCAACTTTACCCAAGGAATTTTCTCTCTTGATGTCAAACCCTTCTTCATCACATGAGATATCAAATATTCTTGGGACATTGCATGAAGCAATGGATGCCCAACATTCCCTCACTAAGTGGTTCTTTGTGTAAATAAATAGACTTAAATTGAAGCTCTCTTTAATGAAGAAAAAGATGGGAGGGAAAACTTAGTTACAGAGGGAGGAGGACACTAATATATTTTAGAATTGGGAGGATTTACCTCATGTAAACAAGATGGAAAATGACCTTTTTGAGTTGAAAGAAAAAAATGTTACCATGGATATAGAGCTTAATCAATGGAAGGAGGATCATAACAATAGGCTAGTGGTGTTGGAAAAAGAGTTGACTAGTATTAAGAAGAATCCGAATAAGGTAATCCAATGTAGCAAAAGTATTATCTAGAATAGTGCCATGGGATTCAAGATCCTTACTTAAAAGCTCAAAGAAAGTGTTGAAGGCCTAGAAGCTCCTAATGTGGAAGGAAAAGTTGTGAAAGTTGAACCCAGTGCCAAAACTAGAAGCAGCAGAAAGAAAAGATATGAGGAGGAGAAGAAATGGTTTCAAGACTTTCTACATCTGTAATAAATGTTTTATCAACAGGAGCTAGAAGTGGAAAATTTTCAAAAAAAGCTATAAGGTCTAGTGGTGTTTTATTTGTGTGTGTTGTTTGGTTTACTCCGTAGCTTGTTTACTATTTTTTTGTTGTTTCATTGTTGTCATGTTGTTTTTTATTAGTTTATCTAGAAATGAGGGTCCAGATCCCTTTAATAAAACATCCCCCCAGGCATCAGGCCATTAATGAGCCAAAAACAACTGATTAACAGTGCTCAAACAACAAACCAAAAAATAACTAATCAAAAACCATAGAAGCAACAATGACAACAAAAAGAAGCAGAAAGAAAGAACTATGGGCTATTAGTCACCCCAAACTTAGCAAGGAACTCGACCATCTCCTTGTAATCTCCCAAATTGTCGATTCCCACCTGCTTAACCTTATCGTCCAAGTCTTTAACTTCAACAAAGAAGGAAGCAGCCCGGAACAAAGATTTGGCCACAAACTCTAACATAGCCTTCCAATTCTTCTGCATGATTTCCATTTTCCTCTGGAGGCGCTGAATATCATCAGCATTCTTGTCACACAAGGTGCAGCTCCCCTTTTTGTCTTGATCCACAGCAACCTTCTCAGTGTCTTGACCAACAGTAACCTTCATAGTGTCACCCAAACATTCAGCACTGGACTCATTCATAGAGGCAAAATGATTGGTGCCCTGAACCTCATGGATAGATTTTGTGGGGGTTTCATCATCGCCTTCCTCCATAGTCTCCTCCACAAACTTCAAATCAACAGAAACTTCCACTCCCTATGGGTTCACCAGCGGCTTACTAGTGATCTGTTTGGACCGACGAATCCTTGGATTGACAACCTCACCGCCTTCACTGCTACCCATAGGATCCAACCCAGCATTAATCTCAACAATCTTCATAGTAGCATCCATGGCAGCAACACATTTACCTTCCTTTGATTTTTTCTTCAAGGTAGTCTCCATTTCCTCCACCTCCACCCTAACTCTTTTGGCAGTCTTCGGGGTGGTATGCTTCTGCTTCTTGTTCCAAGCAGTAGCAGGGGTCTCAACAGGTTTATCTTCCCCAACACAGGGGCCACCTTTAGAGATTTTGGGAGTCCCCATACAAAACTTCACTTTGCCTTTATTCCTAGGAGTGCACAGCTGTGGGTCCTCAAGAATTTTGACTTTGATAGGTTTTGGTAGGCACATAGCAAGGTGGAATTGATACAGTCTCAGAATAAGACCTTGGTGTATGGGGATAAGTGAGTAGGCAGCATTCTTGGCCCTGAGTTCTCTAACAGACCTAATGGAATTGTCTAAAGAAGACAGCAAAAAGAAAGGAAAGCTAATCTCAATTCTATTTCTGAAATGATTGAGAAGAGCAAAGTGGTAGTGGTAATATACCCAAAATCTTCCCTCCAGCGTGAAAAATTTCATTAACATCAGACAAATGTGTCCCCAAGGCTCCGACAACTTCTCCCTCTCAAACCCTCCATGGAGTTTCACAGGCTTCCATTGTTGCTATGGTGTTGCTTAATTGTTTGTAAAGGGTTTTAGAGCCTTTTCAAAACTTATTTTACCCCCTTTTAATCAAAAACTTCCCAAATGGGTGCTACCTACTTCTCCCTATTTTTGAAGGGATCTCATTTAGAATTTTGAAAAAGGTAATATGAGAATTTGAATTTGCTACACCAAAGGTTTATGTGAGTCCATTTGGAAGAAGGAAGGGAATGTCCCTAAGTTTTTGAATTTGTTCTTATATAGAAATTGTTTCTCATTAATGATGATTGTGAAATTTTTTACTTTTATGATTTTCTCTACCATATATTTTATGTCTTTGTGTAATAGAATTATTTTATTTAACATTTATTTTATGCTCAATTATTATATATTAAATTAATTTACTCACCTAAAGTATTATAAATTCTAACATAATACCAGAGCCACATTTAGGTTGTGTTTATATTTTTTGTAGAAATTGAAAATCATAATTACAGATACAAAAGAGAAAAAATAACTCTTGAGCAAGTAGAGGTAATCTATAAAAAGTTTAAATTAATCTATAATTATTTTTTAACATTTAAATTCATTTTTATTCATTTTTTTACCTATTAACATATAAGTTCAGTTTTTACCTGCAACTGAGATTCCTTGACAAAATATCTTGAAAATTAAAATTTTAAATTATACGTCATTAAGAAAATTAAACATAGATAGATCTAAATGTATTAAATATATAGCATAAGTATGTTGGAATTAATTCCAATTTAGAATTTCATTCCAAGTAAATCCATTTTTTTAATTACTATGCTCAAGTAACAAAAATGAAGAAACATTATAAGGATCTACATGATTGTAAATAGAAAACATGTACCCATCCTCCTTATTCAAATAATTTATGTGCTTTGCTTGTGCATCCACATTTTGTTTTGAGGTAAACTATTAATGTGCATTACCTGTGAGACCACATTCCTTTGAGGCATTTTGTCAAACAGTTTGTGTGCCCTAGCATGCTTAAACATTTTTCATGGACATCTACCTAGATAGTTGCAATTACATCTAACAAAATTCCTTTATAATTTATGCTTTGATGGATGTCCATACTCTATTCCCCAAGTTTCCACATGCTAGAAAAGAGATGACAAAAGTGTGAAAATTAAGTTTACACCTACCATGTATTTGTTCAAGGTTCCATAGGCCTTCAAAAGAGAATAAACTTAAAACAAAAAAAAAAGAAAATAGAGCCTATACCGCTATGAGAGGTTGTGAACCCCTATGGAATCATGGCTCCACAGTGAGTTGCATAGCCCCACTATGGTGGTGGCAACCCATAGTGGGTGTAGCTCCATAGTAAATATGTAATGTCTCTCCTCAAATGCTTGCCACCTTTGAGAATTCTCCACCATGAATACTTTTTATAATCATGTTTTCCCCTTATATCCTATAAATCAAATTTAAAAATAAAGTTAAAAATTAAGACTCGGTTATATTATAAACTTTTTTAAGATTTAAATTTTCTTTACTAAAATTAAGTTTTTATACTCTTAATTTTTTTTCCAATTCATATCAAATTCTATAATCATCTACTATCAAATGTTATCCTTATAAAGATTTAATTTTTAATTTTTTTTTACTTTTTATAAGGATATCAATTATTCATATAAAATTCTATAATCATTTACTATCAAATGTTTTTTATTATTTTAGCAGGAAAAAAGGGTATTGAACCTTATACAAAGTAGCCCCTGGGGCAAAAAGGCCGCAAACGTGCCAAAAATAGTACATTAATAGCACAAAAATAGCAGACAAAAAATGAGACTAATCAAAAACACAAAAACTAGCAGAACCACTATGGACTATCAGTTGTCCCATACTTGGCCAAGAATTTGACCATATCCTTATAGTCATTGAGGCTGTCCACCCCCACATCTCTGACCTTCCCGTTGAAATCCATAACAGCAACAAACACCGAAGCCACGCGGTGAAGAGCCTTGGCAGCAAATTCTGTCATAATCCTCCATTTCTTCTGCATCTTGTGCATCTTAGCCTTGAGCACCACTAGCTCATCACCAATCTTGACACACAATGAATAGCTTTCCTTCTTCTGACCACAGGCTTCCTCAACAGCCTCCTTCGTCTCCTCTGAGCTAGACTTGTTTAGTTCGGCAAAGTGGCTCGCTCCTTCATCTTCTCCCTCCCCAATGGTATCCTCAACAAACTTAGAATCTTCAAAAATTTCCATGCCCTAGGGATTAGTGGATGGGATTCCACCAATACGGCTGGACCTGCGCACACCTTGAACACCATGCTTGCCAGCACCACCCCCATCACCACTCCCCACCTATTTAGGTCCCGAGTCTAAATCTATGACTTTCACAGGCTCCTCAACCCTATTAGAGTCCTCTTTCCTAGTTTTAGCCTTCTTAGACTGCACATTGCCCTCTTCCTCCACAGCCTTCTGGTCCCTTTTAGTAGACACCACCGTATCCTTCTCAATCTCTCGGTTAGGCGTCTCAAGTTTACTGCTAGCGTTCTTAGGAGATTTAGTCTTAGAATCAGGAGTAGGGGTCCCAATAGGCATACTAATTCTTTAATTCTAGGACCCCCCTTCAGGTTTTTAGGGGAGATTTTGGGGGTCCCGATAGTTTTCTTGGCTTTACCTTTAACAGCAGGAGACAGGGCCAATGCGATATCCTCAAGCAAGCTAACTTTGATTTGTTTCAGGGGGCATAAGGCCAAATGAAAGTGGTATAGCCTCAATATTAGGCCTTAGTGAATGAGGATGAGAGGGTAGTTAGGGTTTTTAGCACAAATTTCCTTGGCTGACTTAATAGAGTTCTCCAGAGAAGACAATAGAAAAAGGAGAAACTAATCTCCATCCTATTCTTGAAGTGGTTAAGTAAAGGAAAGTGGTAATGGTAGAACACCTTAAATATACCCTCCAAAGTGAAGTACTTCATGATCATGAGGCAAATTTTCCCCCACAGCGCCGACAGCTTCTCCTTTTCAAAACACCCATGGAGTTTCATAGTAGCCTCCCCTTCTCTAAAAAAAATTTCCATATTTTCAAGGTCTGGCACCTTGCTACAACGGAAATGTTTTTTTCCTTTAATGGGCAGACCCATGGCTTGCCCAATCACCTCCTCAGAGACCTCGAAACCAATGCCCCCCATGCAAACTTGCCTAGAATCCTCATCCCATGACTCTACAAATTGACAAGAAAGATTCTCATCATGACCAATCATCGTGTCTAGGAATGCAGCCACATCCCCCTCCTGTATAATATGACAGATAGTAGGGTCCTATTAAAATTCCTTAGGAGAGGTCAGCTCAATCTTAACAATGTCGCCACCCATCTTCAAATCATGTAAACCACACAGCTAGAGAGAAAAGAAATGTTTAAGGTAGAAAACATTGGAATGTTTAACAGGATATCCAAGGAAGTAAATAAGCCTTTTCATATACTTCCATTTATTCAAAGGCCATATGAATCCTAAAATAATGACAATGTTGTAATTTTGGAGATTTGCATTGCCTTTGCCACCTAGGTTTTCTCCCTTGTTGAAAGACTTGCGCCCACCACCTCGTGTGAAAATGAAAATCACTGTAGACGTGAATTGAAGGGAAATTATTACTCTCGATTCATCTTGTCCTTTTATCATCTTGCACTCCCATCACTTACCACCTCAGCGTCTTTCCAGGCCAGCCTATCATCTCATCAACCTGCCTGCCAGTCACCTACCTCCTCAGCGTCCTTTCAAGCTAGCCTGTCATCTGTATAACATTTACTATCAAATGCTTTTGATTATATAAGTGGAAAAAACCAAGGGCCGAACCCTTACATTAATACAAAAAGAGACCCTAGAGGCTAAAGAACAAAAGAGCCTCAAAACCAATACAACATAACCTGCATAAACAACATAAACGGCATAGACAGCATGAACAACCTATAGACAGTAGATAGAAAGTAGCAAAAAATAGACAGCATAACAAGAAACAGAACTAAGGAGGAACATTCTCCCATCCTTTAGCTAGAAATTCAATAAATTCATCCAACTTCTTGAAATTCTCCTTCTTTTCATCATCAACATTAGTCCTAAGATCATGCAACATAGAAAGATTAAGCAATAACATATGATGGAGCACGCTACTTATGAACTCTCCCATAGAAGAAATCTTCTATTCTAGCTCCTCCACACGACCCCTCAGGACAGCAATATCATGCTTATGGTCATCACCTTCCTCAGTCTCGTCACCAACCTCCCCACAATCATCCTCTCCCCTTCGCCAGCATTGTCCTCAGGATCACCGACAGCACCTCCTGAATCATCAACCTGTTTACTTTCATTATTACCCTCTGCATCTTCAAAGATCTCTTGAACCTCAAGGTCTTTAACATTCAATTGATCATCCCCCTGAGTGGAGGCATCAGAATCACTTTAAGAATATTCAATCAATTTAGCTTTCGGCGCAGGCTTACCAACTATCCTACCTAACCTCCTAACCCCAAAAGACAAACCCTCCTTTTCTTTTGCAGACATATTAGATTTATTTTTACTATCATGTCCCACAAGGTTACTGCTCAAATTTTTAGGGGTCCCCACAGCATCCCCCACAATATCCTCCTCCAACTCCCTGATTTTCCTCTTCTTGCTTTTCACACTCCCTTTAGAAGTTGGAGTATGAGTAAATGTTACTATGGTGGTCTCCTCTGTAGACCAAGAAAAAGAAACCCCTTTCATTTTATGAGAAGCAGGGGAAGGGCAAGGTTCTTCAAAAACAACAATATCATTAGGGTTGGTAGAAACCTCACCACTATGGGTCTGGATAGGCTTAGGCTACTCCAAAGCAAGATGAAAATTGTATAAATAGAGGATAAGACCTTGGTGCAAAGAAACGGGTTTCTTGGAAGGTTTCTTATCCGTCTTTTCTTTAGCCCTAAAGACCGAATGTTCAAGAGACAACAATAAATAGAAAAGGAAACTGATATGAGCATTGCGCCTAAAATGATTAAGCAAAGGGAGGTGGTAATTATAAAACCTAGTAAACTGACCCTCCAGAGTGAAGTATTTCATGAGGAGGAAGCACATTTCATCCCATGGCTCTGGCAACTTGGCCCATTCAAACCCCCTTGGTAGGGAACAAGTTCTTCTCCTTCCCCCAAAAAAATTTCTGGTTAGAATGGTCCACCACTTTCACCTTCCTTTGCAGTTTAGTCCTCTTAGTAGACAAACCAGTTGCCATAGCAATAACTTTCTCAGAGATCTCAAACCCAATTCTCCCAACAGTAACTCTACAATTTTACCAAGACCGGGCAAATTGCTCAGATAGATTTTTATCAAATCCATTAAGTCATTCCAGAAAAGGGTTGATTCCACCTTCCTTATAGTAATGCCAAACCATAGCATTATCCTTGAATTCGCAGCAAGAAATTGGCTCTGTGTGAATCCTATCTCCTCCCATTTTAGTCTTCTTCGCAAAAACAGAACACCCAAAGCCAGAAATTTGTAGAGTAATTGTGAAAGGTAAAAGTAACAGCTTGATAAGGTATAATGATAATGAGACTACATGAATTATCATTAATCAGGAACGCCTTTCTAAACACCAATTGAATCCTGCCCTTCCCATGCTCAAGCATAATAATCATAAATTCCCTATGATTATCAATTAAGCAACTCAACTTAACTCAAGGGAGTAATAATGCTGAGATGACATTGAACAAAGAAGTACAAAATAACCTGTATTTTGAGATACACATCAGCAATGCCCAAAAAAGCCTACAGAACAGGTTATCTCTCTTTGCATGATGAGTCATCCTTGACAAGTCAGCTCTTTTTGAATCAAATCCCTTATGTTAATAGGAATGTTTTTAAATTGGCGCCAACATTGCCAATTTGAAAATCGTTGGCCATAATCAATAAGGGCATCAGCAACCTCGTTCCCCTCTCTATATATATGAGAGATTTCAACTCTAGAGATCCGCTACAGAAGGATTTGGATATCAACTATAATGTCTTTGAGTTTCCAGCCACAAGTCGACACTTTAGTAACAGTATCAATGATCAGTTTAGAATCACCCTGTATATGCAACTGCGGAATGTCAAGTGAAATATCCGATTTCACCCCCCATAAAAGAGTAGAGGCTTTAGCATAATTATTGCTTTGAAAACCTATCCTTCCAGCATAGGCAGCAACTAGCCACCCTTTGTCATCCCTAACAATCCCACCACCACTAGCCTTACCATCAACCTTAGAGGCTCCATCAAAGTTAAGTTTGAGCCAATGGGGCTTCAGGGGAATCCATCTGGTATTTAATCTCTGTAGCTATTTGGAGTTATCATAAGTTGGGATTTGGTTTAAAATTCTCCAATTGATCGCAATTTTTTCTTCCTCTTGAGTAAGTGGTTTGTCAGCAATTTTGATGTGGGAGTTAATCACACTTTCTATGAGGTCTTGCAGAAAGATTGAAAGACTCAAGAGGAATCCTTGACAGCGTCCCTAAATATTATTATTGACCCACTTTCCTTTGACCAGAGCTAAATAGTTCACCTTGTATATTCCTTGAATATCCTTTAGAGAATGACCCTACAAGGCTTAAATCCTTCACATACTTATGCTCTGCCTTACCAAAAATCCTACAATCTTTCCTGAGGAATCCTTGCATAAAACCCAGAAAAACCCAGAAATCGTTTGTCTTCAAGTGTCTTCTATCGCAGAGACTTCTCAGTTTTATACTTAGCCATTTTTACATGTATATGATAATGACATCATCCTTGTTTTGGGTTTTCTGTCTTTTGGTCGAATTGTATCTTAGATACAATTGTATGTTGTATCTTGGCCATGTGCAAGGGTGAATGTACATCGGGTCCTTTGTATGTATTGTTGTATGTATTTTGAATATGCAAAGGCAGACATACAAAGGTTTTATCGACATGACAACGACTATCGGCAGCCAAGCCAAAGATCTCTCCGATAGGCCGATGCAGATACATATCGACATACAAGGGCCATATACAAGGGTGAATGTATATTGGCAAATATGCAAAGGCAGATATACAAGGGTGGTCATTGGCGGGACAAGCATCATCGGTAGCTCAATCCAAGCTCTCCTTGACGGCCCGACGTATGCCGATACGTAAAGATACAAAAGAAACATGCAAGGGGATCATCGCCAAGACAAGCCTCATCGGTAGCTAAGTCCAAGGTTTCTCTGATTGGCCGATGAAGATACAAAGGAAACATGCAAGGGACAATAGACAAAGCAGAATATCCAAGGGAAAGTGGGGTCCGCTTTCATACAAAGGTGATTGTATCTCATATACAAGTTGCACATGCAAAGTCAATATACAAGGACAAGATGCAAAGGTTGGGGCCCACCAAATGTATGTATATGCGATTGTATCTTTGCACATACAATCGCATATACAAAGCGCATATACATTCCTGACATACAAAGCCCAGACCTAAAAAGGTATGCAGTTTAGTTGATAAAGGCAGACATGTTTGTATGTATCTTTTGCTTGTATATTCACATTGTATGTTTAGACATACAAAGGGCAGATACAAGAGAATATACAATGGTAGCATACAAGGTCAGATGCATGTTTGCAATATGCAAAGTGATTGTATATAGTTCTGCTTGTATATTCGCATTGTATATATGATATACAAGGCCGATATACAAAGGGAAAACATACAAGGCGGACCCGACTGGGAAATCAAATTTGAAAAATTCAGGGTTGAGTTCTGCAGTTTGTATGTTGAGGTACTTACATGTGCCGATATGCCAAAGAAGAGATACAAGGGCCGGACCTGTTTCAAAGTTTCATTCTTATTGATAATCTTTTAAGTTCCACGTTGTATGTATATTTGCGATTGTATGTTTGCATATAAAATTAGATATACAAAAGGTCGCATGCAAAGGATTTCGGCGAGATTTAGTGTATCAGCGGCCCATTTTAAGGTCTTTCCGACGGCCGATAAGAGGATGCAATGTTCAACGATAGCTCTCAGATTCAACTCAGCGACAAATGGGTGGTGCCACATGTTAGGGCCGATTCAAAAGGCAAAGCCCGCGATTGTATGTAGGCACATGCAAAGCGAATAGAGTATGCAAAAGGCCAAAAGTGAAGGGGACTTTGCATGAATGCATAAGGTGATACAAAAGGTAAAGGCCCGCTTTTGTGTGTCGGCCATTGTATTATATATACAATTGTAAATACAAAGGCATATACAAAGGGAAATTCAAAGGTCGATTATACAGATGCAATTGCAGATGTAAAGTGATAAAAGACACAGTTGACCATAATTTGACTACCCATATCTCCCTCATTCTAGAAAATTTCCATACACTTCAAAAGGCAAAAGTGCTTATTTTTGCCTCCTCTTTCATCTGGCGGGCTTTTGAGGTGAATTTTCTTACTTTCAAATTTGGATCTGGGTTTGCATGCTCGGCCAACTGGACATTTCAACAACCTTTTTGGCGTGTGCAGAGGCTATTTATTTTCATAGTAGCTCTAGTTGGTGAGTTTTCCGGGTGCATTCATGGCAGATGGCTTCACTCTTCAATGCGTATGGGCTCTGTGTCTTGCTGGCTGTTCCGTGTGTTGGGCGGTGACTTTGGGGGTTTCTTCTTCAATGTCCTATCCTATCTTGCGTTTGGGCAACCATTTTCTATGGTTTTGGACCTGCCAGCGACATGGTTCATGTCTTGTCACCATGCCCCTATCTCTGCACCCTTGTTCCTGCATTGATGACCTCAGACCCTATGGAGCAGCGACTTCATGCCTTTTTGTGCAAGAGCTTGACCTATAAAATGCAATGTAACCTCATTAACAAAGGAGGATGGTTTTATTTTGGGCTGTTATGCTGCCGATTTTTTTGTAGTCAGACCTCTTAGTGTAATTACAAGGGTATGGGAATGTGACTCATTGTGCCTGAATCTGGCCTCTGCTGTCTTCCTTTCATCCACCAATGAATGTGATTATCTATATTGTGTCTACTTCTACTACTGAATATCCTATAATGTAATGGTTTTTGACCTTCATGATTAATATATGTATGACTTCTTGCCTCTCTTGTGTCTTGATTTCTGTGTTTTAATTGAAGTTATAGTCTGTTCTATGAGTAAAGTGGCTCCTCTGCAAGTTTAACCTTCATACCGAAGCCTCAATCAATCATAAGTCTATGTGAATCCCCTTCATCATTGAAATCATTGTTGTGTCTACACCAAGATCACCATCACTCAGTGAATCTGGTGCATCACCCTTATTTCAAGTTTTTCCAGTTTTATCTTTCATTTTCAAAGCATTCCTTCTAACCCTTTTCCTAGCAAGCATTAGCACTAGGTTCAATTATATTTCTCTAAGCATTAGGCTTAGAAAAAGGAAACTGGCCTTCTCCAAAGGTCTAATCTCATTTCACAAGGTCCCACACTATGAGATCATTCCCATGTTTCTTCAGATTGCTAAAGTTAGACAACAGCAGCAAGGGTGCAAATCTGGGAGAAAATAGTTATGTTATTTCGTTCCTTCCATAATGTCCAACCAAGACAAGGCAAATTTTGGTTCCAAAGCTCTATAAGCCATGGATGAGAGAA
Organism: Cunninghamia lanceolata; assembly: GCA_027924645.1. Classification (NCBI taxonomy): domain Eukaryota; kingdom Viridiplantae; phylum Streptophyta; class Pinopsida; order Cupressales; family Cupressaceae; genus Cunninghamia; species Cunninghamia lanceolata. The sequence continues at coordinate 3,892,029 of BSBN01001074.1, read as the reverse complement.
AGTAGGGCACCAATTAGTAATGACTTCCCTAACATCAGAATTACAAACCCATTGAATGTCGAAGTTACTTAAAATAGTATTCCAAATTTCCCTGGCAAAATCACAGTGAAGAATTAAATGAGAGACAGTTTCCTCCTTCTCCAGGCATAGGAAACACCTATTCACCAAAGTGAATCCCCTCTTCTATAAATTGTTTTGAGTTAAAATTTTGTTATGAACAGCAGCCCACCAAAACATATTAATTTTAGGAATAAGCTTATGATTCCAAACTTTCCTCCAAAGCTCATTTTTATGCACATTAGGGATCAACAGATGGTAAACAAAGTTAACAAAAAATTACCCTTTCTTATCCGGCCACCAATACAACTCATCTTCCCTAGGAAAGAGGGGAATTCTAACACCCAACAGCATTTCTTGAATAGAACGCATCCTAGGGGTAAGCTCAGGGCGTTGAGCACAACAATCTAGAAGATTTTTCTAGAGCCTGATACCATTGTCACTATGAATATAATGACAAACTTTGGACCCAAAAAACTATTTAGCAGCGCAAGAAGCACTTCCATAATCTCCCTGAGCATCAAGGGCCTTATCATCCACCCAAATATACCCCCAGAAGTTGATAGAATTACCATTCCCCAGTTTCCATCTAAGCCCTTGTTTAAGTAAGCTTCTACACTTCAACATTTTATTCCAAATAACAGAGCCCTGAGGAAGCCCTTCCTGATGAAGGAAGCTAAGGTTATTAGTTCCATGTAAATACTTGGCTTGCATAATGGCCACCCACTCTTTATGACTATGGACCAAATTCCGGATAATTTTGGAAAGGAGGGCTTTATTCATATTCCTAATAGATCTAATATTAAGACCACCATGAGATTTGGGAAGACAAACTTTCTCCCAGTTAACCAAAGACATTCTCTTTTTATCTTCCACACCTGTCCATAGGAAATTTCTTTGGATCTGCTCCAACTTGTCAGCAATAAACCTAGGCATTTTTAAAAAGAGATAGGAAACTATCAAATGTTATCCTTATACAAATTTAATTTTTATTTTTTAAATACTTTTATAAGGATGTCAATTATTGCCATAATATAAATTATGAAAAGACTAAATTCTATTACATTTTATCAAAAAAGAGAGACCTTGTTTAGCTAGTTTGTGCAAGTTATATAAAGTACAACTATAATGGGGTTTTCTATTTTTTATATATAATTTTTTATTATAGATAAAGTGGGTTTTCAAAGGGTTTGAACTTTTTGTATAATGATCAAAATATAAATGTTAGAAGTTTACATACATCAATCAAAAATTAATGAATATAAAAAATGTATTTTTTAAATTGATTTAATTATTTTATGAGTTTCAAAATAAAATAAAATTTATATATCGTAAAATTTAAAGAAATTGTTTTCTCAATTGTCATTTAATTAATGTCTATAGTTGTTTTCGATAAATTTATTTTTTTTAAAACATGTAATTTTTTTTGTAAATTAGAAATTTTAAATTTAATTTTTAAATGCTAGTATTTATTTATTTTAGTAAGAAAACTATAACATATTATATGCTTTCTTGGGAAATTAAATTCTTTCATTTCTATTAATTTTATATATTTTTAAACAAAAATAGAATTGAATTTATTATGGCTTCCCATATGTTTACTCTTAACAAAACTCATATGTTTATTATAAAATAAATTTCATCATAAAACTCAAAAGTCTATGTCAATCATTCTAAGAAGTGTCATAGATAAATTTCTCCTTCATATTAGAAGTATAGCATCACCTAGTGAAGCATGGAAGCTCCTAAAGTCCATGCATGAGAATATAAACTCTCAAAAAGTATCAAATTGATTCTTGAGCTTTTCACCACTAGTATGGAAGGACATGAAAAAATAATAAATTATCTTGTCAAGGTGAAAAATATAAATTCATAATTAAATTGTTACAACTACAACATTATCCAAACAAATTTCTTTACATTATCATGCAAATGAATATTGATGCAAAATTTAAAAACTTTATTTCAATCATAAACTATAAATATCAAAACAAATAAAACATTCTTGATCATTTGACACTTGCTTTTCTCATCCAATTGAAAGTAATGTTGAGTTTTGATTCAAAAGAAAATGATTATAAAACATTGTTTGTTCAACAACAAAAAATTTATTCTTCCAAAAATAATGGTGATAACCAAAATAAACACCATTTTTTTTTTAAATCCTTCTCTAAAAAATCTAAAAGAAAATGCTTTATAAAATACAATAAATGTGGCATAATGGGTTACAAAAAGATTATTATTATTTCAAGAAGGATAATAAAATATCATTCAATAATAAAAACCCTAGAAATAACAAAAAGAAAAATATTCAAATCAAAATCAAAATCAATCTTTAAACCAAAATTTTAAAAAAATTGAAATTGAAATAAAACCATTACCCTTTGTACTACTCTCTCTACATCTAATGATAATAAATAGATCCTAAATAGCGGTGCATCAAAACATATGATGTACATGTATAATATTTTAACTAATATCATTTTTTGTAATGAAAAAGTCTATGTAGGAGATAATTCAATCATAGAAGCACAAGGGAAAGAAAATTGAAAATATAAGAGATGCTTTATTTATTCCTATATTAAAGAAAAATCCCATTTCGTGCTCTCACGAAATTTTCAAAATTATTCTCCTCAAAGATAAATGGATTATTAAAAATCAAAATGAATCAAATAATAATCCAAGGCATTCAAAATAATGGTATTTATATCTTCTCTTTGAATTTAATTAAAAGATGAAACTCAAGCATGGCATGAAAGATTAGTTCATTTAAATGATATATTCCATCATAATCTTGTAGTTAGTATACCTATAATTAAAAGCAAATTAAAAATATGTGATGGATGCTTACTAGGTAAACAACACAATTTACTCTTTAATAAAAAACCATGTTGACAATTCTTCCAACCCCCTAGAATTGGTTTGTGGTGACCTAATGGGATCCTTACAAGTCCCTTTCTTTGAGTGGATCTCTTTATGCCCTATTTTTATTGATGACTATTCTAGGATGATTAGGGCAATTATCTCAAATACAAAAATGAAGTCTTTCTTAGATTCAAGAAATTTAAAGCCCTAGTCAAATTAATCCAATCTAAAATTAAAATCTTAAGAATAGATAATGGGAATATATATATATAATTTGAAGAAATTTGTATCTTATATAGCATTCAAAGGTATCTCACAACTCTCTATTCCCTTCAACAAAATGGTGCAACAAAAATAAAAATTTGAACCGTCATGTAAATGGTTAGATCCATGATTCATTCTACCAATGTACCTATATTTCTATGGATTGAGGCTATGAATAAGTCCATCCATATTTTAATTAAGGTGCCCTTAGAGGTTTTAGATCTTTCAACACCCCTATAAATGTGATAAGAAATCAAATGTCTCCCACCTAAGAATTTTTGGAAGCCCTACTTCTATTTACATTCTGGAAAATAAAAAAGAAGAAACTTGGTCCAGTTTCCTTTAAATTCATTTTTGTATAATATGAAAGAAATACAAAAGGTCTTTAGGCTATACGATCCTTAAAAAAGAGATGTTTAAGTCAAAATGTTCACATTTTAAAAAAAAATGTATCTTTCATTCAACCTATTACAAATTGTTCTCTCATTTAAAGATAATCAATCTAATAAATTCAAAGGAGGAAAATCTCTTGTTAAACTTAAAAGCAAAAGACTCAAATGGGCTCAATCTCTAATTCAAGAAAAAAATTAGATAATCATTCCTCTCCCAAAATGATTAAAAGTCAACACATATTTTGGATTCATGACTTTCTATAAAAGTGAACCTCAAGACTTTAAAGAAGCTAAGAGAGAACAAAAATTGAGAGATGCAACACAATTAGAGCATGATGCTTTGATTAGAAACAAAACATGATAACTTATTTTTACACCCTCAAAAAGATATATTATTGATTGTCATTAGTTGTATAAAATTAAATAAAACTCCAACCATAAAATAGACAAATACAAGGCAAGACTAGTCACTAAAGATTTCACTCAACAACATGATTTAGACCATGACAATTTTTATCCTAGTGAAAAAATGAGCACCATTTAGATGCTTCTCACTATAATAGCCCAAAATGGCTAGAAGATATAGCAAATGGATGTGAAAAATGTATTCTTAAATGGTGATCTCCAAAAGGAAATATATATGACAACAAAAAATGTTTGAATAACCAAATAAAGAATCCCATCTTTATAAACTTAGAAATTCTTTGTAAAGCCTTAAACAAGCTCCTAGAGTTCAATATGCAAAAATCAATAGCTTCTTCTAGTCTCTTGGATTCTCTATTTGCTACATCGATAATAACCTCTTTGTGAAGATGGTTATATCATTATAGTCATATTATATGTGGATGAATTTCTCATTACAAGTAGTCTTAGTTGTTTATTCCACAAATATAAAAACAAACTAAATCAAACATTTGAAACGACTAATTTAGGGCTATTACATTATTACTTAAGAATGATTGTCTGTTAAGATGATCACTCTATTATGGTATCACAGGCAAGATATACACAAGATTTTCTTAAAAACTTCAAAATGATTGACTACAAAACTTGATGTTATTCCTATTGAAATAGGTATCAAACTTGACTATAAACCTGTTAGGGTTCAGGCAGATCAGAGCAATAAACACTAACAATTATATGCAGATTAAATAACCCAAATATAACAATGAAGAATAATGCAAAAGAGATCAACACAAAAATTTAACGTGGTTCACCCAATATAGGCTACATCCACAGAAACTCAGTCATCCAATGATTTTATTATCTAATGCAAAACATATTACAATCTCGCAAATGCATTGTCGTAACATACATCCTAGCCGCTTATAACAAGCTTTTTGGAAGCTTCTAGAATTAGGGTTTTACAATCTCATTTTTCTTTTTTCGGTTAACAAAAATTAGCAACCGACTCCGAACGGGCAAAAAAAGAGGGAAAAAAATTTACGTGTACAGTACTTGCATGATCAGTCGCCACATACCAACAAAACCTCCATGTGTAAAGACCAATCCTACTTTGTATGGGCAATTAGTAGGAAGATTAATTATCTTACTACATCTAGACCAAATATTACCTATGCAATAGGTATTGCCTCTATATTTATGCAATATCCATGTGTGGATCATTAGAAAATAGATAAAAGAAAACTAAGGTATATTAAAAGAACTCTTAATCATTGTATTTATTATTCTTACACCACAAATGCAACATGCAAACTTTATATGATTATTGTGATGCTAAGTATGTTGATGATTTTGTTGATAGAAATTTTACTTTTAGCTATGTCTTTAAATTTGGTATAGGTGCTATCGTGTGGAGTAGTAAAAAGTAACATAATGTAGCTCTTTCATCCAAAGAGGTTGACTATAGAAGTCCAATAGAAACAACAAAAAGACCAATGTGACCTAAAAGTTTATTGGATGAGCTTCATATGGGTACTATTGAAAGTACCACCTTGTTATGTGATAGCCCAGGTTGTATTGTTCTTTCCAAGAATCATGTTCAACATCAAAGGACAAAGCACATGGAAGTTCATGCACACTTTATACGAGAAAAATTCTTAATGGTGATATTACTCTCCAGTTCTATCAAATTGATAATCAATTGGCAAATATTTTTACAAAACTTTTGTGCAGTGTTAAATTCTCTAAATTTATAATGGTGGGCCTCAATAAGTTGTCACTAAGGGGGGTGTACATGACAATGTCAACTCCTAGTGGTCAACTATTGTATTATATGTAAAACCTACGAGCATTATGTAATATTTTCCTCTATATTTATTTTTCCACTAGTAAAGCATTGTATTTTATCTAAGACCTATAGGCAATCTTTAAAGAACTTGGTGGGGATTCTTTTGAGAGGGTCTAGGCTCCAATAAGAAATTTTATAAGACCTCTTTGTGAGCATCATTGAGAAAATTGGGATTTGAATTGTGACAAGAAGTTTATCATCAATAATTTATAAGGTGAAAGGGGTTGGGCTTTATGGCAAGGCCATAAGGTTCTCAAGATGAAGATCCAAGTTCAAATCCCCCAAGTAACACCTATAGTTGGAAATTCAAGATGTGGCTCTTGGACTTCCGTGGTGGTTACGTTGGTGGTTTCTAGTGTGGTTCTATGTGGTGACTCTTGGTCTTCCAATGGCTCATAAGTGGCTTTGTGGCTCTTGGACTTCCGCGGTGGCTCCGTTGGTGGTTTCTAGTGCAATTCTATGCGGTGACTCTTGGTCTTCTAGTGGCTCTTAAGCGGATTTGAAAGTGTGTCCATGGCTCTTAAGTGGATCATATGCTCTAATGTGGATGGGGAGGAGGGCCCCCTTATGACCTCCACTAGAGTGGGTCAGCCTAAATATCCTTACTTACCAATCAAAAAAAAATTATAAGACCTCTTTGTGAGCATCATTGAGAAAATTGGGATTTAAATTGTGACAAGATGTTTATCATGTAGTTCGGAATACATTATCTTCCTCTTGACATATATTTTATCCATGGTGTATGTTTGTCAAATAAGTCTTTTCGTACTCAAGAATTTTATCTTTTTTTAAATAAAATGATAGCATGCACCCCCTATAAACATTAAGAGGGAATGTTAGAACATAATGTTTATTAGGGGTTCATATTTTTAAGTGGGTCTAAAATAAACATCTATAAGGCTCCAATATAAAGTATATCTATCTTATAATATGAATATGCTTTTAACATATTTTAAAAGAAATTTAATTAATAAATTAATTAAAATAAAAATAACATCTTTAATATTAAATAATTTATTAGATAATACTAATGTCCTTAGTAAAAGGTATGGTAGATTCCCAAAAGGGTGTTGCCTACCTTCTCTCCCTATATTTTAGAGAGTCTCATTTGAGATTTTGAAACAACTAATGAGAATTTGAATTTGCTATAGCAAAGGTTTATGTGAGGCCATTTGAAAGGAAGAAAAGATTACCCTTGAGTTCTTGAGTTTGTTATTATACATAAATTATAAGTCTTCCTCATTAATTATGCTTGTGCGATATTTTACCTTCATAGTTTTCTCCACCATATGTGTCTGTATAATAGTAATTCAATTTTACATTTATTTTAATCCTCAATTATTATATACTAAATTAATTGACACGCCTAAAGTATTATAAATTCTAGCATGGTCACTTCAACATTCCAAAGGAGTTCATAAATAGCATCTACATAAGCCTTGATATACGTGTTTGGATTTCCTTTGCCTTTGTACTTTGGCAAGTCTAGCAAAGGTCTAGGCAAGATTGCATTTCTTACCACATGATCCAAAGGCTCTTTAGAATACTCCAAATATTTATCTATACTTAGATCATGGGAAGGAAGCATATGACCATATCCAAGAGCAAAATAATAAACAAGATAATCTAGTTGTAAAGATAATAAGGAGGAATGGCATAGTATAAGTTACATGATGACAATTGGTTTATTGTTTAACTATGAATGATTTTAGATACTTGATGAGTTTGTTGGTGTTGGTGGGTGGAATGTAACTTAACCCATTCTAATTCTAGGTTTCTAAGTCTTTGTATGAGAGTAATAAAATTTTGTATGGGATCATTAATGTCATCATGCTAAGCTTTAGGGTTTTCTGATTGTTCTTTGAGTTGCTAGAGTTATATGTACTTCTCCTCCTAGATGATATGTTGCAATTGTGCTTTAAGAGTGGTGTTCTAATATCTAGTATTAGATTCAATCCACCTAATATGGTCCTTAAGAATCGATGAACAATGAACCTCCATGGAGGTAGGTGAGTTATGCATGCCAATATTAGGAGTTGGTTGTTCAAATGGGTTATTCACAAAGAAAGTTGGGCTAATATCTTTAAATTTAGAAGAAAATTTATGCAAACTTCCTCTCAATTGGTGGAAGACTCTAAATGATGGTGATTGAACTAGATACTCAAATCTATCCGTACCAGAAAAAGGAAATGCAAGCATGGTCAATGGAAGCAAAGGCAAACAAGAGGATGTTGCAGTTCACATTGGGTTCAAATATATATGACCAAAAATAGGCTAGAGCAAGTCGCATATACTTTACCGAAGACTGAAAAAGAGGTTCAAATCAAGACTCGAAAGACACAGAAAGGAGATCCCACAAAGAAATTTTGGGTGAAACTCTATGTTGGCCAACAAGTTTGCTTGGCAAAAGGATGGGAGTTGATTGTAGTGTTTGACAAGTTGTTTGCCATTTGAAAAAGTTAAAATGTTGTTGAGTTGCTAGATATGATGTCTTGCCAAATTTGTTGAGTTTGAAATCTTACTGAATTGGAGATGTTTTAAATTGTTTCACTTGTTTGGCACTAATCGAGCTTATTCAAAAAAATTAGGTTGTTTGTGGTTGAACATAACCTTGCTTGAATTGCTTTTCTTGGATTAATTAGTGTTAACAGGTTTGACTTACTTGTATTAATATTTTAAATAAAGTGTTTTGTTTTGCTTAATAGATGATATTGATTTGATTTGGTCTTCCAAGTTTGTTTTAGTTGTTTAGTTGTTTTGGATTGCAATATTGCATTTATGAACTTGTTGATTTGAATGCAAAGATAGGAAGGTTGTTATGATTGTTTGCAAAAGATTATAATGTTGAATTTGCTTGTTTAAATGGTTTACTTGTTGCAAAGATCTAAATACTTGTTTTGCATTAGGTTGTTTAATTGAACTCTCCATAGAGTTTAACTGGTTTGAATGTTTAGGCTTCGGAATTTATTTGAACAACTCTCCATATTGTATAGATGTTCAACTAAGAGATGAAGGTGAGATCGTGAAAGGGTCTCTTTCAATCTTCCTGTAAATAGATATACTCATATTCTCTTATTTTGAATGTCGCAAAAGATTGGGCTTGCAATTATAAGTTGATTGATTTGTTTAAAAATTGAAATGTAACAAATCTATCTAACAATCTAACTAATCTATAACTAAAACTAACTGCGGATAATAAATCTACTCTAAAAAAATTTGATACAAACTAATCAACAAACTGAAAAATAAAAGAAAATCTTTATCTTCAGTTGTATACTTTGGATCAAGAGTAATTTGAAACAAACTAATACCAATGAAGTCCAATGGAGCTGGACAAAGAGCTTCCAGTGATGTTTGTCCTTATAAGGATGGCATTCTCGGAATTTAATGCACACGAACTAGTTAATTTGGCCCCCGGGACTTGTTGATACCTGTTGGAAGGTTTTTTGACAAAGCTAGGAATGTAAAGACTCAGATAAAGTAGCTAACAAGGATTAGGGATAGTGACATATAGAGAATTGGCTATGAATGCAAGCCAGGAAAACTGATGGGAAGGTTTCTTAAGAATGATAAACTAACTAGATTCAGAGAATTAAAGTTGAGATGGAATGTAAATGGAAGAAAGCAACAGAACGGGGTTGAAAGGAAATTACAGAGTTGGTTGCTTTCCTATGACTTAAATGCAAGAACTCACCTTTCAAATCCTCTAATCTCTCAAAAACAAGGCCAAGGGTGTTCTTGAATAGATTATGAAGGGTTGAGGTCGAATTGGAGTCCAACAAACACTTCTAGAAGGGAGAGGTGAAGAGAACATCAAGATGGCCTCTCAAAATCCAATTTCGTGAGCTTGGGAAAAATTGCCGCTTTCCATAGATGGCGGTTTTGAAAATACCATGGCACTTTTAAACCATTGCGTTAGAAATGAAAGGGCCACGGCGATATCAAAATTGGCTAGGAAGAATCAAAATCATTGTGGAGGTTTTGATAGTTTCGGGATCCAGGATGGGTTCCCTTAGTCCCCTTAGTCCCCTTTGTCTCTTCTTTATGCAATTCAGTCCCTTGTGGCTTGTCATGTCTTTTCGTTTGTTTCAGTACTCAAATTCTTATGTTGGTATGCTACAAGAGGTAGTATCAAAACCTCCACAATGAATTTGAGTACTGAAACAAACGAAAAGAAATGACAAGCCACAAGGGACTGAATTGCATAGAGAAGAGACAAAGGGGACTAAGGGAACCCATCCTGGATCCCGAAACTGGCCATAGAGGTTTGTGCTACGATCTGCTTTAAGTGGCATCAATCATCATCAGACTACAAATTATAACCCATGCAAATTCAGGTAATTACAGTACCAAATACATTACTTTTGAAGTAAAATTAGACATTTATTTTGTATGTAAAATATGTCAATACAATAATAAAATTGAGGATGTGTTGAACCACATTCAATGACAATATGCATAATTGTAACCTCCATTTTCGCCTCATTCTAACCCGTTTGTTCCATGTGCAATGTCTAGTATCTTAGCATGTTTTATGAAGATTGCATGCTTGCTGATCAACAATCAACCATTGTAATAATATAAGCAAACCCCCTATGCACCCACTCAAGTTATGTTAGAATAATTTGTCTTTAAAAGACTTGTTTGTATAAATGGCACTCATTTTTCAGTCAACGTATAGCTTTTAGTTTGACTTGATGTTTCCAATCTTGTTTATTCATATATTCAACAATTTATTAGTCATGTTATCTGCCAGTCTTACCCCAAATCTTCAAACAGCAGGAAGACTGGCATATCACACGTAAAGATATATATGTTGTGTTACACATACAGATGAAATTGGGAGAATGTGATTATAATTAGTTGGATTGAGACCATTGCATTGTAGAAATCAAAATAATGACTAAAAACTTGAGTAAACTACTAAATTTAATAAAAGAAAAATTAAGGCCTCCAGTTCTAAATTAAATGCTCTAGAAAATGCTGCTACTGCTATATGATAATACAGCTTTTAGTTCTGAATGTTGTTCATGTGAATTTTTCTTTGCACGTGTTCTTGTGCATCCCTGTTAGCCATTTCATTAACAATTTTGAATATCCAGACATTCCCAAGGATGATCTCTATTTTGCAGGTGGTAAAAAACTACCAAGAGCAAAGCATCCCACTTTCAAGAGTAAGACGAGATTTCCAAAATTGTTCAGCTGTTAAATGACCTTGTTTTGTTTCATACATTTATTGGCAAAGACTTATTCATTGACTCGTGTTCCTGCTACAATCCATGCATTGCTACAATATATTAAGAGAACACTCATAATGGCTACAATGATCAAGAGAATAAATTTTGGAAAGGGGCAATGCCTGCAAGGATGATACTCAATTTGCATTATGTGAAATATTATAGATGCCCAGGATCTGTTCATCCAAATGAACAAGAATGATAGAATGTATATTGCAATGGCAGAATATTTCGTGAATTTGCCCCTTAGTATTTTCAAATCAGTTTCTTCGTTATCTACAGGTAAAGGTCCAATGATTGAAGACGTATGAACCATACTTCAGACTAGCACTGAAACACATGTAATCATGTACTGATACATCAAATGAATGTAGCCTCCTCATGGACAGGTCCTCTATCTTTTGAGGCTAAAAGCCCAGGGTAATTGTTTTAAGTGTTTTCGGTCCCATATACATCACGTGGAACGGCAGAGCAATATATAGTATGTTCAAAACTTCACGGAGAAAAATCTTGCAGCCTAAAATAAATCTCCACCATCAGTCCTTTGAAATCCATCTTCTACCATGAATCTCATAACGACCACTACCTTGGTCACTGTTCTCCCCCCCACTTTCACCACTTGCATTCCCAGAAGTACTTCTATGTTTCTTGCTTCTGGTTATCCCACTATCACTGATGCTTCCTGTCAACAATGGATCATCTATTCCACGTATTATTCTGTTGGCTGAATTTGAGGATGACACAAAACTATCATCCTTAGTATGTCTTCTCTCTCTCTCATGGCGCTTGATATTTTGTGAGATCTGATGAAATGTTTCATTAATCCGTGTAAATCCTTTTTCAACAGGTTCTACTGCATGGTGGACAGTAAATTTTACATCATTCACAATCTGCAAACACAATACAGTTCCTATGAGTGAGTACAGTTCTCTTTAACAATTTAACGCAGCAAAGCTCGGCAAATTAGAAAGCATTATATATAATAAGGATTCTGATCATTGAGAAGCTAACTATCTGAAACTTATGATAACTCACATATTCACCACCTCCAAAAACCACATCACGAACACTTTCTCTGAATGTCATTGCCCCTCCTCCCTCAATGTCTGGCTGAGGAAGGCGCATCTTTGTTGGACGTTCGCTGTCTTTCACCTCTTCTGGATCTAAAGGAGAATCTATAGAGGCATAATCTGCCATGACAGCAACGCTTCCAATACACCTTTCTCCCATAAGTTCATATGGTTTTGAAGGGAATACATAGAGATGAAAAATCGAAGCAACACCCATCTGTGCTGAACAATTTCACAAATCTGTCAAATTGCAGAGTGATAAAATATTAAGCTCAATGATACCTTTAACTTTATCTGCAATAAGAGCATACTTGAAACTTACAAGTCCATTATTCCTCAAACAACAAAAGTACCAGTCCATACAGTTTCTAGTAATACTACTATGTTATTTTTGCAAAATATAAATTCAGATGGTTTACTAACAAGTAAAAACACAGAAAGTATTCTCTCATCCTATAAATATATGTAATAGATCCAGGAGTAGAAAAACTCAGTCACACATGACAGACACTTTCGAAAAATTGGGAAAAAAGCAATATCAGAAAATGTGGGACAAACCCGCACCTGCAGGATTGAACCCACGCCTGTGGATTTGACCCCAACGGGCCAACAGAGAAAACAAAATGTGAAAATGAACAGCCAACTCTTCACTTTCAATTCTGTTCCAGAATCTTTCAATTTGGCAAAGATGCTTAAAACAACAGCAGCAATAAAGAAAGATGGAGAGTATTGGTTTCTTTATCCATAGTGATCCACAAAAAGGAGAATTAAAAGAGTGTATCATCTAAGAAGTAGAAGCTGACTAGAAAGGCTTAACAGAGAATGCAATGCGCCTGTACTTGTCCATTTGAGTAAATACACTCTAGATACAATTGCCACTACTAACTAGGTTTTTAATCCCTAAGAAAGTTTTCCCAAAATAAAAATCTTGTATTTGTGTTGCTTATTTTCATTTTAGCACTTCATTTCTTATGAACGGCTCTTTAATCTGTCCATATTAACACTGTCATTTGGATGTTCAAGTGGAACAATAATTTATTCTTGATTCCCTAGTTTCTAGCCTATTTGGTGCAAATTATGGCTGAATTGGTATCAGAGCAACAAGTTCTTTGAGGCTTGTAGGTAAATTTTATTAACACAAAGGATTTGTGTGCATAACCATTTTTGCAAATTAATCTCGAGGTGCGCAGATTGCAAAGAAACAACCATGACCAAATCCACAAAGAGGAAGTTTGAAGACCTCCAAGAAAGCCATGAGTTGGTGTTGGGAGAAAATCAATCTCTTTGGAAAGAGATGCACCATTTTGAGGGAGCAAATTGAAGAATTGCAAGCAGAGAAGGACCAATCTGATTTTTTTTTGGAATTCCTGGGCAAATGCAACAAGAGTTGATTGTAAAAGATGAATTGCTATCAAAACTACAAGAAGGAAAAGAAGGGCCTATAAGGAAGAATGGACCATACTCGACTAAAGAAGAACAAGCAAATGAGGTATGCAAGGAAAACACTCAAGTTTTCTTCAATGGATTTAAATTTGATAATTCTATTAGCAAATTTAAATGGCCTACTAGGAGTATAGGCTCCAAGTTGCTAGAAAAGATGGGATATGATGGAAATGGGCTTGGCAAAGATGGCCAAGGAATCTTCCAACCCATCATAATAAATATGGTCTTTGTAAAGCCTCTAAATGATTGTATTTTGACAGAAAAGGCTGAGCAACAATCTGGATGAGAAGATGAGAAAAACTCGACTTTTGGAGGACAAAACAAAAAATTGCAAAATTGAGGATGCTCTCACAAATGATACAGTCAAGAACAATCCCACATCTGTGGAGATGAACTTGTGCCTACAAGGTCAAACCTGCATCTACAGTAATGACCCAAGTCAAACCCACAGCTGCAGAAGTGACCCTTGTCTGAATAGAGCACCTTTGCAGAAGGGAGAAGGTTAAAGCACTCTGTTATTAGAAGTAGCAGAAAAGGATTACCTACTGACAGAAAAGAAGAAATGGGTAGACTCCACTCCATCTACTTCACCATTAGCCAAGCCTAAGAAAGAGGTAAAGGAGCATGTAGGTTACAAAGGTAGAGAGTCCACTTTTTGTTTCAATTGCAAGAGGATATGACATGTTGCAAAAGAATGTAGGTTTCCTTTTCCTTGCACAAAATGTGGAAGTTACCATTATAAAATGATGTGCAAAACTAACACCACTAAAGAACACATGATTCTTAGTAAGGATGGGAAAAGAAAGAGCTACTCTCTAAAACAAAGAGAAGAGAAAGGCCAAAACACACTCAAAGAAAGTATAAGCAAAATGGTTTGAGTATTGTTAGCATTTTAATTTGTACCTTGTGGTACAACACAAATCAGAACAGTGTGCAAGGTAAAAACCAATTTTTGAATTTGTAGGGGAAGCTCCCTTTTGAAGAGTGAAGGAAATAATATATTCCCTCACAGGGAAAATCAAAAACAAAACCTAGGAATAGTGAGTTTTCCTTAGGTATGTGTACACAAACTTTAAGGAAAACCCATCTTTTTGTTCTCAAGTTAGAGCGCAAGGCTGTTCAGCACTTCCACACTAGACAAAAGATTCCATGTTTTTGTCTGACATGTAAAACTTAAATAACAGCAAAACACTATTCAGCTAAAGATAAAAATCAAAAAACCTAAGTCTAACGCAAACATTGAATCGATTTGAACAAAAGACGCACAACTCGATTAAAAGAATCAAGAAAATGCGTCCAAAGCCACAATCACCAACTTTACAAAAACTTGCAATACAACCCCTGCAAATTCAACAAAGCAATTCTATTTACCTAAGCACACATACACAAGATTTCACAACAGCCTTTGAACAGCAATTTTAGTAGCAAATAGGCATACCAAATTCTATCCCATGAAAATCAAAGCACCAAAAGCACTTATTTATAAGTATTTTACAAGGTTTTGCAAGAGAAATAATAAAAAAGTTAACTAGAACTTCTATGCTATAAATATTTTGCTTGCACACAAAGCAAGCTTATTATACAATTTTGGTCCACAAATTCAATACCTAAATTAGGAAATCTTCAAATAGATTTCTCAAAAGAACAAATATCTCTGTAACTAGACCTTCTAGAAAGTTATCCAATAATAACCAACCTATAAATAGTCATTCTACAAATAATTTCCTAGAATATGATTATCTTCTCAGAAATAGTGAACTAAAAATAGCACAGGCTAAAAATATCCAATCTAACACTTGGCTCTTGCTTGATTCTGACAAAGCTCTTTTGTTCTAACCATGGCAAATCCTATGAAGAAGCCCTAAAACTTGATGACAAATATTCATGACTTGAGTTTGACTCCTTCCTCAAAAACCTGTGAAATTCAGCGTCTTGTATCTAGATCCTGTACATGATGAAAAAGTGTTGATCCTTAGGCAGCTATGATGGAGCTTGTGGAATCTGTCATCAAGGATCAACAAAACCCTATGGAAGCTTGCTGCAATGGCATCCTTTGGTGTTTTGAAGGTGAAACTTGAACTTATCAATGTACAGAGTGTGCTTTTGAGGAGTCCTTCCACTTTTTATTATAACTTGACATTCACTTTGTCACTTAAGTGTCTCTCTCTATAAACATGCTTCTGGGTCTCTAGAAGCAATTTTCTTTCACTTTTGTTATCCAACCTCCTAGGGGCACGCTTGAGAACTTGGGAGCACATTTTCATTTTTCACTTTGAAAGTTTAAAACTTTAGTAAATTTAGGCGTCCCTAGAGATCACAATGCATTTTTTCTTCTAATTTATCATTGACAACTTGTTATCCAACCTCCTAGGGGCTTGCTTGAGCACTTGGGAGCACTTTTTCATGTTTTCACTTTCATATTTTGATACTCAAGTCAATTTAGGCGCCCCTAGAGGATATGATGTACTTTGTCATGTTCTGTAAGCGACATTTAGACATTTAAGTCATGAGAGGGGTTCCCAAGCTTCTTGGAGTCAAAGTTTGATCTAATTTCACTTTGATATTTTAACACTTAAGTCATCCTAGGCACCCTTTTTCACTTGTGTCAGAAGTCACTTTTTCATTCTAATTTGATGTTGAGTTAGGTCACTTAATTCAAAAAACACACTTTTACTCTAGTTCATTCACATTTGCCACTGAAATGAAAAATGTTTTTTTGAGCCACTTAAGTGAACTATTTCTTTGTTGACATTGAAAAGTTCAAGCATTTTATGACTTAAGTGATTTTTTGCCTTGCAACATGACACTGGACCCCCTAGGGGTGCACCCAAGATGTTTGGATTTATTTTCATGTGATTTTGGCTCTTCAATGTGACTATCTTTTCTTATGACGTAGTCTAGATCACCTATATGCCTTCCCCCAACCTGAAATAACCCCTAGGTACCTTTGCTTGGAAGCTCTGTCATTCATTTGTTATGCCTCTGCACTTCATTGCTTTTCCTTATACCCTAGCCAATGCACCCACCTTGCCCAATGTGCTTAAAAACCTCCTCTTGTGGGTCATGCATAGACACTGACTAGAATTGACAATTACAACATTGGTAACTACTAGCAACAAGGACTCAGAAATGACTTACAAGAGATTAATGACAAGTTTTTTACTTAGAATTTGTTTCAAGACAAAAAAAAAAAATTGTATGGGTAGAACAATTGGCTCTGTTTGGAGACCACAACACATACTTGGGGCATTGGAGAACTTTAAATTCTTTAGTTCATCAGTAAACTAGTGTCCTATCAATTGGAAATAGAGAGAAGCAATTTTTAGATCACCTAAAAAAGGATCATCCTAAGCCACTTAAATGACAATAACACAAACCCAAAACCAAATTACAAGTGAGGAAATACATCAATGCATAACTATCACATCACAAATGAGGAAACATGACACAACAAAAAAACAAAAACGTTCTTTTACAAACGAATTTGGAGGTAAACAAAATGGGTTGCATAAATCCATTTACAACAAAGTTCCACCAAGTTTCTGGGACAGATATGACAAGAAAAGGGGGACGCATTTCTAGATTGGCAAGAAACTGGAGGCCTTTTTTAAGGGATGGCAAGGGACAACAATTTTAAAATAGGGGAAATTTAAAAATATAGAAAATTCCAAATATTCATAGGATAAGGCGTTCACCATATTCATTATATAACCAACTTGTTGCTACAGATAATTATATACTTCCTTAACTAAACATTAAGGACCTATAAAATCTTTGTAAACCTATGAGCTCCAATAGAAGACCAAAATCACATGACCAAGCTCCATTTCACTTAAATTTCATACTACTAAAAAAAGATACCTAATAATTATCCCACAAAATTACGTGGTATATAAAGTATATACCATCTATTATCTATTATCTATTATCTAATATCCTATCACAATACAAATTAATATCCTATCTATTATCTACACATCTGAAAAATAAATAATATTAGAGATTGAACTAATGGAATTGTGTCTATAATCCAAAGTTAAAGATATTATTAGCAACAAGAAACAAACCTTTCAAAATCATTTTGGTAACCAAACAAAAAAAATGACTAAATGAGGCCAAAGATATTTGTGATCCCTGAATTCTCTCTAGTCCCTCATCATCTACAGCATTGGTTAAATACAACATGCAAACAGCAGCAAAACCCATTACCAATGTGTCTATAGACAAACCTACTACCATGAATAGAACTCTAAACTAGTGTCCTAATAGAATCTTTCTTTCTCTTCCCAATAGCAATCATATCATCTTCCAACTCAATTGGATGCTCTTGAGCATCTGCTAAATCAATGGCCCGACTTGTTTTGATGAAGAAAGCAATATTTGGAGAGAAGACGTTTATAAAACAACTTAGAAGAATCTCAGGAGATAGCATTGATTTTAGTGACTAGACAATTGAATCTTGTAATGAACTCCCTCATAGGCTCATTATCATCTTCTTAGCACTTGAGAGTTGTGCAAATAGAATATGGCCATCATCGCTTGGCTTGAAATGCATTAGAATATTTTCACATATAAAATAACAATTGGCGATTGAACCAATGGCAAGATGACGAAACCAATTGAGCTTCCCACTAAATTCTCTATAAATAGGTAGGGATTGCAACATCTTCATGCAAAACAAAAATCAAAATCCCACATGCTATCGTGACCACTGAAAATATGCTCGTCTAGATGCCAAGTACCATCACCAAAGAATTTTGGAAACACCTTTCTTGATCCAGAAGGAAGATCATGAAGTCCTATAAGAGCCAAAGGACCACTATTGTCTCCCCAAGGCAAGGGAGGAAGATTATAGTCATTTTTTTGCCATTGCTTAAGTTATCCGAGATATGTGCTTGATCCTATTTCAATTCAAGTAAGGCTACAACACGAGTGTTTGAGCCATGAATGGTCATTTGCTACTGCGGGACAGCAGAATTTCTTTTTCTCGTGCTCCACAATGTGTGACAAAAATTGTTAGCAATTTAATTTGTACCTTACAATACAACACAAAATAGACCAATAAGGTAAAACCTTTCTTTGAATTTGTAGGAGAAACTCCCTTTTGAAGAGTGATGGAAACGATATATTCCCTCACAAAGAAAATAAAAAACAAAACCTAGAACCAGCAGGATTTCTTTAGGCATGCGGTGTACACAAAATTGAAGGAAAACCTATCTTTCGTTCTCAAGTTAGAATGCAAAGCTATTTAACACTTCTCACTAGACAAGGGATTTTATTTTTTGCCTAAAACGGAAACCCTGTATGACAATAAACTTTCAAACTTTTCAGCTAAAGATAGAAACCAAAAAACATGAGTCTAACAAAAGTACTGAATTGAGTTGAACAAAGGATGCACAATTCAATAAAAGAATCAAGGACATGTGCAAAGCCACAATCATTGACTTTATAGAAACCTGCAATCCAAAGTCTACAAATTGAAGAAAGCAATTCTATTTATCTAAGCACACATACACAAGATTTCACAAAAGACTTCGAACAGCAATTTTAGCAGTGAATGATACCAAATTCTATCCCATGAAAATTTAAGTGCCAAAAGCACTTATAAGTTTTTTGCAATGTTTTGCATGAGAAATAACAAAAGTACTCACTAGAACCTCTACACTATAAATAGTTTGCTTACACACAAAGTAAGCTTATTTAACAATTTTGGTCCACAAATTAGTACCTAAATCAAGAAATTTTCAAATATATTTCCAATCAAAACAAATATCTCTATAAATAGACCTTCTATAAAGTCATTGAAAAATAGCCAATCTATAAATAACTGTTCTAAAAATAGATTTCTCAAAATATGATTATCTTCTCAAAAATAATAATAGCTAAAACCAGCACGGGCTATAAATAGCTCAGGCTAAAAATAGTCAATCTAATACTTGGTTTTTGGCGATGATTATACCAAAGCTCTTCCATTCTCACCATCGCAAATCCTTTGAAGAAGTCCTAAACTTGATGGCCAATCTTGGTGACTTGAGCCTAATTCTTTCATGGGAAATTTGTGCAATTCAATGTCATGTAGCTGGAACCTTTACATGATGTAGGCAAGTGTTGATTCTTAGGCAATTGCGATGAAGCTTGTGGAATTTGTCATCAACAATCAACAAAGTGTTGAGAAAGCTTGCTTCAATGGCATTCTTTGGTGTTCTAAAGGTGAAACTTCGAATTCTCCATGTAGAGAGTGTGCTTTTGAGCCCTCCATTTTTGCTAAGTTATTGAGTCCTCTTCTGCAGGTCGGCGTGCCCGGACCAGAGCGTCTGGGTCTAGATTCGGGTCCAGGACGCCTGGGGGTTCACCCAAGGTCCTGCCCGGGCCCCTCGGGTACCCTGTGGGTTGAACCATGCAAGACCCTGGGCAAACCCAAGTGAACCCGCAGGGTAAAGTGCTAAAAAGCGCTCAGTTTTTTTTTTTTTTTTTTAAATTAGCTATTTTAAATGATATAAAACTACCCAAACGCCTCCCCAACCCTAAAAAGCTCATTTGCAACTTATAAAACACACAAACATAAGTTCTTTTCATTCCATTCATGCAAACAAAAGGGAGAAACTTCATTTTTTGTCTCCAAGTTGCAATTGTTTGTTGTTGAAGGTTGTTGCCTCTTTCTTCGAAGGTGAAGGCTAGGAGAGTGATAGAACTACACCAAAAAGGAAGGAAAAGCTGCTCAAGGAAGATTTAGCTACAAAGGTGAGTGATTCTTGTAATTTTTTCCAAGTTTTCATGAAATTTTTCAAGATTTTTCAATTTTTTTTTTATTTTTTTTCAGTTTTAATTTTTTTTGTAAACCTTATATGCATAACAAAGGGGTTATAATGCCCCATTTTTTTAGTTTTTTTTAAGTTGTAGGGTTCTAAATTTATAATGTTTGTTTTGTTTTGTTGTATCATTTCACACGGAATGGCTCGTAGTTCTAGTTCAGTTGGTCCTATAGAGAAGTCATTTAAAATTGATGCATCATCACCTCTTTGGCGACATACAACCATGATCGAACAATAACCTAGTGGTGGGGGTTATCTTTGGTGTTGTAACCAATGTTTGAAAGAATATAAGAGCTCATATAGTCGAGTGAAAGCTCACTTATGTGTTATTCCCAACAAAGGTATAAGAATTTGTCCAGGGCTGAATAAAAAAGGGTTGCCAAAGCAACAAATATTGGATTATATCAAGTAACAAGAGGATGTCGACATGCTAAGTAACAGAGCAAAGTAAAGAGTACATCCTTTTTCCAAGAAAGGACCACAAAAAATCTCGTTTGCTTCACACAACCAGCTAGCCCACATCCTTTCATGCTACCACCATCTTCTAGAGAATAAACTACTCAATCTCAATCCCGTAAAAGAGGCCCATTGGAAAAAGTACCTCTTTCCAAGAAAGGACCACAAAAATCTCTTGTTTGCTTCACACAACCAGCTGGCCCACATCCTTTCATGCCACCACCATCTTCTAGAGAAGACACTACTCAATCTCAATCCCATAAATGAGGCACATTGGAAAAAGCCTTCAAGAATGAGTCAAGGGGCATTGCAGATGAAAGCATTGCTCGTTGCATTTATGCCAATGGGCTTCCTTTCAACCTTGTTAGATCACCATATTGGCAGGATATGGTGACCGCAAATGCCAAGGCACCTAATGATTATGTTAGTCCTAGATATGAAAAACCTTGTTAGATCACCATATTGGCAGGATATGGTGACCGCAAATGCCAAGGCACCTAATGATTATGTTAGTCCTAGATATGAAAAGGTGTGCACCACCTTATTGGCCAAGGAAAAAGCTTCTGTAGAGTTGTTATTGAGAGCAATCAAGGATACATGGCCTGAAACAAGAGTGTGTCATTTTTTATGGATGGAAGGATTGCAAAAATAGGCCACTAATTAATGTCATTGCAGTGTCCCCTAAAGGGGCTATGTTTTTGAAAGCAGTTGATTATAAGGGGCAAGTAAAGGATGCAAGCTTCATTGCCAATATCCTCATACAAGCCATTGACATGGTGGGCCCTGAAAACATTGTCCAAGTTGTAACGGATAAATGATAAAAATCGTAGGGCAGCTGATTCAATAGTGAAGGGTAGATATGGGCATATTTTGTGGACACCATGTGTCGTTCACTCTCTCAACTTGATAATGCAAAAGATTGGCACACAAATTAAGTGGGTCAAGGAAATCTACACACAGGCCGAGGAGATTCAAATGTTTGTGACAAATCATCATATGTCACAAGCCATCTTCAAGACCTTCTCCAAATTGGAGTTGTTGAAGGTAATTTTATTTTTATTTTTTACTTTTAGCATATTTAATATTTTAAAATTTTTGCTAAGTTGCTACTTGCTACTTTTTATTTATTTAAATTTTAATTTATTTTTTTAATATGATGTTAGGTTGCTGAAACTCGTTTCTCATCACACACAATCATCTTGAGATAACTTGTGAAGGTGAAAGCAGCATTGGGTGCCATGGTCACCGGCACTCTTTGGAGTGTATGGAAGCAATCACAGACAGAGAAAGCCCAAAAAATCAAAGCATTGATCCTTGATGATGAGTAGTGGGTTTGTGTGCAATATGTTTTGGATTTCACCGAGCCCATCATGAGTATGATTAGGTATGCAAATACAGATCTACCATGCTTGGGTGAGATTTATGATGGCGTGGACTCCATGGTTGAAAAAATAAGGACCATAATAGAAGTCAACGAGCAAGACCCCACAGAAGCATTTTTTAAAAGAGTACAAAGGATCATTGTTGAGCGGTGGAACAAGATGACCACACCCTTGCATCTCTTAGCATTTGCTTTGTCTCCAAAGTATTATAGCAAAGAGATACTTTCGTTACCGAGGATGGTGGCACCATATAGAGATTAAGAGGTTGTTGTTGGATACAAAACTGCATTCAAAAGACTATGTTCAGATGGAGATTTAGAGAGAATTGTCTCAAGTGAATTTGGCGAGTTGATATCTTCATAGAATCAAGATGTTTTCAATCTTCGAGACAAGTACAAGAAAGATGCTCAAGAATGGTGGTACCTACATGGCCAAGACTATTTTCACCTTCAACCTATTGCAATAAAAATTCTATCTCAAGTATGTATCTTTTTATTTTTTTAAATTAACTTCCTCATTTTTCTTTCCCTACTATATATTAATTTTATTAATTTATTTTTTATAATTTAAATTTTATGTTTTATAATTTTTAAATTTTATAATTGTAAATGTTATAAGTTTATAACTTGTATGGTATGCAAATTTAACATGTTGCAAGTTCATCTTCAGCTGAGCGGAATTGGAGTACATACTCCTTTATCCACTCAGTTAAACGGAAGCGATTGGGTGCAAAAAAGGCCGAGGATTTGGTCTTTGTGCACTCCAACTTGCGTCTCTTGTCACATAAGAAACCTGATTACAATGAGGGAGTGACAAGAAATTGGGATCTAACTCCTAAGTGTGTTGATTTCGATGCTACTGCTACACAGTTTGTAGTAGTCTCTATCGATGAGGTCCATGAGGACTGAGGCCACACATGACACAGACCTGGCTACTGGGAGTGGTGTTTTAGTTGATTGTGCTTCAAATGATGTTGAACCACATGTTGACGATAATGCTTTTGATGAAGACCCATATGATGCTTATTGAACAATGGATATTGATTGTAATTTTGAATTTTCATTTTGTATTGACATTTGACTCTGAGAAATCACTAAATTATGTCAGACTCGTGAATTTCAATTCATGAGTATTTTGATTTTCCTTATTGCAAGTTATGAAATATGAGGTATTTTGATATTTTATTATGTTGTTTATTAGCAATTATGAGTATTACTATTTTTAAGTTTTTTTGGTCTTAAGAGTTAACTGTTTTAAATATAAATTAAAATATATATATATACATATAAATATTGTTGTACCGTACCCAGGCAAAAAAAAATTGTTGTATCCGCATACCCGAGCCCCGTATCCGAACCCGTACCAGGACCGGCAACTTAGACTTTTTGTTATAATTTGACTCTCTCTCTCTCCAAGACTACTTTTGGGCCTTTAAGAGCAATTTCCACTTATGCTTTTTCTTTCACTTTTGCTATCCAACCTCTTAAGGGCATGCTTGAACACTTGGAAGCATTTTTCATGTTTTCACTTTGACATTTTGACACTTAAGTGAATTTAGGCGCCCCTAGAGGTTGCAATGCACTTTTTCTTCTAATTTCTCATTGACAACTTGTTATCCAACCTCCTAAGGGCACGCTTGAGCACTTGAGAGCACTTTTTCAAGTTTTCACTTTGAGATTTTGACACTTAAGTGAATTTAGGAGGCCCTAGAGGGTATGATGCACTTTTGTCATGTTTTGCAAGTGACATTTGACATTTAAGTCATGAGTGGGGCGTCCAAGCTTCTTAGAGTCACTTTTTGATCTAATTTCACTTTGACACTTCGACACTTAAGTCATCCTAGGTGCCATTTTTCACTTTAAGTGCCAAAAGTCACATTTCCATTCTTATTTGTTATTGACAACTTGTTATCCAATCTCCTAGGGGCATGCTTGAGCACATGGGAGCACTTTTTCATGTTTTCACTTTGACATTTTGACATTTAGTAAATTTAAGTGGTCCTAGAGGGTATGATGCACTTTTTTCATGTTTTGCAAGTGACATTTAACCTTAACTCATGAGAGAGGCGCCCAAGCTTCTTGGAGTCACTTTTTTAGCTAATTTCACTTTGGCATTTCAACAATCAAGTCATCCCAGGTGCCATTTTTCACTTAAGTGTCAAAATTCACATTTTCAGTCTAATTTGATGTTGAGTTTGGTCACCGAAGTGAAAAAGTGCACTTTTGTTCTAACTCTTCACTGACATTTGCCACTTATGTGAATAAATGCTTCTTGAGTCGCTTAAGTGATCTATTTCTTTATTGACATTGAAAAGTTAAAGCACATTATGACTTAAGTCACGACACTAGACCCCCTAGGAGCATGCCAAAGATGTTTAGAGTCATTTTCACATGATTTGGCCCCTCCAACATGACTCCCTTTTATTCTAACACACTCTAAATCACATGTATGCCTTTCCCCAACCTAAACTAACCCATAGCTACCTTTGCTTGTCAAAACATGCCTCAGAAGCATTGTCATCCATTTGCCTACCTCTGCATTTCACTGCTTTTCCTTGTACCCTAGCTAACGCGTCCATCTTGCCTGACATGCTTGAAAACCTTCTCTTCTAGGTCCTACATACTTCTTGACTAGAATTGATGATGACAACATTAACAACTATTGGCAACAAGGAATTAGACACAACTCACAAACAAGTTTTATACGAAAAATTTTGTACGCACACAAGTATGTGTAATACTAACAACTGAGTTATTGGGTTCTACAGTTTTACCCGTCATGCCAGTGTGAGTTCAATACAGGGCTAGGTTAGGGACGGCCTAGGGTTCGCCCCAAGAACCCGAGGTGCCCTGGGCGAACTCAAGCCGAACTCGAGAGAACCCAAGCGAACCTGTGGCCCACAAGGCACAAAAAGTGCAAAAAAAATTACTTTTTAACATTTTTTTTAAATTTAAAAAAACAAAAACGTACAATGCCTAATTTCACCCTAAAGTGAGAACTTATAACATTTTTTGTGTCCATTCACCAACACTAGTGAGTAAAACTAGTACTTTTGTCTCCAAGCTATCATTGTTGATTTTTTACGGTTGTTGCATTTTTCTTTGAAGGTGAAGGCTACAGCAGTGAAAGAACTACATCAATAGGAGAGAGCGCTGCATGAGGAAGACTATTATTCAAAGGTGAGTGAACCTTGTAATTTTTTTCAAGTTTTTTAGTTTTTTTTCAAGATTTTTAGTTTTTTTCAAGTTGTTTTAATGCTTTAAATTTTTTTTTAAACCTTTTATACATAATATAGGGGTTATAATACCTTTCTTTAAAAGTTGTAGGGTTATAAATTTGTAATTTTTTTTGTTTTGTTGTATTCATACAAAATGGCTGATAATTCCTAGTTCAGCTGCCCCACCTGCAGCGAGCTTGTTTAGAATTGACGCAGTGTCACCTCTTTGGCGACATACAACCATGATTGAATATAAGAGCTCATATAGTTGAGTGAAAGCTCCCCTATGTGCTATTACCAGCTTGGGAAAAAAAGTTTGTCCAGGGTTGAATAAAAAGGGTTGCCAAAGCAACAAATAATGGAATAAATAAAAGAACAAGAGGATGTCGACATGGTAAGTAACAAAGCAAAGGATAGAGTACATCCTCTTTCCAAGAGAGGATCGCATAAACCTCCTAGTGGCATAACACAACCAATTGACTCACATCCTTTCATGCTACAACCATCTTCCCGAGAAGATAATACCCCCGTTCTTTCCTGTAAAAGAGGGTCAATAGAAAAGGCCTTCTAGAACGAGGCAAAGGAGGTTAAAGATAAGAGCATTGCTCGTTGCATTTATACCAATGGGCTTTATTTTATCCTTGTTAGATCGCCATATTGGTCAGATATGGTGACAACAATTGCCAATGCACAAGCTGATTACATTAGTCCTAGGTACAAAGAGGTGTGCACCACCTTATTGGCCAAGGAAAAAAGCTTCCGTAGAGGCGCAATTAAGAGCAATCAAGGATACATGGCTCGAAACAAAAGTGTTCATCATTTTTGATGGATGGAAGGATGTCAAAAACAAACCCTTAATTAATGTCATTGCAATGTCCCCTAAAGGGGTGATGTTTTTGAAGGTAATTGATTGTGAGGGGCAAGTGAAGGATGCAACTTTCATTTCCAATATCCTCATACAAGCCATTGAGATGGCGGGCCGTGAAAACGTTGTCCAAGTCATAATGAAAAAATGCTACAAATTGTAGGGTAGCTAGTTCAATAGTGGAGGGTACATATGGGCATATTTTTGGACACCATGTGTCGTCCACTCTCTCAACTTGATATTGCAAAAGATTGGCATATAGATCGAGTGGATCAAGGAAATCTATATGGAGGCCGAGGAGATTCAAATGTTTGTGACAAATCTTCATATGTCACAAGACATCTTCAGGATCTTCTCCAACTTGGAGTTGTTGAAGGCAAATTTAAATTTTAATATATTTATTATTTTAAAAAAAAATATTTTAAAATTTCTAATAAGTTACTAGTTTCTAATTTTTTAATTTGTTTTATTTTTTACACCATGGTAGATTGCCAAGACTCAATTCGCTTCACACGCAATTGTCTTAAGACAACTTGTGAAGGTGCAAGAGGCATTGAGCACCATGGTCATCGAGACTCTTTGGAGTGTATGGACACAATCACAAACAGAAAGAACCCAAAAAGTCAAAGCATTGATCCTAGACGATGAATGGTGGGCTCATGCGTAATATATTTTGAGTATCATCGAGCCCATCATGAGTATCAGGTATGCAAATACAGATCAACCATGTTCGGGTGAAATTTATGACGGCACGCACTCCATGGTTGAATATGCATATACGGATTGACCATGTTTGGGTGAAATTTATGATGGCATGGACTCTATGGTTGAAAAAATAAGGACCATAATAGAAGCCAAGGAGCATGACCCAACAGAAACAATTTTTTAAAGAGTGCAAAGGATCATTGTTGATTGTTGGAACAAGATGACCCCGCCCTTGCATCTCTTAGCATTTGCTTTGTCCCCAAAGTATTATAGCAAAGAGATACTTTCCTTGCCAAGGAGGGTGGCACCATATAGAGATGAAGAGGTTGCTACTAGGTACAAAATTGCATTCAGAAGACTATTCCCAAATGTAAATATACAAAGTGTTGTCTTGAGTGAGTTTAGCCACTTCATATCTTTAAAAAATCATTATGTTTGTGCTCTTCGAGACAAGTACAGGAAAGATGCTCATGAAATGGTGGTACCTACGTGGCCAAGGCTCTATTTACTTACAACCTCTTGCAATAGATGTTTTATCTCAAATATGCATTTTTTTATTTTTTAATATTTAACTTCTTTATTTTTCTTCCGCTACTATATATTAATTTATGTTTTTTAATTGTAAATGTTGTATGTAAATTCAACAGGTTGCAAGTTCTTCAGTTGAGCAAAATTGGAGTACATACTCCTTTATCCACTCAATTAAACGCAACCGATTGGGTGCCAAAAAAAGCTGAGAATTTGGTCTATGTGCACGCCAACTTGCGTCTCTTGTCACATAAGAGACCTGATTACAATGAGGGGTTGACAAAGAATTGGGATCTAACTCCTAAGTGTGCTGACTTAGATGCTACGGTTGCACAGCTTCCCTTTGTCTCCATCGATGAGGCAACTTATACATATGATGTGTGTAGCGGGAGTGGCACTGCAACTGGTTGTGGTTCAAATGAAATTGATCCAAATGTTGACTATCATGCTCTCAATGAAGACATTGAAGAGCCATATGAAGATTATTGAATATTGATTGTAATTTTTTTTGAATTGAATATATATTGCCAAAAAATATATATGCAGGTTACACTAAGTTTCAAGCCCAACAGGGCCTCAAAAGCACCAAGGACGAAATGTCAAACCAGCAGCAACCAAGGCTGCACCAAACTACCAGTACCATCCACAAACCAGAGTACCACATAATTACATCATATACAATATCGGTACAAAAGGATTACATCAAAAAGACTGATCCATATACTCAAAATAGTATCTAACTACTAAGAAGACTGCACATTCACCAGTTCACACATTCACTGTACTTATCGAGCTCTCCATATGCACCAATAGGAGGGGAGATGTTGGAGATAGTCTCATTATCTCTCACCACATCCAAAGCAGCATCTTCTCAGATCTTTTCTTCCTCTCTTTTTTGTTCTTCAAGCATCTGCTGAAATGTCATCTTCTTGTTGTATTTCTCCTAAAACTTCATGTAATTCTTGAAGAAAAAGGAGTCAACTTTCCTTGCATCATGTGGCCAAAAACTAGCAGCGATAATGTTTGATCTCTTCATAACTCTCTGTCCTCCATCCATAAGTTCAAGGAACTTCTCTTTTGAGACCTCAAGGGTCATCTTTACCTGCATAGCAATCAAATGGAGGGTGAGTCTTCTCGAAGACCACGTGAGGTGCCTCCTTTTGCCCTGAAAGATGTCTTCATTTCTAAACTTCCAAATAATCCATAAAATCTCAGTGGTCAAAATCAACCAAAAACGATTAAAACAAGCATTCAAACCATCAACATATCCAAACAAGATTTCCTACCAGGAGATAGCACTTCTATCCCAACCTTTAAGACCAAAAAAAAAGATAAACCACACATCTTTAGCAAATTCACATTCAAAAAACAAGTGTTCAACAGTCTCAAGCTCTTTACAAGCACTATACAATTTCTTATCAGGGTCATCAAAAAAACAGTTAGAGCCAACAGCAATTTTTTTCAACCAAATCAACCATCTAAAACAGGCCTTCTTGGGATCTAAAAAGCTAGACCAACAAGTATTAAAAAATTTTGACCACCTTTTATTATCCAAATTAAGGTTCCAACACTTATTAACGTGATTGGTAAGATCCCAAGAGCACGACAAGAGGTTGTAAATCTTCTTGGAGGTGATATTAAACAGGACAGTGCCATGAATCCATGAGAAGCTGTTAACCAAATCAGATTCAGGTCTAAACTCAACAGGAAAAGAAAGCATGGAGCATGCCTTATCAATCATTGAGTAAGACCTTCTTTGTGATTGAGGAAGGTCAAATGACTTGCACAATGTCTACCAATCCAAAAATCCTTCCTTATTCATAACATCTTTGAAACTTTTTAGCCCTTTTTGATACCAACTTTTAGCAGAGCAGCCTTGGACTAGAGATAGACGTCCATCATTCCACACCAAGTTCCACCAAACAGACCTGTGACCCCAAATCTGCTTACCAGATTGATCCCAAACAAGGCATTCCTTCAAGTAAACTCTTGCAACCTCCCACGCCTTCCAAAGATTTTTGAATACATTAGACCCACCAAGGGAGACAGAGACTTTGGTAAATAGAATATCATGCAGGTGGAGAGCAGTGCAATGTTTAGCTTTTTTAGGGACAGCAAGAGAGATATCATTTCTGATAAGAACCTTCCATGGTTCTTCACCATCCAAAGATTTAACAATCCACTTGATAGCAAGTGTTATCCCCTAGATACTTAGATCCTTAAGGCCCATTCCTCCCATTTCTTTACTCATACAGCACCAGTCCCATTTCACAACAATTCTCTTCTTTCCTTTCCCATCCGACCACAAAAACCTCCTTATACTCTTCTGGATTTCTTTAATGTGGGTGACATAAGAGGGCCAAACTGAAGAATAATAGATAAAGTGGAAAGAATCTTTTGACAAACCTGCAATCTTCCTACAAGGGAGAGATACTGAGTATTCCACTTTAACAAGTTCTTTTCAATCTTTCCATAGACCCATTCCCACATGTTTTTAGGGAGAGGTTAACTGAGAAGGGTATACCCAAATCCCTGATCTGTTTGTGAGGCCCACCTCCACTGAATATCATATATACTGAACCAAGGAGGAGCAGAGTCATGCTAGCTTAAAAAGTGAGATTTACAAACAGAAATTTTTGCACCTGAAGCCTTACAAAATACATCAAGTTTGCCCATCAAACTGTCGAAGTTCTTTTCATCAATGTCTACAAAGATTGTTGTATCATCAGCAAACTATATATTAATCAACTCCTCATTTGGAAGTACTATACCTTTTAGACTGTCACCATTGATGGAAGGCCTCAGAAGGTAGTGCAGGGCGTCAGATGCAATAACTAGGGCAGGGGCCAAGGGACACCCCTTCCTAATAGACCTATGCAAGATGAAAGGCTCAGAAAGGGATCCATTCGCATCAATTTGGGTGATTGTATCCTTGAAGAGTACCTTGATCATATCACACCAAATCCGAGGGAAACCAAAGGCTTCTAGTGTCATTAAGACAAAAGACCATTCCACCCTGTCATAAGCCTTTTCAAAATCTAGGAGGAACATACTTGCATTCTGCCTAGAAACATTAGCCCAATTTAAAGCTTCCCAACTCGTAATTAAATTTTCAAGTATATACCTCCCTTTGATGAAACCAGTCTGTGTCTTGTTAACAATCTTGGGAAGAATGAGTTAATCTCAGTGCCAAGACCTTTGCCAAAATTTATATGATACATTGAGGAGAGAAATGGGTCTCCAGTTCTTAATCATGCCTCTATCCCCATCTTTTGGGAGCAACTTAATCATTCGCCTATTAATATTTCTACCCAAAGATCCATTAATAATTCCTTCCTTATACACAGCCAACAGATCTTCAGCTATCCATTCTATGTTTTCTTTGTAGAACTCAACTGGTAGACCATCATGACCAAGGGATTTGTCATTGTTAAAAGATGAAATTACTTTTTTGATCTCATCAAGGCTAATGTTCTTACTCAGAATGGAGGCATCCTCCTCTGAGATTTTTTTTTGGTATTAGATTCCAGCAAATCTTTTGGGCCTCTTCACAGGTCTTATTGTTATCCTCTGCTGTAAACAATTTCATATAGAAGATTTTGAATTCTTCTGTGATTTTGCCCACATCAGTGACAAGATCCTTTTCAACCCAAATGGGTCCAATTTCCTCTCTCTTGTTTTTGGTCTTTAAATAATTGAAGAAAAATTTTGACCCCCTATCCCCATTCTTCAACCAGTTCATCTTATCTCTTACCTTCAATCCCTGAGTTTTAAGTATTTGAAGACACTTCAAATTATGCTTGGTGTCAGCCAATTTATTAGTAAGAGAGACATTAGTAGGGTTCCCTTGAAGAAGCTTTTCATCTTGATAAAGCTTCTCCTGGAGATTATTCTCAGCTTTCCAACTGTTAGTGTTACAATTCCATCTATCAATACATGAGAGCTTTTGCAAAAGGACCCTATTAATCTCTCTCAATGTAAATATTATTTCATTACAGTCACCATGCTTTAAAAGCTCAGTATTTAACTTATACAAGCTCTCCCTTATAACCTTACTATCATCATGTTTATGCATGACAATTTGAGCTTCAATAGGATAGTGATCAGATATTGTGTATGGATGAACTTCTACCATATTAGGGTTCTCTTTCTTGTCAAAACTGAAAAACTCTTCATTGACATATATCATATATATAATCTGCAATTGATTCTTTTTTCACTCTTTTAAAAATTGCACCAGGTATACCATATATCCTTATTTTCTTTTTTCATTTTTTCCATAGGGTCAAAAAGCTTAAACTTCTTTTTCATTCTGGTCCAGAAGAAGAATTCATTATGTTTCCAATTCATAAAATTTCCTCCTGTTTTATCCTCCATCCGTTCAATCATGTTAAAGTCCCTCCCAACAATCCAAGGGATCCTAGGTAATGTTTCCATCCATTGCCAAAATTTGATTCTTTACAATCAGAACATCCATTGTCAAAGACATGGCTGACCCACTTACTGTTGAGCAAAATAGCTACACCACCCCTGCCCTTATCATCATGACTAACAAATTGAGTGGCATCTTTCCATATACAGTTTAGACTGGTTTCAAGCACAAATCCAACTGCCTTGACCTCTTCGAGGAAAATGAAATCAAGGCTCTTCATTTTACTAAAAAAATTCCTAATTGCATATTTTCTATCAGGGGACTTCAGTCCCCTGATATTCCAACTTACCCCTTTAAGACTCATTTATATCAGGGGGGTTATCAAGTTTCCTTTGATTCTTGTAAATCCTATCAAATTATGAGGGGATTTTATCCTCTCTTCCCTTCTTCTTATTCTTTTGTCCACTATCATCTCTGCTTACCTGTTTCCTCTTTTTCTTGTCTTCAATTCTATTCAAAAGGTCATCAATGTCCATCATTCCTTCATCATTAATTGACTAGGGGGAAGAATCCCCTACTCTGCTCACACTTTTTTTTTCTTTTTTTCTGTCTCTAATAGAACCAGTTCTTACCAAGTCTCTGTCCCCCCACCTGATTCTAATCTTTCAGTGTTTTTTGAGGGCTGCAGAGTCACATTCTTTTTGTTTTTCTCTTTTAAAATGTTTTCTTTGATCTTTTTCAATACAATTTCCTGAGCATTTTCTTTATGTTTCAGAATGGTCTCAATATTATCAATGGCAGGTTCTTGATCTTCTTTATCATTCTTTTCCACATTAATATTCCTCATGTCAGCAATCTTTTTTTCATTTCCTCAAGATTAGCAGCAATATCATTCACAGCTTCATTCATGTTTTTGGATTTGTCAACTTCCTGAGGATCACCAATAGGGGTTTCAATATCATTAGTGTTTTTTGACTCATCCAAATTATTATTATTTGGAGTGACCTGCTCATTCACATTGTTAGTATGGACATTTGGTTATCACTCCAAGTTTTTCCTTTGAATTGAGTAGCGTTCAAGTTTCTAACTCCACTTGTAGAGCAAGCAAGAAGTATGTTGCACTCACAATGGGTGAGTATCCTAAAACAAGCAAGGAAGAAAATTTAGGGGTAATGAAAACTTTCAAGCCCTCACATTTCTTGCATTAACAAGAAATATTCACATCCAATTGTTATTTAGAAGCAAATAGGGATAAGTGTGAAGCTAGTCGTATGATAGTATATATTCTCGCAATGTAAAGCAAAATAAGCAACATGGACATGTAAGAATGTGTTTTGACCAAAAAAAAAAAACTTGTATGGGTCACTAAGGGGCAGCCAAGAGCGTAACAGCTAAGTTACTGAATTGGAATCAGGTACGTGGTACAACAACATTTTTGGGGGCTGGGTATGTTCTAGGTAAGTCCGTACAAAAAAATGTAAAAATCATACATATATACATATTTGCAACCTAAATATAGGAATTAAGTTCAAAATACCACATATCATGCATATGCTAAACAAAACTGCCATAAATATTACAAATAGAGCATACTAATTCAACATCAATTTGCTAAACTTGAATTTAATGATAGGTATTCATTGTTCAATATTAAAATAATACAATCAGTAATCAGCGTCATATGATTCTTCATCAAGCATCATCATCATTGACATCAAATGATGTAGCTAGATTAGAAAAACCACAAGCAGCCCCACTGCCATTCCCAAGGCAAGTATGTTGGCTATCTGATTCCTCAAAAAGTGAAGATTGTGTGGCAGCAGAAATATCCAAGTCAGCTCGCTCTGGGTCTACATCCCACAACTTTGTTGCCCCTTCTTTGTACTCATTATGTTTGTGCGTAAGAAGGCACAAGTTGGAATGCACGTAAACTAGCTCCTTTGCCTTCTTTAATGTCAATCGATTGTGCTTCACTAAGTGGATGAAGGAGTATGTACTCCAGTTAGGTTCAGATGAAGAGGAACTGGCAACCTATTAAGGCAAAATTAGATGGGTATAAAGGTCTTGACCAAAAGCATGCCTGTATTTCAATCCCAACTCATAATTTAAGTCAACTGCTAGTCATTGTGTGATTGAGTTACATTATTTTAAATTATTTTTAAACCAATTATGCTACCCACTAAACCTATTACTTAAATTGGTTAAAAAAGATGCATAATTAAAACTAACATATCCAATATGCGACAATTAAAAATAAGTGAATTCACATAGCTTGATTAACTAGATTTGTGAACCCTATGGTGCCAGACTTTTTTGGTATGGGGAGGTGATTATAATCATTTCAAATCGTTCATGACATAGCATTTTCCTAGCTTCCAACAAGGCCTGATTCCGCATATTTTATTCTGAGATGGGGCATCAAATACAATTCTCTTTCACACATACAAACCCCACTAAAAATATTCCTGTACAGTCGAACAAAACACCAATAATGCAAGAGGCAGATGAAAAATTATCCGGCCCAAGGTCACATTTTTATTAAAGCACTGGAACTGCTGACATCCGCTGCCTGAAAATGCCCCAAAATCATTTTGGAATCACCTCAATGCACCTAGAATCATCCGAGTATGACAGGAAACCATTCCAAACTATTCCAACTAAAAAATCTCACGCACTACCCTACTCCACAGACAAATCAGTTCTGATTCCAATTCCAAAACATTTCATACCAGGAATCATCTGGGTTTCAAGCCAATTCAGTAACTTAGCATAATAATGTTGGATCTCATTATTGTATCGTGTACCAAAATCTGGTCACAACTGTAGCATGTGCATAGTTGTAAAATGAGCAGTCATTTTCAAATTTATTGTAACACTGAAAAACTGTATGGCCTTAAGACATAGATGCAAGGCTTTGCAAGATGAAGACTAGGATTCAGACTCCGGCATAAGAAAAACTTTGTTTAGCAAAATTAAAAGAAAAAAAAAAGAAATTAAACTCGGCCAAATAGTTGACTCAAGAGAAGGAGAAAGATCAAGGGAAGTTAGTCAGCTGTAGTATCAACATTACAGAGGAGCATGGAAGGTGGCCAGCTCATTAACTTCAACGAAACCATCTAGCAACATTGCAGGTACGTCTTTAACTCTGGATCTACACTATCGCAAGTGTCATAATACTTGTAAGTGCTACTGTTTTTAATTTACATGGTTTCAATGATTGATCAGATGTAACAAGCAACTGTCACTAAAAATTACATACACTAAATGTCAGCAGCTTGCGTTTATATGCATAATTGAATTTTTAATATCTATCGCCTTGCCAGAATTTCGATAGGTTATGAACTTAGAATATAAAACCAAAGTTATATGTCCACACCTCTATGCATATAACGAAGTCTTGAACGCTTGCTTTGGATTGCAGGCCTTGTGCTAAAGCGCCTTTGAATAGGCCAAAAGAATAGAGAACTGCTATTGCAACACCCTGCCACCATGTCAAAAATACAATGGACTTAAACATAAGAAACTTTGCCAGAGGCTTGATTGGCTCCAACTCATCCTTTGTAACTGCGTAAAATTGGACCAGACAGTACAATGCCCATGATTGACTGAAGTTGAGCGCAACTGCCAGGTAAGGATACCTGCAAATAATTATGGAAAAAACAATCAAAGATTCAAAACCAAACAATAAAAACAAATGAATGACATCCAAGATATCAAAGTTCAAAAAACTGAAAAGCATATAGAAAAAAGAAAATGCAAGAGATCGTTAAGGTTATACATAATATTAAAAATACAACAATGATAACCATCTGTTTTGTGATTTTACATTTCTGAATAAACTGATGAGGATGCCCCACAGGGGCAAACCTGCTCTGTTGTAACCATTGCAACATATATTATGTCCAAGACCAGGATTGACCTGAGTACAGCCAAAAACCCATCATTTGTGAGGATAAAGGCACAGAAGATAGCAAACAAGGATCCCAGAAAGTAGTTCACAGTCAGGTTCAGCCTCCAAGGACTCACATTGATGATTGATGCAAGAGCATCCTAGGGGTCAAGCAATCTTCAATCACCCTAAAAGATCTACCTTTCATTTGTTCAGTTTCAAGTTGTCTGGACAGTGGGCCAGCTGCTGTGTTTCTGTTTGTGAAGCGTGTGTTGACTGTTTTGCAGTTTTGTGTGTGTTTTGGAGCCTGAGGAATCTACAGAAGTGACACGAAGACCAGTGGTTGAGACATTGGTGCCACATAGGCATACAGGCTGAAGCAGAGCATTGCCTTTCAGAAGCAAAGTATGAACCCCGTGGAACCATGCAAGCAGAGCGTGTTATTTGAATGCTGCATGTTGCCACGCAAGCTTAGTGATGCCATGTAGGATCCTGCCTACACCTTGGAAAGTGTATACGTAAAGAAGCCATTTGTAGGCCAGCAAGTGGAAAACGACAAACACCTTCATGTCAGTTACATCAGACTATGCAGATTGACAGTGGAGAGTGAGTAGCATACAGAGGCGTCCCAGAAATGGCCAGGAAATCAGAAGACATGCAAATGGAAGCTGAATTGTCAAGAGACCTTGAAGTTCCAGTTACAAACAAGAGGCATGTAAAGGATTCTCAATTCTTGCACCTGTGGGAAGATCAAACGCCAACATACAGATGGACATTTTCCTTCTATATAAGTTTGGGTCCTTGGGATGAGCTCCACGCTGGAATTGGAGCTGAAGTTAAGGCCAAACAGGGTAGTCATAGGCATGGTTGGGCTTAAACAAGGGGATGCATTGTAACGCAAAGTCTCTGCCATTAAACTGAATAATTGCTGGTTGAGTAGAATAGATTGTTGAGTTCCATCCATTTGTAGTACCCATTAAGTATGTAAATTCTTCTGCATAGCAAAAAAGACTGTTTCCTCGACTTCGTTGTTCTTCCTTCTCTTTTGCAACTAATGTAGCAGAGCAATGAAGAATCTTTACCAAATGGGAATATTAATATCAAAAAGGAACATACAACCTGATTGACAATGGTATTAACAAACCAGATTTTAGACAATATTAAAAAATGTCAATAGCCTATGGCCCTATACAACCAATATGAAGATTCATCAGATTCTGTTTAGGATTTGATGCATTCTTGGACTGGTTACCAGAGCGCTGATCAAAGGTTGTCGCAATTAATATACACTACCAGATATGGCTCTGAGGGTAGTCATATTGTGTACCCACCCGTTCACACTACAGCTCAGATCAGTTATTGTAGTCTCATGCTGGAAATCTGGCTTCTTCAAGACCATCCAATGCACATGACTGGCCAATATATACATTTGTACATAAGAAAAAGCTTGTAGAAACATCAACTCTTGTCTAGCCTATCCCCCAACCCACACACCAATCCTACCCCCAACTCCAAATCAAAACAAAAACTTTACTTTTTATTTCATTTTTACATTCATAGTTTGTTGAGTTTCTTGTTGCAGGTTGGGGAGACAAAAAATTTTGAAGGGCATTTTCCAACCAATTACCAGCACTTCGGGAGCCGGTTTAGGACCTAATTGAGGAGATTTAAAGAGTTCCAGAAGAAAAAAGAAAAAAGGCAATTTAGGGGCACCTGTTTGTTCAAAAATCAGAAGTCTTGTAATGGATTTAAGTTCTTTGGTAGAAGGTGTTGCAGGTAGGAAGGAGGAAGAGGGAGATATAACATGAGCCACTGTCAAAAGGATGTCAAGTTAAATATAAGTTACAAGATACACATTCATGTTTGGTGAAATATATCAGGTGAGGCACACATATGACCATGCAAGCAATGCAATGTTTCGTAGCAAGGATCTTATGGCACGGTTACAGTTTATTTATGGGAGATACAAGGTGCGGGGATCAAAATTTGCACAAAGCAAGACCCAAACAACAAAATGGTCTTCCCTAAACCAAATCTCCAGCTTTCATTAGGAAGCAAAAAGAGCTCATGCAATGAGAGGCCATCAGCCCATCTCTTCTTTTCTCATGCATAAGGGACCTCACCCTGTTGGTGGCAGTTATAGTCATCCAACTATAGTCTATAAGATAATCTTGTTGTGTTTGTGTTTCCATCCTCTTGCACTTCGGAATAAAAGAACACATTGAGATTTTCAACACCCTTTTGAAATTATGGTTTACATTATTGGCTTTTACTGAGCTAAAAAATTCAAATTATTTTTTTTGTGATTTTCTCTATGTCGCTATTCACAAGGCTCAATTTAGAACATTCTCACTCTTGTTTTTCCAATGACCATCCTTGTATTTCATAGGATATTGTATAAATCCTAATGACGTTGAACAACCTATTCTCTAGAATGGGAAAATGTATTTCTTAATATTTTAAAGTTCTTTTAAATTTTGCACTTCACAATTAGTGTCAACTTCCACGCCCTCTATTTTTCTTTAGTAATTGTTTTCGATGGAAGTTTGAATGGACTCTTATGTCCAAACAAGGGAATCTTGAAATTCTCGAAATTTATGGAAAATGCTATTACAGTTACATTTCTCCATTATCTTGAAAGTGTCACACAATTAGAAGAGTGTCTTCTCATCATATTTGTTAACATCAATTTCTTCTAATATGTTTCATATAAACTTCCTATCACAGCAACACTCTTGTATTGCTTCTAATGATATACACGTGACCTATGCCGTCTTTGCCTAATGGCATTTTGATGAACTTTTCATTTTCTTCACAATTTTATCGATCACTATCTTTTTTGACAAAAAGAGATTTAATCAAATCTACTCTTAAAATATTCCTTCATTTGTGCCCATTTCAGGTTTATCTGATCTTAATTGCCTATCCCTTATTACACAGGTAAATGGCAGAATGCTGGATACTATTCACATAGAGCAAAGGCTCTTAAATAGGTTACAAGTAATTACAAAGAAAGCAAGTTTCTATATTTAGAAACTGCCAAAGACTGCCAAAGATTAACACACGATCTTGTCATAATTACATACCGTTACAAGAAACTGGCCATTAACTAAAAATAGGAGATTCTAAGTATAAAAGAATATCTTAATACCCTCCCTTAATGGTCAACCTATTCACTACACCAAGAGACCCTCTGAATTTTACAAACTTGTCAGGACTAAAGGACTTGGTGAGAATATCAGCTGTTTGATCCTCAGTTAGAACATACAGCAACTAAATTGATCCGTCTTCAACCAACGATCTGATGAAGTGACAATGCGTCTCTACATGCTTGGTTATTTCATGGAAGACCGGATTCTTGGCAAGTTTGAGAACTCCCTCATTGTCACAAAACAGGGGAGTCAGACCTGCTTGAGATAGTCGCATATTTGCAAGCATCCGGCGAAGCCAAACTGCCTCACAAGCTGCCTTCACTGCACCTTGATACTCAGCTTTTGTGGAGGAGAGTGCTACAGCCTGCTACTTCTTACTGATCCATGTGACGGCACCGGATCCCAAACTGAACACATACCCAGAAGTTGATTTTTTGTCATCAACTAAACTTGCCCAATCTGAATCTGTGAAGCCTCTAAGGCTGGGATCGGAATTCCTTGTGTAAAGAATTCCAAAGTCAGAAGTGCCTTTCACGTACCGCAGCACATGCTTAGCCGCTACCCAATGAACAGCCTTAGGAGCTATCAAAAATCGTGAAATGTAGCTGACTGCAAAACTGATGTCGGGTCTAGTAGCAGTCAAGTAGATAAGACTGCCTACCAGCTGTCTAAACAGAGACTCATCAACCACTAGTGAGGCAGACTTAGCAGACAGCTTAAGTCCTTTTTCCATCAGGGTGGAGGCTAGTTTGCAGTCCTGAATTCGAAACCTACCCAGAAGGCTACGAGCATACTTCGACTGAGAGATGAAGATGTTGTTCTGAGTTTGCCAAACCTCAACACCTAGACAATAGTGTGAAAGTCCCAAATCTGTCATATCAAAGGATTTGCACAAGTCCTGTTTGATCTTATCGATCAGGTGTGCCGAGCTACCAGTAATGAGCAAGTCATCCACATAGACAACGAGCAACAATATATCATTGCCAATATGTTTGATGTACAAATTTGGGTCAGATGGACTCCGCTTAAAGCCATGATCTGTGAGGTACTTGTCGATTTTGATGTACTTCAACTGAGAGATGAAGATGTTGTTCTGAGTTTGCCAAACCTCAACACCTAGACAATAGTGTGAAAGTCCCAAATCTGTCATATCAAAGGATTTGCACAAGTCCTGTTTGATCTTATCGATCAGGTGTGCCGAGCTACCAGTAATGAGCAAGTCATCCACATAGACAACGAGCAACAATATATCATTGCCAATATGTTTGATGTACAAATTTGGGTCAGATGGACTCCGCTTAAAGCCATGATCTGTGAGGTACTTGTCGATTTTGATGTACCATGCTCTTGGAGCCTGCTTCAAGCCATAAAGTGCTTTGACCAGTCTACAAACTTTTTGTTCTTGTCCGGCAACCTTGAAACCAGGAGGCTGCGTCATATAGACTTCTTCCTGCAACTCACCGTTGAGAAAGGCACTTTTGACGTTCAGATTCCAAACTGGGCTACTAAGGCAAGGACGAGCTGTATGGTACTCATCTTGGTTGTAGGAGCAAAAGTCTCCTCATAGTCGATGCCTTCTTTCTGTGAGAAACCCCGAGCAACAAGCCGTGCTTTGTACTTGTCCAGGGTTCCGTCAGCCTTATACTTAACTTTATACACCCATTTGTAGCTAATGAGTTTCTTCCCTGGAGGAAGGTCTGAAAGGACCCAGGTGTGGTTCTTCTGAAGGCTCTGGAGTTCTAATTCCATCGCCATATCCCACTCTGGAATACCTTTAGCCTCTGAATGAGTCTGAGGCTCATAGACACTGTGCAGGTTGGCATGAGAGCAAAGTTTACTGTATGCTGCTGTTTGCTCTTATTCCGGGAGGATCTACCCTCAACAAGTT
Organism: Cunninghamia lanceolata; assembly: GCA_027924645.1. NCBI lineage: Eukaryota > Viridiplantae > Streptophyta > Pinopsida > Cupressales > Cupressaceae > Cunninghamia > Cunninghamia lanceolata. The sequence goes on along the minus strand of BSBN01001074.1, from coordinate 3,851,184 downwards.
CATCATCATGAAGATCGGCAATCGTCTGAGACCACCATTTGGGGCGACGGGTAGATGGGCCAACGTCAGGTTCAGTAGGAGGTTCTGGAATAGGTGCAACAGGTAGAACAGGTGCATCATGTAGAACAGGTGCATCAAGAGGATACTCAGGATCATCCTCAAGGATGGTAAACTGAGAATCATCGAAATCTGAAGAATTATCAGCATCCCTCCCATAAGGTGGACCTAATGGAAGACGAACACCCAAGTCAGGAGCCTTCAAAGGCTGATCTTCGGATTGCTGCACAAAAGAGGGAGAGAAGAAGGGTCCCCGCTCTTCATCAAAAACCACATCACGACTGAAGATGAGACTGTCTGTCTCAATGTCAATGAGCCGATAGGCCTTGTGGTTATCACTGTATCCTATGAACATTAATTTGTGACTCTTGGAGTCCAGTTTAGAGCGCTTGGCATTGGGAATCCAAACATAGGCAAGAGAGCCAAAAATTTTCAGATGACTGACCCACGGCTTGCGGCCAGTCCAGACTTCTTCTAGAGTTTTATCCTTAACTGCATAGGTCGAAGACCGGTTAAGAAGGTAAACTGCAGTGAAAACTGCTTTTGCCCAAAATTTCTTAGGAACACATCTGTGCTCCATCATGGAACAGGCTAACTCGGTTATAGTGCGGTTGCACCGCTCTACAACACTGTTCTGTTGAGGAGTGTAGGGTATGGTCAATTGGCGTTTGATGCCATGTGTATCACAGAAGTTGGAGAACGCATTTGAACAAAATTCCCCCCCATTATCTGACCTAAGAGTTACAATGGAACAACCAAACTCTTTTTCTACTAAGGCCTTAAACTTCTGAAAAACTGAAAACACATCTGATTTCTATCTAAGAAAGTAAACCCACATTTTCCTACTAAAATCATCAACAAACAGTAAAAAGTATTTGCATCCGATAACTGAAAGAGTATTCATAGGGCCACAAACATCAACATGAACCAACTGAAGTACCTTGGATGCGCGCCAGGAGTCGCCAGTCGGGAATGGCGTGCGGTGTTGATTCCCAACTTGACACAATCCGCAAACACCGAAGTTCTGAGCCTGAATCTCAGGGAGCCCATCTACCAGGTGCTGTCGGGAGAGCTGAGACAGTTAGTGCACATTCAAGTGCCCATACCGCTGATGCCAGAGACTGGTAACCGAAGAGTGTCAAGCTACTAGGGCTGATTCAGGAGGACCATCTGAATCCACAAGTCGATAAAGACCATGGTCCTCAATGCCAACAGCTACAGTGCATTTGGTTTCCCGGTCGATGATCGAGCACTTGTGAGCGCTAAAGACCACATCAAGTTGTGGAGAGTGTTTCATGATCTGGCTGACTGAAAGCAAGTTAAGTTCCATACCAGGAACATAATATACGTTGAGGAATATGATTTTCCTCCCACCAGACTGAAGCTGAACAGTGCCCTTACCGGCAACTGTGTACACTTCTCCACCACCGAAGACCACTGAATCATTGAAAGGGGAGAGTTTTGTAAACCAATCACGACAATGAGTGAAGTGACGCGAAGCACCTAAATCAATGTACCAGGCAGAGGATTTTGCATGGTCTGCAGGTCTTTTAGCCATGAAGGCATAAAACGCAGACTCCTTCTGCTCAATGTGCTCCGCACTGTTGGCCTTCTACTAAGACCCTCCCTGCTTCTTTTGTTCAGAAGCGATACGTGCACGACAATCTTTCTTGATGTGTCCAAACTTGTGACAGTGGTTACACTGAATGTTCTTACCGCTATCTTGAGATGGCGCTGGCTGATGATTCTGCTATGGAGGCTGACTTTTGCCTTTATTCTGAGCCTGAAACTTGGCTGCAAAAGCCTGCTCTGAAGAGGACGAAGAAGCACTAGTACCAAACTGTTGTTTCCAACGATCCTGCTGCAAGAGGATAATACAGAGTTCTGGAAACTTCAGATCAACATTAGCTGATGTAATGTTCAGAGTCTCAATGAAATGTTCATAGGACTTAGGTAGACTTTTCAAAGTGATCACAACCAGGTCTTCTTCCTCCATATTTTGACCAATAGCCTCCAGCTAATCTCTGATCTCCTGGATCTTGTTCAGGTGCGTCTGCAACGATGTCTTCTCATCCATCATGATAGAAAACAGTATATTTTTCAGGAAGAACGCATGGCTCTTGTCAGAGGTTTCATGCAAACCCTTCAGATGGTCCCAAATCTCCTTTGTTGTCTTTCCAGCTGGAATCTGAGGTAGCTAATCATCTGTGACTGATAGCTTAATGAGCATGACGGCTTCACGGGTTTGTTCGTCAAACTTATCCTTGTCGTTACCCGCCATTGCTGGACGAGTGGTAGTACCTAGAATAATCTGAGCGAGGCAGCGATATTCAAAGATGGTCATCATTCGCTACTTCCAAGTGTTGTAGTTGCCGCCGTTGAACCGCTGACTGCCTTCCAACATAATATTGGACAAGCTCGCCATTCCACACGCTTTTCGAGGCACGAAAAATGACGAACAGAAGTGGATGCGAACTGAAATTCCGGACAGAACACTGCAGGTACGCCGAACTGAACTGAACTGGCACAAATTTTGGAACATGTACGTTGCACGAAAAATAGTGCACGGAAAACGATGCACCAAAAAAATGGACGAAGACCCAGAAATCTACTCGAAAAACCCACCAAGAATGTCTTCGAAAAAAAAATTCATCAAATTTTTGAGGGTCAAAACCCTAGACAAAAAAATTTTGTGCCCTAGGCATTCAAAAATTTCAGAAAACCAGAAAAAAATTCGGACGAAGACCCAGAAATCTGCTCGAAAAACCCACCAAGAATATGTCTTCGAAAAAAATTTCGTCAAATTTTTGAGGGTCAAAACCCTAGACAAAATTTTCGTGCCCTAGGCATTCAGAAAATTCGAAAAATAGGGAGTCTGCAGAAAAAAAAAAAAATCCGGCCTCACCGAAAAAAAAAACAAGAACCAACCGAAGAGCCCAAAACAAATTCGAAATTCGAAAAAAAACTTGAATAATTTCGAATGAAATTATGTTTTCGAAGTTGAAGCAAGCTCTAATACCATATTACACAGGGAAATGGCAGAATGCTGGATAATATTCACATAGAGCAAAGGCTCTTAAATAGGTTACAAGTAATTACAAAGAAAGCAAGTTTCTATATTTAGAAATTGCCAAAGACTGCCAGAGATTGACACACGATCTTGTCATAATTACATACCGTTACAAGAAACTGACCATTAACTAAAAATAGGAGATTCTAAGTATAAAAGAATATCTTAATATCCCTATCACTTGTCATAGGATTTCTAAGACCTGAACCAACAATAAGGGGAGCAAATGTAAAAGTAGGTGTGTGAAGTTGTGGTTACGTGAATAGAATTAAAAAATTATTTAACACTACTGCCAATACATTCAGTTATATTAGGTCAACACCAGCAGAGGCATCTTTTACACTTTCATCTGCACACCTTTCTACACTTCCATCCATGTATTACATACAATTACAATTAACATACAATAAATCAACCGTATAACATTTCTATCAATACTTTCAGTTCATAACTGCTCAACAATCACATCAATGGTTCCCATTTCCACATCTGACCATGTGTTTTTCGCAATACCAGGTGATAGTCTTCTATAGACATGTAGCATGAAGGGCATGATTCTTGTTCATAACCTTTGTAAACTAGCTATGATATTTAACTCTCCTACATAAAACACAACCAATGGACAAGGAGCAATTAAAACTGCTTATTGGAACAAAAGGATCTTGAAGCAAAGGAGCATCTCATTGACTTGATTTGTGGAAAGCAAAAAGAACAAATCAAAAAAAAACCAGCTGAGATATCATTAATTCATCTCATGGAGACCATGAATTTTTGCACAACCATGTTTTATTTTTGTAAAGGCAGTCCTCCTCCGATGGAATCTTCACATTTTATCCTAAAGTAGCTAAGCTGAGCTGTTGAAAGTCTGATGCATCACTGTAATGAGCCCACTGCATTCAATAGAACTCTTGACAAAAGAGAATCTCTAATGTGAACAAGCATATGGGATAAGAATAAAGCATTATTTTTTTCTACAAAACGGGAAGAGAATGAAACAAAACAATATTCTAGAAAAATAAAATAATGCAAAGTAAACCATTTAAAGGCTATAAATGTTTTAGAATAATAAAGAAAACAAGTCATACAGTAGCTATAGGAGGATAAAGAAAGGATAGAATAATAGAGGAGAGGGTTTCCTTGTCTTTAAGTATGATAAGACTTGTACTAAAGAATCTTTTATTTATGCAAAAGTTGTGCAATCAAGCTGGATTAACAATTTAATATTTTGAAGATTGGTTGTCTTCACAGTTAGAATTGAATGAAACCAGGGCCTTGGCTGTTGTGTATCGTGATATTAGAACAAGTGTTTATTGTTTTTTATAGAAATAATTTATTTAATATTCAGGTTATTGTGTCTTCAAATTTCAATTTCTTACCACCTAATTACTATCAGAGCATTTAGGCTCATTTCAAAGATTCTTTTATAATAATAATATACTTTTTATTTGCAAAAAGAAATAGTTCTTGGGTTTAAAAGGAGAAGCCTCTACTAAATGGTAATATAACATTATTTTTTTCTGTTGCTACTACACATGTTATCTAAGAATTATAGTGCATAGTGATCGAACTTACCCACAATTTACCTTGAACTCTCCTTCACAATAAACCCCAAATGTTTCAAGCAACACTGCTAAAAGCGCACAAAATGTCTTTATTATCATCTGAGGAAACCAAATGTTGCAGAAGCCAAAATAGTCAGAACATAAGAGCCACAACCACAATAAAAAAATCATTTAAGAACTGAAATAACCTACTACAGCACACTCGAAAACTTAACAAAGATTGTCTGGGAATTAAAGGACGTACATACTGAACAATACCAAATTTAACAACTTGGAAAAACCACTGTCCAAGTTTCCATGGCTTAAAGAAATAGTTCAGTGGGAATGGGTGCTTCACGCATCCCTTTTCAGAGTAAGGTTCTAACAGGGGTGTTTTGGCATTTGAACGACCCTGCCTCCTCATGAATTCAACAGTTCTTTCCTCCCCACCTTCAAAAGACAACATTATTTGAAATGAGAAAAAATACCCAAAATTTGTACATGCCCTACTACATTTGCATATACAAAACCCACTCAATACATTAATTATATGTACTTTAATTAGCATTTATCCTAACTTGAAAAAAATTATAAATCATTTTTATTGCTGTAGATACAATGACTTTACTAGAATGAACAATAACTGAAGTCAAGAAACAATTACCAAACAGGCACAGAAAACAAGTGGAGCAAACAGACATCTAATGCATTTTCTTGACTTGTATACCGTATGGCCTGAGATATTAAGGATGAGGAGATATGCATCAAGTTACAGGAGTACATATCAAGAGTCAAATTCCAAATGTTGAAGGCTATATATTCAAATTTCAAGCTTGTAACATATATGGCATGTATCAGAATATAATTCACACAGAAAAATGTTAAGAGTTTCAACTACAACAGTAACTCTATAGGGCATTTACAAATTAACAAATTGGATTATAAACGTAGAAACCTATCCAACACGAGAAGTACACATCCATCAAATAGGTTCCACCCAAATGCAACAAACTGCTTCTACTTACCAACTTATGCATCTATGTCTAGTTCAATGTCTTACCCTATGTTTTTTCAGCTATCATAACTCAGGCTGCATAACTAATGCAATGATCCACATGTACAAAATTGCAGCACATTTAATGCAATAAGTCATCAATGTATTTTATGCATGGATTTCTAACACCTGTTTTTTATACTGCTACAACCTGCAGTATACTCACAGAATCAAGAGTTCATTCAGTTAAATGAAAATCTCCATCAGACTTGCAAACAGAGAACAGAATAAGGTCGCAGATACTGAAGCTCAACATGGGGATAGAGTTGATCAAAAGGAAAAGAGTGCAACTCTGGACCATAACAGATCCACCAGACCTGTGTGGCATTTTGGAATAATGGCTGCATTCTGGAACAAAGTAAATGTTAGAGAATGCTTCTGGTAATAACTGTTTAGGTGTTTTTTGCATCAATGTTTCGGATCACACTCCATGAGCCATCATCACATCATGGATCACTGAGTGTAATCCGAAACGTTGATGCAAGAAAAACACTAGACAATTTTTACTAGAAGCATTATCAATCACTTACATGGACCATGTCTATTAAAGTGAATATTGTATCTACGCTTCCCACTGCTTCTTTTTACTCAAGTTTTTCTCAAATCAATGTTTCTATCATAGCAATTTTCTCATCTATTAAATTGAATGTTTTCAAGCCTGTAAGGTTATGGAAGGAGTAACCCATAACATGTCTTCAAAGCCTGAAGTAAATATTCGAGACAATCACATGCAAATGCCATTTTGGACACAACTGTGGTCAACACACTAAATCTTAGGCACATCCCACAGTTTATAATAGAGGTATCAAACGAGAGGCTCAATACAAAGTTTGGCAGGCTAACAAGCTCGACAAATCGTATTCGTAGACCAAAAGAGAAACGAATTCTGTAAGGATATCAAAAAATAATCAACATGTACATGTGTTGGTCAACCATTTTTTTTTTAATTTTCTAGTAACTTTTCATTCTGTTAGTTGCCAGAGTTGTATGTCAGTCAGTCTATTTTTCTGCTAATTAACTGAAAAAAATCGCGTTTTTTAAGGAACCCCGATTTTTACCCTAGTTTAAAACACGATTTTTATTAAATCGTGCAGATTCAGACCTCCTTCCTTCGTCGAGCAAACATAGCATTCGTTTGTGCCCATTCAACCTTCTTCCTGCTTCGTTTTGTGTCCATTAACGAAACCTTGGAATACAAATCACCAAGAGATGACAATGGGCATGGTACCCATACAACTTCCACTGTTGCTGGGGCTGCAGTTCTCAGGACCAGTCACTTAGGCTTTGCCAACGGGTCGGTCAGAGGGATGGCTCCTCAAGCCAGACTGGCCATTTAAAACCCTGCTAGGCAGACGATTGCTATGACACGGACATGGTTGCTGCCATGGAAAAAGCCATTGTTGACAGTGTCGACATCATTTCTATCTCAATTGGCTCAAATGATGTGCCATTTCACATGGATCACAGAGCTATTGCAACATTTGGGGCCATCGAAAAGGGTGTTTTTGTTTCTGTTGTGGCAGGAAACGATCGATGATAGACTCGGACACTCTGTGTTGGATCGTGAAGGAGGAAGGGTTTCAATCTCGACCTTGAATAGGGAGGAATGCTTGCTAAGGAGTTCGTATAATATATTATTATATTTATATCCTATAATATTTATAATATATTATTATATTTATATATTAAATTATAAATAATTATATTATATATTTTATACATTAATATATTATATTATTAATTTGATATCAAAAAACTTGCTCATTCTTTGGGTATCAAAAAACTCCATGTGGAAGGAGGTTCTAAACTCCTTGTTAATGCTATCCTTGGCACTGCTAACTCTAGTTGGCGACTGATGGATGAGGTCAGGGGCATAAAAATGCTGCTAAATGGCTTTGAGGAATTTAAGGTTTCCAATATATACAGGGAAAGCAATGTTGTTGCGGATGCCATGGCCAATGTTGGTATTAACAGCTCCCCTTGGAGATGTTGGAGAAAGGCTACTAATCTACCTAGCAAAGTTCAAGCCCTCATTGCCAAAGATGGTAGCAAGCCTTGATTATATGGTGGACCTCAAGCCCCGTGGGGGAGGATTGTCAACTGGGGGAATGTTTATTGGATTACCCTGACCATGTTCCTCTGCATCAGTGCCAAGAGAAAAGTGGTTGACTTGAAAGGGTTGGCTATCGATCGGACCCGAGAAGGATATAATGCCCTTAGAGATAAAATTCAAATTAATAAGGGAGTCGTCGGGATTCAAATCCTAAAAAGCGGGAAGGATAACGTGGATTGGCAGGCCATGACTCAGCAGGCTATTGATGACTGGACTACTAGCGGGGAAGGTGGCCCACTTGAAGGGAATGGTTGGAGGACAAGCTTGCTCTATAGTAACCATCATGATTTCATCTCCGATCGCCTATGCATTAATTTCAACACGAGGTGGCAAGCGTACATCCTTCCTCTGGCAACAAAGCAAGGTGGTAAGAGCTCCCCGCATCTGACTCATCATTACAGCGCCCATCAAATCTAGTGCGACACTCATTGGAGTGATACGAGGTGCACGAAAGGATCTGGAAACCATCAAGCCGTTTACCACTTAGATTGGCTCATTTCCTGCAGAAAAGACAAAGGCAATTCCACAATCTGGTGCTGCCATGGGAGGAGATATCGTAAGAACGGAGCCCTCTTCCCCCAATGAATTCAAGCTCGACCCTACTATCTGGCATATTCTTTAGGAAGAGGGGGTGGCTTCCTTTCTTGAAATTCTGATAGGGCATGACAAGAATCTCTCTCGTCAGTTTGCGGATTCCTGGGATAATAAGCAGGTTTGGTTGGGTGGTATTGGCTTCGAAGTGACTAAAGAAGTTATGGGTCAGGCAACTGGGATGCCTACCGAAGGGAGAAAGCATTGCCATCGAAGTAGGGTGCTCGACCCGAAAAGTATGGCGTCCTTCAAAGAGGGATAATCTGCGACTAAAATGCAAGGGGGTTGAGCGAGAGAAGCTTTTGACTCTTGGGACTAGGTGTATTTGATGATTATGAAGTATTTTACGCTTGAAGGGTGTTATAAGGTTTACTTTCATTATCACTTTGCCCTGCTTAACCATTTTCGTCACAGTGCCGAGATTAGCTTTCTTTTTTTCCTTTCATCTTCTCTGGAGAACTCCATTAGGGTGGCGAGGGAAGCCCATGCTAAGAATCCTAACACCCCAGTCATCCCCCTCCACTAGGGCCTTATTTTCCGTCTCTACCATTTCCATTTAGCCTTGTGCCCCCCCAGGACCATTAAAGTCAGTGTTCTCCACGATCCCCCTCTGACCCTACTACTGCTAGCCCTAGTGCTAAGGGCGAAGGGAAGAAATTTGTTGGTTTTCTCAAAGGAGTGGTCTCCCCTTCTTGTGGCCTTGGGGATTGGCCTAGAATTGAGGAAGTCTAGGACTCCCCATCGATCGAAACTCTTAATCCTAAGTCTAGTTCTAAAACCCCCGAAGGCAAAACCACCCTGAAGAATACCGGCAAGAGCCCCAAGTCTCAAGCTATTGATGTCAAGAAGGGGGAGGTCTCCTCGATTAAGAGAGCGATGGATATGGAAGAGAAAGAAAGGTCCCATCCACATAAAAAATTAGAGGGAGGGAAAGAGGCTATACAATATGAAGTGGTTGTGTCAAAATTTATGGATTTGGATGTTGTTACTAAGCAAGATGGAGGTAGCGACGGGTTGAGAAATGCCGGTAAAACAACGCAGAGGGTCAAAAGGTCTAGCCGCATTGCGGGTATTCCTTCGGCCAACCCTCAAGGAATCAAGCTATTGGTTGCATCGAAGCTTGTGGAAGACACCCTAGGAGAGGATGATGGGGGCACTCCCGTGGAGTCTGTGCAAGAGGAAGAGGGCACTAGTCACTTCCCTAAGATGAACACTCACTACTTGGAGGACGAGGAGGATACCCATGATCAGGAGGACAAAGGGAAGTGCACCCTGTGTGAAAAAATGACTGAGGAGGTTGTTGATCTTAGGTCCAAGGTTGGGGAGCTGCAGAAGAAGTGGAAAGTGATGACGGTTTGCTGTCAAATTCTTGCACGGTGCTGCTACTGTCTTTTCTATTGTGAAGGAGTTCGATGACAAGATCAAGGGCATTGGGGCTGACAGCCTTGGGGATTATGAGATGTTCAAATTCCTCACTAAGCATGGGATCAATGGGAATCCTTAGCTGGTTGTCCTGTATTTTCTGCTGTTTGTTTTTGCTTAAAGTCAGTTTTGTTAGGGATTTAGATTACTCTATGTTATGTTGTTAATCTGTTGTTAATGCATTGTTTCTGGCTTATGTGAGGCTTTTGCTCTGCCCTCTGGGTTGTTTTGTACAAGGTTCTGAACCCTTGTTTCCAGCTGACTTTATCAAACAAAATATGATATATATAATAATATATTATAAATATTATTATATTTATATATTATATTATTAATAGTTATATATTATACTATTAATGAATATTAATAATATATTATTATATTTATATAATATATTATTAATATTTATTATTCTATTTATGTTATAATATATATAAATATATATATATATATAATGAACCCAACCCCAAAAAATTAAAAAAAATAATAGGTTTTCCTTTTTTTATATTTTTCTACGTTTTTTGAAAATCCCATTTTTTCACGATTTTTTTTCCCAATTTTTTCACAATTTTTTGAAAAAATATTATACTTTTGATTTGCCGATTTTTTCCCCAAAAGATTTTTGCTGCTATGGAAACTTCTTTTAACTAGATTTTATCTAAAACATAAAACTACTATCCTACATGCAAATTGGCTACAAGTCCCAAAGGAAAAGTAACTATAAGAATAATGCATTTCAATTACAGGGTGTTTCTGTGGGTCATTCTAATGTTCCACAGTTCTATGTAAAGTTTAAACAGTCCGTTTACTTTTCAGTTTCTATAGTCAACTAGGTTTCATGTAAGTCGGTTGTATTTTCTTGTTTGTTAACTTTGTTTTATGTTGAACAAATCCTCAAGAAAAAGTATTTAAATAGACACTCTGAGACTGAGCTATGTTGGTTTGAGCTTTGTCTCCAAATCATCAAAGCATGTCACAGAGGATGTAAAAGGTCTTCTTGGTCTGAATTCAAGGAGACGCCAGTTATGTTATAAATAGCTTGCATTTTTCCACTGGAAAAGAATAATTTTAAGTTACTTTGGATGAGCTTTAAACCCCATAAGGCTGCAACTTATGAATACTCACAAGATATCAAAAAAGCAGTAACCTATCCGTTAAAAACTAGAACAAAACTCTGTCATATGAGAAAGCACATAATAATTCTGACAGTTGATAGAGTAAATGACAGAAAGCAGCCAAGAGCATGAAGACGAATATACAGGTTAAATATGCATACTGTAAAAGCAACAAAATGTATTTCAATGTAAATTAAATAAAATCATGTGATTTGAACCAATAAGATATACATACCCAAGCAAGCTATAAGATATCTCCCAAAACAGTACATAGCAAAGGCCTCGTAGCAGTCCCGTAGGATTTCACAATCAACAGAAATTGCAGGTTTCACCAGAGACACAAACTGCAAACCAATAGATACAACTATATAAATACAAAGAAAATGGATATGTTAATATATGACCAAAAACATTCTTATTCTCAAATCACTACTTTATTTTTTGAGAAAACACAGTACTGCATTATAATTCAGATCAAGGACATCTGAGTCTTAGCATCAATCACATGAAAGCAGAAGTAGAAAACATGTTTAGCCTATGCAAATAAACAAACAAGAGAACATTCATTTAAAGGAAAGCATGTCAACAATGTTCCTATCTTCTTAGCATAGTTATCAGATCCAGCCAATCTGGTTCAAATCTGGCTGGAGCCAGATTTTTTGGACCAGTCAGATTTGTCTGATTCAGTCGGCATTTTTCAATTCCTATAGAAATTTGTCCTAATATTTTTGAGAATTCTGGATTTCTGAATTTTTTGGCCTTCTGAACGAATCAAATTTTTTGAACCTGGTAACTATGCTTCGTAGTAGCCAAAATTTCTGATTCATCACTGAGGTTCAACCAATTGACATGTCTCAGACTTTTAAAACTTCTTTGTCAGGGCCAAGTGACACCAACCATTTTTTTAACATCTTCCACTGAGCCTATCATAACCATTGCAAGGGGAAGCAAACCAATATATGTAAATTTGTAATAAATTAGAAAGAGCAATATGCATTTTGCACACTCACTTTATCTAGATTATTTACCTACCTACTGTTGTTGATCAAGGCGGATGAATGTAAATAGGTAAATTTGTAAATGTAATATAAATAATGTAAGTAGCATACATAAATTTGTAAACATGCTGTAAATAATGTAAGCAGCATATACATAGGCACTTCACTATTTGTAAATCCAGGGGTGAGAGTGGATGAGGAAAGGTTACTTGGTTGGCTTTCCAACCTCAACACCTTGTTGTCTTTAATTTGGAATTGTCGAATCACTTTTCTTCCTGCACTTGAGAGTGAGAAGTGGGGGATAGCATAGTAGGAAATGTTTGAAGAGAATTTATTGGTTATGTATCTCATTCTCTTGCCCAAGAGGTTCCATAACCACATCGGACTTGCTTAATTGAGCTTAAGGAAGCAACAAAGCCCGTCTTTCAGGCTGGTTTTCCCCACACTAGAGTTTCCTAGATAAATACTTGTGTGTAGGGCATGTTTTCCTTCATTCTTTGCAGTCAAATTACTACTCTTTCCATGCAGTCAACAATTCATTTGATACCAATTATAGAAGCACCGTATTATGGATCATTTTGGTAATCAGAGAGAAGTTCTTTCTGCAATTTGGGAATTTTGAGGTGTGTGCATCCCACTCACTAGAAAGGCCAAAGCACAAAGAAAAGGAGACTTCGAAGAATTCAATAACAAAATAGGCTCAAGGGATTGGAAACCTTCACAAGTACTCATGGAGGAAGAGAAAGCTAGAATCTATGAAATGGTAACAAAAAGTCAAGAACATAGAAAAATATCAATCAGTTAACAGATTCCCAAGTTCAATTGTTTGAAGCACAAACTAGAATTACGAAATTCATGCCAAGTTGGGACACCTACAAGGGAGGATCCCTTTACAATGATGCAGAAAAAAATGCCTCTCCCAAGGAAATGTCTAATAAGGAGAAAAGGGCAGTAGCAGCATCAATAAAGACAAAGCTAAAGAGAAAACCTTGCACTAAAAACCTTTCAAGCTTGTGGCCAACGTAGACATTGTGCCATACGAAGGTGATATTAATGTGGAAAATTTGAACTACTGGCTCAAGACATTGAATGTTTTCTTTGATATGCACAAGTTTAGTGGTGAGAAAAGAATTACTTATGCTAGAATAAAGAATAGTGGCCAAGCACTTGTTGGGTGAGCCGTGAGATAACTATGTTGTATCTCTTAAGACTAGTGGACGGCCTCCAGTCACTAAGCGGACAAGTTCAAAGAATTGCCCAAGACAATATTCTATCCACCTAACTACTTGACAGAAAGAAGGCTCAAGAGGAATTACTTGTGGCAACAAAAGGGACAAGTTTACTTAACTACACTAGCAAGTTCTACAAGTTGGCAACAATGTTGGGGGTATGCACTATAGATGAGGAGGGGACGGAGGTGTATACAAGTGGATTGCAAAGTCACATCTGCCAGCAAGTACACTTGTTCAAGCCAAAGTCATTTGAGGATGCAACACTGAAGGCTTTCATCATGGAATTCAGTAAGAATGACAGCACTTATTTTCTCATCACAAATCTAAGCAAGAACAAATCTCTACTTCCAAATGAGGTAAGGAATTTTTTAAGATTACGGATAAGGAACAGGTTGCATCGGCATGTCTTTGTAAAGATCCTAAAAACCATTGTAAAGAATGTGCTATCGATTGTCACAAAAAGAAAATTTGTTCGAAACTTCATCCTTATTTGCATTCAAAAATAGGAATAAAAATTGATCAATAAAAGCTATGACTGAAAATCCAGGACGAAGAAGTGCAAGTACAGGCCTAGAAAGGGATTTGACAGGAGGAAAGAAAAACCAGGTCAATGTGCACCATAGAAAAAAAAATACACTCTTCAATTAGTTTTCTTCCATGTAATAGGGGTGAACTCATTGCAGGCAGAGAAAGGAAGAATTTAGAGGAAAAGGAGGCCAAGAGAAGGGAGGAGGTGTTCTTGGTGAAAATACAAATTGGCTCCACTCATGTAAATGCAGTTTTTGATGCTGGCTCTAAACATAATTTGATCTTTGAGTCTATTGGAACGCAAACTACATTTAGATTAACCACGCGACATTGAGTAGAGAAACAGTGTGTTCTCAAATTTTAGATTGGAAGCAAATTCCATTATCAAGTTGTTTGTGATTGTCATGTCCCTGCCATGAGGGATCAAACCCTTCATCACCCACGCTGTTTTTCAACACCATATATATAATATATATATATGTTATAATAAATAATAAATTAATTTTAAATCTTTAATTTAATAATAATTATTATTATTAATTATTTATAATTCCCATTTTGGCGCCTTGGCTGACCTGGGTAAAGGATAAGGCCGACCTATTTGCATTTTTGGGCGCCGACTAGGTTTGGAGGCCGACTTACCTTGGATCCATCTCCAATCGAGTACAAAAGAAGGATTTATGGTTTCATTTGATCATCATCAGTTTGGTGATAATGCCTTTGAACCTGATTTGCCTCTATACATCAAGATACATTTAGTTATAAAAGTAGAGAATTTGAAATTGCTTGAAACTTCATTGCTTGATAAGAATGTAGGGTCAATTCTACCTATTGTTGATGATTTGGCTCCAAATAGTTTTAGAACTATTGAGCAAGATATCATACTCCAAAACTAGCAGCAGTCATTAAGGAAAGGAGAACAAGAATATTGGCTTGTATGTCCCCAGTGACAACACCCAAACAAGGAAAATAAATGAACTAGGGAAAGATGATGGAATTGTTTCAGCATCTATTCCAACATTAGTTTTGAGGGACTAAAACCTCTTCGCACGGGAGGTAGGATTCAAGTGGGTCTATGTAAATATACATATTTGAAAATGTGATGTAAACAATATAAGTAGGATGTCCATAGGCACATCATTGCTTCAAAATATGGGTTGAGAGAGGAAGAGAAAGGGCAATTAGTTAGCTTTCCAACCTTTACACCTTGTATTTAAATTGAAATTGTTGCATCGGTTTGTCTCATATTCTTGAGAGTTTAGGAATGATAACAGAGTTCGCAAACCAGAGTTGGAAGAGTTTAAAGAGAATTCCATGGTGAAATATCTCATTCTCTTGCCCAAGAGGTGCCATGGCCACTTTGTACCTACATAATTGAGCTAAGGAAGCCAAAGAAGTCATCTTTCAAGATGGTTGTCCCATATTGGGGTTTCCAAGATAAATACATGTCAATTTTGAGGTGTATGTTTCCCTTCATTATTTGCACTCAATATACTTTTTCAGTGCAATTTACTATTCATATGGCATTATTTCTATGGTAGAATAAGGAGTGCAACAGATTGCAAGTAAATTAACCAATATCAGCTGCCCGAAACAAAGAAAAGGTGGATCTAATAAGTTACCATGAATCCAATGCAGGTACCGGTACAGAGAAATGCCAAATTTCTGCAAACCCTAGATATGAAATGGAGCGGAAATGCCAAGGCAAAATATATAAAAATAAAAAACATATGAACATAAACAAAAAAATTTAAAAAAACAATGAACATAATATCCATGTTTTATGCATAAAAGGTACAAAAGCATATATTAAAAAAATAAACTAAAAGACAATTAATATTCAATGGTTTATAAATTATGATCTATATGTTCTAAAAGACTAAATATATCATACTGTCACAGTCAAGAACTTCTCAAATAAATTGTCAGATTGCCCTATATGAGAGATTGCTGCAGAATCAACTTGGAACCTTCAAACTTGCAGGCTGCAGTATTCTCGATGCAATTGAAGATTGCAATGAGTGAGGGAACAACGAATGGGCACTTGTGAGGTGATTGCAGCACCAGTAAAGAGCCTTCCAGTAGTTGCTGATCTGTAATTTTTCTACAAAGCATGCTTGTGGAAAATTAGAGACAATTGTTTTTTTGGCCATGCTACAACTGCTTGAACATATGCAAATGGTACTGGTTTAGAATGTCTATAGCAGTAGAATGTGCATAGTGTGAGCATTGTGTGCATAACCATAAAAACTTAAAGAGAAGGAAACAACCCACATTACACATGGATTTTCTCTTGGAAACCCCAAGGCAGGGAAACCCAGCTGGAAGAGGCAATTGCACATCTTCCTTTTCTTCCCTTGATCAATGAAGTCAATACAAAAAGCTCTTAGGAAATAAAACCCACTCTCTATTGTATCATCTCTTCCTAATGCTGCTATGGAAAGATAACGAGAGGCATAGAGTAGTTCCAAGTTCTTCCAATAAAGAATAGTTTGTTACTCTGCAATTCATCGCCAATTCACTCCTCCACACCTGCAATCTCTCTCACTTATACATTCATTCCCTTGCCTCAACTAGAAACTTGTGTCATATTTATAAAGCTGGAAGTATCATATCAGATATAAAAGGATTTCTAAGAGTCTCAAAACTGGAGACACCATTCTTCTGCCGTTATTCTGTCAATACAACTTCTTGTGATGAAACTGCTGCCTACAACAATTAAGAATGAAGAAACCACCGCTTAACACAAGTGTCGGAAACAAAACCACCACTTTGTGCAAGCAATTTCAATAACTGACCCTGATGATTATGAAGCCATCCCTTTGCTGTTCATAAAGTCTTGTAACTTGCAGAAGCCATAAGTTTTGCTTATGAACTCAAAATCGGTTGTCATTTGTTTCAAAAATTGCATAACTTTTCAAGAGGAATCCAAACATGTAATATTTGATTTTTGATGAAGTACAACCCCATGTTTCACCTTGTTAAAGTTAATAATGTTTTTTCTAGGAGTAACAATGCAAAACACTACCATTTGTCAGCCTCACACTCTTTTGTCAATAGCAAATTCCCATGGATCAAAGCAATTATGGAGTATGGTAGAAAAATGAGCAAATACATATACAACCATGCCTGGGTCCTCAACTTTATGAGGAAATGTATAGAGGAGTTGGCTCATTCTGCTATAACCTATTTCACAAACAAACTTTATCACATTACAATTTTTGCTTCAGTCAAAGGATTCCTATAATACCAAAAATTGCAACTTCTTTTACTATGTTTTGCAATCATTTTAGGTGTCCCATTTTGCATGTGTTTTTAGCCCTTGTTTAGCTCTTGTTGACACCTTGTCAAGTTTTGTCAGTGTACTCCAAGGACGCATCCCCCAGGGTTTTCAGCCACTCCTGATTCACAAGGTGTTTTGGGCACGTGGGGACAGGGACAAACATCCCCCCACCGTCTTGGATTTGCAACACGTTTTGGGGACATCCCAGGGACGCCCCCTACACAAGGGGAGCATCCCACGTTTCGGGGACTCCTAAACGTCCAAAAGACCCCCGCAACGTTAAAAAACACAAAAAAATAATGTGGCACTTAAAAACACAAAAAGTTAAAAAGTTAAAACGAAAACCCTAAACCCGAATCAAGGGAATAGACTTAGATGCGAGCGGCCAAAGCGATAGATGTGAATCTATGGATACAGACGCAAATCGAAGGGGGAAATCAACAAATCGTTCCAGCAATAAGCATAAACATACAGACACAAATAGAGGTATTGACGTATTAACAATAGACATACACATACAGTGTTCACATATGTATTACTAAACATTGAAAAAGCTTGATCTCTTTGGAATCTGTCTACTTCTTGTTCAGTGTTTACATGGTCATAATTGTCATGTTAATCAATTGATTGTTAAAATGCTGAGACTCAAGGATGTTGACTGTGATTTCTTAAGTTAACTATTAATCTAACAAATTAATTTTAAGAAGTGAAATAGTATTATATGACATAAGATATTAAGTGAAAATAGTATCATATTATATTACTAAAAAGTAAGCAGTGAAAATACATTACACTGTCTGTATTGTCATTATCTGTATTATCTAGCATATTATGTGTAATATTACTAAGAAATACTAAATACTAAAGTTGTTGTCTATACATAAGATACTAATACTCTAATACACTGTACAATATACTAAAGTTTAAACTGTAATACTAATATAGTATACACTGATACAGTATATTAATAGTAAACACAGTATACTAAATTAGTAAATAGTAAATTGTACATACTACATACTAAACTATATTAGTATTAGTATTACTCGTTTAGTATACTCAATACTGTTTAGTTTAGTATACTCAATACTCAATTGTTCAATGTTTAAAGTTTAGTTTAAGTTACCTCAACCTGTATCTCTTTTTAGTTTTTAACTTTTTAACCTATATATATTTTTTATTTAAATATATTATATAGATGTCTCCTCGCCGTCCCCTTGCCATCCCCAAAATTTTGGAAAAACTTTGTCGTCCCCGGAAACCCATCCCCTCGTCTCGTAAACTCGGAGAAACATTGAGTTTTGTATCCTTGCTTATCCTTACATGTTTCATGTTTCCCCCTTTCCATATGTTTAGACCCTTGTGTAAGCTTTGATTATCCCTATCCAACTCATTCTTATCCTTGTTCACCTAACATGTAATTCATGTGTCCATTTCCATGTGTTGTAAACCTTTCTCTTCACCTTGTTCCCGTTATATCTTGCTCCTTGTTGATCACAAAAACATGAAACCACTTCCACCCACTTTATCATGTTCCCATTAGCTTCCCCTAGAGATTTGAGCATTCTAGCATCAAAGGGCATCCACACCATTGCTCATGCAACTTGTCTAGCATTAGGAGTAGTGGATTACCCTTTGCTCATTTTGCCACCAAGGAGTAGTGTCAAGGAGCTTGCAGAAGGAAATAAATGTATGGTCGTGGCCATAGAGCCAAGAAGCTACAGGAAAATGAAGAAATACCAGCATGAAACCAAAGATACAGCACTCACCAGTTGCCATCATTTCTTCTCACTCAGAGAAGTGCAAAGAAGTCATGAAGTTCAACCTCAGGAATCCAAGGAGTTGCAGAAGGAAATCAAACCCTAAAGAGCAATGGAGTTGCAGAGCGACGGCCGGTATCATGAAGACAAGTGAAAAATGATTAAACATTAGGGT
The DNA here is from genome assembly GCA_027924645.1 of Cunninghamia lanceolata. Lineage (NCBI taxonomy): Eukaryota > Viridiplantae > Streptophyta > Pinopsida > Cupressales > Cupressaceae > Cunninghamia > Cunninghamia lanceolata. Next base: position 3,832,245 of record BSBN01001074.1, on the reverse strand, counting down.
TTCTTTCTCTTTGTTCGAAACTTCTTTCTCATTTCTCATTTTTGACCCATAAAATGCCAAACATCATTACTAAATCTATTTGTCGACCGAGGTCAAAACTTTCAATGATATAATCCCTAGTGATTATTACAAAGAGTGGCCGACAGGAGGGTGTCTTGTGTAACAAAGGTGGTCAGTAGTAATACGGGTAAGGCTTAGGCCTTAATGCCTTGTGTTTTTTAATGATGCAAACCCCTTTCCTTAGGATCGACTATGAGGTAAGTCAAAAGGATCATGTTCAAAATCACATGGTCGACATTGCATGGCTAAACAAGAATATTCCTTATGCTTTTGGAAGGAATCATCAAAAGAGGTCAAAGGTGTGAACTCATGTAAAGACAAGATGCATGCAAGGTGGCAAAGGCCTATATTTAGAATTCACTGCTTTGCATAAGAGAAGATATGATTTGCATGATGTTACCTTTTGAGTCACCCTTATTTAATTTTTGTGAAGTTTCCCTAAGCAAGAGTCGACTTACCATTTTCCCTTTTTGGTCATATCTTTGTTTCTTAAGTCGGCTCTTTATTCTTAAAGTTCACCCGCCTATTGTCTTTTGTATGTGAAATTTCTAAAAGATTGAACCTTTGAACTTGAACCATTCTTAAAGTTCAAGAGTTCAATGGTTCAACGGGTTCAATACTTCAATGTTTCTCAAAGTGAACTGTCGGCCCTTTTTGTTTAACTCAAATATGTCTTTGAACCTTCCAGTTGAACTTGAACTCTTTTTCAACTGTTCAAAGGTTCAATGGTTCGAGAGTTCAATGCTCAATGCTTCATAAAGAGTCGTGTTCACTTAGTTCCCTTGTGTAATTTAATATATCGTTGAACCTTCTGCTTGAACCTCATAGCGGAGTTTAATGGTTCAACGGTTCACTGTTTCAAAGTTCAAAGTTTCTTGCAAAGTCACGTGACTGTTGGCCGGTCTGTGTAGTCCATCTCGTATCATTGAACCTTCGAGTTGAACCACATTCCAATAGTTCAAAGGTTCAATAATTCAAGAGTCTGAAGTTCAACGTTCCTTAAAAGTGAACTGTTTGCCCCTTCATGTAATTCAATTTGTATATTTGAACCTTCGCATTGAACCACTTCCCAAAAGTTCAATGGTTCAATGGTTCAAGAGTTCAGTGACTATAATCTCATTTCTCCCCGAGGCTCTCTAAGTCAAAATTTAGCAGGAAATTTGGAGGAAAATATATCCGAAACTCATTATGAAGCAGAAAGTTCTAATTTTCGGAAGGTTGTGGATAATTATTATACATCATGGTCGCGCGTGAAGAATGCTTGCCATTAATGTAGATGTCAGAATTCATGTCTTCTCAAGCATTTTTAGCACGAATTATTTCGGGTAATAATTATTCGACCTGGTCAATGCCTTTATCAAGAGAGAACAAGCCAAATTTAGCAAATGAACATACTGTGTGATGCAAAGGAGAATAGCGCAGGAGGTATAAGATTCTTGTTGCCCAAATTTCGCAGTAATTTCAGATACATTGAGGGTGAGTCCTGCTCTTCCTATATGCTGTTTTCATTTCTTAGCTGGAAAGAAGGATCTTTTTGAGTTTCCGACATTATTTTCAAAGTTCAAAGCATTTTTCATTATATCCTACAATCTATAGCTATGAAATCTGCTTGTCTTGGTTATGAGCACGGTCCTGGTCTCACCTGTTCTCTTCTTGAACTCAGGGATACCTCTCTGGTTCAATATGATTTAGAAGAATTTAGGGAAAGGGCTAAAAATCCTGTGCCAACTCCTATGATGAAGAAAATAGTAGAAAGTGGTTTGGTTGAAGCTGCGGCCTTTCCCATGGCCGTACAGTGCCCCGAATTAGTCCTAGAGTGCATGAATAGGTATGAACCCCAAAACAAGTGCATCAGAAATACAGATGGTAGCGTGTTGTTTCATGTCAATAGACAAACCCTAATGTCTGTGATGAGAATACCGCCCAAGGAAACATATTCTAACCTCAATATTACTTCTTCTTATGGGCATTTCTCACTAAAGAAAGCAAACTACAGGAGCGTGATAGCAAGAAACTGGTTATTGAAATTCCAGAAAGGGGGTTCAAGACTGCCTAGACCACTGACAAGAGACCACATGATTCAAGAGGTAAAGGATATTGTGGTGTTGCTGCATAGACTGAGGGGTAGTTCCCTGGCATATCATTGGGAAGATTGGATGTATTTCTTCATCCAGGTGATCCTCCAAGGGGAACAATATTTGGACTGGGCTGAAATTATAGCCGAATGTTTGCATCTGGGATTAAGTAATTGTTTAGGGAATAAAGATTTCTATATGTCTTCGTACCTCTTCTATTGCCTGGCGTCTACAAGACAATGGATAGGGCTACCTCATGCGCCCTTGGTTGAGGACAGCAAAATTTATGACTATTATTCACAATTACAGATGCATAATTGCTATGAGAATTACAGGAGGGTTAATGATGTTTTTACTGGGAGAATGACTTATGAATTAGCAACCAACATCAATAAGAGGATGTCTGATGAGGCTATGCAGCTGATCAGCATTTATGGTAGCTTATTTATTCAGTTTCCCAAGTTCACTTATATCAAAGTTGGGGGATTTGACGGTGAACCTTTGAAGTTACCCCAGTATGTTTTTGATCGTTTTGTATTGATAGAGGTCTGTAGACAGCTAGCCCATGTGAGCAAGGAGTTCCCAATGAAAAAGGAACCTGGGATCTCCTTTCCTATTGAACTTGGACATTATTCATGCCAGTCAGTGTTTGATGCTTTGAATTTAGAAGTGGATCTTAAAAAATTCAATTTTCAGTACTTCTCTGCCAGATCCCAATTTGACAGCAAAGGCTTTGCCAAGGATAACTTGGATTTTGGAACAAGGTTTTCACATATTCCTCAATTGGAGGATTATTGGGAGGATTGTTCAAATGAATTCGAGGTCAGAAGAAGACTGTGGTGCAGGTTCTCCCTGGGACAAATAATTACCCTTAATTTAAGTATGGACATTTTTGGAATTTTTGATGATGGAGAACAGGGGATTGATCCGCAATTTGAACAGATAAAACAATCACCTATTCCAGAAATTGACTGGGATAAAGATGAAGAAGATAGGATTGAGGTTAAGACCCTCCCGGTGATGAGGAGAACCGAGAAATGGTTGAGGGAACAAAAACTGGAGAAAGTTCAAAATAAAGTTTCCCAGCAATGTACATCAATGGTTGAATCACCATCCCCAATAAGCTCCTCTAACCAGCTTATTGCTATCTATGGTGCAAGTACTTCCAAGTCAAAAACTAGAAGGGGTCCTGTCATCAAAGAATCCAAAAAGGCCCTTACAACTATTCTGCCTCCCCGTGCCACCAGATCAAGAACTAAAAGCAGGAGAAAGAGACTAACTTTTGAAAGAATAGTTGTGGATTTAAATTCTGAAGAGGATTTAGGAGAAGCAATAGGTGATAAAGAGCCTGATTCACCGATGGCAGAGGAAGTTAGTGCAAAACAACAGACAGAGATTGCTTCTGACTCCGTTGACCTGATGATGATTTCAAATGTGCCCTCTGATCAAGCAAATCCTGGTAAAGAAGTCTCGGCCTCTACACCCAAATGGCTAGAAAGCTCGATCAGCGACAAAAGAAAAACAGTCCCATTTTCTTTGCCGTTGGAGGACATGGTGAGTAAGTGTTTGGGAAAAACTCCCAAATCCAAGAAACTAAAAACAACATCTAGGGTAGATATTGGCCCTAATACTGGGAACTAAAGCGCTGAAATAGCTCGGCCGACAACTAATGAGGAGGTTCAAGACCCTACAGTTCAAGACTTCACAATTGAAAAAATAGATCTCGGAACTGCTTCAAGAGCCACGGATGTGCATCATCTAGAGGCATCCACCAAAAAGATAGTCAGCCGAGCCTGGAAAGATGAGAAAGATAAAAGGGAATTGAAACAGACCTTGCACTCGATGGCAGAATACATCGATGCCATTCATAACCCAAATCCACAACCAGTTTCACAACTTTCTTTGTCTTTTGATCCTAAATCTTCAGCTAACCAAAAAATGTTGGACCAGGTAAACAGGAACAGAATGGTAACAAAGGTATTTGATGATTGGTTGGACTGTATTATGCAGAAAGGTACAGAATATATTCATGAACTGAAAAATATATATGATCAAACCACAGTCACCATTGATGACTTGAAGACACAGAATGCTTCCTGGATAAAAGATGAAGACAAATGGGTGAATGTGATGAATCAAATTGACGATATACAAAAATATGGGATAGCAAAATTTCTGTCAGAAAAGAATTTAACAGGTCTGGATGAGGATGTACTGTAAGTAAGAAAAACATCGAATGGAGGAATTCAGTATCCTGACAAGGGCGGATTGAACTCACAAAAATGATCAAAGAAATAACTGAATTCACCAAATCATTACAGCATGATCTACAGTGTATTGATGTAAAATATATAAATGTTGATGGAGAACCAGAAAAGGACATCAATACTGTGATTCAATCCTTCAGGGAGAAGATCTGCTTCGTTAAAGAAAGTGACAACTTATTAACCGAAGATTTCTCTCGGATTTCAAAGGTGGAGTCACTTCTTTATCTCTGCGTCGATGCACTCCCGGAACACACAGAGAAGGTGGGGAAAATTCGGAGGGAGAAAGACGTCTGGAAGGCAAGAGTAAAACACATCAGTATTCCCAATTTCCCGAAAATCCAGGAGTTCATTACAGCATTTCAGGAGTGGAAAGCTCAACATGCCTCCCCAAATGAACACAACAAATCCGGAGATTCAAATCCGTCACCTCAGCCATAATCTTTCTTACACAGTTTCTTTATTCAGTTTTTCAGTTAAATTTATTTTCAAAACTTGATCTTTAAATGACTTTGTAAAAACAGAGTTACCAGATACGGCACCCCCTCCTGTCCTGGCACGCGTACCAGCGTATCTGGTACGGATTCGAGTACGGCCTGGATACGGCCTGGGTACCGTGCCCATCCGTGCCCTAAAACAATTCTTGTTCCAATCGTGCCCGATACTTCAGGATTCGGGATTTTCAGGAAAAATGCCCCGTATCCAGCGAAAAATCAGTTAAAAAGGCATCGATTCATAAAAAAAATCCAACGACTTGCATTTCCCTGCGTGAGAGTCGCGATTTTTGCCAGCGTGAGAACTCTGTTTCCCCGTCGTGAGAGCACCCGACGAGTTTAGGAAATTTCTGTGAGACTATTTTCCGAGCACTTTCAACTTTTTCTGACACGAATTTTTCCCGGCGTGAGAAAAACCGACGAGTTTAGAAAATTTACGGGCGTAAGACAACATTTCGGGTAGAAAATTTTCCGGCGTGAACTTCTTTTTACGGCGTGAGACAAGTCCGAGCACTATAATGCTCACAGAGAAATTGATCTTATTGAATTTTTAATTCGGAGCACTATAATGTTTAAAATTAATCTTCGTAAATTTTTTTCAAACTTTAATATTTTATTGATAATTATAATATGTATTTTAATTAAAATATATTTATAATAGGTATTATAATTAATATTTAAATTTAAGACTTTTAATATTTATTAATAATTATTATTATATATATATAATAATATATATTAATATTTATAATATGTATTATAATTAATATTTAAATTTAATATTTTTAATACTTTTAGTATATATAAATTATTATTTTATAATAACATATTATAATATTATATGCTATTATAAAATAATGAATTATATTTTAATATAATATATTATATCCTAAAATATATATATATAATATTATAATTATTAATATTTATAATAGGTATTATAATTAATATTTAAATTTAATATTTATTAATACTTTATATATATATATAATTTATTATTTTATAATAACATATAACATATTATATGCTATTATAAAATAATAAATTATATTTTAATATAATACTCTCTCTCTCTCTCTCTCTCTCTCTCTCTCTCTCTCTCTCTCTCTCTCTCTCTCTCTATTTGTCGTATCTAGCCCTAGCCGTATCCAGCCGTATCTGTATGGGGGGTCTTCAAAATTAGCCGTATCCGTATCGGATACCGTGCCCGTATCGGATACCATATCCGTGTCCATGCAACATTGTGTAAAAACTAAATCCCGCATGGGTCAGATGGACATTGTGTAAAAACTAAATCCCGCATGGGTCAGAGTTACTTTAACTCTGGGTTTGGTTTACATGATTGGATAATTAGGGCAACTATATATATGTTTTTAGTTGTTAAAACTGACACAGAAGTTAAGGAGAAGACACAAAATTTTGGAGCTGAACCTTGGCTGTTTTTCAATATATGTGATGTTTATCTGAAACGTTTTTCATCTGTGAATGAAAAGGAGAAATAATTACTGCATGCTTAGATCTGTATGTTTGAGTATTTGAAATCGGGTTTTCTATGCGAAATCGTCTTTCATATGGTAATTATTCTTTCATTGGATAACTCATTATATGTTTTTTATCTTTTGTTGGTTCAGCGATACACTTGTTCATATATCTGATTATTATTGAAAATAGAATCGGTGTATTCTATTACTAAATGATGTTGTAGAAAAAGATATTGCATTCATAGCATGATGATGTATGGATGTTAGTTTGCCTTTAAGCACTTTCTGGTTAAAAGTGTATCTAAAGAATTAGGATAATTTGAATTCATTGAAAATCCTAGAGGGAGTTATACCTTAATTCAGAGGGGAACTATTCTTGATAGTTCACCCATTTGTTGTTTAACTCATTTGTTCTTGAAAGAAAAGGGATATAGAGTCAAAATAAAACATTTTTAGATCTAAGCAAATCTATTAGCCAACACATGATAAGGCATTTAGCAAGATGGTAGGGAGTCTTCTTAGACTATTAGACATTGCATGGTGAATGTACTTGTGCATAGAGTAATAAGGGTAATTTTTGCCTTAGTGCATGGCAAGGATGTAAGGTCAAAGGGAGATATAAGGTTTTTCACTTATGATTTAAATAATAAATGTATTATTATTTATTCAAGATATTATTAGGACAATTACATTAATTGTTACTAATAATAGCTTAAAAAAATTATTTTAAATACAAGTTATTTTTGACTTGTGCATGGAGTGATAAAAGGAATTAAGTCGTCAGTTTGAGCTTTCAATTAGAAGCAGCTTGAGGAGCAGATTGAGGAGTTATGTGAGCAGTTCACCTTGAGTCAGGCACTCCATTTCATTGGTGCATGGACCAACACCAGTTTTAGCACATTATATCTATTTTTCCATCAATTTGGAGTTGTTTTTTGCATGATTTTAGGGCTTGCACGGGAATCAGTTATCATTTTATGCATGTGCTATTTTGAGATAACTGAGATTCAAATTCCAGTTGTCTATAGGTCAATCTTTTTTACCTATCTTTTCTATATATTGTAAAACTTCATTCATTATGAAGTTAGTTCTTGATTCTCATTCTGATTCAAACAGATTGGAGAATTTTGTAGCTCATTTTTACAATTTTTATTGAGAGATCGACAAGTTATAGGTTCTATTTTTGTCTTCTTTGCAGTGTTTCCTTTGTTTCTTGGAGATCAAATAAGTTACCTTTCCATTTAGTGCTAATTTTTGAAGTGATTTGATGAAATTTTGTTGTGTTTAACCATTAAACCTTTAAAATTATTGTCTCACTTTCTTGCTTGCAACATTAAGCATATAATCATCATAGATCTTAGGTTGTGTTAACCGGAAGTAGTCCTTTTGTGTTGTGAAAAACCTTTTCCTTCATAGAAAGTCTGTTTTCAAACCTTCCTTAGAATCACTTTTGTGATATTTATGCCAAGATTAGATTGTGTGAAAGTCATATTTTTGAGTAATATTGTGAACCAAATTGCATATATTTATCCAAATTAGGTGCATCACTAAATTTTACATTTTTGCATTTCATATAAGTTTTTTTCTTCCTTTTTACAAAATAGAAAAAACACACATTCCAGTAGCACATTTGAACGAAACCAGCCCACAATCTAGAGGTCTAATTTCATTATAGGGCACCCACAACCTAAAATTAGTCCCATGTTACACGGGATTGCATAGCTTTTTTAGCCTTGCATACGGGTGCAATTCGCAGTGATAACAGTTTTTGGCACGCCCGGTGGGACATTGAACTGATTCTCAGTTCAAAAGAGCTTATTTTCTTTTGTTGTTTTTGGTATGAACAGCAGAATTCCAACCTTTTAGAGGTTTATTATCAAGTTCCTGGCAACTCTAATACTTTGGTTTTACAGATCAGATCTTGCAGTCTATGAAAAAGTATCAAACAAGGTCAAGTAAAGATCCTGAGAAGAGGCATAAGCAGTTATCTCCACCAAAAAGGAGAATAAAAACAAATAAAGAATTCAACATAGCAGATTTATCAGTTGTTTCAGATCTACCAAGTACACATCCAAAGTTTGCTTCACACCAAAATCCGTTATTTGCAAGTTCATCATCAAAATTTCATAGTTCTCCACTAGCAAGCCCAAGAGAGCAGATTCTTATTTCCAAAAGGAACCTCTTCTTCTTGAGTTTACGGAAGAAGAACTTGTGTTACAAAAAATATTTCAAGTAGTTTCAATCCAAACACTAGCTCAAATTCTACCTGCTCCAATGTCTTTACTAGGAGGAGGTGGAAGAAATCCACCACCACCTCGAAATCAGCCTTTTGTTTCATTTAATGGAGGCAGCCCTTTAAATCTGAATCAGCATGATGACATACCAATGGCTGCATTGAAGAGTTTACCAAGTTTCACAGGAGAAGATGGGACTACACCCATTGAACATATCAGAGATGTGGCTTCTTTGTGTTCTGTTCATCACATTACCAAGGAGAACATTGCAATCAGGGTATTGGCAGCATCACTAAAAGGTAAAGCTCTTCAATGGTTTAGAAGCTTAAGAGTTAATTCAATTAGATCTTGGGATGAGTTAGGTGCTGCTTTGAATAGGCAATTTCAGGATAAATCTGATCATTTATCATTAGTTGAACAAATGACTACTATTAAGAGGGCTCCACAAGAGCAAATGACAGATTTTAATTTTAAATTTCAGAAAACATGGAATAGAATCCCAGAAACAATGAAACCATCACCAGAGCATACTTTTTTGTATTATTTGAGGGCATTAAATTCTGATATTGTTGTTATGATACAATCTGGGGGGGTGGGGGGGTAACTTTACCAGCTGCATTTGATATTGCAATAAGAGCAAAAAATAGTTTAATACAAGCTGGTAAAATAGCACCTAGGCCTCCAATGTGAATTTTTTCAGATATATAGCCTTTAATTCCAATTTCAGCCCCACATATTTCATCAATACCATCTTTTGGTTATCGAGCAAATGCAAAGAATAGTATAGATCCCATCCATTCTGAGTTTCAAGAGTTGAAAGAAAACCAGCAAAGTATAGCAAAAGTATTGCAGACTGTGAGCAATGACCTAGTAAGTTTGAAAATTCAAACAAACCAGAATAATAGATCTTACCAAGCAGCCCCTTACCAAGCAAATAGACCTGGTTATTAGGCAGATTACCAGGGTCAAAGGAGAAATTACAACAATAGGCCAAATCAGCAATATAATCCAAATGTTGTTAGTACATCAAAGGAGATAGTGCCTATACAGAACAACATGGTTTAAGATTATGCTTGGTGTTACCCCTGTAATCAGCCTCATAACCAGGCCACTTGCCCAAATGGGATAATAAGTCAAGCTTTGATGGTACAGAATAACTATACTGTTGCTAAAAATTCAGCCAGTGATGTAAACAACCAGCTGAATATTCAAACTTAGTATGTTAATCTTGATGTAACTTTAATGAATTGGCAGGCTAATGAATTTTGTGGTGTAAATCAGTTGCCAAGTCAAAAGCAATCTTTTACTAATATTGCAGCAAACACAAGATCAAAAAAGAGAGCTGTTGACTTGCAACAAGAAGTTGGAAATGCAAATCAGCAAGCTGATAAAGGTAAAAGTACAGTTTCTACAACTCAGAATGAACAGAATCAAACTTCTACATCAAAGGATTTGCATATTTTGTCAAGGCAGCCAACTGCAGAAAATAAACAGCCAGCTAAAGACCAACCAGAGGTTGCTGTCCCAAAAGTACAACAAAAGGTTAGTGGTCCTGTATTTAAAATTTTGGATCATATGAAAAAGACAACAATAAACATGTCTATTTTAGATGCTTTGCACATTCCAGGACAAAAGGATTTGTTACAACATGCATTATCTTAGTTACCTTTGTCAAATGAAGTACAAAAAACACATCAACCTCAGATTATGATTGCAAATGAGGCAGAAAAAAAAATAGAACAGCCTAAACCAGTAGGCAAACCTCCACCATTCTATGTCACTCTGATTGTAGGTGACTATCGAGTACATAATTGCATGATAGATTCAAGAGCCAACAGCTCAGTTATGCCAAAACAACTAGCTGATAAGTTAGGTCTGAAATATGAGCCTGTTGTTAGAGGTGTTGTACAAATGGATGGAACTGAAGTGAGTACAGTTGGAATGTTCAAAAATTTAGGCCTTACTTTGCATGTCTGTCCAAACTTTGTTATATATATAGACATTTATGTCATTGATCTGCCACCTACCTTTGCTATTTGCTTATCTAGAGATTTTACAGCAAGGTTAGGAAGGTATTTATCATCTGATTGGACACATTTATTCTTCAAAACTAGATATGGAACTAAGGTTACAATCAAATCTGAGTCATTAGCCAAAAATCACCTGGAACCTTACACACCCAGTTCCATAAATGCCAACCTTTCCAATTTTGATCAAGAAGATATGATTCCCGTTCAAGACCCAAGTACACCTTTAGAGGGAATTCCATATATGGTTTTAGATCAATGGGCAGCAGAGAACATTGAGACAGATCCATTTGAACAGATGGATGAGATAGGCCTTGGTGTGTATATGATTCAAGAGAGTAATACAGTTATTCCAACTCTGATTAAAGAAGAGAAACAGCAAACTATTGAATCTGAAAATAATGTTTGAGAATTTTATTTTGATGGTTCTAGAAGCAAGGTAGGAGCTGGAGGAGGGGTTGTTTGAGTTTCTCCTACAAGTGAGAAATATTATTCATCCTTCAGATTTGCTTTCAGCTGTTCTAACAACTCAGCTGAATATGAGGATTTAGTTCATGGGCTAGAATGGGCAAGAAAAAAAAAATCAAGTGTTTAAAAGTTTTTGGAGACAGTGAGTTAGTGGTCAAACAAGTCAAAAACCTTGCTACTACAAAAAATGACTTGCTGAAATTATATAAGCATAGAGTTTGGGACATGATAGAAGAATTTGATACATTTAATCTGATATCTGTACCTAGAATTGATAACAAGCAAGCTGACAAATTAGCTGCCATAGGAGCTAAATGTGATATTCCTACTGAAATGAAGAATATTCACTCTCCTTTATATGTCAAAGTTGTTGTTAGACCATCAATCCCAGATAATAATATCAGTTGGCAAGTGTTTGATAGTGATGAACAGATTGTAAATTTCTTAATGGAAGAGGCTGAATTTTCTACAGGTAATCAGCAGAAATTTGTACAGCAATATGATGATCAAATACTTCAGTTAAGATCAAAAAAGCTACCCAAGGGCTTAGTGACCTTGGAATCTATCTTTAATACTGATGATCAGGTAAAAAAAGACAAGGCCAGCTTATCAGTAAAGCAAGAGCATTATGAGCCCGTTGAGATCTTTAAAGGAAAGTTACTCAAGCTGCAAAAAATATGTACAAAAGAGGAGCAGCAAGCATTCATCCAACTTTGTCAAGGGTTTAGTGACATTTGCATGGGAATATGGAGATCTGAAAGGTTTCAACCCAGAGTTGGCTCAGCACACAATAGAGCTTGAACCCAAGGCAAAACCTGTCAGACAAAAGCAAAGGCCACTAAATCCTAAGCTGGAAGTGCTTATGAAGACAGAACTTAATAAACTTATTGAAAGTAAAATCATTTTTCCTATCAAACATACTTCATGGGTTTCTAACTTAGTTCCTGTCAGGAAAAAAAATGGAGAAATCAAATTATGTGTTGATTTCCATGATTTAAACAAAGCATCTTTAAAGGATCATTATCCTTTACCATCTATGGAACAGCTATTGCAGGTTGTTTCTGGATCAGAAAGATTCTCTTTATTGGATGGTTATTCAAGTTATAACCAAATTCTTGTAAAAGAAGATCATTACAAGACAGCTTTTACTGCAAAATGGGGCACACTAGCATACAGAAAGATGTCATTTGGCTTTTCAAATGCAGGTGCAACATTTCAGAGAGCAATGGACATGGCTTTTCAAGGTCTAATTAATTAAATTGTGCTTGTATAATTAGATGATGTGACTGTTTTTTTCTAAAAAAACTGAAGATCATTTTCATCATTTAAGACTAATCTTTAAAAGATGTAAAGAATTTGGGGTATCACTAAACCCAAAGAAGAGTATTTTTTCTATTCATGAAAGTAAACTGTTAGGACACATAGTGTCTAAAGATGGAATATCAATTGATCCTAAAAAAATCACTGCAATATTGGCATTACCTCTTCCTGCACATAAGAAAGGCTTACAGAGCTTTCTGGGAAGAATTAATTTTGTAAGAAGGTTTATTCCTAACATAGCAGCACTTTTACAGCCTCTTATAGCAATGTTGAAGAAGAATATTCTTTTCAGTTGAACCAAAGAAAGAAAGCAGAGCTTTGAAGAAATAAAGGAGGCACTTGCTGCTGCTCCCACTCTGATCAATCCAAATTTTGATAAAGACTTCATTTTATATGCATTTGGCAGTGTGGATACCATATCAACTATGCTTTGTCAGCAAAACAATGAAGGAAAGGAACAGCCTGTGGCATTTTTCAGCCAAGTTCTACATGACTATGAGGTAAGATATTCTTTTGTTGAAAAGCATGTATTAGCTGTTATCAGGAGCTTAAAGAAGTTCAAACATATCTTGTCAAATAATAGAATTCAGTTAATGGTTGCTCACCCCACAGTGAAAGAATTATTGCTCAGTAAGGATTTAAATGATAAGAGAGCAGGGTGGATAACAAAGGTCATGGAATATGACATACAAATTAAGGTCATCAAGCTGGTCCGAGGCAAAGGACTATGTGAACAGCTTGCAGAAAATGAAAAATACAGCAAAGAACTTCAAGGAGAAGCTAAGATAGTGCTTCAAAACAATGAAACCGTTGTTGTCCCAAACCCCCCTACAAGTTGGGTGCATGATATGATCCATTATCTGCACACTAGTGATTGTCCACAAGGCTTGGACATATCTAAAAGAAGATATTACAGATTATAGGCAATTCCTTATGCTGTAATTGATGGGATTCTTTACAAAAGAGACTTTAACAATGTTTTGTTGAGATGTGTACAGCCAGATCAAACTCAAAAGATTCTAGAAGAATTTCATAATGGATCTTATGGAGGACATTTTGCAGCTAGGACAACAGCTCTGAAAATTATGAGAGCTGGTTACTATTGGCCTAACATGTTCAAAGATGCTCATGAATGGGTAAAGAAATGTCTAAAGTGTTCAGTTTTTGCAGGTAAACAAAGACTGGCAGCAATGCCTTTGCATCCAATTCAAGTGGAGCAACCATTTGGCAAGTGGGAATTGGACTTCATTGGTTCTATTAATCCACCTTCAAGCCAAAGACACAAGTGGATTTCGACTGCTACTAATTATTTCACTAAATGGACTTAAGCAGTTGCTTTAAAAGATGCTAACAAAACATCAATCCTGAATTTTTATCAAGATCTAGTGTCCAGGTTTGGAACTCCTGACTCTATTATTTCCAATAATGCTTTAGCATTTATTGGATTAAGAATATCTGATTGGTCTGTCAAAAACAACATATTTCTCAATACTTCATCAAATTATTACCCTCAAGGTAACGGACAGGCTGAATCAACTAACAAAAATCTGATTAAAATCATAAAGAAAACAGTTGATGAAAATCAGAGGTCTTGGCATGATAAGTTAAAGTTAGCATTATGGGCTGATAGAATTACACCTAAAAGATTAACAGGTAATTCACCTTATGTGCTTACATATGGAAAGGAAGCCAAGTTACCAATAACAATGGAGCTGCCAACACTTAGTTACATAAAAGAGCTAGAGTTACTTGAAGAACAGCCAATGGAAATCAGGCTTGCACAGTTGATTGAACTTGAAGAAATCAGGAAAGGGGCCCTAAAAACATTAGAAGTACACCAGGCCCAAATGAAAAGGACATTTGATAAAAGGGCAGTACCAAGAGTTTATAAAGAAGGAGATCTAGTTTTCAAATGGAATGAGTTGAAGAGCAAACCAGGACAACATACAAAGTTTGATGCAATGTCGGATGGACCATATATAATAACATAATGCAAGCAACACAATGCATTCCAACTTGCTAAGTTAGATGGTGAGGTGTTACCAATCCCAGTCAATGGGATTCACCTCAAGTTATGCTACTAGTAAGGCAATCTTATGCTGCAAATAAGTGTTTTTGCACATTTGGTTTCAGTTATTGTTGTTTTGTTTTCAATAAGTGCTTTTGCACATGTTGTTGATTTTGTTTTTAAGCAAATCAGTTTAGTTTCAGTTTTCAGTTTGTTGTTGCTGTTGTGTTCAGTTAGTGTGAGTTGCAGAAATTCTCGAAATTCAGGGCAGAAAAGACTCTATGCCCAATAGAGTTAAAAAGGCTACTGGTTCTAAGTTGTTTAGCAAGCAAACACCCCTGAGAGGTCGCCAGAAATGTTGCTAATTTTTTGTTCACACTTAAAATTAGTTTGATCTACGTGTAATTGTTTAGAAGGAATAAAAGAAAACTTCAAGGTTATGCATTTTTTTTGAACTGGTTGATATCTTGACAAGAGCAGAGAAGGATGGCATAGCCGCAGCCTCCTTTTTGAGGTTTTTCTTATCTTTTTCTCACATTTGCAAGGGTTTCAAGATAAACACACAAAAAGAAACAAAGCATAGTGTCAAAGAGCTTGCAGAAGGAAATAAATGTATGGTCACGGCCATAGATCCAAGAAGCTACAAGAAAATGAAGAAATACCAGCATGAAACCAAAGATACAGCACTCACCAGTCGCCATCATTTCTTCTCACTCAAAAAAGTGCAAAGAAGTCATGAAGTTCAACCTCAGGAATCCAAGGAGTTGCAGAAGGAAATCAAACCCTAAGGAGCAATGGAGTTGCAGAGCGGCGGCCGGTATGATGAAGACAAGTGAAAAATGATTAAACATAAGGGTTTCTTTCTTTTTGTTCAAACCTTCTTTCTCATTTCTCATGTTTGACCCATAAAATGCCAAACATCATTACTAAATCTATTTGTCGACCGAGGTCAAAACTTTCAATGATATAATCCCTAGTGATTATTACAAAGAGTGGCCGATAGGAGGGTGTCTTGTGTAACAAAGGTGGTCAGTAGTAATAAGGGTAAGGCTTAGGCCTTAATGCCTTGTGTTTTTTAATGATGCAAACCCCTTTCCTTAGGATCGACTATGAGGTAAGTCAAAAGGATCATGTTCAAAATCACATGGTCGACATTGCATGGCTAAACAAGAATATTCCTTATGCTTTTGGAAGGAATCATCAAAAGAGGTCAAAGGTGTGAACTCATGTAAAGACAAGATGCATGCAAGGTGGCAGAGGCCTATATTTAGAATTCATTGCTTTGCATAAGAGAAGATATGATTTGCATGATAAGGCATTTAACAAGATGGTAGGGAGTCTTCTTAGACTGTTAGACATTGCATGGTGAATGTACTTGTGCATGGAGTAATAAGGGTATTTCTGCCTTAGTGCATGGCAAGGATGTAAGGTCAAAGGGAGATATAAGGTTTCTGACTTATGATTGGAATAGTAAATGTACTATAATTTATTCAATATATTATTAGGACAATTACATTAATTGCTACTAATAATAGCTTAAATAATTTATTTTAAATATAAGTTATTTTTGACTTGTGCATGGAGTGATAAGAGGAATTAAGTCATCAGTTTGAGTTTTCAGTTAGAAGCAGCTTGAGGAGCAGATTGAGGAGTTATATGAGCAGTTCACCTTGAGTCAGGCACTCCATTTCATTGGTGCATGGACCAACACCAATTTTAGCACATTATATCTATTTTTCCATCAGTTTGGAGGTGTTTTTTGCATTATTTCAGGGCTTGCACAAGAATCAGTTGTCATTTTATGCATGTGCTATTTTGAGATAACTAAGGTTCAAATTCCAATTGTCTATAGGTCAATCTTTTTGACCTATCTTTTCTATATATTGTAAAACTTCATTCATTATGAAGTTAGTTCTTGATTCTCATTCTGTTTCAGACAGATTGGAGAATTTTGTAGCTCATTTTTACAGTTTTCTTGAGAGATCGACAAGTTACAGGTTCTATTTTTGTCTTCTTTGCAGTGTTTCCTTTGTTTCTTGGAGATCAAATAAGTTACATTTCCATTTAGTGCTAATTTTTGAAGTGATTTGATGAAATTTTGTTGTGTTTAACCATTAAACCTGTAAAATTATTGTCTCACTTTCTTGCTTGCAGCATTGAGCATATAATCATCACAGGTCTTAGGTTGTATTAACCGGAAGTAGTCCTTTTGTGTTGTGAAAAACCTTTTCTTTCATACAAAGCCTGTTTTCAAGCCTTCCTTAGAATCACTTTTGGGATATTTATGCCAAGATTGGATTGTGTGAAAGTCAGATTTCCGAGTAATATTGTGAATCAGATTGCATATCTTTATCCAAATTAGGTGCATCACCAAATTTTACATTTTTGCATTTCATATAAGTTTCTTTCTTCCTTTTTCCAAAATAGAAAAAACATACATTCCAGTAGAACATTTGAAGGAAACCAGCCCACAATCTGGAGGTCTAATTTCATTATTGGGCACCCACAACCTGAAATTAGTCCCATGTTACACAGAATTGCATAGCTTTTTTAGCCTTGCATACGGGTGCAATTCCCAGTGATAACAAGAAGCATACTCATATCGCAATTACTGAATATTACATCATATTTCAATCAACATCTCACTTCTTGTTGATAATTTGGTCCACTTTCTCACTCTCTAAAATGATTATAGAATTAGAAACAATTAGATCTCCTTGCACACTTCTGCAAGCTTCACTATCTACTGATTAGCCTTAGTAAAACCGGTCATGTCTTCAATGCTTCCAAGGATGCCCTTTCCTATTTCAATTGTCCTATAATGTATACCCTGTGGAGATTACGACAGCATATAATTACTAAGAAATTCAAACTTCAATATACTGATTCATCTTTCGGTTTGAAGTCTGCATCCAAGTCAAATTGTTGCAAGGGAATCAATGACACAGTTAATAGTTGAGTTACCAACCTGCCTCTCAATCACTATCAAGATATTTTACTCATAGTTATTATTATAATTAAAGCCAATTCATTCATCATCGAATTCCTTTATAGAACTCAAGTTCCCAGAGCCAACGTTGTGTTATGTTTGTTGAGAAAAGAACAGCTTAATCATCTTCATTTGTCTAATAAATTTGAAAACAACTGTCATCTTACTCAACATTGTTATATGGATTCGTCACAAATAACCATAGTCTACTGAAACCAATTTAACTGTATTTTTTTTTTATGAATAAACAAAAATTAATGTACAAAGACATTTATATTAACCTTCATAAAGTCTACAATGAGTTGGACCTAAACAGCATTACTTTTTTTGGAGAGAAATACATCTCATACGATACCAAATGGCACGAGAGCAGGGATACATGGGGACATGTTGCCACCTCCCAACGCCATTGCCACCCCCATCCCCAGTGGGCATCAACAAATGTCTCTGGCCATCCTCTATCCTCAGGGAAATCAGTATGCATCCTAGGAACGTCAACTGATGAGACTGGGCATACCCTTTTTTCAATTTTTTTTTCAAAAAACAGAAAAATGGGCATAGGGGGCCCACAAGCCCTCCCACACCCTTTATGAAACCCTAACACACCCTAAATGTAACCCACTCACCCATTTGCATTTCCACTCAGAATTACCACAATCATTTTTGCACTTGCAGACATGAATTTGAAGAGGAAGGGAGCATGCATAGTTTATGATTAGTCACCCTTGAATGTCACAGTCACACCACTGACACAAACGAAACTCATGGCTTGAAGGCAAACAATTCAAAACACAACATACTTGATGCCAAATATGATGATTTTCTACAAAATCTACAAGTAGCCCTAAAGTCATCTTAAGAAGGTTGGATACAACAGTTTGCTTGATATGTTTTGATGCACTCCAAACAATGTGCCATTGGGACCATATGCTCTCACACACTCTTATTCTCATTGTTTTCTAAACTTGGAAACATGGTGATCCTGTGTTCATCAAGAGAATAATTTGGATTGTTGGGTGGTATTCTTTAGTTGATTAGTTCTACAGAATAACAGATTGGGCACATCATATGTTCAATGCTTCTATTTCTTATGCTAAATTAGAGGCCACTGTAGTTACTAAGTACAGATTCTTTTGTCTCCTTCACTATTCACTATAAACATACAAATAATTTTTGTAGCCTGATATTTTTTATCTATTTTTAGTAATATGTAATATTTGAGAAACATTAAAGCCTGCATGTGTGTGTGTGTGTGTGTGTGTGTCCACAAGAAAGGGCATCCTGGACTACCGTCCCCAAAATGCATCCCACCATCCCGTCATCCCTGTCCCGCAAACATCATGGAACATAGCTTAAGAGGTACCACAACTGAGCTCAGAAAAGGCATAAAAAGTCTCATCCTATGAAAGGTAGAAAAGCTAGCCACTAAGCCTTTGCCCCAAGGGGTAAAGAAACTGCATCCTTCCAGAGACCATTATCACTTCCTAAACAGAACACTGATCTGTAGGTTAGAAGTAAATCTTCCTCTACATATTTCAAAATTTTGTTCAGCAAATCCTTCTGATTTGTGAATGTTTGGTCAATTGAGTGACAAAGGTGGGAAATTTTAGCCTCTCATTGACCTCAAGCGTGCAAGGATCAAACAATGAGGATCTTCATGGCAGTAAATGAATATATATATATATATCTGATAAATCTGAAAGACTGAAAACATCTGCATAAACTCAACCTGATTGTGTATGGTCATTATACAAATATTCAGTCTGACAAAACCAAAATAAGTTTAATTTAACTTTGAATAAAAAGAAGACCATAAAGCAAGTATTATATTAGCCCCTATAAATTTAACAACAAATTGAAACCCCACACTAATACATGGGAACCAGAACTCTATTCCATATGTTAAAACTCATTTTTTTTAAATAGCTCCTAGATATTTGGCAAATGCAGTGAAATAATAAGGCAGCCATTGCGTAAATTTTACTTGCCTATTATACTCAAGACCACAATTGAAGAAAAATAAGTGCACGAAGGGATATAAATTTTCAATAATAAGGATCTTTTATGAAGGTAAACAGCTGTATCTTTGACCATAACCAATCATTAATTATAATTATAGTAGATATCCAGAACTGATGAATCCAATGAACTTACCGATTCAACTGCATAGCAAGGAACCATCAATATAACTCCAATAAGAAATTTTTGTTCCTGCCAAAATTTGTATAATATCCTTGTCAAAATGGTAATATGAATAGAAGAGAAGAAAATTTGATAGAAGAAGCAAGACTTGACATAAAATCAACATCCAAGAAAAAATTGGATGTTATAACATCTAATGTATAACAGCTCTAAGTCAGATCACCCAAATGTTAAGAGATCATATTAGGCAGATGTGTATAAGTTGCATGCTCTATGTAACAGTAAAACAAAAGCTGCCCAAAAATTTGCACTAGCAAATAATGAATAGAAGAGATTATCAGCAAAAACCTCAGGATTTTTGTAAGCAGTCAGGTGCTCAAAGATGAGAAACATTGAGAGACAGACAGCAATAAGAACAAAAGTGCCCGCAACAATGATTGCCCATGTACGGAACGTATTTCCTTCTCCACTTAAAAACAATGAGCTCGTGGCCTTCAGTATACCTGTGGACACTGCCATACTTCCCTTGTCTACTAAAAGGTTCCATTTAGCCCTCCCTACCATTGAACCAATGACTCACAAGTCCCTCTCAATGCAAGATGGAGTACTAACTTTTGAACCTTGATTTCTCTCAAGCCCACAGTGAATTGAGCATGCAATCAAGAATTCTACAAGCAGAAACCAGAACCAAGGCACTGCAAGCTTGTAATTGACCTCTGCTGAAGATCATAAATATTCCCAGATGCTTTATATTAAGGTGCAATTTCAGTATCAATAGATTTTACACCACTGAATATTTCTGTAGCAATCTTTTCATTGGTTTAGATATATTTGCTGTCAAACTTGATAATCAATTCTCAATTGACCAGAAAATATTAATCAGGAGACTTCCAGCACATAAAACTGTCAGCCATACAAAAACCAATGGCCCAAAACTATTGCAAATTTGTTCCCTTTCCTGTTATAAAACTTTGTAGCTTGCGATCTAAAGCATGAGACTGCTCCTAAGCATCAAAGCAATTATTTCTGCCTTGCCATTGGCATGCTGATTCAATTGTACATTACCATTTGTAGTGACCCCCTAAATAGTCCATAGGTACCCAACTGAACCAAAAAACTTCAAGGTATTAGAGCCTTTACAATACCCACCACTTAGCTATGCCTCGAATATATCTGTCATTGTCAGCAAACAAAATCAAATTAACTTATATTTTGCAAAAGTCATCACCTTCATTAACATGTATTATGTCTATCAAATCTCAAATGATGAGTACTAAACGCATGTATTTTAAATTGCATGGTCGTGACAAATATAATCAATGTAACTGAATGTCAGAATATAAATCCACACAGTGACTTGATAAACATGATACAAAAAATTCACATACAGCGAACTGATAAATGCTCATCTGTACAAATGATGGGTAATTTTTAGAGGCTATGTCATTAGATGTCGATGCATTATTTCATACACGTATAGTGTATGGCAAGGATATGGCAGATTTAAAAAAATCTGGGATACAGATACAGTTATACTACAGCAAATATAAATATACAAAAAAATAAAGGTGTACTAAAATAGAAAAAATAGAAATTTTGTCAAATAGGATGAGCTCAAGTGGCAAATCATCAGACCTTTCATAATGGAGATATGTGTTCAAATCCCCAAAAGACATGCCACATGCTCATATGTACAAATGTTGAATGCTTAACCAGGTAAACTACCAGATCCAATTCTGGATGTGGCATACACCAACAGACAAGACCAGATGCAAATCATGGATGAATTTGACAAAAGCAAATGCTCCTCAGTCATGGAATCTAAGATGAAGGACAGCTACCAATCATATATCTGGAAATATAAAGGAAAAAAAATTAAAAAAAATTAACTGGAATAGAGATAAGAAAGAGAAAAGGTAATTAGTTTCAGTCTACTTTTTAGGTGGGAGGGGCGGGATGTGGAAACAGGACACACCAAGTTTTATGGTCACCAAAATTAATGCTGGATTTTTTAGTCATATATATCATACCATCATAACAGATAACCTATTACAAATTTACAAATAACAAAATGTGGCTTGTAAGTTGTAAACTATTTCAAACAATTAAATTACCATGGAAAGTTCTGTTCTATACTTGAGATAAAGAATTCCAATTTCTAATTTTTTCAGGTTCATAGATATTTTTAAACTTCTGCAATTCTAATCAGAAAGACAAACATAATGAAGAGCTAAAAAACCAGCAAAGCAACAGAATGGCTCAAAGTTGGAAATATACACAAAAGACTTCAGCAGAGACAACCTATTAACCACAATAGTGATAAAGAATTAGCATATGAAGTCAATGTTTATGCACGTAAGATTGTTAATATCTTGTGTTTGTACTGGAGTTTAACTAGCATCTTAAATACATCTATCTAAAAGACACCAAGAGATATCAATCACAAGTTACCTATGTAGGATTTGTGACATAGGTTAGATAGGTCAAGATTGATATCTCTTGGTGTCTTTTAGGTAAAATGTATTTAAGATATCTATCCTAGTGTATTAGGTTTCTAACTTTCCAGGCTTCTTGAACCCATATATATCACACTATCACCACCCACAATTGGGCGTAATGAAGGTTTGGCATGTAAATGGCCGTCAAACTTATGTTAAGGGGTTTTGTTCTCCACTCACTCCATTACAACCAACCCCCCACTTTGCTGCCATTGTAGTTACACCTCTCAGCGCAACAGCTACATGTTTTTCCCCATGCCCAACAACACAACAAAAAAGGTAGCCAGAAATGATTAAGATCTAGAAATCTTACAAAAATTGGATCAAAATGCAAATCCATCTCGATAGTAATATATATTACTGTATAATAGTAATACTATTACTGTATAATAGTATATATATAGCTATAGTAATATATATTACTGTATAATAGTATATATACAGCTATAGATAGTAATATATACAATAATATAAATATAACAGTAATATAGTAATATATATTACTGTATAATAGTATATATATAGCTATAGATAGTAATATATACAATAATATAAATATAACAGTAAAATATATATATATATAGTTGTATCATTAAATTATATTAAAAAATAAATGGAGTCTCCAAGTACCCCCCGTCTCCTATTTTCAAAAACAAATGTAACGGTACCAGTACGAGTCTCCTGTGCCGGCCCCCTGGCAACTATGTTAAAAATAGTTTATATACATACTAGTGTTTAAACACACCTTTTATTTTAATTAAAATAATATTATTAAGTTGCCCCTAAAATTAGAAATTATTGGGCCCAACTTAAAAATATTATTAATTATTTGAGTCTAATTAGATAACGCTCAAAGAAGCATTTTCCATATCACAAATTTAGACAAGAAGATTGGTGAGTTTCCTGGGGAGAAGATTTGGGTGAATTAAGGGCTCCCAAAGGCTAATGCCTTTTTGTAGATTGCGGCTTAGGAAAGGGCTCTTACTTGGGATAGGTAAAAGAAACTTGGCAAGGTGGGACCATCTAGGTGCATTTTATGTAAAGAAGAGGAGGAATCAAATGATCATCTCTTCATTTACTATGTTTTTACTTCTCAACTATAGTACTAGTTTTTGGGAAAATGGGGTCTTTGTTGGCCACTTTTGACCAAGGTCTTAGATCTACTGAAGGGCTAATTCATGAGAGTGAAGAGCAATCTTTTAAGGGTGGTATGGGATTGTGCTCCAACCATGATTGTGTGAAATTTGTGCCTTGAAAGGAACCAAGGGCCATTTCAAGATAGGGAGGGTTTGGTGGCTTGCATTTGGGACAAAATTGAGTCTTCCCTACAAGAAATAGGAGAAGGTTGCAAGAAGGAGACTTAAAGGATCAGCAACAAGGAATTTCCACAGGGCACAACTTGGCCGAGGTCTAGGTGTTGGACAATCCTGTCACAACGAATCCACCAGCCAAGAGTTTATTGAAATGGTCACCCCCAATCTCAAGTTGAGTTAAACTCAATTTTGATGGTGCAGCCAAAGGCAATCCTGGGCCGATTGGAGGAGGTTGCCTATTCAAAAATGAGGAAGGTCGACCACTTTCTATCCATGCCTTTGATTTTGGCATGGAATCTAATAATATAGCAGAGGCCAAAGCAATGTTATGAGGGTTGAAGCTAGCTCTGGATCAGGGGTGGAGGGGACTCCAAGATTGTGATAAGTAATATGAATGATGGGGGGTGTAATAGCTAGCTTTTGAACACCATTCTCTCAGAGACTAAGGATTTGTCCAAATCATTTGAGGGGATCACATTTAATCATATTGGGAAGACAACAAATTTGCCTGCAGACTGGGAAACTATTAAGGGGGTTAGTCAGAAAGAGATGCATGGCTTCCGGAGGTAGTGGAAGGACAACTTCCCTAAGGAGCCACTGGATCTCATAATCAAGGATCTTCAAGGTCCTTGATCTGACAATAGGTTGGTGAAGGAGAGTGTGTGAGGCAATATGACGTGGTATGCATTGTATCTCAAGGGGCAGTACAGGGATCTTTGGCGATGAGGATTTTATTGTTTATGTATCATTCCTCTTAATGGCAGCGTCACAACACATCTACATTCATATCTCAACAAGTGTATGAATTGGTGGTGTTATTCCATGGTGGTCTTTCTTGTTTTCCACCCTCAAGGCCTCAGTGGCATCTTCATCTAAGGCCAAAAAGGGTAAACAACACAACCAGGAGTCCAATGAGAAGGAGAAGGTTATGTAAACCAATTGCAAACAGAAGGCAAGGCTACGGAAGCAAGGGGTGATGATTAATGACTTCACTGCCTATTTGGAATAGGAAAGTAAGAGCCCTAATTTGCACTTGTGGGTGTTTGAGGATCTGGGAGCTGGCCAAAGAGATGGATGGCACACCCTATGTCAAGAATAGGACAGCCATGATGAATCTTTTGCTAAACCCTAAACACATGAGGGTAAGAAGGAATGTCTTTGATGCAGCTCAATCCTTGAGCTATGCATCAATGTTGTCTAATGTAGCAGGCTCCTATCTATTGCACAGCGACATCGAAGACATGGAACATCGGTCAGAAACTTACTTCAACTACTCCTTGGATCATTTGCATTCCATCAAGCAGCACCAATAATGTCTGCAGTAGGTTGTTGAGGAAGTTTCTAAGGATTGGACTTGTACAGTATTTTTTCATGTTCATATATGGATGGATAAACCATTTTTTAATGGATCTAGTGAACACCTCATTACTAGTAATATGGGCTTAGCACTCTTTTTGGTGGCCTGTGGGTGCCTAATCCAAGCTTACTAGCAAAAGAAATTATATTTATATACTAAATTAGTTATATGTGTGTGTGTACAACCATAACAAACCCAGGGGAAAAAACCTATCGTATGGGCAAACCCAAACCCAAAGCAGCAACTTAGATCAGCTAATTCTATTTGTAAGCTAGTTTCAAGTTAATATAGTTAGGATCTACATTTGAGGCTGGGTTTTTTACCCAAAAGGGTTTTCCCAAGATAAATATTGTGTTATGGTGTATGTGCTTGTTTAGTTGATGATTACTCCATTCATATTTCAAATTTGTTTTAGTCATATTTATGATCTATAACAAAAAGTTATCTCAGATTTGAAACCTCTTTTATGCTCTTAATCAAAGAACTTGACTAGACTTTTCAAAAAAAATCGGACATCCAAAGTTGTAGGAGCTTGCACTAGCAACCTCTACAAGATTGATAGGGAGAAGGATTGAAGAAGACAACCACAACGACAAACAAGCTTGCAATAACAAGCCATGGTAACATTTAGAGGTATAATAACCAATAACATAAACAAACAAAAGGATGAGAAAACCAACATTGTAAAAACTTGTAGGAATTAGAAGCGTAGTAGATGATAGATTAGATGAGCTGGAGCCACAATAGACACAGGGATTAGAAAAGTCACCTTAAACAGAGTCTATAAATACAAACCAATGCCTAGTAACATTCCTGGCCACTAACCACAACCACAATTTTGTGGTGGGAAGAATATGCAACAAATATAAGGTTTGAACTATAGTTCGTATTATTGGACTCAACCCAGACTCAACAAACCAAAAAAAATTCTGACAAAAAACCCAGCAAAACTCGGCAACTTAAAACACTTAAATTTCTTTAAAAAATATAATTTTATGCAAAATACAATTAGAAAATGTATTCATGGCAAATGCCATTTTCATAAAAAATTTAAAAGGCAAAAAACCGTGTTTTTTTGGTCTGAAAATTGCATTTTTTCAGTCTTTTTTCCCACATCATTCCTGCACATTGCAAGTTTTTCACACAGATAGGGCTTATAAAGCAACAAATTCAGGATTTTTCAGCATTTTTTTTGCGTTTTTAGGCATCCCTTGCACGGCACGAATCTTTGGCACAGACTCACCGAGTACTCGCCCCAAAACTGACCAAAACTCGCACACAACTCGCCTGAGAAGCTCGGTGAGTAAACCACAAAAAAACTTGGCAACAAAAAAAAGTGGCGAGTACTCTATGTCTCACCAAATAGTTAAACTATGGTTTGAACCATCAATAGTTACATTTGATCACAAATAAGTGCAATGAGATACGACCAAAGAGAGCAGAAACAAAGAATAAATAAAGTCAAAAATTGTAATTGTAACATTTGCCGGCAAATACATGTTATAAAAAATAGTGATGAGAGAAATGATGTATACATGTTTGGACCAATGGATAGAACTAACCAAAGAACATTAGAAGTTATTGTCATAAGAAGCAAAAAACAGGAACAACCATGGTTGTCACATAACTTGGGTTTAACATATATGATATATTGTATAATCATTTTTATTCATGTTTCCCAAGGCCAATACATCTAGTATCTAATCACTAAAAAATGATTGAGAATTGAAACAATTACATAAAATATTAAATCTAAGCAGCATTATTCTTGTAACAAGTTACCCTTCTCTGCCAAAAGCACTTTCCAACCAAATGAATGCTGAAGAAACATCTTGGGTAGTAAATTGTACTTTCCTTGGAAAGCTAGCATACAATATTTGTTTCCAATGGTTAACTAAAAGAATATCCAGTGCAATCAGATAGCAAAGTTGTCTTTAAAAAATTGATCTACAATTCAAAGCATGTCAATGGCAGGAAAAATCCTGCATTAAGAAACAAAACAGATAAAGAAGACTGCTAACACTAAATTTTCTTTCAAAAGAATATTGAGGACCTTTTCATTAGACACATGACTAATTTGACAGTAGCCGGCATGATTCAACATGCATGCTCTAATTTTACCTAGAACACAAGGGTCAAAACTCAAGGTGACCCCAGTGATTAATAAGCACTCAGGAGAAATAATTCTGATAAACCAGTACAAGAGAAGCAATGCTAACAGAAGCTTGATCACAATAGAAAGAAAATAATGGCACACTCACAAAACAATACGATTATTTACCCCAGGAAACCCTTTCAGGAAAAAAACCAGCAAAAACAGTACTCAATTACTATTAAGTTTAACTCAACCATTCACAATACGATAAGATACTTCTCGCTATCTTTAACCCTAATCCATGTGCGATTATTTATAGGCACATTACTATACAAAACCACTATGGTATTACAAAACAATGGGTATAAAATCATGTGCTGAAAAACCACCTTGAAAAAGAGCCCCAAAAAAAAGTTTTGGAGGCGCCCCGCTATTGTGGACAAGTGTAAAATCTGTAAGGGGAGTTAAGCATGCAAAGTATACAACACATATCCAACAAATGATTCGAAGCAAAAAAATTGTGTGTTTCCACAGTGCAAAGAAAATCAACCTAAGCAAATAAGCCACAAGTCTTTATTCCAGAAGCATGCAACTTGCCCATAAAATAAAATTAAAAGTTGTGAGCATTGGATACATATCTTGAGATGAGCAACAATGGCAAATACAGAGAGTATGTATTTGATAGAAATATTGTATATGGATAAGTCAAAATAAAAATGTACGTATCTTGAATGGCAAATTATCAAGAAGTATATATCTGTTCACGTACACAGATATCTTAACTGGCTGTGACGGTCTTCCACAGATGTGTTAAGTGGTTCATACTTACTAAACCCTATCAAATAAGATATCAAACCTGACGAACAGGTCAAAGCATTTACAAATTCATAGTTTCCCATGTTTGCACCTGCTAAATATCACGAAAGTGATGTCTAATGGGATAAGCCACAAAGGTAAAATTATTGGGGCCTCCAAAGGTGAGTACCAGGTAAAGATCTCCAGGAAACATGATAGAGAATTGAAATTGGAGAAAATACAACATCCAACTCGCTAGGTGGGATGTACCCCAACATTCAAGACCAGGTGCAAATTCCATGTGAGTTTGATGGAAGAGACGCCCGTTGATCATGACATTTAAGCTGAAGGTCTCCCCTCAAGGGAAATTTACCAATCAAAACAAAAAAGAACACAAAATCCAGAAGACTCTCAAGATCTTGGAACAACCACAGATTAGATGATGTTTGTAATACGAAAGGTTGGCAGACTTGAAGTTGGCAATTGCTGTCAATCAGGCTGTGGTCAGATGGCAAGTTGAAGTGAAATAACCTAAGCCCAAAACATGTGCCCATGCTCCCTGCTGCAATGTGAAAATGTACCGTGTAAAATGCAGTAAAGTACTCTCACCGGGTGATTCATAAAAAAGAAGTTTTTAATCATATAGATTCATGCATATACACATAATTAAGTCCTTGCTTTGATGATAAAAGTTACAAAATCTCTGCCACTTTGCAATAACAGGAGATGGGAATCAGCCAAGCTCCCATGTTTGGTCTAGCATAGCCATAGCAATGCATCTATTGCTGTAGGTGGACCTGATCTAAACAGCAATAAACAACCATCTGCAGCATTTCTCAAAGATCGAATTTAAAGTATGGGCTCAATCCTCCATGTGAAGAGAGGGAGGAAGAGATTATCCCAATACAAAACAGACTTTCAAGACTTTGTGAGACTCTACCAGACTTGCAGAGTCCCAAACCAAGTTAGAGCAAGCAAGTTTTTCTGTGACTCAGCTGAGTTGCAATGCAAGTCTTGCAAGTTTAGCAAATTTTAAAGACGTGTGTGTCTATGATGCATTTAAATTATTATTTTTTAAATACTTAGTTAATACTTTCAAAAACACGTTAAAAATTTTAAAAGATACTAAAACCCCTTATAACATGTTCCTCTGTTTAAGCTGTCATTTGTGCAGCAACCAATTTCTCTAATTCATTATTTAATATTGTTCGATGGAAAACAAAATCCTTGCAATGACATTATGATTCAAGGATAGAAAATTTCGTTCTATTTCAAGAGATTTTGTTTTAGTTTTAAGCATGTATGTTAGCTATGGTTTAATGTTTTTTGTCGTTGATGTTATTTTTGTTTTGAATTAAATTAAATTTACATGGAGAAGACTGTTATAGTTTTAAGCATGTATGTTAGCTATAGTTTTATGTTTTTGTCGTTGATCTTTTTTTTTGTTTTGAATTGAATTAAATTTACTATTTAGGGTACCAATTTGTTAATAATCTGGAAACCTAAATTTGAGCTAACTGTATGAGTATAACAGTGTTACAACCATTCCCTCCTAGGACAACGTCTACATGTACAAGAATTTGCTGATTTGATGTCAAGGGGAAAAAGAATATTATGTAACCAGTTATCATGACGATCCGAAACGTTAAATGTTAAAAATTGTTACACAATGTTCTACAAAAGAGTTTTACATCACTAATATGAACTGTGAAAACCTAATGCTCCGTATTTATGTAATCAGTGATTCAGAAGTTCTAAATTTAAATTACCCTAGAGGATACCTTTCTTAGTGGCCTCACAGGATTAAAGCAAGCACTTTATTTCGCAGAAATGCTAATTTAATTCACGCCTGCAGTTCACAGCTCTAGCGCCACAAAGCAAACAAACTAAACATCGTAATTTTGGTTTAAACAACATGTCATTTAATGGATTCTTTGCAGATAAGCAATCAACATAACAGGTGGGAATAGAGCACTGCCTTTTTTCTGAAACCTGTAACGAAGAACTTTATTAAAACCTAACGATGGAAAAAAACAAGCATATCTGTAAAGAGCAAGGAATTGGTAATTCCTTCCCGGGTTAGGAATGATCTTACCTGGTTTCTTTTAGTTATGCTTATCATCTGTCCATCCAGCAAGGAAAGAAAAGTCCCAGGTCCTCCGCCAATGAATGCTAATGCTAATAGTAATGATGACAATAACAATATGAATCATCACATTCACCGGATACTGCCACACAACCAAATATACCTACTCATTTCTTTAATTGTGCTAAATGTGTGCGCTCTTCTTAAAACGGGCGCAAGGGTTCGGATGGGCAAGAGAGTTTCAATCGATGTTTGTAGCCGCTTGGTCAGCCCTAACTGACAGGTGGGATATTGGAAAAAGCTAGTTTGCCGGTGACTGGCCGTCACACCTGCAGCCGGGTGTGGGGTAACACCTCTTGTATAGGTTATGCCCTAAGAGAATAGCAGAATCAATTTCTGTTTTCTTGCTGCTGCTTCGTACCTCAATTTCTTGCTTTCCTCCATCCTCCAACTACTATCTTCCGTTCATTACCTAAAACTCAACTCTTCTCTTCTATTCTATTCTAGGTTAACTTAATAATAAAATCCCTTAAATGAATCTAGGTTAACTTAATAATAAATGCAAACAATAAGGGCAAAGTTAAAGATTAATTAGAGTTCCAATTGATAATGGTCACAAATATAAAAAATGCTAATATAAATAAAATAATAAATGGTTACATGCACATAGTATATATACATATATGTATGTATACTTAGGTAGATATACATGTATATGTACATATATGTATGTATACATAGGTAGATCTACATGTATGTATGTGCGTATGTATATATTGAAGATGTTATGGACATATAAATATAACAAAATTTCAAAATTATATTATAATATGTACATGTAACCATCCCAATATTGGAATACACATAGTATAATATAATATTAGAGTTGCTACATATATATACATGCATATATGTGTACGTATACATGTAGATATATGTAACATGCATGCATATATTTATCTATCTATCTATCTATACATACATACATACATATGTCATCATTCTTAAGCATCCAAATATATGATTTGTTTTCATATACTTTCTTTTTATTGTAGACCTTTTCTTTTCTTGTTTGCTTTTGAGTTTGGTGGAGTTGTGCTTGCACTCTCTATTCTAAATCTTTCATTGTACTTCGTAGTCCCATGAATCAATTGTTACTTTTTATAGACATTAATATTATTAAAAAATTTAGGATTAGAAATAAAAGGATGCTCCACTTTGAAGGAAATTTTATGGTTTGAGGGTGTAATGGTGAAAATTGCACACCCATGTCCTTTTCCCTTATGTTTTCGGTTCACTTTGATAAGGGTGTTGAACTGCAAATATAATAATTAGCTAACAAGTGGCATATTCAAGTGTACATTTAGCTCATATCTTAATCTTTGTCATCACTAATCACTAGAGTTTCATCCCTGATCCCTAGATTCCTCATTCGCCACTTCCAATTAGATGCATAGATGTAGACTTGATCAAAGGCTAGTTCTAAGTTGTAGATTTGATCCTGACTTGTTAAAACTAAAAATTAAAAATTCTTACTTACTTGACTATAGCAACTCCAATATATATATATATATATATATATATATATATATATATATATATATATATATATATATATATATATATATATATATATATATATATATATATATATATAGTAGAGTCGCATATATACATATAATATTGGAGTCACTACATACACATACAAATGTATATGTATGTAACAACTCCAATATTATATTATATACATACATTCACATATATTTATATTTACCATATATATATAGTCGTTAAGGGCATGGTTGGGTGGTGAAGTCACTTGGTTGTAGTGGCAGCCACCAAGGTTCAAATCCCAAAGTGTTCATGCTTAGGGATGAGATCCCCCGTGTTGTGGCCTCACCGATTCATAGCTCCAGTCAAAAGCATTCAAAAGCATTCACTGACCAAAATATATATTTGTGTGTGTATACATGTATGTATATCCACCTATATATAAATACATATGTGGATATATACATATGTATACATTATGTACATATGTGTGTATATACATACATATATATATATACACCTATACGTATACATAGGTAGATATACATGACATATACATACACATGGGTAAGTGCAAGAAGATAAGTTCACTTTTTGGCCAAAAAGTGGAAGTGTTTTTCCTTTTTTCAAATTTTGTCATACTCGAAGTGACAATTTGAAGCACTTGCACATAAAATATTAAAATGATGTAAAAATAAGAAATGTAAGATTTTGTTTCTAATTTTCAAATATGTAATTTTTTCTAATACCCAGATGATGCAAGTTGATTTTTTATTAGATGTACAAAAAGTGGCTTTTAAAAAGTCCCCTATTTTTTGCAAAAGCATGCATGTGTACGGCAAACATAATTTGACCTAAATTAATGTATTTTTCTAATTCCTTTTGTGAAAAGATTCTAAGGATGTTGAATTTTGGTCAGGATATTTTTTGTAATTTTTTGATAATTTTTTTATTAATTTTTTAATGGCCATAATTAGTATTTTTTAAAACCCCTCATGTACGGCCAACATAATTTGAGCTAAACTAATCAATTCATTAAAAAAAGAAAATTCATCATGTAGAGAATGATGTCTAATTTGGTCAGACATAATTTTTTTTCAAAAAACTTTCAAAATCAAAAGTTATTAAAAAAAAGTAACCTATATTATTTCAATTTTATGAGTTAGTTTGTTTAGAAAATAATTAATAAATAGAAAATTATGTTCAATAGTAAAAAAATTCACATAATTGAAAACTAGACTTTTAGATCTACAATGGGTTATAATTTTGTTAAAATATTATTAAAAAAAGTCGTCAGCCACAGTGGTGAAACTGGTTTTTTCTCCCCATTATTTTAATGGCTTCTTAGTTACAGGTTGGTTGTAGGTCCAAGGCTTAGGCTCGGGTTTCCTAACATTTACCAAGCCTAAAACCAATGTAAATTGGCAGGTGTCATATTTAAAAAAAAAGAAACGGGTACTTGCTCGAAACAGGTGTCCGTTACAAACAAGTACCCGTTTATTTTTTTTTCTATAGAACGGGTACCCGTTTCTAATTTTTTAGAACAAGTACCCATTTTAAAATGGGCACCCATTTCTATTTTAGCCTTTATTTATTTTTTTCATAAATTAGTAGAACGACTGAAACCCTGCAACATTCTCTTTTACCAGTACGCCTGACATTGATAGATTCTACAATTTTTTAATGTGCAAAGTGTTGATTCGAGCTCTCAACGGGGCATATCTTATGCATTTTTTACAGGGATTCAATCATAAGGAGAATTTTTAGATAGAATGAAGTAGAAAATCTATTTTTTACAGGCATTCAATTTCTTGGATAGACATTCATTTTTACCAATACAACGACGGCAACGAATTCCGTGACTTTTTTATATGCTAAGTGTTAATTCGAGCTCTCAAGAGGACATATTTTATGCAATTTTTACAAGAATTCAATCATAAAGAGAATTTTCAGATGGAATGAAGTAGGAAATCTATTTTTTAGAAGGATTCAATTTCTTGGAGAAATCAAACAAATATCAAGCTATCATATTGAATAGAGGATTTATTTCTACTTGTATTTCATACATTTTAAAAACCCTGATCCAACACATTTTGGTAATCATGGGATCAAATAAACGTTAACAAAAAAAGAAGAGGAAGGTTATGACAGATGAAGAAATTGAAGCACATCGAGAGAAAGAGGCAAAACGACAAAGAGATAGGAGAGAGAGAATTAAAAAAATGAAGAATGATGTAGCATCCAGTTCGATGACTATTGAAGAGGAGAACATTGAGAAGGAGAACATTGAAGAGGAGAATATTGGAGAGACCAATTTGGACGAAGTGAAGGTAGAGTATGAAAATGTGGAAGAGGTCAAGAACATGGAAAATGTAAATATAAGAACGAATCCAGGTATGTCTTTGAATCCCTTGAATAATAATGAGATTAATGATTTAAAGTAAGTTGGACATAATATTAATGAGATAAATGCTTCTACTACAAACAAGACAATTAAAAATGAAAATAAAAATAGTTTTTTTTAAATTGAAAGTAATGTTTTAAAGGATCGTCATGGTAAGAATCTTGGAGACAAATTCAAACACATGCAAATAGTTTGTACAAACAATTTTTTTTTATAGAAAAACTCTTGGTTTTCAATGCCATCTTGTATTACAATTGCTAAGAATGTCAAAAATGAGAAAAGTAATGAAAAAATTAGGCATTTTTGTAAAACCTAAAAAGGTGGATGAATCAATGGAACAAGTTATGTCTAGTGTTCTAATGTTATTGGTTCTATAGGAAAAATAGTTGATCTAAGGCTAAGAATGCAGCATGTCAAGCAATAACAACTATTTTAATTAATAAATCAGTTGTGAGCAAAAGAATGATATGTAAGACAAGTGGATATTTAAATGTGCATGCTATAACTTTAAGAAGAGCAACAAAGAGAAGAGTAAGTATTGAAGAGGATCCAATCAACCAATCTTGGACTTTTAGTGGTAGACTCCCAAGGTCTGACATGAAATTAAACAATGAAATTAGGTCTTTAATTGAAAAATATTGGCATGATAATGCAAGGGTTTCATCAAATGCTAGAGATGTTTTAAAATTAAGGGTGTGGTCAAAAAATCATGATCCTCATCCAAAACATCTTTTAAACATGACTCATACAGAATTATATAGAAAATTTCTAGATGATTTAGTTACAGAAAATTTTAGTATAAATCAAAGATCATTTAAGAAATGCAAACCTTGGTATGTCAAGATTAATAAGCAACGAATCTCTTCTTGTAAAACTCATGTGCAATTTCATTATTTTTATGATGTTTTTTGATATATACATTGTACTTTGCATACTAACCAAATTATGTAGGAATGTGGTATTAATATGCCACCTACAACAGTTAAAGATTTTATAACAAGTATACTTTGTGAAACAACTGATGGGTAATTCTATTTTTCAAAACCATGTGTTTCTGGACAATGCAATAGATGTAGTAACCTTTCGTTGTTAGGAGAATGCATGCATTAAAGTAGTTCGCATGATTTTGGACAACAGATAATGGATGTGAAGAGGTTCACCAATGTTCAATATTCATTAAAGGATGGAAAAACTAGAAAGCGTTGTGAGTTAGTCACAAAACAAAGTAGTGTACATGCATTCATCACAGAGTTCGAGATTAAGATTGTGTATAAATATGTGAAACATTCTCAATATGCTCGGTGGATTGATGAATAATTATGTAGATGTAAGAACATATTTCCAATTGGAACTATACTTTTAGTGGTTGACTTTGCAGAAAACTATACACTTGCTCCACAAGAGGAGATTCAATCACAATATTATAACTCAGTATAGGTGGCCATATTTGTTCATATTGTATACAGACATGCAGTTGACAGTACAAAAGATGACAGGAAAATTTTGAGAGAGTACCATTTCTATGTGAGTGATAATCGGTTACATTAATCAGAGTTTGTGCGGTATTGTTTCAAAGTATTTAATGACAACTTAAAGAAAGACAAATCCAGATGACACAACATTTCATATGGTCAGACAATTGTACAAGACAATTCAAAAATTCTCGAGTGTTTTATTGGTTAATTAGGGCCCACAAAGAAAACAAAATCCAACATATTTGAAGTTTCTTTGAAGCTGGACATGGTAGAAGAGAACATGATGGAGTCGGAGCATGTGTGAAAAGGGCTCTTGCTAGGGAGCAACTAAAATTTCATAATGCAGTAAAGTTTCAAGATGCACATGCAATTGTGGATTGGTGCAATGCAAAATTGACTATAAGATCAAGTGAGAACTCTAAAGTTCAATAGTTTTTTTGGTTGGTTGAAGAAGAAAGCATTCCTCCCCAATTTGATTGTGATACAATTAGTGGATCAGCAAAATGGCATTCATTTAAGAGTTCAAATGCAAGCATATGGACTCTATGGACTAGGGAGCTCGCATGTTTTTGTTAGTTTTGTATCGCAGGTGAGTGGGAAGCATGTGAAAATATAGATTGGGTTGAAGAATGGCAACAAAAGTCCTTAACACCTCTATAAACACATGATCAAAAAGAGACAACATTTGAGGAGGATAATCATTTGCAAGCATAAGATGACTATGAGCGTATTTTAGACCTCGTACAAGAAGGTACATTCATTCAATATTTCTTTTCAATACATTTTTTTGGAAATATATATTTAATTATACATGTATGTATGTATATTTTTGTAACTTCTTGAATTTAAATTTTTTTTCAAGACATGTGTATGTTGTTGTTGCACCCGAGGGTAATGAAGAGGAAACGGAGTATTGGTTGGCTCGGTGTGTTGAGGTAAAACAGAAGTTGTTACAACCTAGAGTAGATGATGATAACTTTGAGTATCCAACAGGTTCTGTGGTTGTTACTGGCACTTGGCTACGTAAATATTTGATAAGGAGGAATGGTATACCTACATTTGAATATTATGAAAGGCATAAGAAAATTTTGCACTACTTGCATCTAATTGTGGCAACAAATATACAATTAGTGAGATATAAAGGGAGACTTGTCACAAAAGAATTATGGACACTTTCTATGGAAGAGCATGAGGCAATCATAGATGCATTACAAAAAAGAGAGGATGCAGATGGTACAATGGAGTAAATGTTTTAAATGATTAACAGGTATATATAAATTTTTAAACTTTTAATCTTTGTCTAGGATGTGAGTTTAGGATTAAGATGATTGATAACTTAATTAATTGATTGCATCTCCCCTTAAGCCATCCCTTAGCTATGTTCCATAAGTTAGGTAAGTCATCTCCCCTAATTGATTGCATCTCCTCTTAAGCCATCCCTTAGCTATGTTCCATAAGTTAGGTAAGTCATCTCCCCTAATTGATTGCATCTCCCCTTAAGCCATCCTCTTAACTCCCCTTAAGCCATCCCTTAGCTATGTTCTATAAGTTAGGTAAATTTAGGATTTAGTTTAATAACTTTAATATAGTTAATTGATATAGCTTACCACACCCTTACCAAAATAGTAGAGTTGATTCCATCTCCCCTTAAAACATTCTCTTAACTCCCCTTAAGCCATCCCCTAGCTAAATGATATAAGTTAGTGCATGTACCTTTACCAAAAATACTATATTTGATTAGACCATCTCCCCTTAAGACATTATCTTAACTCCCCTTAAGTCATCCCCTAGATAAATGATATAAGTTAGTGCATGTACCCTTACCAAAAATACTATAGTTGATTGGACCACCTCCCCTTAAGACATCCTCTTGACTCCCCTTAAGCCGTCGCATAGCTAAATGATATAAGTTAGTGCCTGTACCCTTACCATTTAAATACTACAGTTGATTCCATCTCCCCTTAATCCATCATCTTAACTCCCCTTAAGTCATCCCCTAGCTATGTTCCATAAGTTAGGTAAACTATCATCTCTCTTAATTGATTGCATCTCCCCTTAAGCCATACTCTTAACTCCCCTTAAGCCTTCATATTAATATTCCTAATTCTCTTAAAGATCATGACACATTCTAACTTTTTTCAATTTCATTACATGGTGCAAGAGATGTTTTTTGGAGTCATAACAAAGGCTAGAAACATAGAACGTGTTAAATTTCACTTACACTTTATTTCAGGTATTCATTAGACCTATACTACTAATTATTTTAATTTATGCTTCAATAGTTCTTTCCTTTCATTATAATTTCAATGGAACTTCTTAACAAATTCTATCTTTAAATAAAATGATCTCTAGAGGTTCTAAAATTTTATATACGTTTCATCATGGCCTGACCTCTAGATTTGTTTTTGCAATTTCACATGTAGTGTTGAAAGGATTACAATCTATTGTTTCTTGTTGCATGAGTATGATCTCTACACATGTTTCATATCTAGAGTCTTCAACTTCTAGGTGTCAAGTATAAAATCTTAGATGATCTAGACTTAGAGAATAACATTGTATAAATCTAGGTGTCTCTAGGTGTCTTGGGTTCTAACTATATAATAGGTGTCTCTACATGTGTCTTAGGTATTCTATATGTCAACTAGGTAGATAGAGACTATAAAAAAGGCATTTAATCTAATTTAGGTGTCTTAGGTAGATACTATATATCAACTACCTGTCTAGAGATATAATATGGAATCTAGGCACGTCTTAGGTAGATACTATATATCAACTACTTGTCTAGAGACTAGAATAAGGTATAATTTAATCTAGGTGGCTTAGGTAGATACTAGATATGTCAACCAGGTCTACCATGTAACAGGTGTCTAGAGCCCGTGTCTTAGGTATATTATATGTCAACTAGGTAGAACTATATAATATAGGTGTTTAGGTGATTTAGGTCTAGACTACGATAAGGTATAAAGACTATATATGTCTATATATAATTTATCTAGATACATACTATACAATATGTGTCTTAGGTGTCCTACATAGAACTAGAATACATGTGTCTTAGGTCTTAGGTGAGGCCACATGAGCTTCCACCGTCACGTGGGTGGCCTTGTCAGCATAGAATATTTATATATCTTGAAGCTAAGGGAAGCTCTTTTTCTTATACATAGAAGTTATGAAAATAATTAATGCATTGATTAAGTTATTATTTAGTGCTCTTGATGAAATTACATACAAAAGTTAATTTTATTATATTTTTAGAAATTATAATTTTTAGTTATTTACAAAACTCTAGAAGCAAATCTCAAAAGTTTTAGTAGATAGAACCAAGTATTGTTTATCAAATTTATATATATAACAATTTAGAGTTACATGTATTTGTTTATTTTTCTTTTGATATTTAGGTTACATGTAAATTTCTCTATTTTTCTTTTGATATAATTTAGGGTAGACTTAAATTTCTCTAATTTTCTAAATTTCTTAAATTGTAAATTTAAAGGGTACAGATATTTCTCTAATTTTCTTTAAATTCTTTTCGTAAATTTATAGGGAAGGTATTGCTCTATGAAATGTTTAATCTAGATTTAAAAATAAATTGATTAAACATGGTTAGTAGATTGACAAATCTAATCAATAAATTTTTCCTAAATATTTAACTCAATTAAAATTTAACACTTGTCCCAACATTTGACTCATGTAAATCCAAACATATTCATTCTAGTTCAACAAAGTTAATTTTCATTTTTTTTTTAAATTTATTTAGGGCAGGTACATTTAGTCTATATAAATATCCAACCTAGAGTCTGTATCTAATAAATGATTAATAAATTAAATCAATTGAAATTTTTCTCTTATCTAATTAGAATTAGTATTTTACAATTTTATGTAATTAAACACATGATTTAATTTGAAGTGTTAAATATGAGATATATGAAATTAAAGTTTGAATATAGATGCATATAGTGGAAATTCAATAAATAGCAATTTATCAAGTATATATGAAATAGTCTATGAGTATAAATACTAACATAGTAACAGTCCATGTAAAAATAGTGAAATAGTCACAAAAACATATATGTCTAGTCAATACTAAAAGTCTTAAAATCCTCATGAAATAAGCAATCTAATACATCATCATCATGTCCATCCATCATTCTAAAACATGTGTGCACACTAAGTTTGATCATCATCCATTTCAAGCTGCCTTTTGGTCCTGTGTGACTGAGAGGGCAACTCATGCTGTGTACAAGAAAAAAAAGCTTCAAATCAATTTTAATGTCAAAACTGCATCCTAATTAAATTTAAATCAAATATTTAAAACCAAACCATCAAATTAAATTTTTAAATCTAAACTTCAAAATGTCTAAGCATACCACAACAGGCTCATCATCTCTCCTACCATGCTCCTGTGCAACAGATGGTGCCGATTTAGATGACAGATTAAATGTATGTGTCACCAATTCCTATATTTCAATAAAACATCTGATTCTAGGCTCTAGAGTATAGATACAAAATGCAAGGTTGAATGATACAAAAGACTTTGAAATCACATAGGATTTAACTATAGGACCTAAAATATGAGAGATGACTCGTGCATCTATGTAGGCTCATCAATGATAGGATTAGTTGAGCCTGCACCTAAACTAATCTCATTCTACATATATATGTGTACATGTATATATAAATTCAACTTTAAAGACATGAATTTAAAATCATGATATTACATTGAAAATTTAAATTTAAACTAAAATTGTACAATTTTAAGATACAAACCATGGCATATGAAGCAGGCTCCTCTATAGATGATGTTGCCACTGGTCCTGGATGACTAGGTTGGTTTAACACAAAAGTGTCAGGACCTCCCATCTGCTTTAAATTAAAATGTCACATTTTTGTATTAAATTATATTACTAAATTAGATAATCCAATTAAATAACCTCTAGAGGTCCTAATTTTATACCTTGACTATATAAGGTCTACCCAACTCTACTATCGTTGACACTAAATGGTCCAGTCATGATGAAGTGGCAACAGCTGATGGAGTCATCTGTACCAATCAACATGAACATATATTTAATTTTTTTTAAAAAGATTGATAATTGATAATTGTCCAAATCTATATTAATTTGTATTAGTTTTAATTTTATTAAATGTGGCATACATATCGAGTCCATGGGAGCAAATAATGTAGCCAAAAAGGACTCCTCCTCCGAAGCAGATGTAGGACCAAAACATGGATGATGAAAATTCTGACAATAATACGATGTGGACCACAATGGTGTCAATCTAGGTGATGCATCAGGACTAGCATCAAATGCTCCTCTAGCCTATGCAGGCACTCCATGATTGACTTCATCTACCAAGCGGGTAGCTTGGTCAGTTAAGTTTCCTAAGAGCAACGATAACACTCTGAGTGCTGAGACAACCGTCTGTTGGTGAAAGGGCACAAGAATAGAGGTGGAGAAGGGACAATAGGTGTAGGGGGCAAACATCTATTTGGATCGACATGTGCCCCTGGTATATGTTGTGACATTCCACCACCCACACCCTAAAATGATCTCATATCAAAATAATTGGGCTTTTTGCCCATCTCAAACTCTGCCCATAATTTTTTTAGAAAATAAAAGGGAACCTCAAAATTAGCATGAGGTGGATGGTCAAAGACCATCCACCATCACTCCTAAAAATTATCAGCTATCTGCTGATGTGTGCATCATTTGATTGAAATTCTCTTTTTAGTTGGTGGTATTTGTTCACCTATGGAGGGATCAATGAAATATGGGGCAATTGTATTTTTGGTAATATGTAAATCAGTGATCTCTTTATATGAGAGACCATCTACATAAAATTGCCTCCTCTCTTCCCGCCATGAGCAGAATGTGTCTAGATTCGCATGGATAGCTCTCACTGAATCAACAATAGTTTGCATCGTAGATGCAAACCGTGAAATGTGTGGAGGGGTTTGGATTTGGATTTGCAAGAAATTGTTTTTTTCTTGCAATGTTTGTATATTTTCATCAATTGTTGCTTGCAAATGAGCCTTATCATGCAATGGTGGTGGGGTGTCATTGGGGGGGGGGGGGTCATGGGCTAGATCTGCGCTATGTACAAATAATGTCTACAAGTAGAGCTGCAACTACAAAAAATAATTAAAATCAAATTAGGAATTGAAAATATATATAATCTTGCATGCACAATACATGTTTAAATATACATATACATATAAATTGAAAACTTGGAAATATATAAATTTGTGTGGTTTAAACAATACATTAAAACATTTAATTTAACATATACATGCATTCAAACTTTGAACTTGTTAGAAAATGTTTAAACTCAAAATTTATACATTTAAGAAGCATGGCATTAATAAAATTTATGTCCTAGTATCTAGTCAACATTATTTTGTCTTGAGTCCTATAATCTTATTTTCCTATACATGTATGTATGTATGTCTAGACAATTTCAAATGATCTTAGTTAATATATCATTGCTAAAAGTTTAATGTATAGCCTAAATGTCAATCCATCTAGGGCCATGTTACCATTTCCTAGATTTTGGTAAAATTTAAGTTGATTTTGTTTCCTATAAATTTGTGCAATATTCGTAGAAATCAAAATCCTAAAAATAATTAACTAGCCAGGTTATTGTTACTTAATATATTGCATGTCCACAAACCTTGAATATCAATAGAAGTCCTAATCCTAGAGGTTATGATTAATGAGTGTATAATTTAGTTAGAAATGTTTCCTTGAGGTTTTCAAAAGAAGACAATTAAAGAGAAAAATTCAACAACAACTAGGTTGTTTACAACCACACTCATGTATTACATTCAAACTCCTAAACATGTCACTAAGTTCATGTCAACCTATTGGCTACAACTACACCTACAAGACCCGAATTGAGAAGATAATAAATATTTACATATATGCACCAAAAGATGACCACAATAAATTACATTCTTATGTATGGGATTCCATTTATACATTATATACCAAAGTACAAGATTTGAGCAGACTAATAGGATTTTCTAAACAATATAAAAATTTCAACTTGATATCTAGAGATGTTTGGAAAGTTATATATAATTGAATCAGGAGAGCTTTTCAAACCTAAACTATTAATTTTTACACTATAAAGGATATCCATGAAATAAGTTCATGTATGTATATATATGTATGTATGTATGTATGTACAACATGTAAGTATGTACATGTATGTAAGTTCTTAAGTTAACTTGAATTTGATTGATTCACTCTTGGATTTGACTCCTTATTTGCTATGTACATGTATGTTGAATTAAATTTTCAATGAACCCATGGTTGGATCTGACTTAGAGGTGAAGAACATAATGGAAGCATGGCTTGAGGGATTGGTCTTAATTTTCTTGGCATTACCAAACAAAATTTGAAGCAATTTAAAACTAGTTGGTATACTATAGACCTTGGTTATGACTATAATTTAGGATTAAGTGACTCAGAAGGACTTAGAAAATATCGAAGGACTTAGAAAATCATTCATGCATAGAAGGTGGGGATCTAGTCTAGAGATAGGTCTTTATGAATACAATGGTCTTTATATATGCATGTTCAATATGGTAATGATTTCCTTTTGTCTATTCACTTGCAAAATGGATATATAAAATGTATGTTTCCATAAAATCTTGCATAAGGTATATGTCATTTATGTTAAGGTGAAAGTAGTAATGGTATATACATCGTTAATGTTCTATTTGTACAAAATAAGATCCCATGTGATAAAGTTTAATGTATATAGCCTAAATGTCATTCCATCTAGCCATGTTACCATAAATCCTATTTTGTTCCTAATCCATGTTTATCCTTCCTAAGTGTCTCATTTTATTCAATCTTTAAACCCATCCTATGTAC
Organism: Cunninghamia lanceolata; assembly: GCA_027924645.1. Classification (NCBI taxonomy): domain Eukaryota; kingdom Viridiplantae; phylum Streptophyta; class Pinopsida; order Cupressales; family Cupressaceae; genus Cunninghamia; species Cunninghamia lanceolata. Next base: position 3,789,226 of record BSBN01001074.1, on the reverse strand, counting down.
ACTCAACATTATTTTAAATTTTTTTCATTGTTGTTGTCCCTTTTACCCCTTTGTTAAGCGTCAAGTTGTCATAGATATATGGATATGTTTAAATTAAAGATTTAAACATAATAAAATGACTTCTAGGTTTTAGGTTTAGGTTTAATAAGTCATTTAGGTTAGGTCTACAAAAAGTTATTACGGTCCTATCCTGTCTAATTTGTAGGTTTTTAGCTTCATGAAAAGAGTTTTACAAATGGTTAAATTAGGACTATGAGATTCATCAGGAACATTAAAAGCCATGTGTTAGGTTACAAAAATGCAAGTTGTTAACCCTAAGAGGTTGCCAAGCTCTCTTGACATTTTTGTCTAAATGACATAGGGCTGGTATGATTTGAAGCCCTCTTCACTTCAGGCTCTGCTAGACCTAGGTGGGTATACCTTGATTTTTAACGCAGACTTGTGTAACCTTCACAATGGCAAATGGGTGTGAAGTAGCTGGAAAATTTGCTTCTATTCTATTTGTATGGGTTTGAAATAGGAGTAAAAGGATCGTTTATGAAAAAGTTGTGACTAGTGCTTTATTTATTGGGCAAAGAGTCAAGACTTAAAGGTATATGGATCTCTATATTGACTTAACTCAAATTACTAGGCACTTGTGTAAATTTGTATCTTGTATAGATGTGCAAGAATGTTGAGTTGCAGGGTTCTTCTTATCAGATCCCAATGATATTTCCCCAAATTGCTATGGCCAAGAGAAAGGATTTTAATTCTTTCAGGAAGGGAACCGACTAAGATAACTTGTTCAAAGGATTTTAACCCTTGGGCAGAGACCAATAAACATAGACTACTTAGCAGGACTTAAATCAACTTCCCATAGAAACCAATCACACAGATCATACATAAACAACAAATGTGTACTTATAAATTAACTATATCCTTGATATATTAATTTAAACAACTTGGAAAACCATTTTGGAGAAAATCATGCAGCCCATTAATATTAAAATGAACACAACAATTGAACATCAATTCTCTGATCCACCAAATAACTCTAATTCTTTGTATTAATTCAAAAATCCATACTTCAATTGAAAATGTAGACAAATATAAATAGATATATTTGAATATTGTTTGTTGTATTGCAAGTATATAATTGAAAAAAATGTTGTTCTTCAAAATGGCTTTGGTATCCTACTTTATAGGATGTGAACAAGCTTCAGGCCTAAAACATAGTGTCTTTTCATAATTGCATCTTTTCAAATAACTAATGTGTAATTAGGAAATAGAAGCATATGCAGCAGTCATGTTTTGGGCTCTATTAATCATCATAAAGGGACCCATGACCCATAGTTCTTGGCAAGATTGTCCTCATCTCCATGATATAGATTGGCATGTCTACATCACTGGTTGTATGACAAAATTGTATTCCATCCACCTCATAATGCCCTGGATATGGACAAATTTACCCTATCAATATGATCAATGTAATCCTAATCAGCACATGTATCTGTAGCAATTAAACTATTCATTGCTAACTTTGGGGTGACTATCTTCCCCAGACACACATGGGTGTTCTCTGTCACCTTTTCCTTATTATGTATATTTTCAAGAAGTAATTGCAACAGTTGACTCAATTTGCTTTTCTAAATGTCCCTGTCTTGCAGACCACCTTTGGCATTGAAAAAAATTGGAAGTGCCAGATCAAGATGTGGACCAAAGTCATTCAAATCTTCTATTAATATACTACATTAAATTTTTCATGGTCACCGATCAGGTCATTATATTCCTTGAGCACCTGTTCTCTAATGCTAGTTTTAGCATTCAATCCCTCTTTTGTTTCCAACACCCTAAGGTGCAACCTTTTGTGTTCTTGATACATTTGGTGTGTTCTCTTGTGCAGATGCCAAACTTTATTACTATGTTCCATCATTTTATCAAACCTTCTTCGAATCAATTCAGAAGCCATATTATATTTAACAGCTTTTAGTTTAGTTTCAAATTGTTCACTTTTCTTTTGATACTTCTCTGGTTTAAGCTTCCAATAATTGGTATCTGCTCTAGCTTCTACAACCCTCTTGTCAGCCTCTAGGTATGATGAATAACTACTAGATGAAGGCTATTTATCCTTGTATGTGGTAATTTTTGCCATATAGTCATTATTCCTCCTTACTAGCTGCTCAATTTGTGCCTTTGTGAATCTTGCAACATTCACATTTAAGTTGACAGTCTCAATAGGGTCTGCATCTTCAACCCTTTGAATCATTAGGTGACCAAAGACTTCATTTGGGTTGCTTATAACTTGTGGCTTCTTATGTGGTGGATACAGTGACCATATCAATAATGTCTGCTTGTTGGGATCATACCCTAATCTAGATTTGATCTTATCAAGGGCTTCAATACTAAGTTGCATCTTTTTATCCTAATTTTTTCTAAAAGTATGAAACACAATTGCAGAAGTCATATCCCATCCTGGAACTTATATCACTCCTACTTCTTGGAGCAGTTCCCTTCCCTTTTCAGGAGTCATATCCTTCATAGCCTTATCAATTTCTGATTGAAGGAACTTCATCTTGGATCTCAGGAGTAATATTTTTCATTTTTTCTCTTACTTGTTTTCCTTTATATTCATACAAAAAGGACTTGAACTCTGAAGTCTCAATGAATTCATCATCTATAATAATTTTTTACTGGCCAAATATCTCACATCTTCTGTCAACTCATTCGAGGTTTCTATTTTAACCTCTTCTCTTTCTTCAGGAGGTTTATATTCTTCAATTAGGGGCCAGGATGGTTGCAAGTCTTTATTCTCTCTCTCCTCTTCTTCTTCAACATCAAAATAAATGTTAAGAGTTTGCTAAGGAGACAGATGAGCAGTGGGTACTTCATCCTTAGCCTGTGTTTCTCTAATAATTCTCCCTTTTCTTTCAAAGACATGAGGAGGAACATTCTCAATCAACTTTGAAGCGTTTTCAATCAATGCATCAAACCTTTTGATAGGATCATTAATATTCATAAAAGCACCTACATAACTAGGGTTTTTGGCTAACCTCCAAGCCTCGGCCAACATTATCTTGTGGTACAGACTTATTCTCTCAATTGCAGTGTGCTCATCCTAGTTTCTAATTAGGTCATCATCAATAAATAATACATGGTGATACTTTTTAATTTTTTCTTGGCTTTGACTGTGCATATAAAATTTTCTGGGTCAAATCCCAAACTTTATCACTGTGTTCCATCATTTTATCAAACCTTCTTCGAATCAATTCAGAAGCCATATTATATTTAACAACTTTTAGTTCAGTTTCAAATTGTTCACTTTTCTTTTGATACTTCTCTGCTTTGAGCTTCCAATAATTGGTATCTACTATGGCTTCTACAACCCTCTTGTTAGCCTCTAGGTATGGTGAATAATTGCTAGATGAAGGCAATTTATCCTTATATGTGGCAATTTCTTGCCCGAGCCTTGCATTTTCTACCATATAGTCATTATTCCTCCTTACTAGCTGCTCAATTTGTGCCTTTGTGAATCTTGCAACATTCACATTTAAGTTGGCAGTCTCAATAGGGTCTGCATCTTCAACCCTTTGAATCATTAGGTGACCAAAGACTTCATTTGGGTTGCTTATAACTTGTGGCTTCTTATATGGTGGATATAGTGACCATATCAATAATGTATGCTTGTTGGGATCATACCAAGATCCAGATTTGATCTTATCAAGGGCCTCAATGCTAAGCTGCATCTTTTTATCCTGATTTTTTCTAGAAGTATCAAACACAATTGCAGAAGTCATATCACATCCTCAAACTAATATCACTCCTGCTTCTTAGAGAAGTTCCCTTCCCTTTTCAGGAGTCATATCCTTCATAGCCTTATCAATTTATGATTGAAGTTCTTACAGAACTTCATCTTGGATCTTAGGAGTAATATTTTTCATTTTGTCTCTTGCTTGTTCTCCTTTATATTCATACAAAAAGGACTTGAACTTTGAAGTCTTAATGAATTCATTATCTGTAATAATTTTTTTACTGGCCAAATATCTCACATTTTCTATCAACTCATCTGTGGTTTCTATTTTAACCTCTTCTCTTTCTTCATGAGGTTTATATTCTTCAGTGAGGGGCCATGATGCTTGCAAGTGTTTATTCTCTCCTTGCTCTCCTTCTTCAACATCAAAAGAAATGTCAGGAGTCTGCTGAGGAGTCAAATAAGCAATGGGGACTTCATCCTCAACCTGTGTTTCTCTAATAATTTTCCCTTTTCTTTCAAAGACATGAGGAGGAACATTCTCAATCAACTCTGAAGCGTTTTCAATCAATGCATCCAACCTTTTGACAGGATCATTAATATTCATAAAAGCACCTACATAATTGGGGTTTTTGGCTAACCTCCAAGCCTTGGCCAACATTATCTTGTGGTACAGACTTCTTCTCTCAATTACAGTGTGCTCATCCTGGTTTCTAATCTGGTCATCAGCAATAAACAATACATGGTGATACTTTTTTTTTTTTTCTTAGCTTTGACTGTGCATATAAAAATTTTTGGGTCAAAATTCTCTCTGGCATTTCCTGAAGGTAACCTGAAATACTCCAATCTTTTATCAATTAACTGATGCCTCTTATCAAACATAGTTGTGAAGTCTCAAGGTTCTGGGCATGAAAGACTGCTTATTGGAACTTTTTAAATGCCTGAAATCTGAATAAGCAAGCTGCCTCACAATTTCTAAGTAAGCAATTCTGTCCGAACAAGTTTTTGGAAACAAGAAAGGAGGGCCTTCAAATCCAAACACTAGTAAAAAACAAGAAAAAATGACTAAAAGAACTACCAAAAATTGGTCATGTGATCAGTAGTTTGGTCATGTGATCATTGGTAGTTTATTGCCGGTCATTTATCTCGTGACCAAATTTATGACAAAAAAAAATTATTCATTAATTTGGTAGTAAAATTTGGTAGTATATTTAGTCATAAATTTGGTAGTATATTTAGTCATTAATTTGTTGGTATATTTGGTCATTAATTTGGTGGTATATTTAGTCATCAATTTGGTAGTATATTTAGTCACTATAAGAGTACTAGTCACCTCAATTGTGATTGAATTTCCATGCTCATACTTGTCTTTAGGCTGTAATTTTTTTTGTATTTCTGGTGAAAAATTATAATCACAAGGGTGGCCTAACAACTTATACACAGGTTTCACAAAGTATTCTTCAAAATAGAGGTAGTGAGACCTCTCACACCAACAATCCCATATAGCGGTCCACATCTGAATAGGTTTGATATTCCCATTCCTGTCCAAATCTCTAACTCTCAAACACTCATTCCATAGTCTAGAATTTTGTCCTTCATATAAAATTAGGTGCATCAACAAAGAATAATGATTGAACTTACTGCCCCCTCCTTTCAAGGAGACCAACTCATTGTGAAGAGCATTGGCCAGGAATTCAGCATAATCAAAACATAATGCTTGCTGACTTTGCACATCTGCAACCAGAACCATGGGAGAAACTTCCATAAACAAAGAGGCTTCAACGCCAAGCAACTGACACACAGAGTAATAGGTGTATTAGAAATTTTCTTTGAATAGCTCTACAGAATATGGGGGATACTTTGTCACTGAAAACACTCTAAGTTTGTTTTCTCTGTCCTGAGGTCTGTGCATGGGCAATCTCCATCTTTTATATTTGTTGCTCATATTGTAATATTCATTGAGCAAATCCTGAATTCTAAATTTCACATCAAAGCTACAATCTAGTTGAAATACCATTGATATATAGTATTTTACGACAGGGGAAAAACCTGTTCCATCCTTCAATTCAACCAATTAGTTCTGAGGATTATAGCTTTTGGCTATGACTTTTAGAAATTTAACATTCACGAACACATTTGGTACTATGAGTTTTCCCAAATTCATTCTCCATGGGCTTGAAATTGGTGTATGCCTATGCATCCTTTTGTTATGGTATAGGAAGAGGTCATACCCTCTCATGGGTGTCCATATATCTTCTACATGTTTGTAAGTATCTTCTAGCTTCTCTATGTTAGGATTTAATGCACGTTTCTCTTAGACCTCTGACCAAACTTTGGGTATTGGTCTATTAAGTCCTAGTTCAGATGTCTTTCATCTAGTCTTTGTCTTTTAACCCTAGGGTTTTTAGTTGTTTCCTCCATAACATCATGCAAGATAATTCTACTATTTAAAATGCAATTTGACCCAGTAGCTATAAATTTTGAGCTCAGAATACTTACTTGAATTCTCAAGTTGTATGTTTTGCAGAGGCCTCCCCTTGCTCCCGTGTTTACATAATGAATCAAATTCTCTTGGGATTATTTTTTATATGCTCAGCTCAATGTATTAATGGCAGCTTTCACATCATCAGGAGGACATTAAATTTTCACAATAGGAAATGTCTTGTCGTCTTATCAAAATAATCAATTCTACTTAAGGGGTTTATGATTCTTTATTATCCTCGGGTTTTCGTTATGACCCAAATGGGTGTCACACCAAAATCTCGTTTTTTCAAGTCCCTTCAACATTTGTTTTTCCTTTCAATATCTCCTGACTTATTGTTACGTTCACCTTTTCGAAGGGACAAGTTATTGCCTTTCTTAGACATCCTGTATTCTCTTTCATGTTTTTTCTTTGTTTGGCATTCTTTTACGATTTTTTGGCAAGACTCGAATTTGAGTCATTCCAACATTCTGAATCTCTTCTAATTATATGTTAATATTCTACTAGTGAAATGTCAAGCTGATATTCCTTGGTCCCTTCGATATGCCCTTATGTTCGGAGTGTTGAAGAGATTGTTAAGAGGCTCACCTCGATACTTCGACTTTCTTTGTCCCTTCAATTTTTTGGCATTGGCTCAAAACGACACCCAAATGTTTACCATCGATTTTTCGAAGAGAGTGTAGGACGAGTCTCTCCGACAAGGCAATCTCTTCTTGATATGTTATGTATCATGTTGTCGCTTTATCGGTGTGACACATTCATGTGTCACATCGATCTCCCGATGTATTCTTAACTTCTTTTGGAGGATCGAAGAGATCTCTGGACAAGTCACTCTAATATGCCGCGTGTCTTTGACCTTGGGGTTAAGACTTCTATGACACGATTTTTGAATGATATGGGTGTTTTTGATATGGTCTTTTTGGTTTTAGGATGAAAGCAACTGATCGGTGATGCATTAGGGCTTAATTTTTTGAGTCAAATGGAAAACTTTTTGTTGTAAGAATATCATGATGGTGGGAAATGGGGTTTGAATGAAAATTTTAAGATTTAAATTTTTTGTCCCAATAGTGGCTCTGTCTAGGGATGAATGGTTGTGAAGTCATTAAAAGAATCCAGAATTACTCACTAGGATGCAGACTAATGGAGGTGGGGTATGGAAATGAAATCGTAGTCTACTATGCATGGAAAGGATCTTTTTTTCAAAAAAAGAGAAGATATTTCAGAAATTGTCCATGCACTGGCAATTTCCTGTTCTTCTTAAATGTACTGTGGTTGGAAAGATTCTATGAGAAGTGTTTCAGGAATTGTCCATGTACAGGCAATTCCTGTTCTTCACCATTCATGTTTTGCAAGTAATAAGTTTCTTCACCACATTTTCTAGTGATGACAAATGGGCCTATCCATAATGCTTCAAACTTGCCATGCTTTCCTTTATCTTGTCCCCTGGCATTCCATGAGAGGACCATATCATCCACCTTGAATTTTCTTTCCTTGGTCCTTTTGTCAAAGAGATATTTCATCTGTAACTATAATTTTTCATTTTGTTTCTAAGCTTGTGTTCTAATTTCATCAAGCTCAGCCAATTGTTCCAATCTTTCTCCCATAGGTTTGGGGATATCCAAATCTTCTTGGAGAATAAACTTATATACTAGTATAAGGTTATGCATAGGTAGTCTAGCCTGGGCACCATATAACAACTCAAATGGGGATTTTCCTATAGCTTTTTTATGGTCACCCTTATTGGAAACAGTCCAAACAACTGGGGGGGGTGAATCAGTTGTCCCTAAAATTTAATCTTTTCTAAACTTTTAAGTCTTATTTATAATTAGATTAATGATGAAAACATTTAAGCATGAATCAACACAAGAGCAAAAACAACATGAACTAACAACACCAGGATTTTGACGTGGAAAACTCGGTTAAGGGAAAAACCATGGTGGGGTTAACCCACAAGAATTGTGTACCCTGTTAAAAGTACTTAAGAAAATATAAGGGACTTGCCTTCAGGCTCACTACCCAGAGCTCACTGCTCAAGAAAAGGTTCACTGCCTATAAGAGATTATGATTTACACAGAAATAATGAACTGAGAAATAACATCTATATTCATGCCTGAATCAGTCCCTTTGATGGCTCAAAAACTTCTACTCCTATCTTCAAATTCTTCTTCACCGACTCTTCACTCTAAACTCCCTTCGCTTCTCTTCTTCTCTGCTCTACTTTTTTATCCTTTCTTCGGATTTAACTCATTTGTTCAAGGATGATTTTCCGCGACTCTTTAATCAAGTATTTATACACTTCATCAACCTTGGAATGATCAACAAGGTCGGCTAAACTTGATGCGGATCATTACACTGTCAGCCAAACATAACTAGGACTTGGATTATCCTCAACAACCATGCTATGCTTCATAAAACTCTCTTTGGATCATCTGCAATAAGCCAGGAACATCCGTCGGCCAAGATTGGGAAGAACATCAACCTCAAAGAAGAATCCTTCAATCAACAAGCTCAACTTCAATGCGGACCTCCAACATAGTAGCCACATGATCCAGAGACCTCCACAAGCACATTGAAATCATCAATAACATTCACTCCAAACCAAATTACCAGATTCATCTGTATCTTCCTCCGAAACCTCAAGAAGATTATCTATCATGACTGTCAAACTAGAAAGATCGCTTGCGGACCTCCAAACCATGAACCACAGGAGTTGATGATACACACTGACTTCCCAAACATGTCTTCAGATCCATAGACCCTAATATTTCACTACGGAGCAATCTGGACCAACTTTCTGTCACACTGTCTCTTCTAAGTACTGCAGAATCTGGTTCTACTCAGATACCCATAACTTCTTCAAATCTTCATGCGGACTTCTCAAATCTTGACTAGAGCAACCTCTGACAATCCTCTACATAGTTATATGGTCTGCATGCATTGATTGTTATTAATTTTCTCAATATCCTCAATAATCCGGTCTTCTATGCAGACAACAAAAATAGGATATAATTGACACTAATGGCAACAAAGATATGTTGACATCAATGACAACACCAATTAGGCTTATATTTGCAACAATCTCCCCCTTTGTCATTAATGGCAACATATGATGTGAAAAACTAAATTCAACCATCAAGACAAGAACTTCTCCCCCTTTCTCTTCTCACTTATGCAACTGCTCTTCCTTACATCAGCAACTAATTTTTCACATGACTTCTCTCCTCCTTTGACATCAATGGCAAAGGGCACATATTTGCTATCCCTTTTTTTTGCTTCAGACTAATCCCAACATTTGCATACTGACTACTCCCCCTTTGAGTAGTACCTCCTTAACACCAATCTAGATCACAAGATATGAGTGTGAGTTCCACTGGACTAATGCACCTTAGTGCATCTTAGTTTTGATCAGGAGGGGTAATAACCCCTAACTTTTCTCTGAGATACTCAAATGTATCTTTGGGAAGAGGCTTAGTGAAGATATCTGCAATATGATCTTTGGAACACACAAACTCCAATTTGACTTCATTCTCATTTACTTTCTTTCTCAAGAAAGGAAACTTGATAGATATATGTTTTGTCTTTGAATGCAATACCGGATTCTTTGAAATGCTTATAGCACATGACTTATCACAAAAGATTGTGACTGGTTCTTCAAACACAATTCTAATGTCCTTTAGCATTTGCTTCATCCACAGAACTTGAGAACAATTATTTACTGCTGCTATATACTATGCCTCTGCAGTAGACAAAGAAATTGCCTCTTGCTTTTTTCTCATCCAAGAGACCAATCTTCCCAAGAAGAATGCTCCACCCCTAGTACTTTTTCTGTCATCCACATCTCCTACCCAATCAGCATCTGTATATGCACGAAGAGTGAAATTATTGTCCTTTGGATATAACAATCCATAATCAATTGTCCCCTTGAGATATCTAAAGATTCTTTTGACTGCCACAACATGGGATTCTTTTGGATCAGCTTGAAATCTGGCAACAAGCCCAACTGCATTCATGATATCAGGTCTGGTCTGAGTCAAATAGAGCAATCCTCCAATCATCGATCTGTACCTTTTTTGATTTGCCTTTGGGGAATCATCATCTTTGCTTAGCTTGCATCTAGTTACCATAGGAGTACCTATTGGATTTAAATCTTCCATTCCAAACTTCTTCAACAATTCCTTCACATACTTGGATTGAGATATGAAGATACCTTTATCTGATTGAACAATTTGCAGACCTGGGAAGAAGTTCATCTCGCCAAACATTGACATCTCAAAATCACTTTTCATCTGATCAGTAAATGCTTTGCACATACATTCATTTCCACCAAAAATGATATCATCAACAAAGACTTCAACAATTAGAATGTCCTCATGATTAATCTTGAAGTAGAGATTACTATCAGTTGTACCTTTGCTGAATCCTAGCTTGAGCAAATGCTTATCCAATCTTGCATACCAGGCTCTTGGGGCTTGCTTAAGTCCATACAATGATTTTCTCAATCTATAAACCATATTTCCTTGATCAGACAACTGAAATGCTTCTGGTTGTTCAATGTAGACTTCTTCCTCTAAATCTCCATTTAGAAATGTTGATTTGACATCCATCTGATAAACTTCAAAATCTTTGAAAGTAGCATAAGCAATAAATAATTTGACTGCCTTTATCCTTGCTACTGGAGCAAAAGTTTCTTCAAAATCAATTCCTTCCACTTGAGAATAGCCTTTACATACCAACTTTGCCTTATTTCTTACAACCTCACCATCTTCATTTAGTTTATTCTGGAAGACCCATTTGGTTCCAATCACAGTTTTGTTCTCAGGTCTAGGAACAAGATCCCAAGTGTGATTCTTTTCAATTTGCATTAGTTCTTCTTCCATTGATTTAACCCAATTTTCATCATTGCAAGCTTCACTTACTGATTTAGGTTCAATCTTTGAAATCAAACAAATCTCATCTTGATCTTCAACAACTCTTCTCCTAGTTCAGACACCTCTATTTTTATCTCCTACGATTTGATCTTCAGGATGATGTAGTCTTACATACCTGGGAGTTTTGGGAATTGATTGAACTTCTGCTTCTTGAACTTGTTCTTCGTCATCTGTACTAACCTCTTGAGTTACTGGAGTTACCAGATCAATCTGAGTCTGAGTTTGGGTTTGAACTTGTCTTCCTTGACTTTGACTGTCCTCTTGATCATATGAATCATATCCATGGTACTTGGAATGACCTTCTTTGATTTCATCAAATTTAACATTTGCACTTTCAACAATCTTTCTCAAACTCTTGTTATAGCACCGGTAAGCCTTACTTTGAGTTGAGTAACCCAAAAATATTCCTTCATCACTTCTTGCCTCAAATTTGCTTAAATCCTCATCTCTTTTGATATAGCATTTACTATCAAAAACTCTGAAATATTTCACAGTAGGAGGATGACCAAACCATAGTTCATAGGGAGTCTTACTAGAATTTCCTTTAATCTGCACCCAGTTAAGAGTGTAGAAAGTAGTACTCACACTTCCCTCTAGTAAACTTGAGGAACATTTGTTTCCATCATCATGGTCCTGGCAGCTTCTTGAATGGTCTAGTTCTTCCTTTCTACAACTCCATTTTGTTGAGGAGTTCTAGGAGCAAATAACTATCTTTTTATTCCATGCTTTTCACAGAAAGCATCAAACTCTTTGGAAGTGAATTCTCCATCTCTGTCAGATCTCAGACACTTCAACTTCCCACCAATCTCATTTTCAACCATCATCTTGAATACCTTAAACTTATCAAGTGCTTTTGATTTTTCTTTTAGGAAAGTTACCCACATCATCAGGGAGTAATCATCAATCAGCAACATGAAATATCTATCTCCTTGCACACTCCTAATTCTAGCAGGACCACAGAGATCAGTATGTACCAGTTCTAATCTCCCACTTGAACCTTGTTCCTTACTTTTGAATGAAATTTTGTTCTGTTTACCTAATTGACATTCTCTGCATATACTGTCAGGTTTCACAAGTCTTGGAATATCTCTCACAACTTGAGTGAAACTTATTTTGACAATGTTATCAAAATTCACATGACACATCCTCTTATGCCATAACCAACTTTGATTTGTTTGAGCAATCAAACAACTTTTGCCTGAACTACTTAGGTGAAAGATGTTACCTTTGGTCTGAGTACCGGATGCAATTTCAATTTAAGATCTTTTCAAGATTCTGCATTTTCCATCCTTGAATCAAAGATCATAACCCTTGTCAACCAGCTATCCAACACTGAGAAGATTGTGTTTCAGTCCTTCCACATACAGAACATCATTGGTGTTGTTTTTGCCTGCAAAAGAGATGGATCCTCTACCACGGATTCTACCAGCTGAGTTGTCTCCAAATTTCACAAGTCCTCCTTCATAGTTTTCAAAACTCACAAACTTAATCTTGTCACCAATCATATGATGAGAACATCCACTATCAATAACCCATTCATTCCTTTCAACAACCTGGGTAGCCAAGGCACTTTCCACATTTGCACAGCCAATAGATTTAGTAAACATTTGATCTTCTTCTTTAATAGCAATGAACACCCAATCACTTTCTCCATGATTAGATTCATCATCTGTGACTCCTTCTCTAGCTTCTTGGACATAGAGACAATTCTTCTAACTTTTGTATCTATTAAGGTTTGGTTTTGAAAACCTCTCCAGACACCTTGAGGCAAAATGACCAATCCTATTACAAGCAAAACATTTGAGTGGCAATTTTCCTTCATACTTACCGGATCCTCTTGGCATCCATCTTGTAATGAGAGCTTCAAGGTATGTAGTCTCAATCTCATCATCTTCAAGATCCTTCCTTGTCTTGATAAATCTATTTGTTCTTGCTGAAGAACTTTCACCCGGATCATATCTTTGCTTTCCATACACACTGGCCTTGAATACAGTTTCAGACTTAGGAAGAGAATCTCCAAACTCACTCATTTCAAATGTTGAAAGCTTACCAACCAACTGATCCCTTGTGACAGTTGTTACTATCCTAATTTCTTCAATGGCTACAACCTTGTGTTTGTAAGCTGCAGGTAAGGATTTGAGCACTTTGGCAACAATTTCAGATTCATCCAATACTCCATCTATATTTCTAATACTGGTCACAAGTTCATTTACTTTCTACATGTAGAAAGTAATGTTTTCATCTTCACTCATTATCAACCTTTCATATTTACCCTTCAAGCTTTGTAGCTTGGCACATTTAGCATATTTGTCACCTTCGTACAAATTTTCCAATTTGCTCCATATTTCATGGGCAGTTTGCAAATCTAGAACATTTGTCAATTCAGTGTCAAACAAGGCACTTAACAATGCTTCTTTGGCTCGAGTGTTGCATTCAGCATCTCTAAGTTCATCTATATTTGAAGATCCATTCTTTGGCGTACCCTATTAAAAGTACTTAAGAAAATAGAAGGCACATGCCTTCGGGCTCACTGCCTAGAGCTCACTGCTCAAGAAAAGGCTCACTGCCTATAAGAGATTATGATTTACATAGAAATAATGAACTGAGAAATAGCATCTATATTCATGCCTGAATCAGTCCCTTTGATGGCTCAAAAACTTTTGCTCCTATCTTCAAATTCTTCTTCACTGACTCTTCACTCTAGACTCCCTTCGCTTCTCTTCTTCTCTGCTCTACTTTTTGATCCTTTCTTTGAATTTAACTCATTTGTTCAAGGATGATTTTCCATGACTCTTTATTCAAGTATTTATACACTTCATCAACCTTAGAATGATCAACAAAGTTGGCTAAACTCGATGTGGATCATTACACTGTTGGCCAAACATAACTGGGACTTGGATCATCCTCAACAACCATGCCATGCTTCATAAAATGCTCTTTAGATCATCCGCAATAAGCCAGGAACATCTAGTCGGACAAGATTGGGAAGAACATCAACCTCAAAGAAGAATCCTTCAATCAACAAGCTCAACTTCAATGCAGACCTCCAACATAGTAGCCACACGATCCAGAGACCTCCACAAGCACATTGAAATCATCAATAGCATTCACTCCAAACCAAATTACCAGATTCATCTATATCTTCCTCTGGAACCTCAAGAACATTATCTACCATGACTGTCAAACTAGAAAGATCACTTGCGGACCTCCAAACCATGAACCATAGGAGCTAATGATACACACTGACTTCCCAAACATGTCTTCAGATCCGTAGACCCTAATATTTCACTACAGAGCAGTCCAGACCAAGTTTCTGTCACATTATCTCTTATGAGTACTGCAGAATCTAGTTCTACTCAGATTCCCATAACTTCTTCAAATCTTCATGTGGACTTCTTAAATCTTGACTGGAGCAACCTTTGACAATCCTCTACACAGCTATATGGTTTGCATGCATTGAATGTTATTAATTTTCTCAATATCCTCAACAATCCGGTCTTCTATGCAAACAACAAAAATAGGATACAATTGACACTAATGGCAACAGAGATATGTTGACATCAATGACAACACCACTTAGGCACATATTTGCAACAAACCTATCTGCTCATAGAGCCAATTTTAACTTTGAGTCCCATGCCTTCTTATTATTTTCCAACATCCTTTTTAGTATCTTGATGATACTTTTATTACTGGATTATGCCTGCCCATTGGCCTAGGGATGGTATGGTGAAGCATATGAAATGGTTATACCATAAGACTCACAAAATGACTTAAATTATGTTGACCTAAAGCAAATGCCATTATCAGTGATGAGTTTCACTGGTACTCCAAATCTAGTGATAATATTCTCAAAAAGACAGTTTATCACTATCTTGCTCGTAGCTTGTTTTGTTGGAATAGCTTCTATACATTTGGTGAAGTAGTCATTGGCTACCAAAATCCACTTATGTCCACCACTAGACCTTTCTGTAATTTCTCCTATAAAATCAAGTGCCCATTGGTGAAATGGAGCTTCCACTTGCATTGGTCTAAGTGGTAAGGCTCCTTGATAATTGGGTTTACCAGAAAATCTTTGGCAGGATTCACATTTCCTTACATAGTTGTGAGCATCTTTAAAAACTTTAGGCCAATAATATCCAGACCTTAATATTTTATGGGTAGTGGTTCTAGCTGAGAAATGTCCTCCACATACACTTTTATGCATTTCCTGCAGCATTTTTTCTGCCTGTGCCTTATCCAAGCATAGTAATAAGACACCATCCCAGTTTTTCCAATACAAGTCCCCATCCATAAAAACATATTTCAAGACATGGAGTTTCAATGTTCTTTTTTTATTATCCTGGAGGGCATATCATGTTCTTTAGATAATACATTATGTCAGTATACTAAGAAGTATGTTCAATGCTTGCATAGAATTATTTTCTTCACTCATGTTATAAATTTGTGCTGCCTTCAGCTTTGATTCAGCCATTAATTTGGCCAGACATTGCCCTCTACCAAGTTTGGTTATCTGAATGTCAATATTGAATTCTTGGATTCTATTAATCCATCTACATCTTTACCCAGTGACTTCATTTTGAACAAACACATCCTTTACTACAGTATTTGGCACAAAGGCTATTATTTGATCTCCTACCAAATAAGGCCTGAATGCTTTAACTGCCTTCACTAGAGCATAAGCTTATTTTTTTGTTATGTCATATTTTAATTCTGCCCCTTGAAGTGATTTGCTGAAAAATGAGATAGGTTGTTCAAAACCCTCCTTATTCTTTTGCAACATTACTATAGCCACTGTGTGAAATGATGTAAAGGAAAATATTCGAAATGGTTTATCAAATTCTAGAGACTATAATACAAGAGCTTCTTTGATTGCCTTCTTAATAGCTCCAAATGCATCAACAACTTCTTCAATCCAATCCACCTTTTCTCCTTTCTTCAACATTTTGGAGATAGGTTTTACTATCTATGCAAAATTTGGGATGAATCTCCTAACAAAATTAATTTCTTCTATCAATAGCTTCTACTCTCTCAGGATCAATTCTTACTCCATCCTTTGAAACTATATGACCAAGAAATTTACCTTCCATTACAGCAAAATGACATTTCTTTGGATTTAATGAGATGATATATTCTAAAGCTCTAATGAAAATCTTTTCAAGATGTGCACAATGGTCCTCAACCTTTTTGGAATATGCTGTCAAGTCATCTTGATAGACTACCATGATAACATTTATCAGATTAGCAAAGGCTACATCCATAGCTCTTTGAAATGTTGCTCCTGCATTCACGAGACCAAATGGCATTCTCACATACACATATGTCCCCCATGGTGTGGTGAAGGTAGTTTTAAATTGTTCTGACTCTTTAACTTTTACTTGATTGTATTCTAAAAAGCCATCCATCATGGATAATAACTCACATCTAGTCACTCTCTGCAACATTGCTTCCATATTGGGAAGAGGATAATTATCTTTGAGCGAGGACACATTTATGTTTCTAAAATCCACACATAATCTTATTTCCCCATTTTTCTTTATTACAGGGTCTAGGTTTAAAACCCAAGAGGAATGTCTGATTGGTTTGATGATTCCACCTTCCCTGAGTTTTGTAAGTTCCTCTTGCATTTTAGGGGCTAGTGTAGGGTTTATGGGCCTTTGTCTTTGTCTGAATGGCTTAACATCTGGTTTCAGAGGTATCTCATGTTGAAAAAGGTCTTCTTAGTATGCTTTCAAGTCATCATAGGACCAGGCAAATACATGTTTGTAATTTCTAAGCAGGGCAATGAGCATGCTTCTAATTTTAGGATTTAGCTTTTTTCCAATATATACATTCTTAGGAGCCATTTGTGTTCTAAGATTTATTTCCTCAACATTATTTTGCTTGACTGGGACATTTTTCATATTGAATCTATCATGTCCATCAAACACTCTCTCCAGAGCTACAAGACCTTTTGGTATCTTATTTGTTTTCAGTTGCACCACTTTTTGTCCAAAGAGGGTTTCCTTACCATCAACTTTCTCCACAAATGCATTAAAATCGATTTGTTGGGATTCATACTGGTCCACATAGTGAAGGAACTTTATTAAGTCCTCATCATCATTAAATATCTACCAATGGTATATATTGTCAAGAATGGCTGATCTAGCTTTGAATTCTACTTCAGTTATACCTGCCAATGTGATGTCATCCTTTTTTAGAGCTATGTTTTCTAGGAAGTCTGCCATTATATTCTTGGGTCTGTCTACCCAATTTATAGAGAATGCATCAAATAGTTCAATGTCATCCCAAACAACATTCCTGTACTATTTTAACCTCTTATTTTTTGATGAATACTTTTTCCTAACTTGAGAGATAATTAATTATGAATCCCCATCTACAACAAGAAGTTTTATTTTATGTTTTATAGCAATGTTTAAACCTATAAGCAACACCTCATACTTTGCTATGTTATTGGTGCATTCAAATGTCAATAGGAATGAATATTTGAAAGTTTTACCATTTGGTGCAATGAATAACACCCCTGCTCCATTTCCACTTTTGCTACAAGCACCATCAAAGTACATTCTCCAAACACCACATTTATCAAGTTGGGCCTCTTTATTTATTTGATTAGTGTTTTCCAGTTATGGGTGAGATTTCTCAATTCTGAATGTCCCAAGGTCTATACACAGAAGCAATTTATTTGACTTGGGTCAATACGTTCTATAATATTCTCCTACCTTGGCTCTCTATATATTTTGACCTCTTTACCATTCACTGGCATGGTTGCATATGATAGATCCAATTGGACATTCCCTCCTACTACAACAATCCATTGTCTGGATAATAGCATTCCATAGTAAGGTGGAGTGTCTATTACAGTAATATCAATTATGTAGGTAGCTTCAGGGCATGAAGCTAATTTTAGTTCCACATCCTTCATTACTCCAAAAATAGGGATAGATCTATTATCCATTGCATAACATTTTCATTGCATAACATTTGCTGTATGTTGTGTCTACCCATAAACCCAATTCTTTTATGACAACAATTGGCATAATATTTATTGTTACCCCATAATCAATCATACAATTTCTTACTATCTTGTTATTTATCAATAATGTTATGTAAATGGGTCTACCTGGGCTGGGTTCTTTACCAAGATAGAGTTCAGGGGCATTGATAACTTCCAGTCCAAGATTATTCACCTTTTCATTTGTTCCATCTTTATTTCTACTTTGATGTGGTATGTTAGAAATCAACTTGAGGGCACTGTCCCTGTATTCATCAATTCTCATCATCTCCATCAATGGTACTAATATTTTGATTTGAGGCAATGTTTGTGTCATATCAAATGAAGGAGTTACAGTAACCTGTTCCAATTTGGAACCCTTTTCTTCAGTTTGCTTATTTTTGTCTTTCACCTTATTTTGTTCAATTTTGGTTGGTTCCTTGTGTGTGTCCTTTTGATTTTCTTGTTTCTTATGATTACCCATGATCCCTTTTTTGTGATCTATTTCCTTGATAAACAAACCTCTAGGTGTTCCTTGGTCTGCATTCACAGTCCTATTCCTCAAGTTGTAATTATTTCTTGCTTGAGCCACAACGGTAACTGTAAGGGCTTTCTTTTCCTCCTCAGTGGGTGATCTCAATTGGAAGTGCGGGGTAACATGGGGTAGAGGGGTGTTTTCCTCATAATTATCTTCTTGATTAGAAAATACTTCTTGCCCACCCATGTTAATATTATACTTCTAATTATTCACTCATACTCAAACACATCTTCGTCAGATGAATAATCATCATCAATTGAGTGAGGTTTTAATCCAACCATATTTATAGTATGCTCATCACTATCTTGATCACATGGTGTTTCATTTTCTTGCAATGATTTGGCTACCACACAATATTATTGTAAGTGAGGAAGGTTACATGCAGTACACCATGGATTGCTATTCACTACATGTGTCCCATGTTTCTTTAGGGGGTCAGAGGTTTCTTTGAAATTAATTTTCTGCCTGTTATCCACAGGCCTTCCATCTTTCCAGTTTGTGTTATAAGGCATGTCATGCAGTCTAGGCCTTTCATTTTTGTAATAATTTGCTGGCTTTGTTTGATTGTTATTTGCATTGGGTAGGATTTTTGGATTATCTCTTTTCCCAAGCTTCCTAGCTACTCTCCTATTGTTTTCAATACTTATGGCTGCCTTCTGAGTTTCTGCCAAGGTCATGGGGGCTCTGCTTCTGAGCTCATATCCAGTTTTAGGTTCTAAGGCATTCAGATACAAATTTAGAGCTATATGGTCTGGAGGCTTTAATTCTAGTGGGATCTTATGATAAATCTTCAAAAATCTTTGATTGAAATCAATTACTGATTCATTATAATTCTTTTGGATACTCGTTAATTCATGGACGACAAAATTTGGATCAAATTGGCTCCCATACTGTTCTTTAAATTGATCCTTGAAATCTTCATAAGAACAAATTGATGCATCAAGCAGATTCTTGCACCAGTCCCTAGCATCTTCAACAAGGAATAGCATAAACAGTTTCATCTAGACATCTTTATATTGGACATCATAATGATCCATGACTGTCTCAAAACTTCTTATATGTTATGTAGAGATGACATTGTTCCCATCAAATTTTGGGAGAGCATTCGTTAGATCATTATCAATAGGGTCGGGACATATCTAATATCTGGACAAGTCTAACTACACGTATCTATTTATGTTTAATGGTCCCTGTAAGCGTTGGTTATGTTGATATTGATTATGAGCTGGATATTATCATATATTGTGGTGAGGATTCATTCTTACATTTGATTGTGAGGTGGAATATGTTGCTGACCAGATGGTGGATAAGGATTAGCTAAGGTAAGGGTATTTTGGTGTCTTGTATTTCATGGTGGAATATTGTGTTGAGTATGACTAGTGTTGTTTGGGTTATATGATATTCGTGTATTATTTGAACTACTTGTGTTCTTCTATGACCCTTGAGAATTACTTGGATGAGTATGCCCACCTTCCTTATGAGGGGGTATATACTTTGAGCTAGTTCTGTAGTTCTAGATCTTATTTGTTTTAATTCTTGTTTTAGCCATTCTTCTCCTCTCTTAGTTTGGCCAATTCGAGTTCTTCCTGCAATTTGAGTAGATCCTACTACATCTCATCTTTATTTTGTCTCTAGGTGGACTGTCATGGATTTCTGTGGATGTCATCTGATCTATGAACTCATCTTGATTTTCTCCTCCTTGTTGTATTGACATCTTATAATCATATTCAACTTGATTTTGCATTATTTCTCGGTCAATTTGAGCCCGATGTTCAAGTTGTTTCTGAGGACCAGATCTATATTGATCTAAAATATCACCAAATCTATTATGATTAGTCTAAGCATGATAACCTCTGGATTTCCATGCAATGGAGTGAAACTATTATGTGTCAGCAAGGGTTGATCTGATGCATTCTCTTGAGTACTTTGATTATTTGTGCATTCTGATTGGTTTGGAAATCCAGTTTTCTTATAAGGGCCCCTTCCAGGTGGGGAAGACTGTAACTTTTTTCCATCAGCCTTAGATCTTCTACCATCCATTGAACTTTGTGTAGAGTCACCATCTCTCTTTAATAGGATTAATTAATCTTCTGGGATTTCCTTGACCAGCAGAGTTATGTCTTTTAACTTTCTGACTCTAATGATATGTTCTCCTACTAGGTTTACTTGTGTGTCTCCCCAGTAAAGTTGCCAATTTTTTTAGGTCACAAAACGTAGGTTGTTAACCCTAAGAGGTTACCAATCTCTCTTGACGTTTATGGCTAACTGACAGAGGGCTAGTATGATTTGAAGCCCTCTTCACTTCAGACTCTGCTAGACCTAGGTGGGTATACCTTGATTTTTAACGCAGACTTGTGTAACCTTCACAATGGAAAATGGGTGTGAAGTAGCTAGAAAATTTGCTTCTATTCTATTTGTATGGGTTTGAAATAGGAGTAAAAGGATTGTTTATGAAAAGGTTGTGACCAGTGCTTTATTTATTGGGCAAAGAGTCAAGAGTTAATGGTATATGGATCTCTATATTGACTTAACTCAAATTGTTAGGCACTTGTGTAAATCTGTATCTTGTACAGATGTGCAAGAATGTTGAGTTACAGGGTTCTTCATATTAGATCCTAATAATATTTCCCCAAATTGCTATGACCAAGATAAAGGATTTTAATTCTTTCCAGAGGGAAACCGACTAAGATAACTTGTTCAAAGGATTTTAACCCTTAGGTAGAGACCAATAAATATAGAGTACTTAGCAGGGCTTAAATCAACTTCCCACAAAAACCAATCACATAGATCATACAAAAACAACAAATGTGTACTTATAAATTAACTATATCCTTGATATATTAATTTAAACAACTTGGAAAACCATTTTGGAGATAATCATGCAGCCCATTAATATTAAAATCAACACAACAATTGAACATCAATTCTCTGATCCACCAAATAACTCTGATTCTTTGTATTAATTCAGAAATCCATACTTCACTTGAAAACGTAGACATATATAAATAGATATATTTGAATATTGTTTTTTGTATTGCAAGTATATAATTGAGAAAAATGTTGTTCTTCAAAATGGCCTTGGTATCCTACTTTATAGGATGCAAACAAGCTTCATGCCTAAAACATTGTGTCTTTTCATAATTGTAGCTTTTCAAATAACTAATGTGTAATTAGGAAATAGAAAGAGAAATAGAAGCATATCCAACAGTCAGGTTCTGGGCTCCATTAATCATAATAGAGGGACTCGTGACCCATATGTCTTGGCAAGGTCATCCTCATCTCCATGATACAGATTGACATGTCTGCATTGCTTGTTGTATGACAAAATTGTATTGCATCCACCTCCTTATAATGCCCTGGTTATGAACAAATTTACCCTACCAATATGATCAATGTAATCCTAATCAACGCATGTATCTGTAGCAATTAAATTGTTCATCACTAACTCCAGGGTGAATATCTTCCCCAGACACACATAGGTCTTCTTTGTCACCTTTTCCTTATTATTTATATTTTCAAGAAGTAATTGCAATAGTTGACTCAATTCACTTTTCCAAATGTCCCTGTCTTACAGATTACCTTCGGCATTAAATTTTTTTGGAAGTGCCATATCAGGATGTGGACCAAAGTCATTCAAATGTTTTGTTAATATACTACATTAAATTTTTCATGGTCACCGATCAGGTCATTATATTCCTTGAGCACCTATTCTCTAATGCTAGCTTTAGCATTCAATCCCTCTTTTGTTTCCAACACCCTAAGGTGCAACCTTTTGTGTTCTTGATACATTTGGTGTGTTCTCTTGTGCAGATGCCAAACTTTATTACTATGTTCCATCATTTTATCAAACCTTCTTCGAATCAATTCATAAGCCATATTATATTTAACAGTTTTTAGTTCAGTTTCAAATTGTTCACTTTTCTTTTGATACTTCTCTGGTTTAAGCTTCCAATAATTGGTATGTGCTCTGGCTTGTACAACCCTCTTGTCAGCCTCTAGGTATGGTGAATAACTACTAGATGAAGGCAATTTATCCTTGTATGTGGCAATTTTTGCCATATAGTCATGATTCCTCCTTACTAGCTGCTCAATTTGTGCCTTTGTGAATCTTGCAACATTCACATTTAAGTTGACAGTCTCAATAGGGTCTGCATCTTCAACCCTTGGAATCATTAGGTGACCAAAGACTTCTTTTGGGTTGCTTATAACTTGTGGCTTCTTATGTGGTGGATACAGTGACCATATCAATAATGTCTGCTTGTTGGGATCATACCCTAATCCAGATTTGATCTTATCAAGGGCCTCAATGCTAAGCTACATCTTTTTATCCTAATTTTTTCTAAAAGCATTAAACACAATTGCAGAAGTCATATCCCATCCTGGAACTAATATCACTCCTGCTTCTTGGAGCAGTTCCCTTCCCTTTTCAGGAGTCATATCCTTCATAGCCTTATCAATTTCTGATTGAAGTTCTTGCAGAACTTCATCTTGGATCTCAGGAGTAATATTTTTCATTTTTTCTCTTGCTTGTTTTCCTTTATATTCATACAAAAAGGACTTGAACTATGAAGTCTTAATGAATTCATCATCTATAATAAATTTTTTACTGGCCAAATATCTCACATCTTCTGTCAACTCATCCAAGGTTTCTATTTTAACCTCTTCTGGTGCAGGAGCACCCCTACAAGACAGGATATAGGTTCATTATCCGCATGACAGGACATTAGTCTATTTTTAGCATGTTTGATTTCTTAATGTAATAAGGTCCATTGGACCAATGCATATGTATTAGATCAGCCTAGGAGAGTGTGCAGGCAGTTAGAGTTCGTGATCAGGTAGTATGAGCTGTCCTCTCCCAGCCGGTTGGAAGCTCCCAGCCGCTGGGAATCGAGTTGGTAGTACTCGTAGGATATTGCTATAAATAACTCAGATCAGTTAGGGTTAGATATCATATCATATCAGAGTAGTAGTTGTGTTATGTTGTACTGGAGATCAGAGAGTAGTAGTTATGTTATGTTGTACTGGTGATTGAGTGAGATCCAGAGATCAGTCCAGATATTGTGAAACATTGTTGTAGAAACAGGACATTTGTGTTTCATCTGAATAAGATCTCATCAATTGCATTATCTGGTTTATCAGCTGTTTATGTTTTGATTTCTATTCTGATTACAAGTTGATGGATTCTTTCAACCCTTCCACCGGTTGATTCTGTGAATCGGTGGAATGGTCATGCATGTTAGTTTAGGTTGTATTTTAGTTTTCTGTTTATGCATTTCATTGTGTGGGAGATCGATCGGTAGCATGCTATGAATCAACCTAGCATCCTCATGTGCTAGGATTTAGGAAGATAAACTGTTAAGTTTTGATCTGAAGGTGATCCGGCCCGATCGTCATATTTCCTTTGTGAAATTGTGCGGTTCTGTGAGTTTGCATGCAGCTGACGGATATACAGGGATCTGCATGTGCTTTTCCAAACGGAGTGAATCGTATCGTCATCTACAAGTATATCGCTATCCGGATCGCGTTATGAAGCTGACGAAGACTGTATGTTTCAAGTGCATCAGGATGATATAGGTTGGATATATACTCAGTGTGTATATCGTCGTCAGGATCATCTTTCGTGTGCATCCATCATCCGCATATCGCTATCGCATGCAGAAGTGAAAGTTCATTTTTTGGCTAAGGATCGGAAAGGTCATCATCAGGATATTGAAAAGATCACCCGATATTTCATTATCATGCTGCGGAGGATATAAGGATCTTATATCCTGTTGACATCATCATCAGGTGCATTGACATCATCATCAGGTGCATGTGACATCATCGTCATCAGGATATTGCGAATATCACCCTATGCAAGTTTATCCTGCTGTCGCTAAGTGTTTTGGCATCGGCGTAAGTCATCGGCATAAAGTTTGGTTAACATCATCAGGATGTTTCAATATGACCGGATAAGTCATATCCTGATGCTGTTGTTTGAGTAGTCGGATATCGGGGTGACGTAAGCATCAAAGGAAAGGTGCTTGAAGTTGTCGTCATCAGGATATTTGGAGGGAACCGGATATTTTATATCCTGCTGATGAAGGTGATGCTGAACATCATGATGATGAAGATAGAGTTTGGCGGTAAGATGAACAGTGAACATCAGGAGGATGTTTGCGCTTGCCGAATGTGATGATGCTGCTGATAGCCGAATATCATGATGCTCCTGACAGGCGAAAGGCGAAAGGCGATAAGGAAGTGAACAGTAGTTAGCAGGAGGATATTTCATGCCTCTTCGAAATATGATGATGCTGTCTATGTTAGCAAGAAATATGATGATGATGATAAGCCGATAGGGATTTTAACATGCTGGTTGTGTTAGTGACTCCTCCTTCCCATTTGTAAGCTCCCGTTGCGTTTACCTCTGCATCATAGTGGTATCAGAGCAAAGGAAGGATCTTCTGGAAAAGATAAGGATATAGCAGGATGTCAGGTGACGAAGGAACATCTGAGATTCCGACAAGGATGACCAACGTTGAGTTGGCAGTTCTGGTGAAGAAACAGATTGCAGAGAGCAAGGCCGTGAAGGCTCAGAATCAGGAATTGAAGGATGAGTTAGCGAAGTTGAGGAACAGAGTAGGTTCTGGTAGAGAAGAAGATAGGGAAGAAGAAGAGATCCCTAGTTGGAACGAGGAGGTCGTTCCTGCAGACCAGAGACCACTGTTGAACGCCCTCAAGGCCATGGAGAGGAGAACCATGGATGTGAAACTGGATTTTCCAGTGTTTACAGGAAAGATGGAACCTAATTCAGTGATGGAGTGGATAGACTCCTTGAACAATTTCTTTGAAACAGAGGAGATACCAGAACAACAGAGGGTGAAAATAGCCCATTCAAAAATGAAAGAAGCTGCCTTGACATGGTGGAATTTCGTCCAAGATGATAGAGTACAGGAAGGAAAGCGTAGAGTCGCTACATGGAAGAAAATGATGGCATTAGTAAAGGAAGCTTATGTCCCATTGGATTACAGTATCCAATTACACAAGAGGAAGCAAAACCTGAAGCAGAAGGAGCTAGATGTCAGCTCATATACAGAAGAATTCATGAAACTTTGTATGAAAACAAAGGTAAAGGAAAGTGAAGAAGAGAAGGTAGCCAGATACCTTAATGGATTGAGGTTCAACATTCAGGAAGATTTAAGTCTGCATAATCCAGATACAGTTCAGAAATGCTTTCAGTTGGCATTGAAAGTGGAAGAGAAGTTAAAGAGAAAACAAGAACAACACAATAGAGGAAGAGGAAGACAACAAAGGGGTGGAAGAGGTCCTTTTAGAGGTAGAGGACATGGACATGGATATCAAGGAGAATCCAGTCATGACAATAGTAAGGGAAACAATAGTCAGACCCAGGGGGAAAATTATAGTCAGCAAGGAAACTTCAGAGGTAGAAGACCTTTCAGAGGAAGATCCCAGGGCAGAGGATCCATCAGATGTTATAACTGTAACAAAGAAGGCCATATAGCCAGCAGATGTCCAGAAAAGGCCACAAGCTCAACAGGAGAAAGGAGAACAAATCTAATCCAAGAACCTGATAATCAAAGTATGACAGGCTCTAATGCTTTTCAGAGTGTGAATGCTCCTGATAATTATGGATACCCAGAAAGTGGAGAGTCCCTAATGATGAGAAGAACAATGACTACCATGAAGGTACCTGACAAAGAATCCCCTCAAAGAAAGTCTCTTTTCAGGACTATTTGCAAAGTAGGAGGTAAGGCATGTAAAGTTTTGATTGATTCTGGTTCTACTGAAAATTTTATGTCTGAAGAAATGGTGACAAAGCTTAAGCTTAGGAGATTGCCTCACCCATCCCCATATAAAGTCTCATGGCTTACCAAAGGTCAGCAGACAACTGTAGAAGAGCAGGCTTGGGTAGAATTTCAGATTGGAGCATATAAGGATAAGTTGTTGTTTGACATTACCACGATGGATGCTTGCAATCTTTTATTTGGTAGACCATGGCAGTATGATTTGAAGGCACAACATGATGGTGTTAGAAACATCTATAAAATCACTAAAGATGGTAAGGATATAAAGTTACTACCATTGACAGAGAAGGAGGAGAAATCTAAAGGAAAAGAGGTGAAGGTAATGCTGATGGAAGGTAAACAGTTCATGAAAGAAGTAGCAGCAGAAGGTGCAGTTGCATATGCCCTAATCCCATGTATGAGGATGAATAAAGAACAGCAGCAGGAAGTCAAGGAAGAGAAGAAGCAAAGGTTCATAGACCCAGCTATCCAAGAGCTATTGGATAAGTACAAAGGTATCATCTCAGAAGGAATGCCAAGATCCCTACCACCTGTCAGGGATATTAGTCACTGCATAGACTTAATTCCAGGGTCAACAGTTCCAAACAAAGCAGCCTATAAGCTAACTCTAGAACAGAATGCAGAAGTAGCCAGACAAATTGAAGAATTATTGGATTCAGGTCTGATTGGGAAAAGTTTAAGTCCATGTGCAGTACCAGCTGTACTAGCACCAAAGAAGGAAGGTACTTGGAGGCTTTGCACAGATTCCAGAGCTATTAACAAGATCACAATCAGGTATAGGTTTCCAATCCCTAGGATAGAGGATTTACTTGACTGTTTGGGAGGTGCTAAGTATTTTACAAAAATAGATCTAAAGAGTGGATATCATCAAATCAGGATTAGACCAGGAGATGAATGGAAAACAGCATTCAAAACTAATGAAGGGTTATATGAGTGGAAGGTTATGCCTTTTGGTTTATCTAATGCACCTAGTACTTTTATGAGGTTGATGAATGAGGTTTTGAAAGAGTTCATTGGTAAGTTTGTCATAGTATATCTAGATGACATTCTGATTTTCAGCAACACAAAAGAAGAACATCTCAGACACATAGATTTGGTTCTTAAGAGGTTACATGAAGAGCAGGTGATGATAAATTTAGACAAGTGTTTGTTCATGCAAGAGGAGATCACATATTTGGGTTTTGTCATTTCACAAGGAAAGTTACAAATGGATAAGGAGAAGGTAAGTGCCATATTGTCTTGGCCAACCCCAAAGACTATGAATGATGTCAGAAGTTTCCATGGGTTAGCAACCTTCTACAGGAAGTTTATAAGAGGGTTTAGTCATATTTGTGCACCCATGCTTGATACCATCAAAGGAGGACAGAAGTGTAGATTTGTTTGGACTCAAAGAGCAGATGATTCTTTTGAAACATTGAAGAAGAAGGTGGCACAGCAGCCAGTCCTTGCACTTCCAGACTTTAACAAAATCTTTCAGGTGGAATGTGATGCCAGTCACATGGCCATTGGAGCAGTACTCAGCCAAGAAGGTAGACCTATTGCATTTTTCTGTGAGAAGCTCAATGATGCTAAAAAGAGGTATTCCTCATATGATTTGGAAATGTATGCTTTAGTCCAGTCACTCAAGAAATGGAGGCATTACTTGATGCCAAAGGAATTCATAGTATTCACAGATAACCAGGCTCTGAGTTTCATAAACAGCCAGGAAAAGCTGAACCACAGACACATGAAATAGGTAGAAACCTTACAAGCGTTTACTTTTACATTGAAGCATAAGAAAGGAGTCAAGAATAAAGTTGCAGATGCTTTGAGCAGGAGAGTTCTAACAGTCAACCAGATTCAGTTAGAAAGTGTTGGCATTGATTCACTAAAGACCATGTATGAGTCTGATGAAGATTTTGGGGAGATATATCATGTATGTACTTCTTTTGGAGAGAAATATCATGCTGAATTCTCTGAATTTTTGATTCAGGATGGATTGTTGTTCAAAGGTGGACAGTTATGTATTCCAAGGTGTTCTATGAGGTTAAACATCATTAAGGAGAAACATTGTGGAGCTATGGCAGGTCATTTTGGTCTAGATAAGACTCTTGATCTTGTCTGAAGACATTACTTTTGGCCGAAGTTACAATCAGATGTCAGAAAGTTTGTAGAGACATGTGTGATATGTCAGAAAGCTAAAGGCAGGTCGACTAATGCAGGTTTATATCAGCCCTTACCCATTCCTTCCAGACCATGGGAAAGCATAAGTATGGATTTTGTCTTGGGTTTACCAAGGACAAGGAAAGGGTTTGACAGTGTTTTTGTTGTAGTGGATAGATTCAGCAAAATGGCACATTTCTTGCCATGCAAAACCACTGCTGATGCTTCCTACATTGCAGATTTGTTTTTCCGGGAGATTGTCAGAATCCATGGATTGCCATTGAGCATAGTGTCAGATAGGGATGTGAAGTTTATTGGTCACTTCTGGAGAACTCTTTGGAGGAAACTTGGAACAAATTTGTCTTTTTCCTCTGCATATCATCCTCAAACGGATGGATAGACTGAAGTAGTGAACCGTTCCTTAGGAAATTTGCTTAGATGTTTGACAAAACAACATGGAGAAAAGTGGGATAATATTCTATCTCAAGCTGAATTTTCTTATAATGATACGTCAATAGGAGCACAGGGAAATCACCTTTTCAGATAGTTCATGGTATGCATCCAAGAGGAATTTTGGAATTGAGAGATCTACCTACAGTAGACCCTGTTAGTGCAGAAGGAGAAGCTTTTGTAGAAGCCATAAAAGAGGTTCATGATCAAGTCAAGACCCAACTACAGCAAACCACCTTGAAGTATAAGGAATATGCTGATAAAAAGAAGAAGGATGTACAGTTTGATGTTGGAGATTTGGTATGGGTTCATTTGAAGAAGGACAGACTTCCTAAGGGAAAATATACTAAACTCATGCAGAGAAAAGTTGGACCATGTCAGATCTTGCACAAGCATGGACAGAATGCTTATGAGATACAACTCCCACTTGATCTTGGTTTGTCCCCTATATTCAATGTATGTGATTTAACTCCATACAAGTCTTATCCAGATGCAGATCAGGAACTCCTACAGGATACAGTCAATGATGACATTCCCAAGCATGATCCTCCACAGTTGCAGAAGGTTTTGGACACCAGAGTGGTCAAACAGACCCGGAACAAACAGTACTTGGAGTATCTAGTCTCTTGGAAGGGAAAACCTAATTCTGAAGCAGTCTGGATGACTGAAGAGCAGATCCAGAAACATGGTGCAGATCTTCATACTCTCATCTCAAGTGGACTTGAGATTTCTTCTTCTGGGGAGTATGGTGCAGGAGCACCCCTACAAGACAGGATATCGGTTCATTATCCGCATGACAGGACATTAGTCTATTTTTAGCATGTTTGATTTCTTAATGCAATAAGGTCCATTGGACCAATGCATATGTATTAGATCAGCCTAGGAGAGTGTGCAGGCAGTTAGAGTTCGTGATCAGGTAGTATGAGCTGTCCTCTCCCAGCTGGTTGGAAGCTCCCAACCGCTGGGAATCGAGTTGGTAGTACTCGTAGGATATTGCTATAAATAACTCAGATCAGTTAGGGTTAGATATCATATCATATCAGAGTAGTAGTTGTGTTATGTTGTACTGGAGATCAGAGAGTAGTAGTTATGTTATGTTGTACTGGTGATTGAGTGAGATCCAGAGATCAGTCCAGACATTGTGAAACATTGTTGTAGAAACAGGACATTTGTGTTTCATCTGAATAAGATCTCATCAATTGCATTATCTGGTTTATCAGCTGTTTATGTTTTGATTTCTATTCTGATTACAAGTTGATGGATTCTTTCAACCCTTCCACCGGTTGATTCTGTGAATCGGTGGAATGGTCATGCATGTTAGTTTAGGTTGTATTTTAGTTTTCTGTTTATGCATTTCATTGTGTGGGAGATCGATCGGTAGCATGCTATGAATCAACCTAGCATCCTCATGTGCTAGGATTTAGGAAGATAAACTGTTAAGTTTTGATCTGAAGGTGATCCGGCCCGATCGTCATATTTCCTTTGTGAAATTGTGCGGTTCTGTGAGTTTGCATGCAGCTGACGGATATACAGGGATCTGCATGTGCTTTTCCAAACGGAGTGAATCGTATCGTCATCTACGAGTATATTGCTATCCGGATCGGGTTATGAAGCTGACGAAGACTGTATGTTTCAAGTGCATCAGGATGATATAGGTTGGATATATACTCAGTGTGTATATCGTCGTCAGGATCATCTTTCGTGTGCATCCATCATCCGCATATCGCTATCGCATGCAGAAGTGAAAGTTCATTTTTTGGCTAAGGACCGGAAAGGTCATCATCAGGATATTGAAAAGATCACCCGATATTTCATTATCATGCTGCGGAGGATATAAGGATCTTATATCCTGTTGACATCATCATCAGGTGCATTGACATCATCATCAGGTGCATGTGACGTCATCGTCATCAGGATATTGCGAATATCACCCTATGCAAGTTTATCCTGCTGTCGCTAAGTGTTTTGGCATCGGCGTAAGTCATCGGCATAAAGTTTGGTTAACATCATCAGGATGTTTCAATATGACCGGATAAGTCATATCCTGATGCTGTTGTTTGAGTAGTCGGATATCGGGGTGACGTAAGCATCAAAGGAAAGGTGCTTGAAGTTGTCGTCATCAGGATATTTGGAGGGAATCGGATATTTTATATCCTGCTGATGAAGGTGATGCTGAACATCATGATGATGAAGATAGAGTTTGGCGGTAAGATGAACAGTGAACATCAGGGGGATGTTTGCGCTTGCCGAATGTGATGATGCTGCTGATAGCCGAATATCATGATGCTCCTGACAGGCGAAAGGCGAAAGGCGATAAGGAAGTGAACAGTAGTTAGCAGGAGGATATTTCATGCCTCTTCGAAATATGATGATGCTGTCTGTGTTAGCAAGAAATATGATGATGATGATAAGCCGATGGGGATTTTAACATGCTGGATCATCTTCTCTTTCTTCAGGAGGTTTATATTCTTCAATGAGGGGCCAGGATGGTTGCAAGTCTTTATTCTCTCTCTCCTCTTCTTCTTCAACATCAAAATAAATGTTAAGAGTTTGCTGAGGAGACAGATGAGCAATGGGTACTTCATCCTCAGCCTGTGTTTCTCTAATAATTCTCCCTTTTCTTTCAAAGACATGAGGATGAACATTCTCAATCAACTCTGAAGCGTTTTCAATCAATGCATCCAACCTTTTGATAGGATCATTAATATTCATAAAAGCACCTACATAACTGGGGTTTTTGGCTAACCTCCAAGCCTCGACCAACATTATCTTGTGGTACAGACTTATTTTCTCAATTGCAGTGTGCTCATCCTGGTTTCTAATCAGGTCATCATCAATAAATAATACATGGTGATACTTTTTAATTTTTTCTTGGCTTTGACTGTGCATATAAAATTTTCTGGGTTAAAATGCTCTCTAGCATTTCTTGAAGGTAACCTGAAATACTCCAATCTTTTATCAATTAACTGATACCCCTTATCAGACATAGCTATGAAGTCTCCAAAGCACAAGGTTTTGGGCATGAAAGATTGCTTATTGGAACTTTTTAAACGCATGAAATTTGAATAAGCAAGTTGCCTCAGAATTTCTAAGTAAGCAATTCTGTTCGGACAAGTTTTTGGCAACAAGAAAGTGGGGCCTTCAAATCCAAACACTAGTAGAAAAACAAGAAAAAATGACTAAAAGAACTACCAAAAATTGGTCATGTGATCAGTAGTTTGGTCATGTGATCATTGGTAGTTTATTGCCGATCATTTATCTCGCGACCAAATTTATGACCAAAAAAAATTTATTCATTAATTTAGTAGTATATTTAGTCATAAATTTGGTAGTATATTTAGTCATTAATTTGGTGGTATATTTGGTCATTAATTTGGTGGTATATTTAGTCATCAATTTGGTAGTATATTTAGTCATCAATTTGGTAGTATATTTAGTCACGTGACCATTGGTAGTTTATTGCCGGTCATTATCTCATGACCAAATTTATGACTAAATAGATTTTAGTCATTAATTTGGTAGTATATTTAGTCAACAATTTGGTAGTATATTTAGTCATCGATTTGGTAGTATGTATATTTAGTCCTTTATTTAGTCATTGTAATCATTTAGTCATTGATTGTTGTTAATTGATCATTTATTTAGTCATGGTAGTCATTTTTATTTACTGGTTTCCATTAATTGGTAGTAAATTTAGTCATGATATGAATACTTTATTAAATACCATAAATTTTATAATGCAGAAAAAACATATTATTAAATTTGAATTTAAAACATTAAGGAAACAAATTTGGAAAACTATATATTTTATGATGCTGCCAAGTAAAGATTGATAAATTTGAGCCAACAATTTCTATTTGAGAATCAACCAATAAGAAAATGAAACAAGACAAAGCAAAGTGGCAATAAATATTTTTTTTTATTGGAAAAATGTAGGAAAAGAATTACAAATAATAAAAAAGCAGAACAAGGCTACCATAACTAGAAAAAACTAGTTCAGCTCTATCATGTACAACAAACTACAAGGATTGGCTAAAGAAAAACCCAGTTCAGCAACCACATTAGATACAATAGCAAAACAATGGAAAGGCAGGTCAGATCGATGAATCCCCTCACATCTTTTGACACTTAGAAAAGAGATGTTGCCACTGAGCATTCCATGAGACATCATTTCTTTTGGCATTCTGTTAACCAGTTTAGGTGCTTTGACTGCAGCCTTGGTGCATTCCATAGTCTCCTTCGCACAAGCCATTGAGTTGTTACCTATGTATTCAAACAACCTTGAACCACTGTGAACAATATCTAAATAACAACCTGAGAATGCTACTTAGAGGCCCCTGTAGCAGTGACCTTACAGCAACAAGAAAACACACCATTCCTTATAACCTTCCATAACATGGTCCCAGATAGCTGAAGCAAAAGCAGCACTTGAAATAGTGAAATCCAGCCAGTCAACAACATGTTGAAGATGACAACATGGAAATGTTTTTGGTTTTGTACAATTGCAGTAAAATATGAATTTATTTAAAACAACGTTTTCATGATATTTTCTTCATTACCTCAAGAAATCATAAAATAGATCATTACACAAAATCTCTACTCTTGGAATCAATCTCTTCCCTTTCTGATAGGGAGGACTCTAGGCTGCCTACTTCTACATCCTGTAGGTGTACAAGATTGTTTGACAACACTAGCCTTCCTACCAATTCAAAGTGCTACAAGACATCTTTCTACACAAAAAATGTCAATTGAAATCCTCAACTCTTTTGCAGAGATGGAAAACTCTATTTCACTGCTTGGTGTGGGACACATACCTTGTCCTCACTGCTTCCAAGATGCTGCCTCAATGGCACATAACTTTCTGAGCCCGTTGCCCACCCTTCTCACTCTGTTCAAGGGTCTGGACTGCTTGGTAAAGATTCTTGAAATCCTCAACTCTTTTGCAGAGATGGAAAACTCTATTTCACTGCTTGGTGTGGGACACATACCTTGTCCTCACTGCTTCCAAGATGCTGCCTCAATGGCACATAACTTTCTGAGCCCGTTGCTCACCCTTCTCACTCTGTTCAAGGGTCTGGACTGCTTGGTACTCACTTTCTTTCTCTCTATTTTTCCACCCCTGCAAGTCTATCTTCCTACTTGTTTATCTAGCCAGACTCCTCACTGAGCTCGCCTAGAACAAGCATGCATTGCCTCTAACCGGTGATCCGACCACCCCACAAAAGAAAAACAAACAAAGAGCATGGCTCTGTTTGATGACCTCCATACTGTACAATGGGATTTGATGAGTCATCATAACAGAGTCATGGTTTGCAAAAGAAAACAAAATTGCAGAAACAGAAAGACTAATCTACTTCAGAATGGTAAACTGAAAACAAAAAAAGAAAATACACAGACGATCGTACTGTTGTACTTTATTTCTATTCAAAAATTTTGATTACATCAAAATGCTTCACACACCAAAATTCACTTCTTCGATTCTTCTTCTGCTGAACTCCTCTACAAAAAGAATGCTACATTTTATATCTCTGCTCATGTCCGTTACAGGACGGTTCAACTACCAGACGGTTCATATTCTAACTACTGGTTCAGCTTTGTGTTATCGGCAAGATAACACAAATGTCTCATCGAAACATACGTACGCTTTCCCATCGGCAAGATAGATTCTTTGTCGCACCGATCATATTTTTCCCCTGTCGATATGCATTCTATTGACTTTCGCATTCATGAGAACTTTTAGTCCCACATGCACCCATTCAAATCAGCCACTGCGGTTTATATATCCGTCAGCTTAGTAAACTCTTGTCGGCACTTTTGCCACCGACGACCCCTATCTACCCCTATCGGCACAACTCAAACTGTCGGCACAACCACAACCATGCACTCCGATAGTCCCTTGTCTCACCGATACCAAGTCTTCACCCTCAGTTGGCGTGACCACTGTGCATCGGCCTAAAGCCTTAAAGCTACGCCAATAGAAGTCCTTGCCCCGACGTCCAACTCCATCGGAGTAACACATAGCTGTCGGAGTGACTTTCACAGCCATCGCCGATAGTGATTCTCATGCCAATGACAAACCTCGGCAACACTTCATCGGACAGACAATTAATATCGGAGTGACACCCACATCCTTCACCGATAGTGATTCTCATGCCGATGGCATTCACCAACCTTTACCACTCCATCGGGGTAACACCAAGCGATCAGAGACACAACCACAGGCTCCGCTGATGACCACCCTTATGTCGATGGACATCACACATCGGTAAGACCTTCAATCGTCAGCCTACGATCAAATCCTCAGCCCGATACTTATACTCACGCAGATGTCTTCGGCCAACTCCACATCGGTGAAACTCGATGTTTATCACCCCGATCGGTGAGATGATACACCGTCGGTTCATGATTATACCCTTAGCCCGATGCCAAGGCTCACACCGATGACCCACTTTGGATAAGCAAACACTTCTTCCCGCCAAGGCTTATTAGAAAATTCACCACATCACGCCAAAATGTAACGATAAGAAAATTTCACAACATCACACCAAAAATGTGCAGTATATACATGGGCTCCGAGCCCTTAGTGCTCCTGCACCATACTCCCCCTGTGCGGAAGAAGTCAAGTCACCTCCGATGACAATGAGGCAAAATCAATGCCCCTCTTTTTGAATTCTGACTCTGCAACCCAGGTAGCTTCTGCTTCAGGCAACTGCTTCCATTTGACCAAATGCTCCATGTAGACGCCATGTCTAGTTTGCTTCTGTACTCTGGAATCCAGTATTCATTATGCCTGTAGTTTGGGTTGTAATAGCAAAGTCACATCTATTGCTGTCTGTCCCTTCTCTGAAATGGATCCATTTGCTGTTGACTAAGGACCCCTGTATTGCACCAGGTCTTAGACATTAAACACTGGTGAGATTGCCAAATCTTCTGGCAATTCAATTCTGTAGGCATTGTTTCCATACTTGTTCAGGATTTTGCAAGGACCAATTCTCCTCATATGTAGTTTGGTTGGTATCCCTTTCTGTAATCTGGCTTTGTTCAAATGAACCATGACCAAATCACCAACCTCAAACTGAATATCCCTTATGTGGGCATCTACTCTGTCTTTGATCTTCTGTGTGTTCTCTGTCAAGGTTTTCTTCACCTGCTCATGCACTTCTTTCATGGATTGTGCAAAATCCTCTGCATGTCCACTTCTGTTCTCCATGTTTCCCATATTTTTGAGCTCACATATACCTCTAGGATGCATTCCATAGACTATTTTGAATGGACTCTTACCAGTAGTCCTATTCACATTGTCATTATAGGCAAATTCTGCCTGATGAATGACAAGATCCCAACTCTGTCCATATTCTTTGGTTATACACCTTAACAGGTTGCCCAATGTCCTGTTTACCACCTCTGTTTGACCATCTGTCTGTCAGTGATATGCTGAACTGAATGACAAATTTGTTCCCAATCTCTGCCACAATGTTTTCCAGAAATGCCCCATGAATTTAGCATCTCTGTCAGACACAATACTTGCTGGAAGTCCATGAATTCTGATCACTTCTCTGAAAAACAAGTGTGCTATATGACTGGCATCATGAGTCACTTTGCAGGGAATGAAATGACTCATCTTGCTAAACCTGTCCACAACTACATATATCCTGTCATAACCAGTCTTAGTCTTAGGCAAACCAACTACAAAATCCATACTTACACATTCCCATGGACTGGAAGGAATGGGTAAGGGTTGGTACAGTCCTACATTTGAAGTGGTTCCCTTGGCCTTCTGACATACGATACACTACTCTACATACCTTCTGATGTCTCTATGCATCCTTGGCCAATAATAGAACCTTTGGACTAGCTCCAGTGTCTTATTCAGACCAAAATGGCCACTCAGACTACCATTGTGCTTCTCCTGTATGAGATTTTCTCTCATAGATCCTCTTGGCACACATAATTGTCCACCTTTGAATAGCAATCCCTGCTGTAAGGTGAAATCTGCAAACTCACTGTGAAAGTGATTCTCAAAATCTTGACATACCTTGTATGCCTCAGCAAAATCTTCATCATCTTGGTAAAGATTCTTGAAATCTTCAATTCCAATGCTCTTCAACTGCACTTCCTGCACTGTGAGCAATCTTCTGCTCAAAGCATCTGCAACTCTGTTTAGCTGCCCCTTCTTATGCTTAATTGCAAAGGTATAAGATTGCAGGTACTCCATCCATTTGATATGCCTGCTGCTTAACTTATCCTGTGAGTTTAGAAAACTCAGAGCTTGGTTATCTGTGTAGACAACAAATTCTTTAGGCAGGAGATAATGTCTCCACTTCCTCAATGCTTGGACTAGAGCATACAACTCTAAGTCATACGAAGAGTACTTACTCTTTGCTTCATTCAGCCTCTCACTGAAAAAGGCTACAGGTCTGTTTTCCTAATTTAGCACTGCTCCTATAGCTATATTACTTGCATCACATTCAATAGTAAATAGCTTATCAAAACTAGGCAACAACAAAATAGGTTGTGTTGCTACCTCTTTCTTCAACCTTTCAAAACTTCTATCTGCAGCTGGTGTCCATCTAAATTTTGCTTTCATTCCACCCTTAATTGTATCCAACATGGGTGCACATATTCCACTGAAATGTCTGATAAACTTTCTGTAAAACTGGGCTAAGCCATGAAAAATTCTCACCTCTGTGGCTGCTCTGGGAGTAGGCCAGCTCAATATGGCTTCTACTTTGGACTTGTCCATCTTCAACTCTCCCTGGGACACCACAAAACCAAGGTATACCAATTCCTGCTTCATGAATTCACACTACTCCAGATTGATGGTTAGTTGTTGGTGTGTGAAGCATTTTGATGTAATCAGAATTTTTGAATAGAAATAAAGTACAGCAGTTCGATCATCTGTGTATTTTCTTTTTCTGTTTTCAGTTTACCATTCTGAAGTAGATTAGTCTTTCTGTTTCTGCAATTTTGTTTTCTTTTGCAAACCATGAGAACTTTTAGTCCCACATGCACCCATTCAAATCGGCCACTGCGGTTTATATATCCGTTAGCTTAGTAAACTCTTGTTAACACTTTTGCCATTGACGACCCCTGTCTACCCCCATCGGCACAACTCAAACTGTCGGCACAACCACAACCATGCACTCCGATAGTCCCTTGTCTCACCGATACCAAGTCTTCACCCTCCGTCGGCGTGACCACTGTGCATCGGCCTAAAGCCTTAAAGCTATGCCGATAGAAGTCCTTGCCCCGACGTCCAACTCCATGGGAGTAACACATAGCTGTCGGAGTGACTTTCACAGCCATCGCCGATAGTGATTCTCATGCCGATGACAAACCTCGGCAACACTTCATCGGATAGACAATTAATATCGGAGTGACACCCACATCCTTCACCGATAGTGATTCTCATGTTGATGGCCTTCACCAACCTTTACCACTCCATCGGGGTAACACCAAGCGATCGGAGACACAACCACAGGCTCCACCGATGACCACCCTCATGCCGATGGACATCACACATCAGTAAGACCTTCAACCGTCGGCCTACGATCAAATCCTCAGCCCGATACTTATACTCACGCCGATGTCTTCGGCCAACTCCACATCGGTGAAACTCGATGTTTATCACCCCGATCGGTGAGATGATACACCGTCGGTTCACGATTATTCCCTCAGCCCGATGCCAAGGCTCACACTGATGACCCACTTTGGATAAGCAAACACTTCTTCCCGCCAAGGCTTATTAGAAAATTCACCACATCACGCCAAAATGCAACGATAAGAAAATTTCACAACATCACACCAAAAATGTGCAGTATATACATGGGCTCCGAGCCCTTGGTGCTCCTGCACCACTTTCTCACATGGCAATACCACACTTGCCCATTTAGACTATTAAATTTTAGAAAATAAGCTAAACAATAGACATTCAAATGACCTCCTGTATAGATAGGATTTGAAGTTCACTACTGTCTTATTGTAGCCAGAGGTGCAACACGTACACCACATAAAAAAACATATAGAAGAAGCTTATGATGCAGAAGCTACTGTTCTAGTATCAACAAACTTCACCATTTGTTATCCTGATTGTGGTGTTTGTAATGTTGTAGGGTGTTGTTGATGATGATTATTAGTCATAACAACACTCATAAAAATTTACACAATAAACCTTTATTATCTTGTAAAGTATGATCAATCTAGGATAAACTGATGACTCCAAGTCTCCGTTGATTAGGTCATGATCTTTTGATGTTACTCAGAGGTTGATGTGACATGTTGTTTTCCATTTCTAGGGGTCTTATGCTATTTGAATGATAGATTGTATGCCTGCTTACCGTAAATTCACTTCACAAATGATGTTATTTTCACTATGCTCAACAAATTATGATTATATTTGTAAGTTTGATCAATTATTCTGAGAATCTAGTTCCAGTAACTTGTATATACGTTTGCACTGTGTATTTAATCAAATGATGTGCCTACAAGTAGATATTTATATGTGCATCGTGGATATTAATGTGTATTTGCATGATATTTGTCATTATTGACATGCTTCTATTCAAAATATGCTCTGTGTATTCAATTATTTACGAGATATAGGCATATTTCATGTTTATTTGCTTTTGATTGTATGTTATTTACAATTATGGAGGTGATTTGTAATGAAATTTAAAGAAATTCAAAGCAATACTTCTAATTTTAGTGAACCTTTAGCTATTGAGTCACATACATTCAAGATACAGTCATGAAGAGAAGAAATCAAACCATAATTCACCAAGTTGTTCTACAGCTTGGTATGGCTGATGCTAACTTCAAAGGAACAAGGAATGAAAACAATACATGCAAACTGATAAGCACTCCAAGGGATGCAGCTAATCAATGCATATATCCTAGATCTCATCCACTGATTACTCAAGATTTACAATGATTTGTAATCAAACTACTTCTCTTTCATTAAGTATGCAAAAATATGTACATTCACAATAACCTTGAAATTAGTCTTGAATTCTTCAGCAATCAGATCAATGGTCCATATCCTTCATTGACTTAGTCAACATCTTCCTTCGGAGCACAAATTGCTAGCTTGCAACTATCTAACAAGACTTATTTGCTTATAAGTAGCCTATGTATATGTTTACATTGTGATGCATCTCTGCTTACTCTTCATCTCCTTCTTCTTCACTTTCTTCTTCTTCATCATTCTCTACATCATCTTCATCTTCATTGTCATTGTCACTTTGATGTAGATCATCTCTTATATGTATCTTTATTGCTGCTCTGATGGACTCGTATGCTTGCACTACTTTGTCAATCTCACCCCCATCTTCGACTTTAGCCTTTACTACTGCATGCCGGTGAGAATGAAACTTAGCCTAAAGGGCATTCATCTTTCTTTTTCTATTATTCAGTGTTTCATTATAGGTCTCCACCCTGACCTTTATTCTCATAACTTTGTTCATTACTTCTTCTGTCAGGTGTTTCAGGGATCCTCTGCCACTTGCTTGAAATTATCATGGAATGCTTGGACAACAAAATCTACATCCCGATTTTCAATCTTCCCCTCTACTTTTCCTTCCAATGCTTCCAGGGTTTCTGTCTCATGTGCCATTAGATTGTGCAATTTGACACTTACATCCCTGATCTTTCTACTGCATCTCTTTAATATATCACATTCAAATCCAGTATCTTCATACCAGATGCCTAGCAGCTAGGAAGTGTTATTTTCTAGTATATTATTACTTATCAAGATCTGTGTATTAATCTTCTTCATTTCACCTAAAGCATCTAGGTGCTTCTCCAGTTTGAAGGCCCTCATGCCTACTTCATTCTGTAATTTGTCTACCTTTCTCTTCAAGGCACTCAATGAATTCCACCTCTCCAAAGAGGCTTTTACTACATCCTCAGCTTCAAAAATGGTTGACAACATCCACCTATCCATTACCTGTGCTTTATGCTTCATCATGTCTAACCTTGTGACTTCCCCTTGGGATATGATGGTTAATGGAGTAGCCGCACTAACAGGTGCATGCTCTGGATCAATTAATCCTTTAATGAAAGAATGCAGTTGAACAATGTGCTCTTTATGTTTTTTATTCTTCTCTTTTTCTCTCTTCACCCTTTGTGTTAGAGAGTCAATTATATCCTTGCCTTCTTGACCTTCTTGGTCTTCATTTGCAAAACCCAAATCAACATCAGTGTTGGAACTCTTCAAGGATTATCTGGCCTTTCTCTTTCTCAATTGTAGGCATGGCCACTTGTGTAGTTCTCCTACTTGTAGTAGGATCTCTCTTGATTGTAGACGTTAGCCTAGCTTTTCTCCTAGGTTTTATCATGCTCCCAACAAATAATGTGGATACATCAAAATCTTGTACCTTCTCAACCTGTTGCAAATGTACTTCTTGTTGCAACCAGTAAGGTACATCACCCTTAGGCTCCCGATGATCACCTTCTACATTTTGGGTGTCCTAGGCTCTTGTGTTGAATTCTTCCCTGGGTGGCGATTGTTCTTTCCTAATTTCTTCCTCCTGTTCTTTCTCATGAGAGGGATCTTATTGGGGCACCTCCTGTTGAGGGACTTCCTTTTGTGGAGGGAGCTCTTGTGAAGTGTTCATACCTTGATCATGCACCTCCTCCTGTAGATTTTCCTTAGGATTCTCTTGAAGGGCATCCTGACTCTGATTGTCTTGTGGTACCAAGTTCTCCTGATCAGTCCATGTATTCTGACTTTGGGGATCACCTAGATCACCCTTGGTCACATTCTCTATCTCTTTCTTAGGACCTTTGTCAGGTGTCAGATTCTATTCATCACCTTTAGGTGTGCTGACATTCTCCATTCTGGTCTCTTTCTGACCTAATTTCTCTTCAGTTCCAGGTCCACTTCCCTGATCACCCACCTCAGTATGTGGCAATGACACACTTTGTTCCTGACCAACATCCTTGTCAGGAATCTCTTGATCACCCCTGCTTTAAGGGTGTGATTCTATCTTTTCTTGTTCCATTGGGACATTGTCTTGACCTTTATCTGTGCTGGGGGTCATCCCACCAACTTCTGTAAGCACTGTATTGTCAGCCTTTTCAGGCTCCAAAGGTTGTTCTCTGTCCTTCTCTGGGGTCATATCACCCTGATAAGTTAAATCTATTACCGCAGGGCTAGTCATCGGCTCTATCAAATTAGTAAGCCCTATTTGTTGGGCTATCTCCTCAGGATTTCCCTGTTCTATTTCATCTATTTTCTCTTCTACTCTGACCGTCCTCATCTGGGAAAATGGGGTCCCATGAGGGGTCATCTTAGTATTCTCTACTAAGGTCTCCATGTGCTGAGCAGTCACATCTTGGACTACCTCATCATCTGATAACTCAACAGTATTGTCTAGTGGAAAGGGACATTCCTTACTAGCCCTTTGTGCTTCCTTCTTCAACTGTTCTTCCATTTTCTTAGTCTTGAACTGGATAATTTCAAGAGGGGGAACATCATGTTTCAACTCCTTCATGAATGGCAAACCCCCTGCACCCCTTAATATGAGCGGTTGAGTACTGACATTGCCCCTCATTGTTGTTCTTTGCTTCTTGGGTGGTGGTGGCTGTAACACTTTCTTTCTTTTCTTACTTGTGATCAGTAAGTCATCATCCCTAGGTTCTGTATTCAATTGTTCTCCCTCTGCAGGGTTCTGATGCAGGAGCATCCAGGGTGTAAGAGTAATCTTGCATCAACCAAAAAAAAAATGTGTTGTTTCTTTTCAATAAGGGCTAAATTTGGCAGGGTTACTATTTTTAGTAAGTTTGCATTTGTGCACGGTTGGATACAAAATCTTACACGGACCTCCAGAATGGTGAATTGAAGCTAATGGTGAAGAAATCACTTCAATATCATTTGTCATTTGTGAGATATTAAAATTTCAAATTCTAAAAATCCTATTGAAATATTCGAAGTCAAATTTGAGGCACTTAGAGGCTCCGGATGGGCCTGAAATTTGGTGGGAAACCCACGCAATCTACCTATCGATACTGCTTGCACTCCATCGTCTTTTCGAGAGCTTTCCGAAAAAGGTATTATAATTGAAAATCCAACGGTCGGATTGAAAGTTATGGCCCCGCGAAGTTGACCTATTTTTGGAGGGAGATGCAAATTTCAAAATTAAGCTGGTGGTCACCAAAAAGGGCTATATATAACCATTTGTGGGAACCCTTAGGGTAGTAGAGTTAAGGGGGAAGGTGTAGAGTCAAGAAAGGCGGGGAAATTAGAAACCCTAGTTGATTTGGGAACTACAAAAGGCTGAAGATTCCAGAGTCTTGAGAGAGGGAGCGGTAATGTGATGCAGCCTATAGGGGATCCATCCTCTAATTGTATTTGAGCTTCTGTAATGTAATGTTTTTCCCATGTTAATAAAATATCATTCTATTTTCTGCGTGCAATTTCTGTTATTGTGTGTTTTATGATTTATCCCCTTCATCAAGTGGTATCAAAGCAAGGGTTCTTGAGTGTGTAGACAGATCACAACTGTCAGACAGTTTGCACTAGGACCTGAGGCTGTGGGTTTGCTACAGAGATCAGGATGCCTTTAGGAAGAAACTGTGGTGGGAGGAATGCTTTGACGGAAGAGGGTTTTAGAGCCCTGCAAAGACAAATCGATGCATTGCAAGAGGAGCTGCGAAGAGGGTTCGAGCTAAGAAGGAGAGAGGAAAGCGAAGATGAAGCTGAAGAAGAGCTATCTGAGGAAGAACAAGAAGCTGCAGGAGATCCTGTAGAAGTTAGGTTGTTGAGTGCCATTTCAAAGATTAGAAAAAGGCCCAGGATCAAAGTTTCTAGCTATTCTGGAGATTTGAATCTGGAGCAACTTATTGATTGGATCAATGATATGGAGGAGTATTTAGAGTATGAAGATGTGGAAGACCCTGAACGGGTCAAGTTTGCAAAGACAAAGTTGAAGGGCCATGCCAGTATTTGGTGGAAGGAGGTCCAGTTAGAGAGAAATAGAAGAGGAAAAACAAAGATTACCAGATGGGATCGGATGGTGGAGAAATTGAAGAAGCAGTTCATTCCTGTGGACTATGAGATGGAGTTGCTAAAGAAGCTGCAAGGATTGAAGC
Organism: Cunninghamia lanceolata; assembly: GCA_027924645.1. Lineage (NCBI taxonomy): Eukaryota > Viridiplantae > Streptophyta > Pinopsida > Cupressales > Cupressaceae > Cunninghamia > Cunninghamia lanceolata. The sequence continues at coordinate 3,745,070 of BSBN01001074.1, read as the reverse complement.
AAGGTAACAAGTCTGTTAAGGAGTATATAGAAGATTTTTATAAGATCACTATCAGGACAGGCCATGGAGAGGCCAACAAGGAGAAGGTAGCACGTTACATTAATGGGTTGAGGCCAAGTATTCAAGAAGAATTGAGCCAGGTCAGAATGACCACCATAGAAGATGCGTACCAGTTTTCCCTGAAGGTGGAAGAGAAGCTGAATAAGAGATTTGAAAGCAAGCAAAGGGGAAGAGGTCAAGGCAGAAGGACTGGTGGAAAACCCTATGGAGGCCGAAATGAAGATCCAAAGAAAAACGAAGAAGCTAGAACCAGTCAAAATCAGAGAGGAGATAATACCTACCACCCTCATGACCAAAATAATGGTGAGCAGAGAGGAAGAGGAAGAGGTAGACCCGGGCAAGGACCTAGAAGAGGAGGTTTCAAAGGAACATGTTTTCAATGTGGAGAAGAAGGGCATCAAGCATATGAGTGTCCGCAACATCAAGGAAGAATGAATAGAAGACCTGAAGGTAATGCACGAGTTGCACATGTGGACAAAGATGCACAGTCTGAGCGCTCTGAAGATGCAGAAAGGGGAGAATCCCTACTTGTCAGAAGAACTTTGTTGAATGAGGAGAAAGAACCCAATAAGAGGAAGAGTTTATTCCGCACAAGGTGCAAATGTGAAGGTAAGTGTTGTGATATTATTATTGACAGTGGAAGAACTGATAATCTTGTTTCAGAGGAGATGGTTGACAAGTTGAAGTTGACAAGAAGAAAGCATCCGCATCCATACCGGATTGCATGGTTGCAGAAGGACCATAGAGCTTTGGTCAATGAGCAGTGTTTAGTAAAGTTCAAGATTGGTGACTACCATGATGAGGTGATGTGTGACATCATACCGATGGATGCATGTCATATGTTATTGGGGAGGTCGTGGCAGTATGATAGGAGCACTGTCCATGATGGCCATGCAAACACATACTCCCTAACAAAGGATGGAATCCGTCATAAGTTGAAGCCCTTGAAGGAGGTGAAAGAAAAGGTATGTAGTACTGTCAGAATTTGCTTGGTAGATGGTAGAAAGTTTTTGGATGGTATGAAGCATGAGCGTCATTGCTTTGCATTGATTCCTAAGATTAGTCAAGAGAAATGTGAAGATGTACCAGTAGAAGTCTCAGAAATGTTGGAAGAATTTCAAGATATTGTCTCTGATAATGTACCAGAAGGTTTACCACCAGTGAGGAAGATAATTCATCAAATGGATTTGATACCAGGAGCTAGTTTTCCAAATAAGGCAGCCCACAGAATGACTTCAGTAGAGAATGAAGAGTTGAACAGACAAGTTCACGAGCTATTAAGGAAGGGATTGATAAAGGAGCGCCTAAGTCCATGTGTGGTACCTACAGTACTAGCACCAAAGAAAGATGGAGAGTGGAGGATGTGTACAAATTCTGAAGCCATCAACAAGATCACAATCAAGTACAGATTTTCATTGCCTAGAATGGATGACATAATGGATTGTTTGAGTGGAGCCAAGTACTTCACGAAGATTGATCTGAAGAGTGGGTATCACCATATTCGAATCAGAGAAGGAGATGAATGGAAGACAACCTTCAAGACAAAGGAGGGTTTGTATGAGTGGTTAGTCCTATCCATTTCTTCGGCTCACGAACGAGGTACTGAAAGAATTTTTGGAAAGTTTTGTTATTGTTTATTTATATGACATTTTGATTTTCAGTAAGACTTGGGATGAGCATTTGATGCATATTAGAAGAGTTTTAGAGAAGCTAAGGGAGGAGAAGTTGTTGATCAATCTGAAGAAGTGTAGTTTTGCAAAGATGGAGTTGATATACCTGGGATTTGTTGTCTCAGAGGAAGGTCTCAAGATGGACCTAGAGAAGGTGAGGGCTATCATTGAATGGCCTACGCCAAGGAGTGCTTTCGAGGTAAGATCTTTTCATGGTTTGGCAAGTTTTTACAAAAAATTTATCAGGAATTTCAGTAGCATTTGTGCACCCCTAACTAAGACAATGAGAGGGGATAGAAAAGAGTTTAGATGGACTAAAGGAGCAAACAAAAGCTTTGATACATTGAAGCAGAAAGTCGTAGAACAACCTATTTTGGCACTTCCAGATTTCAATAAGGTATTTCAGGTAGATTGTGATGCTAGTGGTAGTGGTATATGAGCTGTTTCAAGTCAAGAAGGTAAGCCCATTGCCTATTTTAGTGAGAAGCTTAATGATGCGAAGAAAAAGTATTCTGTTTATGATCAGGAGTTTTATGCAATAGTTCAGGCTTTGAAGAAATGGAGACATTATTTGTTGCCAAAAGAGTTTGTTTTATATATTGATCATCAGGCTTTGTAGTATCTTAATAGTCAAGGGAAGTTAAATCAAAGACACTTAAAATGGGTTGAGTTTTTGCAGAGTTATACTTTTGTTTTGAAGCACAGGAGTGGGAAGTCCAACAGAGTTGCAGATGCCTTGAGCAGAAGTTAAAATTTGTTGACAGAAATGAAGATAGAGGTTGTTGGGTTTGATGAACTCCAAAGTTGGTATCCTGAAGACCCAGATTTTGTAGAGGCTTGGAAAGCTTGTCTGGAACCTGTTACTTTGGATAGGACAAAATGGATGGATTTCATAATCAAAGATGGCATGCTGTTTAGAGGAAGCCAGTTGTGCATTCCAAGGAGTTCCATGAGAGAGAACCTGATTAAGGAGAAGCATAGTGGAGGTTAGCTAGACACTTTGGTCGAGATAAGAACATTGCTATTGTTGGTGAACATTATTACTGGCCACAATTGTAGCAAGATTTGAGGAAATTTGTGCAGAGTTGCAGAGTGTGTCGGATGGCAAAAGGAACAAGTCAGAATATAGGGCTATATTAGCCATTACTTATACCAGAGAAGCCATGGGATGATATTAGTATGGATTTTGTTCTTGGTTTACCAAGGACACAGAGAGGACATGATTCCATTTTTGTGGTGGTGGACATATTCTCAAAGATGGCCCATTTTATTCCTTGCAAGAAGACTAATGATGCTATTCATATTGTAGAGTTATTTTTCAGGGAGGTGGTGAGACTACATGGTCTACCTAAGAGCATAGTTTCAGATCGAGATACCAAGTTTGTTGGTTATTTCTAGAGGACATTGTGGAAGAAGTTGAAGATAGATTTGAAGTTCAGTTCTGCACACCATCCACAGACTGATGGACAGACATAAGTGGTGAATAGGAGTTTGGGTAACCTGCTACGATGCTTAGTAGGAGATAAGCCCAAGGGATGGGATTTGATTTTACCACAGGCAGAATTTGTTTATAACAATTTTGTCAATAGGAGCACAGGTAAATCTCCATTCTAGGTTGTGTATGGGAGTAGCCCTAGAACTACTTCTGAATTGAGGAGGATGGATAAGGGGGAGAAGAGTAGTGCCAAAGCTGAAAATTTTGCTGAGCACATGAAGAATTTGCACGAAGAGATAAGAAAGCATATCCATAAGATGAATTCTCAGTATAAGGCTAAGGCAGATCAGAAGAGGAGACATAAGGAGTTTTAGGAGGGTGATGAAGTCATGGTTCACTTGAGAAAAGAAATATTTCTAGTTGGTACATATAATAAGCTGAAGATGAGGAAATTTGTACCATGTAGAATCCTGAAGAAGCACGATTCAGGAAATGCATTTGAGGTAGAGTTACTTGATGACATCAATATTTCACCAGTATTCAACAGTTCAGATTTGATAGAGTATCATGATGATGGACTTGATAAAGGAACACAGTGGGACATTCCAGCATCTACTTCAGGGAAGGAGGAGATAAAGGGCATTTTGGATAGCTGTGTGGGTAAGAGTACAAGAAACAGGCAGTATACAAAATACTTAGTGAAATGGAAAGGAAGGGCTGTTGAAGATTCATCATGGTTATCTGAGACTGAGGTTAACCATTTTGGTTTCCCTCTAACTCATGAGAAGTGACAGGGTCACTTTTTAAATTACCTCGGGTGTCTGATGCAGGAGCGTCCATGGTGTAAAAGCAATCTTGCATCAACCAAAAAAAATAAAAAATGTGTTGTTTCTTTTCAATAAGGGCTAAATTTGGCAGGGTTACTATTTTTAGTAAGTTTGCATTTGTGCACGGTTGGATGCAAAATCTTACACGGACCTCTAGAATGGTGAATTGAAGCTAATGGTGAAGAAATCACTTCAATATCATTTGTCATTTGTGAGATATTAAAATTTCAAATTCCAAAAATCCTATTGAAATATTCAAAGTCAATTTTGAGGCACTTAGAGGCTCCGAATGGGCCCGAAATTTGGTGGAAAACCCAAGCAGTCTACCTATCGGTACTGCTTGCACTCCATCGTCTTTTCGAGAGCTTTCAGAAAAAGGTATTATAAATGAAAATCCAACGGTCGGATCGAAAGTTATGGCCCCATGAAGTTGACCTATTTTTGGAGGGAGATGCAAATTTTGAAATTAAGCTGGTGGTCACCAAAAAGGGCTATATATAACCATTTGTGGGAACCCTTAGGGTAGTAGAGTTAAGGGGGAAGGTGTAGAGTCAAGAAAGGCAGGGAAATTAGAAACCCTAGTTGATTTGGGAACTACAGAAGACTGAAGATTCCAGAGTCTTGAGAGAGGGAGTTGTAATGTGATGCAGCCTATAGGGGATCCATCCTCTGATTGTATTTGAGCTTTTGTAATGTAATGTTTTGCCCATATTAATAAAATATCATTCTATTTTCTGCGTGTAATTTCTATTATTGTGTGTTTTATGATTTACCCCCTTCATCAAGTGGTATTAGAGCAAGGGTTCCTGAGTGTGTAGACAATCACCGACGGTGAGGCAGTTTGCACCAGGACCTGAGGTTGTGGGTTTGCTACAGAGATCAAGATGCCTCCACGAAGAAACCATGGTGGGAGGAATGCTTTGATGGAAGAGGGTTTTAGAGCCCTGCAAAGACAAATCGATGCATTGCAAGAGGAGCTGCGAAGAGGGTTCAAGCCAAGAAGGAGAGAGGAAAGCGAAGATGAAGCTGAAGAAGAGCTATCTGAGGAAGAACAAGAAGCTGCGGGAGATCCTGCAGAAGTTAGGTTGTTGAGGGCCATTTCAAAGATTGGAAAAAGGCCCAAGATCAAAGTTTCTACCTATTCTAGAGATTTGAATCCGGAGCAACTTATTGATTGGATCAATGATATGGAGGAGTATTTCGAGTATGAAGATGTGGAAGACCCTGAACGGGTCAAGTTTGCAAAGACAAAGTTGAAGGGCTTTGCCAGTATTTGGTTGAAGGAGGTCCAATTAGAGAGAAATAGAAGAGGTAAAGCAAAGATTACCAGATGGGATCGGATGGTAGAGAAATTGAAGAAGCAGTTCATTCCTGTGGACAATGAAATGGAGTTGCTGAAGAAGCTACAAGGATTGAAGCAAGGTAACAAGTCTGTTAAGGAGTATACAGAAGATTTTTATAAGATCACTATCAGGACAGGCCATGGAGAGGCCAACAAGGAGAAGGTAGCGCATTACATTAATGGGTTGAGGCCAAGTATTCAAGAAGAATTGAGCCAAGTCAGAATGACCACCATAGAAGATGCGTACTAGTTTTCCCTAAAGGTGGAAGAGAAGCTGAATAAAAGATTTGAAAGCAAGCAAAGGAAAAGAGGTCAAGGTAGAAGGACTGGTGGAAGACCCTATGGAGGCCAAAATGAAGATCCAAAGAAAAGTGAAGAAGCTGGAACCAGTCGAAATCAGAGAGGAGATAATACCTACCGCCCTCGTGACCAAAATAATGGTGAGCAGAGAGGAAGAGGAAGAGGTAGACCTGGGCAAGGAACTAGAAGAGGAGGTTTTAGAGGAACATGTTTTCAATGTGGAGAAGAAGGGCATCGAGCATATGAGTGTCCACAACATCAAGGAAGAATGAATAGAAGACCTGAAGGTAATGCACAAGTTGCACATGTGGACAAAGATGCACAGTCTGAGCGCTCCGAAGATGCAGAAAGGGGAGAAACCCTAGTTGTCAGAAGAACTTTGTTGAATGAGGAGAAAGAACCCAATAAGAGGAAGAGTTTATTCTGCACGAGGTGCAAATGTGAAGGTAAGTGTTGTGATATTATTATTGATAGTGGAAGCACTAATAATCTTGTTTCAGAAGAGATGGTTGACAAGTTGAAGTTGACAAGAAGAAAGCATCCACATCCATACCGGATTGCATGGTTGCAGAAGGACCGTAGAGCTTTGATCAATGAGCAGTGTTTAGTAAAGTTTAAGATTGGTGACTACCATGATGAGGTGCTGTGTGACATCATATCGATGGATGCATGTGAGATGTTATTGGGGAGGCCATGGCAGTATGATAGGAGCGCTATCCATGATGGCCGTGCAAACACATACTCCCTAACAAAGGATGGAATTCGTCATAAGTTGAAGCCCTTGAAGGAGGTGGAAGAAAAGGTATGAAGTACTACCGGAATTTGCTTGGTAGATGGTAGAAAGTTTTTGGAGGGTATAAAGCATGAGCATCATTGCTTTGCATTGATTCCTAAGATTAGTCAAGAGAAATGTGAAGATGTACCAGCAGAAGTCTCAGAAATGTTGGAAGTATTTCAAGATATTGTCTCTGATAATGTACCAGAAGGTTTACCACCAGTGAGGAAGATAAGTCATCAAATAGATTTGATACCAAGAGCTAGTTTGCCAAATAAGGCAGCCCACAGAATGACTCCAGTAGAGAATGAAGATTTGAATAGACAAGTACACGAGCTATTAAGGAAGGGATTGATAAAGGAGAGCCGAAGTCCATGTGTAGTACCTGCAGTACTAGCACCAAAGAAAGATGGAGAGTGGAGGATGTGTATAGATTCCTAAGCCACCAACAAGAGCACAATCAAGTACAGATTTCCATTGCCCAAAATGGATGACATAATGGATTGTTTGAGTGGAGCCAAGTACTTCACGAAGATTGATCTAAAGAGTGGGTATCACCAGATTCGAATCAGAGAAGGAGATGAATGGAATACAGCCTTTAAGACAAAGGATGGTTTGTATGAGTGGTTAGTCATGCCATTTGGGCTAACCAATGCACCAAGCACATTCATGTGGCTCATGAACGAGGTACTAAAAGAATTTTTGGGAAGTTTTGTTATTGTTTATTTAGATGACATTTTGATTTTTAGTAAGACTTGGGATGAGCATTTGATACATATCAGAAGAGTTTTAGAGAAGCTAAGGGAGGAGAAGTTGTTGATCAATCTAAAGAAGTGTAGTTTTGCAAAGATGGAGTTGATATACCTGGGATTTGTTGTCTCAGAGGAAGGTCTCAAGATGGACCCAGAGAAGGTGAGGGCTATCATTGAATGGCCTACGCCAAGGAGTGCTTTCGAGGTAAGATCTTTTTATGGTTTGGCAAGTTTTTACAGAAAGTTTATTAGGAATTTCAGTAGCATTTGTGCACCCCTAACTGAGACAATGAGAGGGGATAGAAAAGAGTTTAGATGACTAAAGGAGCAGACCGAAGCTTTGATACATTGAAGCAGAAAGTTGTAGAACAACTTGTTTTGGCACTTCCAGATTTCAATAAGGTATTTCAGGTAGATTGTGATGCTAGTGGTAGTGGCATATAAGCTGTTCCGAGTCAAGAAGGTAAGCCCATTGCCTATTTTAGTGAGAAGCTTAATGATGCGAAGAAAAAATGTTCTGTTTATGATCAGGAGTTTTATGCAATAGTTCAGGCTTTGAAGAAATGGAGACATTATTTGTTGCCAAAAGAGTTTGTTTTATATACTGATCATCAGGATTTGCAGTATCTTAATAGTCAAGGGAAGTTAAATCAAAGGCACTTAAAATGGGTTGAGTTTTTGTAGAGTTATACTTTTGTTTTGAAGCACAGGAGTGGGAAGTCCAACAGAGTTGCAGATGCCTTGAGCAGAAGGCAAAATTTGTTGACAGAAATGAAGATAGAGGTTGTTGGGTTTGATGAACTCCAAAGTTGGTATCCTGAAGACCCAGATTTTGTAGAGGCTTGGAAAGCTTGTTTGGAACCTGTTACTTTGGATAGGACAAAATGGATGGATTTCATAATCGAAGATGGCATGCTGTTTAGAGGAAGCCAGTTGTGCATTCTGAGGAGTTCCATGAGAGAGAACCTGATTAAGGAGAAGCATAGTGGAGGATTAGCTGGACACTTTGGTCGAGATAAGACCATTGCTATTGTTGGTGAACATTATTACTGGCCACAATTGCAACAAGATGTGCAGAAATTTATGCAGAGTTGCAGAGTGTGTCAGATGGCAAAAGGAACAAGTCAGAATACAGGGCTATATCAGCCATTACCTATACCAGAGAAGCCATGGGATGATATTAGTATGGATTTTGTTCTTGGTTTACCAAGGACACAGAGAGGACATGATTCCATTTTTGTGGTGGTGGACAGATTCTCAAAGATGGCCCATTTTATTCCTTGCAAGAAGACTAATGATGCTATTCATATTGCAGAGTTATTTTTCAGGGAAGTGGTGAGACTACATGGTCTACCTAAGAGCATAGTTTCAGATTGAGATACCAAGTTTTTTGGTATTTCTAGAGGACATTGTGGAAGAAGTTGAAGATAGATTTGAAGTTCAGTTCTGCACACCATCCACAGACTGATGGATAGACAGAAGTGGTGAATAGGAGTTTGGGTAACCTGCTACGATGCTTAGTAGGAGATAAGCCCAAGGGATGGGATTTGATTTTACCACAGGAAAAATTTGTTTATAACAATTCTGTCAATAGGAGCACGGGTAAATCTCCATTCCAAGTTGTGTATGGGAGTAGCCCAAGAAATGCTTCTGAATTGAGGAGGATGGATAAGGAGGAGAAGAGTAGTGCCAAAGCTAAAAATTTTGTTGAGCACATGAAGAATTTGCATGAAGAGGTAAGAAAGCATATCCATAAGATGAATTCTCAGTATAAGGCTAAGGCAGATCAGAAGAGGAGACATAAGGAGTTTCAGGAGCGTGATGAAGTCATGGTTCACTTGAGAAAAGAAAGATTTCTAGTTGGTACATATAATAAGCTGAAGATGAGGAAATTTGGACCATGTAGAATCCTGAGGAAGCACGATTCAGGAAATGCATTTGAGGTAGAGTTGCCTGTTGACATCAATATTTCACCAGTATTCAACATTTCAGATCTGACAGAGTATCATGATGATGGACTTGATAAAGGAACACAGTGGGACATTCTAGCATCTACTTCAAAGAAGGAGGAGATAAAAGGGCATTTTGGATAGCCATGTGGGTAAGAGTACAAGAAATAGGCAATATACAGAATACTTGGTGAAATGGAAAGGAAGGGCTGTTGAAGATTCATCATGGTTATCTGAGACTGAGGTTAACCGTTTTGGTTTCCCTCTAACTCATGGGAAGTGACAGGGTCACTTTTCAAATTACCCCGGGTGTTTGATGCAGGAGCATCCAGGGTGTAAGAGCAATCTTGCATCAACCAAAAAAAATAAAAAATGTGTTGTTTCTTTTCAATAAGGGCTAAATTTGGCAAGGTTACTATTTTTAGTAAGTTTGCATTTGTGCACGATTGGATACAAAATCTTACACGGACCTCCAGAATGGTGAATTAAAGCTAATGGTGAAGAAATCACTTCAATATCATTTGTCATTTGTGAGATATTAAAATTTCAAATTCTAAAAATCCTATTGAAATATTCAAAGTCAAATTTGAGGCATTTAGAGGCTCCGGATGGGCCCAAAATTTGGTGGGAAACCCACGTAGTCTACCTATTGGTACTGCTTGCACTCCATTGTCTTTTCAAGAGCTTTTCGAAAAGGTATTATAATTGAAAATCCAACGGTCGGATCGAAAGTTATGGCCTCGCAAATTTGACCTATTTTTGGAGGGAGATGCAAATTTTGAAATTAAGCTGGTGGTCGCCAAAAAGGGCTATATATAACCATTTGTGGGAACCCTTAGGGTAGTAGAGTTAAGGGGGAAGGTGTAGAGTCAAGAAAGGCAGGGAAATTAGAAACCCTAGTTGATTTGGGAACTACAGAAGGATGAAGATTCCAGAGTCTTGAGAGAGGGAGCTGTAATGTGTTGCAGCCTATTAGGGATCCATCCTCTGATTGTATTTGAGCTTCTGTAATGTAATGTTTTGCCCATATTAATAAAATATCATTCTATTTTCTGTGTAATTTCTGTTATTGTGTGTTTTATGATTTACCCCCTTCATCAGGTTCTCTCCTTCCTATTGATCTTGTAGAGGCTCATCTTCTGTCTCTCTCTCTGTATCCTTAGTGACAGGTCGTATTGTCCTCTTAGTCTTTTGTTTATCAGGGGGTGGCTGTGATGTGGATGCATGGGACAATATGGATGCCCCATCACCTTTTGATGGAAGCCTTTTGATAACCACCCCTTTCTGTTCATCCTCCACCTTCTTACCTTTGGATGGCAGCTTTTGTTCTTCGGTGGGTAGCCTCTCTCCATTAGATTTCCTCTTCTCAATAAGAAAATCATCATACTCTTCATCTGACAGTTCCTGTCTTTTCTTCTTATTATCAAATATGAGGGCCATGCCCTTCTTCTTCAATTTAGTAATTTCTACATCTACCCAACTTTGGGTCAGTTGAATGACCCCTTGCATTATCTGGTCTAAGGAGGTCTCCTCCGGCTGTGTTAGATTAGGAGCTAAAATGGTGTCATTATACACCTTCTTGTTCTCATAGTCATTTGGCATTATTTTTCCATCATCATGATGTAGTTGTGTAGGCACTAAGATGCAATCAAAGGTCCTGATTTGGTTTAGGGTGAGCCTTTGATATTTTCTTCTTCTAACCTCTGCCTCATCATCACAATCTATCCAGAAGTCTTCCAGATTCTTTTTATGTATCTTCTTTCTTAACAACTTCTACATCCTGCCATAAGGGTCATATGACCTGGCGATGGGGAATGGCTGTAGATACATGAGTTTCATTCCTCCAACAGTGTCCTTGATGCTTTGTCTGTCTAGGCATAAATACTAGCGTATGTAAACTAGGAAAAGTATAAGAGGGATCTTCTTCTTCTCCATATGAGCTTCAACAAGAGTAGATATTTGTCTAACAAACTCCATTAAAATAACCCTATCAGTGGGGTATCTTGGCAACATGAGGGGCTGTCCCTCAAATCCTTCAATTCTTATGTATGAAAAAGTGGAGAATTGGATGAACCAAGCTCCATACTTGTATATAACTTCTTGAGCTTCCATGCTCAATCTCTTGTTCTGATCCTCCTCCATTGTTCTAACTAAATGCATTGAGAATGAATCATTTACTAGTTTGTAATCTTGAAGGTATGCCTTTCTCTACAATTGGGGATAATGATCCCAAATATTCACATCACTGGTGCTATTCCCAACCTTGCCTACTATTTGTAAGGCATCAAACGTTCCTCGGAAAGCACAATAATATACAACATAGGAGGTCATGTAAAATATGCATGCCTTACCTCCTACTTTCCTTATCCCCTCATCTAGGTAATCATTGATGATCTTGGCCCATAGAGGCTTGTTATCTGAGTATAACACCATCTGGATAATTCCAAACATCCAGTTCTCAAAGTTACTCGTATGTGGTCTGTAAGTCATCCTGCTCAATAGGGCAATTATATACTGATACTCATCATCAAAGTCAAACTTATATAGGTATACTGGCAATTTGGTTGAAGCTGTGTAGGTACTGTTCTTTGCCCTCCACTGATACATTCTCTTCCTGGCCTCTTTCTTATTGTTGTTATATTCCTTTTCTAATTTATTAAGGTCCACACTTACTACCTTATTCCCCATTGGCAAGTTAAATGTGGCAGTGATGCCCTTGACTAAAAAGTTGGCATATACCCTGCCATGTTTCTCTACTCGTCTGGTCTCTGGTTTATAATTTTTGGTACATTCCACTACCAGCTCAATGGCATCCATAGCATATGGGAATTCTGTTGCTTGCCACATACCTATTGTAAATATCTTATCTAGTATAGGGTTGTCAGTATCATCATCCAATTTCCTCGACCATGCATCCAAGTCTATTTTCCCTTGATGCTTGTCACTGATAACACCATATCTAAACTCCACTCCTTCGGGTCGTACGAATATAGGTTTCAAGAACTTAGCCTTAGATCTGTTCTTTCTAACTTCCGCCATTGAATCCTGCAATAGACATAGTATATCTTACCCTATGGTACTTATATGAACATTCAACAAAATCATGCATCTCCTATCTATTATTCATCATTTTAATTCTTTTCATGCATCATCATGCGGATTTACCCTAGTAGAGAATTATTTACCTGGTAATTTGTAGAAAATGACAACAGAGAGGGTTTTTAAATTACCTACCTGATATCGCTTTTCCTTTTCTGAGTATATGATTGATAACGGGAAATGTAAATGTGCAGGGTCAACCGTTTCGTTATGTTACGTTGATGATCACGATTAGCTAGCAGATGACTGAGAAGGATTTGACTTACAGAGCTCTGTAATTCTCAATTAGTCACAGGGAAAATTTAAATAACCCTCAAATTTTACTTTTAAATGGATCAATGGGAAGAATTAGGGTGTGTGTGTTGTTTTGATTAAATCCGTCGATTATTTGCATGGAGCTCATAGATGCCGCAAAGTGTTAGATTTGTATTTGAAATCGGTGGGGTCTCATCTACCATTTTGATTGCATTTAATGCCAAAGGGTGATCTTTCGAAGATCAGGGATATTTAAAAATATGACCCCCCTCGGAGAATATGACCCCCTTCTTGCGCGGGATAATTGTTTACTAAAGATCAAGGTGATATGGTCAACCTTTGACCATGAAGAAAGATTGGGTCATCAAATTAAGATCAAGTATACTTCAAAATGTGACCCCCCTCAGAGATAGATCGTGATGACATCATCATGCCATCAACGCCCTTTAGTTATTGGGTTTTGGTGACGTCATCGTCATATTGAGAAATATGACGGATATTTGGATATATGACCCTCCGTGGGTCGGGTAAGATGATTTTGTCATCATCAAGATGATTTCTATCATTCGTTATAATTGAATGACGCTATCATCATACTGGCGTAGGGTGATATTCATGCTGGGGTGATATTATGTAAGATGACTGATATTAACAAATATGACCCCTCGTGGATATATGAGGTTCTTGATGGGTAGATACCTATCTTTACTTAAGTTTGGCATTCGCGTATCGGGTATCTAATGATTATCAAGTGATTTCTCTAAGGTTGGGTCATGTTAGCGAATATGACTGATATTTAGAAATATGACCCCCTAAAGGAAATATCAGGGTTGACTGATCTTTGACTTAACATAACTTTCTACCCTTAAACAATATCGAGGTGATCCAAAAGGCAAACCTGCTTAGAATTTTGTATTCTTTCCAACCATGAGTTTATGATAGCAAATACTAACTTTGACAATTGCCTTCTTCTTATGGTGCACATACTTCAGGTGACATACATGATTGATTTTACCAAACTGCCCAAAGCAAGAAAACAAGCAAGCTAAAGCAAAAAGGTTGGGTCCTTGTTTTGCTAAGGCAAAATGGGGTGTTTTGTATAACCACACAAAAGGTGCATTTTCCCATTTTCATCAGAAGGTTTTTCTCCAATCCAAAGTTCCATTGCACAATGCATCATTAGTAGTAGATTAAGGAATTTTTAACATCTTTTTCAATTTCACCACAAGTTTCCAATCATCATTGGACAAATCATCCTAAAAAAATAAGAAGAATATTCCATTTTAGACATAAAAAAGTTGTTTTATCAGTCAAAAATGAAAAGCACAAATGTTCAATTAGTATAAAATGCATAATAGTAAATACACTGTAAAATTACATAATGTGGATATCAAATAGCCTTACCCTGTAGTTTTCTTTCAATATATCTATGGATCTTCTAGTGAGATAACTCACAAATTCATCCTCCATTTCAAAATGCCTACCAAACATTTTCTGTGCTTAATTAGCGTTGCTCGCAACAATCTGTAAAGTTCGTATGATAATTCATTAACAAAAACATTTCAAAAAATAGCATCCAAAATCATATAAAACTATTAACAACAAAGACAGCTTCTCAAAATTCCTTCATGGCCACTTTTTCACCCTTCTTAGCCATTTCAATAGATTTATGATTGATCTCCATTAAGGCTATTTTGCCAATATCTATGAAATCTTTTGTGGGACCACATAATGGTGTGCCAATCTATAGATGCAATCACCACATATGGCTTTATACAAACCAAAAACGATACAACAATCTTTTACATGCATAAGTCATAACACTGAAAATACTAGGTTTAGATACTGGACCTTGCAATGCCTTCAAGAATATCAACACCAACAATTATAGGAACCTTCTTGTTAAAAATACAATTTGGCAAAATGCTCAGTACACAGGGGAAAACAACAACTTCTATAGCCTCCTTTTTCCTTTCTTCCTTAAGATTGTCCATATATGCTTTAAACTGGTCAAATAGATGATAAATAATGTCCGCTGCAAATATCTTGACACCAACGTCATCTGCAAGCTCCCGAGCTTTAGGAGTAATTTTGACACCAGATGCCAAAATTATAGCATACTCTTTCTTCGTTTTCTCAAGCATTACACTCGCATGCATGACATCTTTTTTATGCACATGTCCAATACCAATTGCACTAACTGGGATGCTTACAATTGGGGTCTTCAAGAACTCAAGTAAAGCCTCCAAAGATCCAAGAGTTGAAGCTTGAACATAAACTCCTTCCCCACTCTTGTCAATCTAAGACATTACATTATTGATATCTTGCATTGCTTCTTCCTTTATGTCCTCTAAATCATCATCAGGTCCAACAACATATAACCAAGTTCCTGCTATGGCATGCTCAAGACCCTGAAATCAAGAAATTGCAGCCAAATTTCATTGTCCACATATATTTGATAAATTTATGCTCATATACATAAAATTATTAGCCTGAAATTTGATACCTGAGCAGTTATCTTGATTCCCTATGAAACCTTCAACTCCTTATGATGTTGATAAGATCCCTGAAACCAAAAAAAATCTTAAGTTATGGAATATATTATATTATTTTAACAATATGATCAATGTGACATGGTTTGAGTAATCTAAATTTGAGGTGTAGATTATTGTATTCTAGCATAGTAGATCACAAATACCACCCATTCTCCTTTACTATAAAAGAGCATTTTAATTTTTTTAAGGCCACATATACTCCATTAAATAATATGGCACCATAAGGCTTCCAAGAATACATACCACTATGTAGGTTACCACAATGGACCACTCGTAAGGAACATTTTAAATCACAATCAAAGTCACTTGGATCTTGAAACCAAAAGGCAATCCCTTGGCTTTTACACCATATATATCAATTTTATCCGCCCTTTGTCCTGATATTTCAAAAGGTAACTCCTGGTGCCTGTAATTTCTCATATTGTCTGACCATTCAACATTTACAAACTATTTTCTATTTTGAACAATTTCCATATCCAAGGTTGACTTGATGATGTTATAGTATGGTAATCTTTTACCAGAGTTCCACTGCAAGTTTTGGGATATAACATTTATTATTTGTTAAGTTACCTAATTGGTAGAAAAACATGGCATTTCCAGGTACTATTCGTCCCAAAATCAGATTCGAAATCGAATCGCCTATGGAATTGGGCATGGTTGGGATTTTTTGGGCCTGAAACGGTGTGGAATCATTGAGGTAGGAACCCCAGTGATTCCAAGATAGACATGGCATTTTGAAGAAGTTTCTATGACGATTCTAGAGGCAGGTAATGTTTTCAATGCACTTTTAAAAAAAATTACATATATGAACAAGCTACAACATGCTGGAATTAAAAGATTGATTCAACATCATGATAAAGAAGGGTAATCTACAATAAAAAATATAATGCAAATATATATATATATATATATATATATATATATATATATATCAAGTTATAAGATATGAAAATTGTCTAAGAGTATATATATAAATATAATAAAAAATGTCATAGTTGTCTAAGAGTTTCCAACTCTTTCAAATACACCATGAAAATTAAGATCCCTAAACAACACATTCAAAATACTGCATAAACCAGTGGGCCAAGATGTCTAACAACAAGTACATGATAAACATCAACTATGCCATTTTTTGCAAATATTTTAGTGGCCACCGTGTGAAGGTTCCTTCTTTCTCTTTCAGATGGATAGCTCCATCTATTTTGTCTTCATAAACAAGTTGTATGTTACTTGTGAACTTTTAAATATTTACATTTGCATCCCCTGTTCCTTTCAAGTTGACTCCATGTACAATAGATAGTGAGTGAATTCGCCCAATGCCCACAGCAACACCATCACATGGATCCAACACCCTAACTTTATCCCCTTCTTGGAGTTTATCAATACATATCTGCAAAAATAAAAAAAAATACACATTATATTAAAATACAGAATAATTATTATATAGGTAAGGATTACCCTTATTTACATAATAAAACAACCATTACTTTTGTTGGAACAAAATATTAAAACCCTAAAATTTTGTTAATTCCTGTCATTATTCCAAATAAACTATTCTAATGTCTCACCTGTTAGGACCTCGCAAAAATTTTACACATTTCCATCCTACTTGATCTTTTCACTTGTATATGACCATTTCTTAATAAACATTCATGCCAAAATTTTATACCATTTATTTCCTAGGGTCACATAACATGGTCATTTTGAGGAGCATGCAGTTATTCTTAATCATTTCTATGTTTTTGCAGTTTATCACAATCTCGCAGGTCATCCTCATTGTCTTGGCCATAGTGCAGGAACTAGAGCAACAAGAATCATGTATACCGCACTCCCGCTAGAAACATACAAGTTGTTCATGGCATGGTGATAGGAAGGGCTCGGTCAACCATGTTACCGCAATCTTGTAGGTTATCCTCATTGCCTTGGCGGTAGTGTAGGAACTAGAGCAACAAAAATCATGTATACCACACTCTCATTGGAAACATACAAGTTGTTTATAGCATGGAAGTAAGAAGGGATAGGTCAACCATGTATATTGCGGTCCCTCGGAGGTCTCACCACTTGGTTGTGGCTTGGCAGTAGTAAGTGTCCAAATTACCAACCTCCCACAATGGCTTTCAAAGAATGTTTGCGGCAAGGCGGTAAGCAATAAAAGTTGGCAACATAATCTCATCGCAGTAATGAGAACAGGCACTTGCGGGTGTTGGCAACAGACACTGCTTCGAGTTGATAGGTGTTGTCATTGATGGAAACTAAGATCATCCCAGACATCCGCATAACACAAGTTGTTCAAACTAGAAGTTAGAATCACTATTTGTCGAAGTCCGGGCAGTGAGGAACAGAGCAGCAACAAGGTCTGGTATTTTGGTCTGGATCTCTCCGGTGGAAAGGCATGGTATATTGCAGATCCAAGGTAGTTGACAACATTGCAAATACACTCTAAATCCAGAATTTTGTCATCCGGTGATGAAGGAATCAAATGATATTAGCATTTGTGTATCAGGTTCCAGTTTGACAGAGCAGATAGTAGAAGAATAGGTAGATGTTGCAAGAGATCTTGATTCCAGATGTATGGAAGTTACTTGTTGGACAAATGGTGGCATTCAGTGATTATGGCCAACATGAGTGATGATTTCCAAAAGCAAGTTTTGATCCGCACTTCAAGTTATGCATAAGATCTAGCCAATAGAGAAGAGCATTCTTAAATGTTCTAAGTATTGTTGAAGCTGACTGATAGAATGATTGTAGATCATGTTACAGATATATATAGCCGATGAAATTAGATAATTCAGTGTGTGGTGTGTGCGAATAAGGTGTATTTGTGAAAGGAGAAGAAATCCAAAGTGCGAATGAAGGCAGATCAGTAAGAAGAGTAGAGTGAAGATGAAATGTGTTAAATCTGTTTATGTACTTAACCAGAACTAAAATTCAAGCATGGGTAGATGCTATTAATCAGTTCAAATCTCTATTATTCTCTTGTAATACTTTCAATAGGCAGTGAGCCTTCTTTTGAGTAGTGAGCTATGGGCAGTGAGCCCAAATGCATGTGCATGCCCATTTGTAAAAATACTTTTAACAGAGTATTAATTTTTTGTGGGTTAACCCCCACCCTTAACCGGGTTTCCATGTCAAAAAACTTGGTGTCAAGTGTGTTATTCTATTTCTACTTATGTGATGTTTATTTCATTAATCTGATTATAAGTTTGAAAGGAAGATTAAAAGTAAAAAGTGTAGAATGTGTGACAACTGATTCATCTCCTCTCTTAGTTATTCGGACCTAATCCAACAATTGGTATCAGAGCAAGGTTCCTTTGAAAAGCCTAACAACTTGAGGAAAAGATCTTGGAAGAAGTTTTAAATGGGTTCATTCAAGGATCAACTTTAGGTGGCCTTGGAAGAGCTTGCTCACTCTAAAGCAGAAATTAGTAATCTAAAAGTTGAACTTAAAGATGCTGATGATACCATTGAAATGTTAAAAGATAAATTAAAAAAATCTATGCAAAGGAAAAAGGAGCTACTTCTACAGCTATCCAGCTTACCAAATAAAAATAGCATGAATGCAGCCTTGGAAGAAAAGTCCAAAGAATGTGAGAAGCTATCAAAAGAAGTTGCTGTCCTAAAAATTGAAATGGAATCTGGGGTGATGAGGCAAACTAAAGAAAGTGAAGATAGGAAGAAAATTGAAGAAGATCTGAACCAAAGACTAAAAGAAAGAACTGAAGAATGTTGCAAATTAGACAAAATAGCTGGGCATCTAGAATCTGACTTACAAGAGAGCCAAGAAAATGAAAGAGACCTTGAAAGGCAAATTGTCATCCTTAGACATGACCTAGAAATTGCAAATGAATATGAGGAGAAGTTCAAGATAAGCTCAGCTAAATTGGAAGCTCTGCTCGAAGGCCAGAAAAAGGCTAATGACAAACATGGACTTGGATATGAAAAAGGTGAAAGTTCCAAATCTGGATAGAGAAATTTCCAACCAAGGAATAAGAGGAACATAATTAGAAAACCTCCGGTGAGACAACCTAATGCTCAAAGATATCCTTCATTGAATGGAAACTATTTCAATTGCAATAAATTTGGACATAAAGCCACTTAGTGCAGAAGTAGAGCAAATCAAAATGGTCCATCCTTCTTCGGACAATGCTTCAAATGTAAGAGGTATGGTCATAGGTCCAATGAATGTAGAAGAATGATAATGAACAACTCTAATGACAATTTGTTCAATGGCTATTGCTTTGCTTGCAATGGATTTGGACACATGGCTAATCAATGCATATCAAGAGGAAATCGAGGGTATAAGAAAGAAAATGTTGTGTGCTTTAATTGCAATAAATCTGCTCATATTGCAAGATTTTGCAGAAGCAAGAACAATGGAAGAAAAGGTCTGGTAAATAGAAAACCAGATGAGCAAAGACAAGACAAAGGCAAAGAAAAAATTAATGTAAATGAAACTTAGAATGAAATGAACAAGATATGGGTTAAGAAAACAAGTATGAATGACAATAACGGATCTGCATCGAAATCTGGTGCTGAAAATCTTTTCAAAAATTGAATCATGAGCCTTGGCTCAGGGGGAGCAGCATTGCAAATCAAAAATTCCCTCAGCTAGTAAACGAGTGCCTAGATCTGGCATAATAAGAAAAGGTACCTTGAATTGAACCAGAATAGTTGGAAGGATTTCTAGTAGAAAAGGTGGAGATGGCAATTTGTGGAGCAATTCATGTAAAACTGTACAATAAATAGAGTAACCAGATGTATTAGGGCAACACATTTATTACAACTAATTACGTCTTATGAAGGCATAAAAGGCTTTTTCATTCATCATTTGAATCATCTTGCTTTTTGGAACAAGGAAAAAGAGCAAACCAAAGAGAAAGAACTTGCAAAAAAATAAGAGGTGAAGATCAAATTCAAGGAATCCCATTCGACTACTCAAGCGAAACCCTGAACCAGAAAAGAGGTATTCTTTGCAAAACCTTCTGAATTCCATTATTGAAGATGGCTATTCCACTGGTTGTAAATGTTACTGAGAGGCCACACCCAAAATTCAAGAAACATCCATACAAGTCTGTAGAAGTTATTTAGCTAGGAGCCTTTTCTGATGTTTCGTATGGAGTTCTATATGTGGAAGATATTAGGGTTTACATACACGCAAACATTGAGGAATTTGGAAATTCAAAACTTTTGGATATTTTTGATAACCATCTAAGGGATGAGAATTATGACATCAAGCCTAAGTACAAAGCACTAGAAAAGAAACATCTTGCACATGTTATCCATTTTCCAACTTTTGAAGAAAATGAATGGGTCCGGTATGTTTTGAGCAGAATACATGATAACTTTATATGGCTGATGAAACCCTTCAAAATCACCAAGGATGCCATTAGGGCTGTGACTGGATTGCATTCAACTGGTGGATTACCTCTATTAAAGGTAGTGAAGAATCTTGAACTATGTCAGAAGTCACCAGATCGAAGTTTGACAAGAGAGCTATGACTATCAATGACATCATTGATCCAGATGTCAAGTTCACCTCAATGGTAATCGGTTATAAGATCTACCACTCCAGTAGGGAGAATTTTGTCTCCGGAACAGTCATTTATGCCACATATCAAATGATAAAAGAAAATGCAAATTATGATTTGTGTGAACTGTTGCTGAACCAACTAATGGAGAATCTGCAAAAAGTTAAGAAAGATAAGAACTCCTTCAAATATGGTATGCTGGTTATATGCCCATTCTTCTATTTTATGAATGAATTACCAGATTCAAGAGGCTTAGTCTAGACACATGACAAACCTATAGCAATACAAATTAGAGATTATCTATATAACATTGGTGATACAAAAGCCTAGAGAACTGCACTCCGGGGCTACTTTAAGAACTTTCAGAACATGATGTACTCTAGGGAACGGATCCCCAAAACAATAGTTGAGAAATATAAGGATACAATCTATTTCATGGTAGACATAGATCAGTGTTTAATGGAGGCAGTGGAACCAAGGACTGTGTGGGTCATGCCCATGTGATATGAGGTTGAGGAAGATGTATTGGAGCTATATGCTTAACATTTACTGAAACAACCTAAGGATACTAAAGTAGAAAGATTTGATACCTTTGAAGAACTAAATATTAAGATCCATATTGAGCTTAGGGAACCTGAAATAAAAAGAAAAGTGAACAAGCAAGTTGAAGATTATACAGAGAGCATAGGTATAACCAAAGAAGTAGTAAAGGCAAACAGGGAAAGGAAAGACAAAATTGAGAAAGAAAAACAAGAAAAGAATCAAGGAGGTGCTTCGGTAGAGACCTCTACTAGAACAAGAACAACTAGGAGCTCTGCTGCAGTCTCTGTTCCTCCTAATACTAAAGCAGAATCATCTGGTAAAGGAGGGAAAAGAAAGAAAGCCAAGGCAATAAGAACCCACAAGAACACACAAGATGATGAAGAGACAAAAACATATGAAGAAGTGAAAGAAATAAGATCCAAGAAGGTCAAAACTTCAAAGACTTTTGAAGATCAACCCTCTGGAAGAATGAAGGCTAGTAAAAAGCAAATATCTAGTAAGGTCACCATGACTATTGATCAAATTGTAAAAACTATAACTATTCATGGAAATTTTAAAACCCATCAGAGTTTACTATGATAATTTAGATCAAGAAAATAAGAAAATGTTAGAAGAGTTTGTTATCATATACCTGAATATATTCAATAGAGCCCTATTGTAAATCCTACAAGAACTCCCTAAAAGTTTGAGCAAGGTAATGGAAATGAGAAAAGAGGCAACCAAGGAAAAAGACATGGAACTTAGAGAGTATGTTCTTTCTTCCTTATGTCCTATAATGACTAGAAAAGAAGCAGATGAAATCCTCAGAGAAGTTAAGGATAAATTCAGAAGTAAGGTCTAGATGAACAAGCTAATGCTTGGTGAGACTGAGAAAATTGCAAGGGAAATAGAGGAAATTCAAAGAAAAGCTTTGGACAAAAACAAATACTATATTGTTTCAGAAAAACAAGCGGAAGAAAATAATCCTTCTGCTCCAGAACAAGAAGCTCTTGAAGAAGAATCTAACATAAGAATTGATGACCAAAGTACTACTCTAGATCCTCTGAAACCATCTATGAGGAGACCAATGATGGACTTGATTCATCAAATCCAAATATTAGAGAAGGTCAGGAAGAGGAACAAGTCAATCAGGAGGATATAGGTATGGTAGATAGAATGACTGATGCAGCAGTTACTCCACCACCTGATCACTCTGGAAAAGAAGAGGATACAACTACCACACAGAGCCCTTTGGATCAAGTAGCCAGTGATGAACCAACAGAAAAGAGTCCCTCTGGTGAAAACACAGAGAAGAGTATAACAGAAAAAAAGGAAGAAAAAGGAAAGAAAGATAAAGCAGAAGAAGATGGTGCAAATGTTGAAGCACCTAAAGAAAATATTGAGAAATCAGATAAGCAAAAGGATGGCTCTGTAATGACTACAAGAGACACTGCAAATATAGTGAAAGGTCTTCTAGAAAAGGAAGTGATTGGGCTTGATGAACCTGAATTACTTCAAGGTCTAGCCAAGCCAGATGCCCTCTCTCTAATACAACTAATGAAAATAACATCATTCACGCAAGTAAAGGCCAGAGAAAAGATGCTAAAGTCCCACATGGAGGACAATGAGCTACTGGGGCTTACAACTGAAATTCTAGAGAAATTAATGCCAACCTATCAGAAGAATCAAAATGATTCTGCCTCCGGCCTTTTGAAAAATCTTGTAAGTTCAGTAAACTCACATTTTGAGTCTTTTGAAAAGTCTACAGAGGCAAAGGTTAAGAAAGAATTTTTGAATAAGAAATTCAGTCAAGTTATGAATCTGATAAGAAGTGATATATTGATACTAGGCATTAGCATAAGGAGCATTTAGAAAGCTCTAATTGATGGAAAAGATATATATAAGTTTTGTCTATCATGGACTAAAGTTAATAAGGATGTTGAGAAAAAGGTAAAGGAACAAGAACAAAAAATATCAATTCTATCCCAAAATTTTGATCTTCTAAATGCCTCTCCTATAAGCTAGGAATGTTAGGTCATTAGCTTGACAGATGAAATAAAGGGACTTGAAAAAGAGAAAATCAATACTATGAAGAGGATGTGTGAACTCCGGGGATTGATTGCCCCCAAGTTGGAAGCCATGCATAATGCCTTATCCAAAGCCCAGAATGCACTCCAGACAAGTGATCCTCTAGATCTGGCAAAGGCAAAAGCATATGCATTTTTGTTGAGTGGGCACATCTCACTTTTGGATGGAATGAAGAACACTTGGGCCTCTGAACTTGTGCAATTAATAACTAGTTTTGCAGACATTCTCAAGTTCATGTGAACAAGACTTGATTATTTGTTGTACATACGCGATAGTATATACATAATTTTTGAAGAATTTTGACTTGCGTACCCCACCCTTTGCCATTGATGGCAAAGGAGGAGTGAAGGGTAGTGAAAAATGAGGAGTTCAACAAAGGGGGAGAACCGGATTAAGTGAAGGGCACAAATTTCTAGACAAAGGGGGAGTTGCTCTAAGACACTTAGTCATTTTTCACTAAGTGATGCCATCAATGCCAAAGGGGGAGATTGTTGGCAAGAGACACTGCTTCGAGTTGACAAGTGTTGTCATTGATGGCAACTAAGATCATCCCAGACATCCGCATAACACAAGTTGTTCAAACTGGAAGTCAAAATCACAATTTGTCTAAGTCTAGGTAGTGAGGAATAGAGTAGCAACAGGGTCCAGTATTTTAGTCCGGATCTCTTCGGTGGAAAGGCATGGTATGCTGCGGATCCAATGTAGTTGACAACATTGCAAATACACTCTAAATCTAGAATTTTGTCATCTGGTGATGAAGGAATCAAATTATATTAGCATCTATGTATTGGGTTCTAGTCTGACAGAGCAGACAGTAGAAGAACAAGCAGACGTTGCAAGAGATCTTGATTTCAGATGTATGGAAGTTACTTGTTGGACAAATGGTGGCATTCAGTGATTATGACCGACATGAGTGATGATTTCCAAAAGCAAGTTTTGATCCGCACTTCAAGTTATGCATAAGATCTATCCGATAGAGTCGAGCATTCTTAAATGTTCTAAGTATTGTTGAAGCTGACTGATAGAATGATTGTAGATCATGTTGTGGATATATATAGCTGATGAAATTAGATGATTCAGTGTGTGGTGTGTGCGAATAAGGTGTATATGTGAAAGGAGCAGAAATCCAAAGTGCGAATGAAGGTAGATCAGTAAGAAGAGCAGAGTGAAGATGAAATGTGTTAAATCTATTTATGTACTTAACTGGAACTAAAATTCAAGCATGGGCAGATGCTATTAATCAGTTCAAATCTCTATTATTCCCTTGTAATACTTTCTATAGGCAGTGAGCCTTCTATTGAGTAGTGAGCCCGAATGCATGTGCATTCCCATTTGTAAAAATACTTTTAACAGAGTATTAATTTTTTGTGGGTTAACCCCACTGTGGGTTTTCCCTTAACCGGGTTTCCACGTCAAAAATCTTGGTTTCAAGTGTGTTATTCTATTTTTGATTATGTGATGTTTATTTCATTAATTTGATTATAAGTTTGAAATGAATATTAAAAGTAAAAAGTGCAAAATGTGTGACAACTGATTCACCCCCCCTCTTAGTTTATTGGACCTAATCCAACAACAGGTTGATGGTAATGGAAGAAAATGGAATAAAGAGGGATATAAGCCCTGCGATCTCATTTTGTTTGAGCATAAGGGTTGAGGGTTGGTGGTAATCAAGAAAAGTGAACAAAAGGCATTGAAGCTTATCGCCATCCCATGATTGGTTTAAACAAGCTCTGCGGTAGTGCGGTAATGATAACAAATGAAGGCATTGAAGCTTATCGCCATCCTGTGACCGGTTTAAACAAGCTCCACGGTAGTGTGGTAATGATAATAAATGAAGGCATTGAAGCTTATCGCCATCCCATGACTAATTTAAACAAGATCTGCGGTAGTGCGGTAATGATAATAAATGAAGGCATTGAAGCTTATCGCCATCCTGTGACCAGTTTAAACAAGCTCTGCGGTAGTGTGGTAATGATAATAAATGAAGGCATTGAAGCTTATCACCATCCCGTGACCGGTTTAAACAAGCTCCGCGGTAGTGCGGTAATCATAATAAATGAAGGCATTGAAGCTTATCGCCATCCCATGACCGGTTTAAACAAGCTCTGCGGTAGTGCGGTAATCATAATAAATGAAGGCATTAAATCTTATCACCATCTCGTGACTAGTTTAACAAGCTCTGCGGTAGTGCGGTAATGCTAATAAATGAGTAAACATAATCAGTGCAGTTGTACGATTATCAAGAAATTTGAAAGATCTTGTCATTTCATCTGATCATTGGATCAAATTTGATCAAGGGATTATATTTGAAATGAATTGAATGCAGAGATTTTATAATTTCGTGGCACAAACCAAAAATAATGGTTGAATGCTAAATATTGTGGCTTGATAAAATCTAGAAATCTCTTGGCATTTGCTTAGTTTAGAGATTGTAGATTGGCTCAGAGAAGGTGCCCAATTCGGTCTATTCTTAGCAAGCTTCGAATTGTTCAAGTAAGTCCATCTCTACATTCTCTACAATAAAGTTTGAAGAATCTTTTCTCTGTTTCAATTCTCCATGCATTTGCTTGAGTTGCGAAACCCTAGTTTGTATTATGGCACCCAAGAAGTTTGAATCCACAAGTAAGACCAATAACCCTAATCCCGCCCCTAAGAAAAGATCACTGCAACAATCTTTGCTAGATGTTTTACCCAATTCAATTGACAAAGGTCAAAAGAAAGTATTTAGGGATGTTGCTGAGGGTTGTAGGGATGCCATAATTCCCATTTTTGGCTAGAAACTATTTTGGTACTTCTATCGGAAGAAGGATGGTTAGGGACCGGTGGGAAATCCATGGAAGATGGATTTGGCCACTTGCTAATTATTTCAAATGTATTCGTGGATGTGGAACTGATTCATACTCTGGCACTGTACTACCACCCGGCTACTAAAACAATAAGGTTGCCAAATGGATCTTGTCTGTTGAGAATTGACATAAATGCTATAATTGAGTGTTTTATGTTGAATAAACAAGTTCTCACCAAAATTGACCTACAAAAGATTGAACAAGAATACAAAAGTTTGAGAAGAACACTTAGAAGTGATGATCTGTCGATATTTATGAGAAGAGGTACAAGCAACAGGATGGTTGATATTCCTTCCAATATAGTTGAACCATTCCCTGTGGAAGATTTTGCAGTCTATTTCAAATGGACCTATTATGCATTGTGCCAAGTATTGGGAATTGATGCTGATCACAGGATGCCAGTTAGTTTGATGATGATGGCTATGAAGATACAAAATTCAGAGGTGAACATTGAGTATGATTTTGCCTCATATCTTGAAAAGAAAATACATGATGGATTCATCAGTGTGAAGGAAGATAAGAAACCCATGAACTTCAAGTTTTATTCTTTGGTTTGCCATCTGATCCTATATCAAAATAGGAGTAAATGGTCAAGTAAAATGCACATCAGCATGATTGACAGGACAAGGCAAAGAATGCCTACTCAATGTTGGTGTTATATGTGGGATTCTCATTGTCAGACTAGTAACTATAATGTATTTCATAATGAATTTTCTGTGAGAAAAATGAATTCTTTTGGTATTGGGATCCCCAGATTGTCACAAAAAATGAGGGTAATTCTGAGACCTCTTGCACATAAACCAGAGCAAGGTCATACTTTCAATTATGCTGATTGGTTCTTCCTAGCAGAGCACACAATAATTAGGGTATATGATTGCCCCCAACCATCTCACAAATTGCCAAAGTTTGTTTCTGACAGAATTGTATTCTTGGAATTCATGTGGCAAATGATGTGGAGGGAAAAGGGACTGATGAAAAAGGCAAAGAAAGGCAACTTTTTGCTTGATATCATTGTCTTTAGAGATTGGTCAATTGGTTCAGACACTCTTGAGGAGCTATAGGCCTATTTGAAGGCCAAGTACTCTTTGGAATCTGGTGTTGAAAGAGTTTGTGACCCTGAAGGTCATATAAACTTGGTGAGACAAGTGATCTTGACTAAGATGGGCATCTCCCATAAAAATTTTTATGATGAGGATGTGATAAGGAACCTGAATGAAGTGTATGACAAGAAGAGGAAATGGGAGATCATCAAGAAAATTGAAGATGACAAAAAGGAAAAGAATCTAATTTTTGAAGGATTTTTCGTTGAAGAGAAAGATCCTCTAAGGAGGATTAATACAATGATTGAAAATTTTGAAAGTATTTATGCTAAATCTGAAGTACAACCTACCAAGGCTACCAAACTTCCAGTGAAGAGGACTGCAGGAATTGAGATTCATGAGCCTACCCCTGATGTCATATTAGTTCAAGATTCATAGATCCCTGAATCACCACCACATAAAAGGCAGAGAATTGAAGGCATGTCTCCTATGGTCCCATATGAGATGTCTGAGGGTGTGGGGGATACTGATGAAGTTACCAATATTTTGACACATTTGCATGATGGAGAGGAAGTTGATCAACCATTGGTTGGTCAAGAAACTGATGCACACAAGCCTGAGGCTAGGATGGAAGAACAAGCCCAAATTGATCTAGAGCTACATGAAGATGAAAGGGTGGTGGCATCATTGAGATTTATTCAAGATGATGATTTCATCAAGACTCCAGAGTTTTGAGATTTCTGGTTAAAAATGAAGATGAAGGAATTTGATGAAAAGGTGGAAATCAATAAGATGGGTGCTGATGAGTCTCAGTATGATTAGATAACCACCCGAACGATCTAAGAACTAAAAGTTGATGAAATCAATGTGACTCCTGAGGAAGCAAGACAAATGGTCTTGAAGAGTAACATGTTGATCATCCCAGGTCTTGAATTGAAAAAGGTATTCTTGCTTGACCAAGTTAGGAGTCAAGATGACCCTAATCTTGTGTCTGAATTTGATTATGAGGAGGGAATGAGTGGATGTAGTTTCAACCCAAAGACAAAGACTCTTTCCATATGGACAAAATAGAAGAACACTAGTAAACCAAGGTTGCTAGATGTTGTTCAGGAAATGAGGGGATCTGCTGTGGTGAAAACCTTATGAGATACTTTAGGAACTAAGGCCTCTCCTCTTACAATCCATTCTACCATGTTCACCCATGCAGTTGTAAAAAAGTTGGAAAAGAAGTTGTAGGATTATGATAAAACACAACAAGACATGAATAATGAAGTGAATAGGTTATTCATTGAAAATAGGTAATTGAAAAAGCAACTGCAAGATGTGGGTTCTTCCCAGAGTCTGTCAATAGTTGCATATCAACCTTCTGTGCCACCAACAATTGGTGATGTCACAGTGACAATGCAAGAGTTTAATGCTTTGAGAACAAAATTTGAAAAAGAAGTTGAGGACCTCAAGAAGCAAAATGAGGAAACAAAAAATGAGACAAGGATCAAGGTCCTTGAAGTCTTTGAGAAAATTCTGGAATACAAGATAAAGCTGGTTGTGGATAAACTTGGGGATGTACATGATTGCTACTCCATGTTATCTCAGGCCATTAAACAATTACAAGCAAACTTTTCTATTTTGGAGCCACTGTACAAGAAATGGTAGCCTTCCTTGCACAATTTAGGCTTGCTTTGTAGGATACTTCAAAGAAATCTTGATGCTCCTGCTGAATTGAAGCCCACAGAGCAGACAGTGACTATGATCATTGAAGAGCATCAATATGCTAGCAGTGAAGACAAAAGGATGTAGGCTAGACTTGAATCTTTTTCTACTTTCAAGCATCAATTTATCCCCCTATTCTGACAGAGGAAAACAAACAAGTTAAAGGCCTTGATACTTAGAAGGCAGAATTTAGAACAACAGTGTCTGTGGTTATGGAATTTTTGAAAAAGGAGCAGGATATAGATACTTTGAGCTTTAACGTGATTTTGGATAGGGTCATAGCCCTAGATGCAAGATATGGAAAATTTGTAATTGATGTTAAGGCTATTTTGGATAAAATATGGAAGGGCCATCAGACCAATCTGTTTCGAATTTAGGAATTCAAATGGCCTAGTGACCTTACATTCGATACGTGGGAGTAGACATACTTGAAAGGTTGATGTGTAGCTATAGGTTCAGGTGCAAAAGGAGAAATGAGTAGTTTTGCTAGCGTCAACATGGAGAAAAAGGAAAAAAATTTGACATTTTTTTGCGCTAATAGACAGGGGTACAACACAGTTAACAGATACTGCAACATGGAGATGAGTACCTTGCCAGGCTTGAGGTCACAGGTGCTCTATGATGATTAACAGATTCAGATCTTGGTTAACTTGCTTATGCCATTAATTTCTCTTTATTAAACATGTTTAGTTACAAGAGGCCTGAAGCTTGTTGCTTCCCATATTTATAAGGGAAACCAAGGCCTAGAGAATCATCATATTTATGAAAGACAATTTATATATTCCAATATTATCTATCCAATCATATTCAGATTCAAGACATTACATTTCTATGATAATTTAATATTATAATGGGCAAGGATGGTTAACTTTGTGGATATGTATGGTGTTCTATTTTTTTGTTAATATTCAAGTTCATAAGTTGTTTGATTATCTCCATATTGGCTATTTCCAGTTATTCAAATCAATAGATTTATCAAGGCACATTTGCTGTCATTGTGTGGATGCTTTTAATTGGTTTCTATTAGAAGTTGATGTAATTCCCTTTAAATGACTTACATTTATTGGTCTCTCTCTAGAGTTAAATCCTTTAAAGTAAATCATACTGGTGGGTTTTCCTTCAAATAGAATTAAAACAACTTACTTGAATAGTACTTACTTGTATGTGTGTGTTAAAACAACAATGACTACCATGAAAGACATAAAAACAATAAATAACACTCTCCTCAATTCCAGCACCACTACTACTCTGAATATCATGTAGATTCTCATCAAGACATTCAACATAATCACTATCATCATTGTCCTCAAGTTGTGCAGCTTTGTAGAGAGCTCTATAGACAGGGCCTTTTTCTTTTCGTTCTGCTCTCATATAATTTCTCTGCATGTGGTTTAATCATCATGCAAAAATTAATATAAGTCAAGTAAAGAATGCAAGCACTATAATTTGTTGTTCAAAATAACATTTTTCTTCCACTCTTAAATGACTAAGTTAAGGTATGTTGTGAGATTCTTCCTTTATTGTAAGCAATAGATTCCAGTTTATAGGACTCTTATAGTCATGAGCATAAGATTTTCAACAAGAAGGCACAATCCTAGTCCTTCATATGATAAGGAAGATAGTAAAAATTGTAAGATGATAGTCCATATCTCTGTCTTAGGAAAGTCCATATCATGGAAGGTATAGGAGAAGATAAAGAGATGCAACAGCTAGTAGGGTTTCACTAAACAAAGAGAAGAGATAAAGGCACTGTTAAAACCATTACACAGTGACTAAGAACCCTTGGAATGACAACAACAAAGTAGGTATGATAGCCTTGACTTTAGGATCATTGATTAAGAGCTTTACTAAGACATATTCAAAGTGACTGTCTAGAATGATAGAGTTAAATGTCATAATGCAGCATAGGAGCATGTCATAAACATGACAAGGACAACAATAATGAAGTGAATACTCAAGCAAAATGGTTTGAAGTAGAACCTGGTAAATTGCAGTATTGCATGTTTCTTTTGGTTCTATAAGTAGAACAGTGAGACAATTCATGATAACACATTTATGTAAAACATCAATGCTAAGTTTATAATGGCTAGAATTGCAATATTGCACGTTGAGGGTAGGTTCATTCTTTGTTTATAGTATCCAAGAGCTATGATAACTATTGAAGTATCTAAAAAATGCAATCATAAGGAAGTATAACAAAAACATGGTACAAGTTTACCCAATAACAAGCACA
The DNA here is from genome assembly GCA_027924645.1 of Cunninghamia lanceolata. NCBI lineage: Eukaryota > Viridiplantae > Streptophyta > Pinopsida > Cupressales > Cupressaceae > Cunninghamia > Cunninghamia lanceolata. Next base: position 3,714,084 of record BSBN01001074.1, on the reverse strand, counting down.
CAAAATGAAAGGATAGTGTAATAGAGCCTCTTACCTCATTTGCATCCATAATATTACGCTCATTCCATGCAGAAACTATAGGCTTAACGGAGGAAGCCAACTGCAACAATTTCTCAGTGAGATTGTGTAAGTAACTCATTATATGTTGGTACCCTTCATTTGAGTTGACATGATCTGCAGAGGCTCTTACTGGGCGTCTAACAGATGGCTCTGAAATCTCTGTTGATAAACTAGATTTCCATTTCATACTACCGTTAGATTTACTAGGATCTAGTGCTGCCATATAATTGAGCATATCTTCCACACCTGCTTCTCTATTACTATTTTCCACCTAAAATACAATGTCAATATCAACATATAGTCAATTCAATAAAAAATCAAAATAAATAACCAACGTAAATTGAACCAAAAAGCCATACCCTTACTCCAAGTTTGTCCATTTTGGCTTGCCACCCGCCTCGGCCAAATGTATATCCAGTTGCCACATTATCTCTTGCCCTCTTTCCTTTATAACTCTTTGTCATATATTCTTCAGAACACATTTTCTTTCAATGCCTCCCACTGTTTGGGAGATAGAGGGGATTCTAACCTCTCTTTTCCCTCCAAGATTGTTTTTCTACAATTGTATCTATAATTGTTCATCAAAAGTCTCATCTTTTGCTTGTAATATCTTCTAGAGATTTGTCCACCAGTAGTCTCAAAAGCATTTTCCATTTTTTGTATAACATTTTCCACATTTCATGGATCTTGCTCTACAAAATTTGATTTGCAAATATCCAAATGGGCCCTACATCTCACACCCAACTCAGAGGCCCACCTTGCAACATTTTTCCCAATGGGATCACTATCTCTCGATACCTCAACCAAGAATGGCTTCTTGCCTTCTAATCTTCTTTGTTTTGCATTCCTCTCTGTAGATCTGTATAAATCCTGACTCAATCTTTTTCTTTTGAAAAAAGTAGGCACATCTTATATTAAACCACTAGCAATATTTTTGGCTGATCTACTAGTTCCATCAAAAGTTGTAGCAGGCACATCAGATGCAAGTGATCTCTCTTCATGACTTTCATTAACCAGAACTTCATCATGCTTGGCCACATCAGGTGTGTCATGAGTAGGTAGATCAGTACCGGTCTCTGTAGATTTCACTTCAAACACATCCTTTAATCTTGAGTAAATCATTTGCAGCTCACTTACTATTCCTTTCTTCTCATTTTCAATAATATCTCTTAGACTCTATGCTAAGAGATCATCACAATGTTGCACATCACCATGTGCTATATCAGGTTGCACATCACCATGTGCTATATCAAGCTACACATCACTATGTGTTATATCAGGCTGCACATCATTACAACTATTCTTTTCACCAACTGTATTCGTACTTGAATCCCAAATGTGTTGGCTTCTATGAGTTGGCAACACTGTATCTTTACTTTCCTTTTGTTTTCTCTCTGCATTTTCTTTGCACTCTTTTTCTTTCCTATAAAACAAAAAAAATATCATATTATGTCTTATATACATAAACCTCTTGCCTATAAAATTTCATAAACACAATTAAACAAATAATATACTACTTAGTGGATTTACAACTTGCCTATTTGTCAAACCAAGATGTGATAAATATTCACTATTCTTTGCTACACGTTCTTTACGAAAGTGCTCATAATCTGTTAGTGGAACTTCAACAACATGATCACTATCATCTAAATTGTGCCTCATAGTCTTTTTCCTCATTTCCTGAAGTCCAAATAAACAATAATATATAAATCAACAACTTGAATCAATAGAACAAGAGTGGAATATAAACAAAGCCATTATTTCCAGTCAACTAGAGCATATAAACAAATGTAGTATAGTATATAAGGATTTCATTTCCATTTGAATGATACAATATATAAGGATAGTCCCCATATGAAATACATTCACAGAGCATATAAGATGCATTCTTAGAAATTAGAGGAGGCAGTCTATGACAAGTGACATGACATAGGATGATAGCATATAAGATGCATTATATGGATGAGCAAAAATTCAGTAAGTAAATGTGGCACACAGATTGAAACCCAAAGGAAACTCTTCTTGTTTATCCTTCTATTTGAGAAGAAACTAATTGCCTTTCTAATAGTGTGAATCATCATTATTTCTACTTATAAAATCCTCATTATTTCTACCTATATAATTTTGTAGAAATTCTGAACACACAAATGTAAGTAAACAAAAATAGTCAATATGTGCTTTAAAAATGAGTAATTTATTTTTGGAACAAATATAGCTAGTTATATGCATGACCTATAACAAGACAAGAACTAGAAAAAAAACAAAAAGTAGTGCTCAACAAATTAGATTACCCTGAAAAACTTGAAGTGGAAGAAATTCCTTTACACTAATGCCCTTTCTTATCTTGTTGCTTCTCTACTACATTTTATAAGCTCACTATTTTCTTGATGCCTTCACTAATCATCTGCATTGCTAGCAAGATCAGAATCCTGATCGCTCATGTCTGCATCTGCTTGATTTTCTTCCTCATCCTCATCTGTGTCATGTAATACATTATCTCTCCTAATCTCTTCATTGGTAATCAAAATATCTTCTCCAAACACTCCATCATCATCTTCATCCACTACTTCGAATGTTTCTTGTAAATTAACATACTGCCCATCAGGCATTATATCAACAGCTTCCATGAATTTTTGTTTCAAACGAGACTCTGTTTGAATGACATAGGACCATCCAGGGCTTCTTACATCATCAATTAGAAATGATTGGTTAATTTGAAAAGGGAAAACATAGGGCTAAATGTCCTGTATTTGCACATACAAATCCATATCATCAACATGTACTGCGAATGGTTGGATCCACTTACATTTTAATAATATAGGACTATTTTCACCAAAATCCACTTGAATAATTTCTTGGATGAATCCAACATAGAATTTCTTCTCAGTTTCGTGAAGAAATTCAACACTTACAACACAATCACAATTTGTCTTTCCTTTGTCTTTTTCCTCCACTCTTACATGGCTACCATAGGCCCACATTCCACTAAAATTCATAGCCCATAAATGTGGAGGTTGTGAAAGCTCACTTTCCTCTGTTGTTATATCTTGACCCTCTTCTTTTGCATCACTAACTGCATTAGCAATCCATTCTTCAAATTTTGGAAAAGAATCACCTCCAACCAAATCATGATGTCTGCGCTTTTGAGGTCGATGTTGCATCCAACTTTGATTCTCTTTTTCATATTTTTGACATAGAATATTAATGTGCAAATAGTAAGATTAATAGTATAAATGTGTAAATGCAATTGAGTAAGATTAATAATATAAATGTGTAAATAAATAATTGTGTAAATTTTTTTAACCTGTGCCACTTATCAAACGAAGATGTGTTTTGAAGAATAAAGGCATGTATCGCACTTCTTTCTTGATGTGATAGCTTGAAGCGACAACCATTGCCTTCCAATACTTCACCTGCAACTCTCACATCGTCATCATCATCCCATACACGTCGATTGACATTTTTAAAAGCCTTCATATATTATGTGCAAAATCCAATGGCCTCTTGCATTGAATATCTGATGCAGAGGCATCCACACTAACACCTTGACATACAGCATGGATGTCCGCAACCCTTCATCATCATCATCATATTTCCCTTAACACTGTCAGCATCATCATATTTTCTCTGCCGACCGATATCCTTCTGCAGACAAACCTTCAACCCTTCGCCTGTCAGCAGCATCATCATATCCGGCTATCGGCAGCATCATCACATTCGGCAAGCGCAAACATCCTCCTGATGTTCACTGTTCATCTTACCGCCAACCTCTATCTTCATCATCATGATGTTCAACATCATGTTCATCAGCAGGATATAGAACATCCGGTTCCTCCCATATATCCTGATGACGACAACCTCATACACCTTTCCTTCGATGTTTACGTCACCCCGATATCCTGATGACGATTATCCTGATGACGATGACGTCACATGCAGTTCCTTCAATATCCTGCTGTCGGCCAAACTTAACATTATCGGCCCGCGATGGTTTTATCAACCCGATCTTCTACCTTATGCCGATACGCTCCTCCTCGGCAACACCTGATGATGATCACCCCAATGCACATTCACTTTATGCAAACTACTGCATCATGCTCATCTCCATCTACTCGGATGACACCCGAAGTAACTGCAGGATATACACAGAAATATCCTGATGATGCCGTTGCGAAGGATTTTCCAACCTTAGCGAATTTTCAATCCGCCAAACCTCCTGAGGTGACCCGATCTACTTCCTGGACAACTTTCCAGACTCTAACAACCAGCACGACCTAGCACATACCCATGCTAGGGTTCTCAACACCTTTCGACGACGATCCTGCACACTTGCATGCAAATAAACACAAAATGCAGACTAAACCCTAAACTACTGTACATAGCCATTCCACCGATTCGACGAATCAACCGGTGGAATGGATCAGCGAATCCATGCAACCACCAAAACAGCAAATCGATCACACAATGGAATCCAAAATAGAGAATTGACACAACAGGATCTCTTTATTGATTTCAAAAGATGCAAATACAGTACTCTGTCTCACTCTCTGCAATCCAGCTTCTCAACATCTATGTCTAAAACCAACCGATCCTCATGCATAAATAGGATCTCTTGCGAGTACTACTGACCTGACTCCAAGCGGCTGGGAAATCTCTCCAGGTAGCTGGGAGATCCAACCGGACCTACAGCATAACAGCTGTCTTAACAAACTAGCTAAAAATAGTAAAGTATGGTCAACATGACCTTATTACATGCATTGGTCTTATAAGACCTTCTTGGAAACATTAACCAGACCTAAAACAAATTAACTGCCTCATGGAGGCCAGCTGTCAGGTAGGTGCTCCTGCACCATACTCCCCAACAGAAAAGAACTCATGTCCCATGAGTTAGGATGTGGAAGTCCTCCACCTTTACACTTTGTCATGTCAGTGTTTTGACCTGTTCCAGCTGTATCCTCTGCTGTCTCTTGGCTGCTCCAAGACTTCTGAACTGTAACTTACTTTCTTACAAGTAAATCCTCATGCCTGTCAATGTAGGCCCTTCTCTCACATACCTTGTGTTTGTCAGGTTGTCTGACCAGAACCTCTGTCTGAACTGCCTCTTGAACTTCTGCAATGTTCAACTCTATCTTCCTTTCAACCTTTATAGGACAAACAATAGTCCCAACTATGACAACATCCTTGTCATTCCTCTCAACTGGTTGCTGTTTGCAAACCTGTTTCTGAACCTGCTGCTGACCTCTGTCAGTCAAAACTGTAACTTTCTTCAACCTGTTGTCCTTAACAACTCCTTTCCCTGCAGTGTCCTCAACTGCCTTTATGCCTGCTCCTATAGGCATCTGCACAAATTCCTTCTTTCCCACTAAAATGATTTGGGCTGCCCCCTGTGCTGCAGCATTTTCCTGCAATGGCATCAACATAATAGTTTTCCCATCTTTCTTGATGGTATAGATATTAGCATACCCATCATACAGTACCCTCCTATCAAATTGCCATGGTCTACCCAACAGTAGGTGACAACATTCCATGGGCAAAATGTCACACAAAACTCTATCATGATATGCTCCAATCTGAAAATCCACATATGCCTGTTCATAGACAAAAAGTGATTGACTATCACTCACCCAAGATGCCTTGTAAGGGTGATGGTGTGGAATCCTTTCCAAATTCAGTTTATCCACCATCTCCTGAGATACCATGTTGTCTGTTGAACCAGTATCAATGACAACCTTACATACTTTACCTTTGCTCTTGCATGTGGTCTTGAAAAGAGCTCTTCTTTGCATGATATCCTTTGATGTTTGCAAACTAATTCTCCTTAGCATCAATGCTTCTCCCTCCTCAGGATATCCATAACCGTCAGGATCCCTATCTCCTTGATAAGTGTTTGAACTTTGCACACTTTGCTCTACTTTCTCTTCTTGCACAAGTTGTACTCTCTTGTCATTCGTTCTATCATTTCTGGATGATGAACCTTTGCTTTCTGGACATTTGAAAAATGGATGACCAAACTCACCACAGGTGTAACACTTTCCTGAAAATGTAGTAGAACCTCTACCACTTCCAAATCTGCCTTTATTACCTTTCCATCCACCTCTGAAATCAGACTGTCCCTGTCCTTTACCAGTGTCTTCTTGACCCTCATTGGTTTGCCTTGTTGTAGGGGCTAATCCTCTTCCCCTCATATTGCTGCCTCTTCCTCTCATGGACTTATCTTGTCTCCTATTCATCTTTTCTTCAATCCTGATTGCCATTTGGTAACAATCCTCCACACTCTTAGGGTTAGCTAAAACTAACTCATCCTGTATGTTCAATCTCAAACCAGCCAAGTACCTAGCCACCTTTTCTACCTCTTTCTCATGATGACCAGATCTCATACTCAACTTATAAAACTCCTCAGTATATGCCTTCACATCCATTTCCTTCTGCCTTAAAAATTGCAGCTTCTTAAACATCTGAATTTCATAATCCCTAGGCAAGAATTTACCTTTTATCCTTGCTACCATTTTATCCCATGAAGTGATCTTTGACTTCCCTTGTTTCCTTCTCTCGGATTGTACATAATCCCACCATACCAAAGCATGACCTCCTAACTTGGTCTTTGCAATCTTTACCTTCTGATCCTTAGCAACATCTTCACATTCAAAGTGATTATCAAGTGCAGCAATCCAATCCAGTAACTCATCTTCATTCAAACTTCCATTATACTTGGAAACATCAACCTTTACCTTAGGTTTATCACTCTGCACTGCCTTTAATAGTTTTACAAATCTCTGGTCTTCAGCATCCAGATCTTCAGCTACCTCTTCATACTCTTCAACAGTATCTTCATCTTCTTCAGACTCACTGTCTTCCACTTCCCTCTTTTTGTTCTTTTCCAGGGCTACAAGCCTGGCTTGAAGTGCTTCAGCAAGCTCCTTCATCTTCCTCATCTCTCTGGCATGTTTTTCCTTCATCTCCTGCAATTCCCTTGCAGTACCACTACCTTTCGGAGGCATTTTGTCAACCTCTCACTCCTCTACCTCTGTCCTTTCAGTGACAGAATCAACTCTACCTTTGCCCTTTCGGTGACAGAATCAACACACAACAGCCCAGACCTTTTGCTGAGCTCTGATACCACTATGATGCAGAGGCATCCACACTAACACCTTGACATACAGCATGGATGTCCGCAACCCTTCATCATCATCATCATATTTCCCTTAACACTGTCAGCATCATCATATTTTCTCTACCGACCGATATCCTTCTGCAGACAAACCTTCAACCCTTCGCCTGTCAGCAGCATCATCATATCCGGCTATCGGCAGCATCATCACATTCGGCAAGCGCAAACATCCTCCTGATGTTCACTGTTCATCTTACCGCCAACCTCTATCTTCATCATCATGATGTTCAACATCATGTTCATCAGCAGGATATAGAACATCCGGTTCCTCCCATATAGCATGATGACGACAACCTCATGCACCTTTCCTTCGATGTTTACGTCACCCCGATATCCTGATGACGATTATCCTGATGACGATGACGTCACATGCAGTTCCTTCAATATCCTGCTGTCGGCCAAACTTAACATTATCGGCCCGCGATGGTTTTATCAACCCGATCTTCTACCTTATGCCGATATGCTCCTCCTCGGCAACACCTGATGATGATCACCCCAATGCACATTCACTTTATGCAAACTACTGCATCATGCTCATCTCCATCTACTCGGATGACACCCAAAGTAACTGCAGGATATACACAGAAATATCCTGATGATGCCGTTGCGAAGGATTTTCCAACCTTAGCGAATTTTCAATCCGCCGAACCTCCTGAGGTGACCTGATCTACTTCCTGGACAACTTTCCAGACTCTAACAACCAGCACGACCTAGCACATACCCATGCTAGGGTTCTCAACACCTTTCGACGACGATCCTGCACACCTGCATGCAAACAAACACAAAATGCAGACTAAACCCTAAACTACTGTACATAGCCATTCCACCGATTCGACGAATCAACCGGTGGAATGGATCAGCGAATCTATGCAACCACCAAAACAGCAAATCGATCACACAATGGAATCCAAAACAGAGAATTGACACAACAGGATCTCTTTATTGATTTCAAAAGATGCAAATACAGTACTCTGTCTCACTCTCTGCAATCTAGCTTCTCAACATCTATGTCTAAAACCAACCGATCCTCATGCATAAATAGGATCTCTTGCGAGTACTACTGACCTGACTCCAAGCGGCTGGGAAATCTCTCCAGGCGGCTGGGAGATCCAACCGGACCTACAGCATAACAGTTGTCTTAACAAACTAGCTAAAAATAGTAAAGTATGGTCAACATGACCTTATTACATGCATTGGTCTTATAAGACCTTCTTGGAAACATTAACCAGACCTAAAACAAACTAACTGCCTCATGGAGGCCAGCTGTCAGGTAGGTGCTCCTGCACCAATATCCCTCAGACATGTTGCTTGCTGGTTTTGCCCTAGTACGAACAATTTTTTTCAAAACCTTCATATATCATTCTATAGGATACATCCATCTTGTTCTTACTGGCATATTCTAAATGTATTAAAAGATGCATAGAAATGTTAAAGATTGTTGCTAGAAATTCCCATTCCAATAGACAAAGGACTTCAACAACCTCCTTCCTCAAACTATCAAAGTTTGAAGGATCTAATACATATGAACTCATTCTCTTTAATATTAGGCCCAACCTTATAATTTCCAATCTTGGCCCCTTTGCCAAACCTGATATATTTACCACAATAGGTAAAATATTTTCGATTATAACATGATAGTCATGGGTCTTTAGGCCTCTTAAGATATTAATGTCAGTTTGTCTTTTGATAATACTACTTACATATCCAGTGGGAAGCGAGTCTGAGACATCAACTATAAGAATTGTGCACGTTGTTCCTTTGTTCAGACATAAGGAGCACTGGGTTTTCTATATTTTGCATCATCAAATTTTTCAACCCAAAGATTTTGATGAATCTTTAGTTCTCAAAAGTCTTCACGTGATGAAATAGTATCAAAAGCACCAAAAAAAGTTTCTATAATAGCATAGGCTATATTTTTCTCAGTATGCATAAAGTCAACAGTATGCCTAATGGCTATATCCTTAAAGTATGGCAACTTATAGAATATGCACAACCGTTTTACACCACTTTCATTACATGGATCACATCTACTACTAGCAATCCCACCATTTTCAATAAATGACATTCTTTTTTGTCCATTCTCAATAATGTAATCACCTGTTATTAGCAAAGGTGCTTCACGATTCTCTTCTTGACCATTGAAACGTGTTTTTTATCGACGATATGGATGACCCATTTTAAGGTAAGCACGATGTCCACAATAAATACACTTACGCAAACTTCTTGAGTGCCTCACAAAATCCTTAAAGTTTCAAGCAGGACAACCATGGTATCCATGAACAGTGAGACCAGACAATGTACCATATGTAGGAAGATCGTGAATCGTAACCAATAAGGAAGCTCTTAAAGTGAATTTGATTGAATGACCATCACTTAAAGATTGAATTGCTTCAATTCCTTTCCAAAATTCCATTATCTCATCATATAATGGCTCTAGATAGGCATCTATTGTATCTGAAGTCACACTTTTCTTTCCTGGTATAATCAATGATAGCTTTAAGAAAAATGATTTAGTTGCTAACCATGGAGGTAAGTTATAATTTATTAAAAACACTGGCCAAGTTGACCATTTAGTACTTTGATCTGAGAATGGGTTCACCCCATCTAGAGCCAAACCCAACCTTATATTATGAGGATCTTGAGAAAAATCAGGCCATCTGTTATCAAATTCCATCCACATCTTAGAATCAGGCACATGCCGTTGTTTTCCATCAATGCTCTTATTTTGGGCATGCCATTGCATAAGTTCAACAATGTCTCCGCACCTATACATTTAGAGTAATCATGGGATTATCGAAAAGTGGCGAAGAACCTTTCTAGGAACCACAACTGATTTCAACCCTTGTCTATAGCTTGCTTCATGGCATTTTGGACATTCATTCTCACTTGCAAGATTTTTATGAAATAATACACAACCATTAACACATGTGTGGATGTTTTCATACCCCAAACCGAGCTTACTAATCTACTTTTTATATTGACTTCATTTTGTTGGTAATGTGGAGTCAGCTGGTAACAACGAACTTAATAATGCCAATAACTGATCTACACTCTCATTTGTCCAACCATGCACCACTTGCAAGTTAAGAATTTGAAGGATTGTTGTCAAATGACTTAACTTGCAATTAGCATACATAGGCTTTAAAGCATCTTGCATTGACTTGGCCCAATCATTATTTAGACCCTCATTCAAGATTCTTTCAACTTCAAACCCTTCATCTAACATTTCTGCCTCTTCATCTATGTTTGGTGCCACTTCATCTATGTTTGTTGCCTCTTCATCTCTCACAGTCTGCAATTCTATCATATCTTCATAATAATTGTAAGCCCAAGGGCTTATACCACTATGCCCATATCTTATCATATGTCGATAAATCACATTTCTTTTTCTCACCCTTCCACCAAGACAGTCATTACATGGACATGGATATTTTTCCATTTCCCTCTCTTTGGCTACTCTCTCATCATATGCATGATATTGATCCGTAGTCAACCTTTGACGCTGCTCCATCTGTAATATTGTGCATTCTAGTATTAATTTAGTATAATAAGCTATCCTATGCCTAGAAGGCCTTTAAATATAAAATCTTAAAAGGTAACCTTCAATCATGCATATGGTCAAGCTGGATAACCTTTCCTTCAGTTTGGGCTAGTCATCATGCAGGGAGATCATGCAGAGTAGAGGTGTGGTTTTATTTGAGTTCAAGGATCAGTTAAGGATCAACTTCAAAAATACTGAAGATAACATTTTCTTTTGAGTTTTCAAGCTTCAATCATGAAAATATCTTCTAGGGGCCGCCCACAAGCAACTTTCCCAAATATAATGAAAATATCAGTTCACTTTTGGCAATGAGGGTTTTGAATTACCTTTGAATTTGCTGCAGAGTGCGTCCCCAAATTTGACTTTGCTATAGAGGGCCTTGCCGACTTCAAATTCGTGACAACAAACTCCAAATTCCTTGCCCGCCTTTTCAAAAGTCTCCAAGTCCTCTCCAAACAAGCTTTATCACCCATGCAAGTAGCTGCTACACTTATATGCACCTAAAACATTTTTTCAGGTACATGCATCAGATAGAGTAAGTACTTCAATATGTGTCCATGAGAATAACAAACATCAACAACAATTCAATTTCATTCCCATGCCGAAATTATACATTTTACAAGTTGTCTGATTTAGAAATATAGACAAGCTATGTAAACCAATAGATAAATAGCATTTAGAAGAAATACTAAACAATTTATCAAGATTACACTTTAAAACCCCAATTAAATAACTATTGTGATGAAGTATTCATAACAGCAAATCACTTGCCAAAATCATATGCAAAGTCACCAAATAAAGGACTCAAGATGTCAACCATTTCAAATGACAATCATGACAATAGGAAAAATAGCATAGAGAATACAATCATGCCTTTGATTGCAAAGGAGGGGGAAGCTATTATAGTCTATAGCAGTATTGAAAAGATGAAAATACAAAATCCATGAAGCCAAACACTTTTGTCAAAATACAAACCCTTACCTAATTAGTTAACTGATCCTTGAAAATTTTATCAGGCAAAGATAGTCATTATATAGATGTTAAAACAATGACACAACTGCCTTTGAAAGTGATGACAGTCATGTCATCAAACTGACAGTGAAATCAGTCATCAAAAAGAGTAATGCACAACACCATAGAAGAAAAGAGGAGATCACTATCCATTCAAAGAGATTCCCTAATCACAGTCACCAAAGTGGGCTACAATAGTAGAGAAAAGACAATGGAATATTGACAGTCTTTTTGCATCCAAATGTGAATTATGTGAAAACTATGTCATATATCAATAACAAAAGTAACAGAGAGGATTTTTTACAGTCAAAAGTCTATGAATAGAATCTTCAAGTTTATCAAAATCAAGGTAATAAGCTATATGATAGTCATATCAGTAGAGGAACAAAGGGAATGTGATTGTGACAGATTTTTTCATACAAAGGACAGTCATCATCAATGATATCTTTGTATTAAGGAATTTGTAGCAAGTTCGTGATAGGACAACAAAGATTAGTTCATGTATGAAGCAGTGAACAAGGTTTTCATGACAAAGGTTACTGTCAAGATAATAGTAAGAGACAGTAAAGACAGTGAAGAGAAGATTTAAGGAATGAAACAAATCATGGAATAGTCCTGCATTCTCAACAACAAGCTTTCATTCTTTGTTTTGTGACATTCATTTTAAAAATACAATCATATTTCAAAGGTTGAATCACACACACAGGGGCAGTGTCTAAGTCATAGGTTGAAGAATCAAATTCCTTCGTGCCAAGGTATTCTAAGTATAAATCATGAATGGAAAAAGTAGAACTTTATCAATAAAGAACCATGAGACCTCTTCATACAATAATTGAAAGAGATAGAACAGTCACTAATGACAGAGCACCAAGCTTTCAAAGATACAAAACTTTAGAGGAGGCTAAGAGAAGAATAGAGGTACATGGAAAACCCTACCTCTGCTTCATAAAACCATTTGTTATCTATCGTCTATCTACTGTCTATCTGCTCCTTTGATATCTGCCATCTATACCTGGAAATCCCAAAATTCCCTCCTTTCTTCATTCACACGATGATCTCAAAACAATGTTATGCCCTTACTTCTATAGTGTATATGGTTATGAATAGTTGGCTTGTGGCTATCTTAACTCTTAATTAAGTCATATTATCATTATTATATTGTTATTTAGTTGTTTAGGTCAGCCTAAGGCTTCTGTAGGGCTATCTAAGTTGGCCTGGGTGATATCCTAGGCATAAATAGGTATATATAGGGGTAGTGAGTCTTATTAGATCATCATATTGTGTATTGTGTTCTCATTGAAGACTATTGGAGGTATCCCCCTCGAAGTGGATCAGGAGGTTGCCCCCTCGAAGTGGCATATTATTATCAAATATTTGCAGCATATTTACTATTACATTCAGATATTGTGCAAGTTGTTCCATTACAAGTGGTATCAGAGCATGATCTTGGCACTGTAGAGGCAAGATTTTTTCTCAACATTGGAGGCGATTTTGGGAAGAGCATAACTTTCAGATTTTAGCGAATTTTTTAAAGATTTTTAAAGGGTTTTTGAAGACAATATTAAAGAAGATACAGTCCAGATTTTAGAGGAATTGAAACAAAACTAAGCGAGTTATTGCAAAATTAGGGTTTCCAACAAATTCGCTCTCAAGGCAGCAAATTTGCTTATTTTTTGGAGTTTTTTCTGGGTAAGTGGTATCTTGGTTGTAGTAAGTTACAGTAAAATTTTTAGAGAATTTACATTTCATTTGTGTGATTTATTTCAAAAATATTGGTTTCTATCATGACGAGACTTGCAAGAAGAGGCAAAAAGAATGTTGTCACACCGGGGAAATCCTCTGATAAGGATGAGGAAATAAGTAAGTTCAAGAGGGATATGTGTGACCTAAGAGGAGATATATCATATATATGAAGCATGTTAAGTGCCTTATTGAAGGAACCAAGAAAGGAGGTCTCAAGCAACCAAGAAGAAGAAGAAGCAACAGACAAAGAAGAAGAAGAAGAAGAAGAAGAAGAAGAAGAAGCAGATGATGATGATGATGATGATGATGAAGAAGAAGAAGAAGCAAAAGAAGAAGAAGAAGAAATAGAAGAAGAAGAAGAAGAAGAAGAAGAAGAAGTAGACAAAGAAGAAGAAGAACCAGAAGAAGAAGAAGACGCAGAAGAAGAAGAAAAAGAAGAACCAAAAGAAGAAGAAGAAGAAGAAGAAGAAGAAGAAGAAGAAGAAGAAGAAGAAGAAGAAGAAGAAGAAGTACACAAAGAAGAAGAAGAAGAAGAAGAAGAAGAAGTGGTGGAAGAAGAAAAAGAAGAAGAAGAAGAAGAAGAAGAAGAAGAAGAAGAAGAAGATGAAGAAGAAGAAGAAGAAGTGGAAGAAGAAAAAGAAGAAGAAGAAGAAGAAGAAGAAGAAGAAGAAGAAGAAGAAGAAGAAAAAGGCAATGAAGAGGAAGAAGTGAAAGAAGAAGAAGAACTTCCTAGTCAAGCTATTCAACCAACGCAAGGGTACCATGTACTATTCCTCACCTTTTCCTCTATGGCACATCAAAAGGTTCAAGTAAAGGAAGAACACATTCATCACCATCAAGAGCTAGATGCAAAGGGAAAACACATCTTGGAGCTGAAGTTAATTTTCCAAACACGCCTAAATAAGCTGAGGACATCAAGGAAATATCTACTAGTTGAAGTTGCCACATGGGATGATGAAGAGTATATGAAGAAACTACCACAATTGATCAGCGTTGAGGACAATGCTTTTGTAAAGGTGGGGGGCATGTTATGCCCTTACTTCTATAGTGTATATGGTTATGAATAGTCAGCTTGTGGCTATCTTAACTCTTAATTAAGTCATATTATCATTATTATATTGTTATTTAGTTGTTTAGGTCAGCCTAAGGCTTCTATAGGGCTATCTAGGTCAGCCTGGGTGATATCCTAGGCATAAATAGGTATATATAGGGGTAGTGAGTCTTATTGGATGATCATATTGTGTGTTGTGTTCTCATTGAAGAATATTGGAGGTATCCCCCTCGAAGTGGATTAGGAGGTTGCCCCCTCGAAGTGGCATATTATTATCAAGTATTTACAACATATTTTCTATTATATTCAGATATTGTGCAAGTTGTTTCATTACAAACAATTTCCAAACTCAAAGAACTGTGGCCATGAACAATCTTCACCTATTCGACTACTCATACCCTATTCTTGGTGGCCATGAATAATCTTCTCCTGTTTGACTACTCATACCCTATTCTTGGTGGCCATGAATAATCTTCTGCTATTCAACTACTCTACATACCCTATTCTCTGCGGCCATGAACAATCTTCTCATGCTAAATGCACAATCTTTGCTTCTTCACAAGTTTCACTTTTGTTCAAAATTCATAAACGCACAATCCCTCCATTAATTCCCTCCAAAACTAAAGTGAAAGAAAAAAGAAAAGAGGAATTTATTTAGTACTTTATTTAGTCAATTTTATTTGTAGTTGTGTTTTTTGCCCCATGACTAAATTAGTCATTTATTTGGTCATTTATTTAGTCATTTCAATAGTCATTTCAACCGATGACGAAATTAGTCATTTATTTAGTCATTTATAACTGTGTTGCAAAAAGTTTTAGTCACGTGATTAAAAGTTTGGTCACATGACTAAAAGTTTTAGTCACCTGGTCATTTATTTGCCATATTTCTACTAGTGAAATACCCTTATTTTTGTGTAGTCTCTATAAGAGTACCAGTCACCCTAATTGTGACTGAACTTTCCATGCTCATACTTGTCTTTAGGCCTTAAACTTTTTTGTATTTCTGGTGACAAATTATAATCAAAAGGGTGGCCTAACAACTTATACACAGGTTTCACAAAGTATTCTTCAAAATAGAGGTAGTGAGACCTCTCACACCGGCAATCCCATATAGCCGTCCACATCTGAATAGGTTTGATATCCCCATTCTTGTCCAAATCTCTAACTCTCAAACACTCATTCCACAGTCCAAAATTTTGTCCTTCATATAAAATGAGGTGCATTAGCAAAGAATAATGACTGAACTTACTGCCCCCTCCTTTCAAGGAGACCAAATCATTGTGAAGAGCATTGGCCAGGCATTTAGCATAATCAAAACATAATGCTTGCTGACTTTGCACATCAACAGCCAGAACCATGGGAGCAACTTCCATAAACAAAGAGGCTTCAACACCAAGCAACTAACACACAGAGTAATAAGTGTATTGGAAATATTCTTTGAATAGCTTTACAGAATATGGGGGACCCTTTGTCATTGAAAACACTCTAAGTTTGTTTTCTCTGTCTCGAGTTCTGTGCATGGGCAATCTCCACCTTTTATATTTGTTGCTCATATTGTAATATTCATTGAGCATATCCCAGATTCTAAATTTCACATCAAAGCTACAATCTAGTTGAAAGACCATTGATATATAGTCTTTTGCAATAGGGAAAAAACTTGTTCCATCCTTCAATTCAACCAATTGGTTCTGAGGATTATAGATTTTCGCTATGACTTTTAGAAATTCAACATTCACGAACACATTTGGCACTATGAGTTTTCCCAAATTCATTCTCCAGGGGTTTGAAACTAGTGTATGCCTATGTATCCTTTTGTAATGGTACAGGAAGAGGTCATACCTTGTCATGGGTGTTCATATATCTCTTACATATTTGTAAGTATCTTCTAACTTCTCTATATTAGGATTTAATTGAGTGTTTCTCTTAGACCTCTGACTAGACTTTGGGCATTGGTCTATTAAGTCCTGGTTCAGATGTCTTTCATCTAGTCTTTGTCTTTTAACCCTAGGGTTTTCAGTTGTTTCCTGCATAACATCATGCAAGAGAATTCTACTATTTAAAATACAATTTGACCCAGTAGCTATAAATTTTGAGCTTAGAATACTTACTTGAATTCTTGAGTTGTATGTTTTTTAGAGGCCTCCCCTTGCTCCTGTGTTTGTATAATGAATCAAATTCTCTTGGGATTGTTTTTGATATGCTCAGCTCAGTGTATTAATGGTAGCTTTCACATCATCGAGAGGACATTAAATTTTCACAATGGGAAATGTCTTGTCATCGTATCGAAATAATCAATTCTACTTAAGGGGTTTGTGATTCTTTATTATCCTTGGGTTTTCGTTATGACCCAAATGGGTGTCATGCTGAAATCCTGTTTTGTCAAGTCCCTTCAACATCTATTTTTCCTTTCGATATCTCTTGACTTATTGTTACATTTGCCTTTTAGAAGGGACAAGTTATTTCCTTTCTTCGACATCCTGTATTCTCTTCCATGTTTTTTCTTTGTTTGGCATTCTTTTACAGTTTTTCAGCAGGACTAGAATTTGAGTCATTTCGATATTCTGAATCTCTTCTAATTATATGTTAATATTCTGCTAGTGAAATGTCAAGACGATATTCCTTGGTCCCTTTGATATGCCCTTATGTTTGGAGTGTCGAAGAGACTATTAAGAGGCTCACCCCGATACTTTGACTTTCTTTGTCCCTTCAATTTTTTGGCATCGGCTTGAAACAACACCCAAATGTTTATCTTTGGTTTTTCAAAGAGACTGTAGGATGAGTCTCTCCAACAAGGCGATCTCTTCTTGATATGTTATGTATCATGTTGTTGCTTTATTGGTGTGACACATTCAAGTGTCACATCGATCTCCTGATGTATTCTTAACTTCTTTCAAAGGATCAAAGAGACCTTTGGGCGAGTCACTCCGATATGCTGCGAGTCTTTGGCTTTAGGGTTAAGAATTATATGACATGATTTTTGAATGATATGGGTGTTTTTGATGTGGTCTTTTTGGTTTTAGGATGAAAGCAACTGATCGGGGATGCATTAGGGCTTAATTTTTTGAGTCCAAATGGAAAACATTTTGTTGTAAGAATATCATGATGGTGGGAAATGGGGTTTGAATGAAAATTTTAAGATTTAAAATTTTTTTCCCAATACCATGAAGACTAAAGAATAAGCCTATAGTACATATAACTAGTTTAAGGTCTAGATATAGGGGAAAAAACCTAATATATGTGCATTTCATGCCTAATATTTTTAAAAGTTTAGTAGAGTAGTTCTGACTTTAAGCTTGTTAGTGTTGTACTATAACTACTAAAAATTTAATGACTAAATGACCAATCATACATGATGTTGTATCAACTCACCAATTCAAAACATGACTTATTGCACACCTATTGGTCCACCCTTTTTTTTGGGGAACTATTTAACACCTCAAGAAAAAGAAATCAGTTTTATCTTTACCCACTATAAGCTCTAAAGTCTTGAAGGTTTTAATAGATGATTATTTAGAGTTCCTTTTGTTCCACAACATCAAAAATACATGAAGTATTCTTCATTTTGAAAGACTAGATAATGCTCTCGAGGAGAATAGTCTTGATATTTTAAGGAGGAGGCCTCTAAAGGGAAGAAATTTATTCCTAGTCAAAAGGCCAAGAAAACATATATATAAGAGGAAAACTATAGAAGCATAAGGAGATGTGGAGGAAGAAGAAATTCCTTTGAGGAAGAAGATGAGAGGGACAACCAAGCCACCTCCCTAGAAACCTTCCACTATTGAACTCCCATCCTCTCTTCCCATGCAAAAGGATCCAACCATGCAACCCATTCTTCCTCTAGTTATTCCTATCTCCACTAAGGTTGGGATGTCAATCTAGAAAGACTATACTCCCAAAGCTTCCACACCTACTATTCCTTTCCAATCTCATTATTTTGGAACCATTCTTACACCTCCAATTGATTCAACCATGCCTATTCATTACAATTTCCATGCCTTCACCTAATAAGGAACTATAGAACTAGCTTCTCTAACCCACTCTATTCCAAGGTCTATTCCCTCTTCCCCTCGTAACTCTCCACCCTCCCTTTATCCAACATTGAAAAAGTTGAAAAGGATTTAATAGAAGAATAGTTTGAGAAGAAAGATAAGGAGCAAAGTGAAGCAACTAGCTTTCTTAAGGAGTAAGAGCAACATGACAGAATAATTCATCCAAAGGATAACCAAGAAGAGGCCTGAGTTGAAAAGAAAAAAGTCAAAGGATCTCCCCATGAAAAGGATAAAGAGGAGAAAACCAATGTTATCAATCCTTTCACCATAGAAGAAATAATTAAAAGGGAGAAGTTATTGGAGGAAATGGGTAAATTGCCTAATAGTTTGGATCTAGTAGAGCAACAAGAAGAACAGGCCTTCCCACCACCTCATGAAAAAAACTTATAGATCCATCTAATTCCTTGGTTCTGACCTAGCTTTATGTGAACATTCAAAGAAGAAAGTAGACGATAAATCAATTTTCAAAGGATATGTATTCCATATTGGTGATGATTGAAGCTCCTTGGCATGAGAAGACTAGAACTCTTTTGTCTATTAGATTGTATGCTTCTAGGTCTAGGATTACAAAGGTGGCAAGTCTAATGGTCAATAAAAATTACAAAGACATGTTATCCTTAGACTATCAAATCATTGCTTATAATAGTAGACTAGGGAGGAAGAGATACATGGAATGCAAACAACAGTATCTACTATATTCTCCTAAATGGATGAGGACTAAAGGATGAAAAGGGATTAAAGATCTAATTTCTTTAGCATAATAAAGGAGGTGAGCGTATCTTCATAGACTTTTAACAATTTTCTATTAATTATGGCATCAAATTTCATCACACAATTCAGTACACACCATGGAAGAATGAGGTCATAAATTGGAAGAATCGTGCCATTACATGTGTTGATGTGGCATCATATTTGATGATGTGGCCCTGAAACCTTATAAGCAGGGGCCTTGCCAAGTAAGCTACTATAAATTTTTTGGGGTGATTCGAAATTGCCATGTATGATTTTGAGAGGCATGAAGTTAGGGTGCTCAACTACTGGGTCCTCTCCCCTAAACAATTTCAAATGATTTTGAAATATCATTCCTAAAGGTTTATTATTAATCTTATATGACAGAAACCTTATTTAAGTTCTATCAAACCAGGTAGTTCATGGAGGGATTGTCATGTGGCCATAACTATTTGTACAAATATTATATATATGTCCATATGTTTAAATTAAAGATTTAAACATAATAAAGTGAAGTTTCTAGGTTTTAGGTTTAGGTTTACTAAGTCATTAGGTTTTAAAGAATAGGTCAGTTTAGTTTATGAAACCCTAGTTTATAAATTAGGGTTTAGTGTTTATGAATTATGCTTTTATGTTTTACTATTTATGAAGTCCTAGTTTATGAATTAGGGTTTAGTGTTTATGAATTAGGGTTTTACTATTTATGAAACCCCAGTTTATTAATTAGGATTTTACAATTTAGTCTTTATAAATTAGGGTTTACCGTTTCTAAATTAAAGGTTTACAGTTTATGCATTAGGGTTTACTTGTTTTCGATTTGAGGTTGAATATATACAGTTTAACATTGCAAAAATAACAAAATACAACAAAATCTAACAAAATATAAAGCAAAAAATGATGAAAATTGGTAGAAATGGATGGGCAACCAACTTGGGGCATCAGTTAATCAATCTAAGGAGGAAAAGATAGTTTAGAGGTGGAAGATGGGGTCAACCAATGTGGGTACCCGTTCTTGGCACCGTTCTCCCTTATCTTCCACAGCCTATAGTTGATAAAATGAAGCTATAGGCCTGCTTTCTAAAAAATTAGTACTTTTCAAAAACTGGTACCCGTTCCATAATGGGCCCTTATCTTCCACAACCTATAGTTGTTAAAATGAAGCTATAGGCCTATTTTCTAAAAAAATAGTACTTTTTAAAAACTGGTACCCGTTCCATAATGGGTACCCGTTTTAGCTTCGGGTGCCTAATCTCGTAAATAGGAACCTGTTTCATAACGGGCACCCATTTCATCTTGGGATCCCGTTCGAAGTGACATTTTTCATCTGGGGGAGACTTCCGTGAAATGTATACTCAACTTCTTGCTTTAACCCACATATATATGTAGATATACATATGTCATATGTATATATAAGTATGACATGTGTATATCTACCTATATATACCTATGATATACATACATATATAGGTAGATACATGTATATATAGATATACATGCATGCATGTCTGTGTGTGTGTGTGTATCGGAGTTGCTACAGATACATAGATATATAAAAACTCCAATATTATATTATATTATCTATATGTAGCAACTCCAATATTGGAATATATGTAGTATAATATAATATTAGATTTGTTATTACATATACATAAATATGGATGTATGTTATATTTATATATAGGTAGATATACACGTCATTTGTATATATAGGTATGTCATATGTATATATACCTATATTAACATATGACATGAATACATACATAGGTAGATATAAATATACATAAATATGGATGTATGTCATATGTATATATAGGTAGATATACACATCCATCCATATTTATGTATATTTATATCTACCTATGCATGCATGTATGTCATATATATAGGTAGATATACATATGACATACTTATATATACATATGACATGTGTATATCTAGCTATATATACATATGACATACATCCATATTTATGTATATGTATATAGCAACTCTAATATTATATTATACTATGTATATTCCAATATTGGAGTTGCTACATATACATAGCATAATATAATATTAGATTTGTTATATATCTATGTATATGTAGCAACTTCGATATATATATATACACACACACAGACATACATGCATGTATATCTATATATACATGTAGATCTACTTATAGATGTATGTATGTCATAGCTATATATAGGTAGATATACATGTAATACCTATGTATACACATGTCATATGTATATCTATATATATGTGTGTGTATGTATATATACATGTATTATTGTATTTATATATACACACATATGTACATATATGTACACATATGCATACATATGTATACAAGTATATCTACCTATATATAAATACATGTATATATCCACCTATGTATTTATATATAGGTGGATATACATACATGTACTTATACATAGGTAGATATACATGTATTTATGTATATCTACCTATGTATACATACATACATATATACATAGGTAAATATAAATATATGTGAATGTATGTATATAATATAACATTGGAGTTGTTACATACATATACATTCATATGTGTATGTAGTGACTCCAATATTATATGTATAATATTATATCATACTATGTATATTCCAATATTGGAGTTGCTATAGGCAAGTAAGATTGAATTTTTAATTTTTAATTTTAACAAGTTAGGGATCAATCAACAACTATGGAACTAGCCTTTGATGAACTCTACATCAATGCATCTAATTCAAAGTGGTGAATAAGGAATATAGGGACCAGGGATGAAACTCTAGTGATTAGTGATGATAGAGATTAAGATATGAGTTGAATGTACACTTGAATATGCCACTTGTTAGCTAATTATTGTATTTACAATTTAATAGCCTTATCAAAGTGAACCGAAAACATAAGGGGAAAGGACATGGGTATGTTATTTTCACCATTACACCCTCAAACCATAAATTTTCCTTCAAAGTGGGGCATCCTTGATGAGTGCCAGGTAGCACCTATAATAATACACCTTTTTACCTCTCTTTTCCATCCTTCTTATTCTATTGTCCTGATAATTGCACCAAAGTAGACTGATAAGATTTGTTCTAATTATATTAATGAGAGGTGAATTACCAAAAGTCATGATTTTTGATTGAAGGACTAATGTGCAGCAATTTAATGGAAATACGCAAAAATTCTCTCTTTTTGAATTTACAGGTGTAGATGTTCAGGCAAATGCAATTTTGAGCATCTCTGGAGATGGTCCTAACAATCTCTGGAGTTGACATGAAGGATACCACACTAGTCTCTGATGTTTTCCAATATGATTGAAGAGATTTTGAAATAAGAGGACCAAGGGTGAATCATCTTTGGAGCTGGACAAAAGTCATAAGCACATCTCTGGAGCTACAGATAAAAGTACAAACTTTCGAAGCCCTCCTTAATATAATGTAGAGTTCCAATGCCGCTATCAGTCAACACATCCTGTGGCAATTGGAGTGCTCCAGGGATTATTCAGCCAACACCTGAGTAATCGAGTGAAGACTCCGGTTAACTGCTAGAAGTTTAATTCCTCTTTTATTGATTTTGCATGAGTTCTCGACAAACTTATTAAGTACCTATATTTTAGGGTCTCGCTGCCTAGTTGTCATTTGAAACTAAGACTCCAGATTTAGTGGGATTGTTGAACCACTAAAATCTATTTCAATTGCATGATTTTACTCTGTAGTTAAATAGTTAATAGAATACGAGATTGATTCTATCTCATAGATGAACTGATAGTTAGAGTAAGTGATATCTCATTGCTCGACTTGATATAGATATATAAGATAGAAGCAGAAGAAAAATGATATATAGATTTTTATTGTAATCTTGATTATATAGATACTTTTTGAATACAAAAGCATACTGATGGGACTAGACTGAAGAAGGATTGTGATATTATATTCATGTACTGATTTATTGCCTTAGTCTTTATTCCTGAGGGTGAGGAGCAAGGGCCCACTCCCGCCATCAAGACAGGAGGCTAGTATTTGTTTGTTCATTATCTTGTTTTAGATTTTGCTTAGGAAGATAATTATTGTTTTTCTCATAGATAAATGCATGTTTAAATTGTATGGATTATAATAGGTCAATATTAGCAATTTACTATTTCATCTTTGTTTCTGGTACTTTCAAAATTTACTTTCATAGCAGATTAATTGGCAGCATTAATTTCCATAGCAAATAAGATTAGCAGAATTAGTTAAATGGACTGACAACTATAAGATTTCTAATTGTAGATAGCCAAGGACATAGCCCTGGATTTAACACATGAGAACATGATTAAATGCCAAGGACCAACGACCCTTGTCATTTTTGGCACCGTTACTGTAGACTCTATGTTAATTAGGAAAAATTAGCTAACAGTTTTTAGGATAAGTTGAATTTGTATGGTTAGAGCTAGGGATTCAAAAGGAAGATATATAGGATAGACACCCCAGCAGTAAACTATAGGAGAAAGCAGTAGGGTGGCACAAGATCTTGTTGAAGAGAGGCACCTAGAACCTACCTTGGAAACTGCACCCCAAGTCAATAATTCCTCAAATCCTCAAAGTCCTTCACTCTCTGAATATATCCAAGAATTGCAAGAAAGATTCCAGGAAGATCCTTTGACAAAAACTAATTCCTCAAAACCCCACACTGAATCTCAAAGAGAAGAACCAATATCAGACATGGATTATAATCATGATGAGGAGGATAATTATGCTCTAAGAACCTTCTCATATCCCATTGCTCTAGCTGCTGAAGATAATGCCCCTATGAAAAATATTTCACCTTCACATTTGCCAAATTTTAGGGGTCTTGCTTCTGAGGATCCAGATCAGTTTTTGTTTGAATTCAAAGTGGTATGCCAGACTTATGATTATGGATTAGATAATAAAAAACTCAAACTTTTCCCCTCAACCCTGAAAGATTTTGCTATGAGATGGTTCATGGGTTTGCCCCAAAACTTCATCCATTCCTGAGAATAGATGGAGACAGAATTTTTGGGAAAATACCAGGATTACTGTAGAGTTAGTGATAAAAATGAGGAATTGTTCAAAATTAAACAAAGAGAGGATGAAACCTTAGAGGACTATGTGGATAGGCTCAACTTTTCTTTGAGAAGGTATGAAAATCATGTAGCTCACTCTTTGGCTAGAACCTTGTTTGTAAAAGGACTAGACAAAGAATCAAAATCAGCACTGGATCTAATGGGAAAAGGGAATATCAATAAAATGGATATGCTTGCCATAGAAGAACTCTGCAGGAACTATTCTAGAACCCAAGATGGAGTGAGAACACCCAAGTCTTTCAAAGGGAAGAATGAAATAGGACAGTTAATGGAGGAAATTGCAAATCTTAAAACAGATATTCTAGTCCAACTGAATACCACATTAGATGGGATTCAGGCAAAAACTAGAGCAACTAATCACATCAGAACAACTGAAGCACTCTCCATATATTGTTCTGTGTAGGAAAAAAACCCCTGTTGAGGGAATTCCCTTTAGATAAATCAGAGATCTATCATATCTATGATAGGGAACATCCTACTAGTCAGTGTGATCAGTTCCTAGCCTTAAAAAGGCTGACTAAAAAGAACGCCATTATAGAAGAGGAGTTGAACTATGTAGGACAAAAACAAGCTGGGAATTTTCCTTATAATCAATATCCAAACCATGCTTCTTATAGGGGCCTTTCGAACTGGGGAAATAATCATTGGAATACGGTGTAGCATGGGCCTCAGAATATTCCTCCTTGGGGGCCACAAGATTGGCCAAACCAACAATGGTAGAACCAACATTGGCAAAATCAGCCCTGGGGAAATCAACAATGGTCACAACAGTTTGGATCACAAAACATGCTGCCTCATTGGGGTCCTCAACAGGGTTATAATCAACAATACTAGGGACAACCTCGATGTTTCCAACCTCAACAACAAGCATTGCTAACTAGACCCCCCAACACATAAGGACAGTCACAAAATGAGCCAGTTAGCTAGCCACCTTTACCAGCCCAACCTATACCAAACCCACAAAATAAACAGGGAGCAATTGTTTACATGGTAGAACAAGAAAACATAGCTGGTATTACTGCCATATATTCCAACAATCTCTAGATGCATTCTGGGAAAGCACTTCCAAGACCATCTCCTCCAACTATAGTTGAAGTAACTAATGACGTGGTACCTAAAAATCCATCCACTCAACTTCAAGAGGAGAACACCCTTGGAAACACTTCTGCTAAGAACTCTAGAGTTTCTCCAAAGATAGAAAAACTATCACCATACCCAAAATGACTCAAACAACATGTCCCTCAGAAAAAAGGTCCTAAAAAAACAAGTTTAATCTACCCTGGAATAAGAATTTCTACAAGAAATTAGACAATTGAACATTGAAATTCCACTCCTATAGGCAATTAGAGATGTGCCTGAACTGAACTAATTCATCAAACAACATTGTGTTAAGACCCAGGATAGAAAGAAAAACTTTCCTACCACCATCCAGGTGGAAGGGAAAGTAGTAGACCTTCTAATGGGAGAAATGCTCCTCCCAAAATATGGAGACCCTGGGAACCCTGTCATAACTATTTATATCTCAGGGGTGAAAATATCTAATGTTTTGGTTGATTTGGGAGCAACAATAAATGTAATGACAATCCACACTATGGACAAATTAGCTCTAACAGGTATCTAGTCCACATCCACAATCCTTCAACTAGCTGACCAGTCGATAGCTATTCCAAAAGGAGTGATAACTGATGTTCCAGTTGTGGTAGAATCATGGGAATTCCTAGTAGATTTCCTGATATTAGAACCTATAAACCAGTGAAATGCATATCCATTGATATTAGGAAGGCCATGACTAGTTACAACGACAACATCTATTGATTGTCGAATAGGGGATATGGTCATTTCTAATGAAATAGATTTGAAGAAAATATCTTTATATCCTCCAGCTAAACCATCAATACATTATTCAGGAAAAGCGTCGGTAGATGAGCCAAATAACATGGAAAATAGTGCCTTAGTAGCTATGGTTACCATCAAAGAACATTTGGGTGAGTAAGAAGAAGAAATCCACTACGATACAATAGAAAATATCACCCACGTTCTTATTAACAAGGATATAATGGAACTAGTCCAAGATTCAAAGAGAGAATTTCTCACTTCTACTCATTGTACCCTAGAAAACATCATTCCTTGCACGGAGAGACCTTTTATAGAGACTTAGCCACATTCCACATGTTGCTCCCACATTCTTGCCCCCTCAATACTATGACTCCAGGATATGGATTGAATACATCTATGGATCAGATCACAAAACAGGTCATGATTTTACCTGGGAAAACACTGATATCAACACCTAGTTAGCAGAAAAATAGGAAGAAGCACTTCTCAAACTCCTAATTTCCCATTCAATAGCTTTTGCGTGGGAATACCAAGATATGAAGGGAATTCCTCCTGAGATCTGTACTCATCATATATACACTGAAGATGTCAATCTTGTCAGACAACCCCAGAGAGATTGAATCCTGCTTTAAAAGATATTGTTAAGACTGAGATAGAAAAATTGCTGCAAGTAGGGTTTATAGATCCAATCTTGGATAGTCAATGGGTCTCACCCCTAGTCATAGTTCCTAAAAAGAATGGGAAGTGGAGAGTGTGTATTGACTATAGAGAACTAAACAAAGCTACAAAGAAGGACTACTTTCCTTTGCCATTCATTGACCAAGTGCTAGACAACCTTGTAGGGAGGAAGTACTTCTCATTCTTGGATGGGTTTAGTGGATATAACCAACTTTAGGTAGCACTTGAAGATCAGGATAAAACCACTTCCACTTGTTCTTGGGGAACTTTTGCCTACAAAGTTGTTCCATTTGGACTATGTAATGCTCCAGCTACATTTCAGAGACTTGTTTTAGCCATTTTTGCTAAATTAGCTAATGAGTACATGGAAGTCTATATGGATGACTTTACTGTGTATGGGGACAACTTTGAAGAAGCTCTCATAAACCTAGAAAAGGTACTAAAATGTTGTGAAAAAAAATTGACTAGCCCTGAGCCATGAAAAATGCTTTATGATGGTAGAGGAAGGAATTGTATTGGGACACCACATCTCAGCAAATGGGATCAAAGTAGACCAAAACAAGATAGAAGTGATCAAACAGTTACCCTCACCTAAAAATTAGATAGACATTAGAAGTTTTCTAGGTCATGTAGGCTACTATAGGAGATTTATAGAAAATTTCAGCATAATAGCTGCTCCTATGTTTTCCCTACTTACCAAAGACACCGACTTCTTATGGATAGATGACTGTCAATCAACATTTGAAACCATTAAGGAGAAACTTACCATCACACCTATTTTAAGAGGGCCTAATTGGACTGCCATTTCACATACAAATTGATGCTTCAAATGTGTTTATTGGGGTAGTCCTAGGACTGAAAGAAGAGGGAGAAGGTATGCATGCCATCTACTACATTAGTAAAAACCTTACCTCTACAGAAATAAACTATACCACAACTGAAAAAGAATTCTTGGCAGTCATATATGCTATAAACAAATTCAGGCATTATATCACCAGATACAAAATATTTGTACATATTGATCATGGAGCCATCAAATACTTAATGAACAAGCTAGTAGTAGGTGCAAGGATAATTAGGTGGTTATTGCTATTGCAAGAATTTGACATTACCATAGTTGATAATCTAGGAAAATTCAATTTTGTTGTTGACTTTCTATCAAGATTGCATATAGGTGGAGAAAACCAACCACTGGAGGACAAATTTCTAGATGAACATCTTTTTGCTATCTCCTCTACTGCACCTTGGTTTGCAGACATAGCTAATCTTTTAGCTACAAGCTTGTTTCCATCTCATTTTACCTCAAAACAAAAGAAGCACTTACTAAAAGAAATCTTAATTTACAAATGGTTAAATGGTTTACTGTTTAAGTGTGGTCATGATTTCATTTTATGCAGGTGCCTAAAAGATGATGAAATTTTTGATGTCTTAAGGGCATGTCATGATGAACCATTTGGTGGGCATTATTCCTCACACAGAACCATCCACAAAATTCTGGGCGCTGGTTACTATTGGCCCTCTCTTCATAAAGATACCAAGAAGTATGTGCAATAGTGTGATTAGTGCCAAAGGATGGGACAACCAACTTTTACCCTGGAAGTATCACTTCATCCTCAAGTAATGTTGGAACCATTTGAGCAATGGGGTCTAGACTTTGTGGGACCAATTTCTCCACCATCATCAGGCAAATAATACATTCTAGTATGCACAAACTATGTAACTAAATGGGCTGAGGTTCAGGCATTACAATTTGCAAGAGAAGAAAACGTTGTTGATTTCCTCTATAGCATAATCTTCTTAAGGTTTGGAGCCCCAAGATCAATAGTTTTAGACAGAGGACCTCAATTTAGTTCTCAAGTAATCAAAACATTCATAGACCTATATCAAGTTAAACATAGGAAATCTTCACCTTACCATCCCCAAGCTAATGGGTAGGTGGAAGTGACTAATAGGGAACTGGAAAATATCCTGACAAGGACAGTGGCCATGAATAGAAAGGATTGGGCTAGCCGATTACCTGAAGCAGTTTGGGCTTACAATACCACCTGGAAGTCCACAACCAAGTTCTCACCATATGAATTGGTTTATGGGAAGAAACCCATTCTGTCTATAGAATTTAAACTGCAGACACTCAAAACTTCATTAGATATTAGTCTACCATTGTCTATAGCACAACAGAACAGGATTCTTCAACTCAATGAGTTGGATGAAATCCGTACAGAAGCCATACAACAAACAAAACTTATTCAATATCAAAGGAAACAATGGCATGACCAACACATCAAAAGGAGGACATTTTAGCAGGGTGATTGGGTTCTCCTATATGATTCTAAGTTCAAGGAGTTCAAAGGGAAGTTACAAACTCACTGGATGGGCCCTTATCAAATAAGGGAAGTTTTTGAAAATGGAATAGTTTTGCTAGCACCCATTGATGGAAGCACATATTCATTCTTAGTAAATGGCCACATAATCTAAATCTATAAAAGGCCATCAACTAAGGAGGAATTTACCAAGGACTTGTGTTTGGCTACAGGGGTCACAACCTCTGTCACATATTGAGACTAAAAAAAAAGGAAGGTTGAAAACTAGCAAATGGTGACCTTCTTGGAAAAAAAAAGGAGAAAGATGGAAAACTAGTAAATGACCATATTTCTCGACCAAGGGGATTGAAAACCAGTAAATGGCAGTTCCCTTCTTCTTCTAGGATTGCAATAATAAATCCACAGAGCCAATCAGATGCCAGGAGCTACTAAAACACATCTCCATAGCAATCTAGGAGCACCTCTAGTGCTTCACCAATGAAGAATTATTTCAAGGAATGAAAACAAAGAGGGGAGCCACTTCTCTAGGTATTAAAGTGGGGACATCATAGGATGAGGTTAGCATGACTCATCCTCCACTTTTTGACATAAACAACGATGAGGTCAACACACACATCATCAGCAATCAAAAGGCAATTGTTTCCACATGCGTAAGTCATCACAGATTGCTCTCCTGACGTCACCTGACAACATGTCATTTCCAGACCACTCAGCAGGAATAATTTTAGAGCACGTGACAATGAGGATGCTGACTCCAGTTCAAGCCATGAAGGATCTACTCATGTGCTGAGTCACATCAAATCTCATCAAAGCCACGATGTTGCATCCAAGTACATCAGGCCATCATCATGAAAAGTGATTTAGGTAATTCACTCAAATTCAATTAATTATTAACTATCTTGTCATTTCTATTTATAGGTGCAGTTATTGTGACATATTTCCCTACCATTATTTCCCTTTTAACTCATGCATGCCACCTTATTTGCCACAATGTCGATCTTTCTCTAGAGTATCATATCACTCCCTACAATTATGACTGAACAATCATGTCAAACTAATCTCAAGCCACCTTCCCATAATCTAAGCAGTTGCAATTAACAAATCAAAACCAATTCAAAGATTGTAGAATTCTCCAAAACCTCTAAGATAATCTTCAAGTCTACTACCATAGTCCTCGTAGGGTAGAAAGAAAAAAAACTATAAAGGAAATCACAAAGAATTTAACAAGAGGAGGTGAAATAAGATAGGAAAATGGGAGTAAAAAAGAAGTCAGAGCTAGAGAATGTAACAGGTCTTTTGCAAGATCAAGCAGTAGTAGACATCTTAAGGAATGCTGGGTGGTTAGAATTTTTGGAGAAGTTTGAAGGCTTTCAGGAAGACATTGTGGATGATTTTCCACGTAACCTGAAGAATAACCAAACAATTGTGAGAGGGATTCAAATCAATGTCTCTTCCACCGTTATCAGCCATATTTCAGGGCTACCAGAACAAGGTGAGAGGTTTTACCATCTAAAAACCCTGTATGTTGATTTGATTAAAATTTCTCTGAAGAAGGTGAACCTAAAATACAATTGCATTTAAACAAGAATGAAGTCAAATGAATTGTTAGGACCTCACTTCCACAACTATGGAAATCTCTAGCTATGTGGTTAATGAAATATTTTACACGTGATGGTCAATTTTCTATAGTTTTAGGACCAATAATGAAAATGTTAATTTTTCTGAGGCATGGGCATGCCCATCCAGAATTTAGCATAAATATCCCAAACTTTCTATATTCTACTATTAAAGCCTCTGTAGACAAGTATCAACAGGGGAAGGGTCCCATGAAAAACCACGGCCTCATTTTCTTGATTGTAAAACATCACTTCCTGTCCCAAGTTGATGGCGAGGCCTTATGGTAGACATTTTTAGAAAACAAACCACATGACATGACACCAGAAAGGGCACAGGGTATAGATGAGACTTCCTCTACTCAACATGATGAGGAAGCAATGCCTTCCACTTCCTCCCCAACTACTGAAAAGGGCAAGAACTAGAAACAAAGAATAGAGGAAACTTCAACTTTTGCCCCTATTACTGGCAAAAAGAGAAAAGGGAAAGAAGTTTTGGGTGAAGTCTCAGCTTCCACAGAACAACTAAAAGAACATGTTATAGAGCAACTCTCCTATATGACCCGCTTGAAAAAATGGAAGATGACCTTGGCTGAGGAGTCTATTCCAGCCAAGCAAATAGGGGAAGCAGTCATTATAGAAGAGGAAATTATGCTAGCCTCTACCCAAACTTCTAACCACAAGAAGAAAAAGGAAAAGGACAAGGCAGAGTAAGAAAGTAAAAAGAACTTCAAAGACATGTGATTCCAGTAGACACTACTGGGCCGAGGAAGAATCTAATGATTCAATTGAAATTCCTCTGATTAGGAAAAGGAAACAAAGAGAAGTAGTTAAGGAAGCTTCCCTAAAGCCCCCTGTTCATCCAAGTTCTAAGGTTCCAGCACCATAGTATTCCCATGCTCGAAGATAGTAGATAGAGACACCTTCACCATTTTTTCAGACTCTGAGGATAATGCGCCTACTACAGAGGCATAGGCTCCACCTGTGCTATGGAGAAGCCAGAGAAAAAGATAACCTACTTAAGCTGAAAAAGATACTGCTCTCTTAGCTGAGGTTCTCTTAGGTTTCCAAACTTCTGTGGATGAGGGTGGGCCTTCATCAGCCCCAATAATAGCAGAAGGAAGTCAAGAGGAAGTTTAGGATAAGGAGATTGCAGGGGAAGATGAGAAGGAACAAGATGATGCAACCGACAATGTAGAGCAAAGAGCTATGGAAACCCATGGAGAGGAAAAGACAGAAGGGGGAGAAATAGAGAGTTACTCTCACCCCTCTGATCAAGAGGATATAGAGGTTCCAAGGGAACAACAACTACTAGAGGAAATAGATAATCTAAAGAGATTGTTGTGGGGGAAAAGCTTAATCATTACTGACCTCAAAAAGGTCATGAAGGAAAAAGAAATGGAACAAAAGCAGATAATTGAAGGACTGCAATCAAAACTCCAGGATAAACAAAAGATAATTCAAGAGAAAGAGGTGGAAATTAGAGACAGAAACAGAAGCAACCCAAAGTATCAGAGAAAAAGAAGAAGGAGCACAAAATATTTTTGGTATTATGAAAGCTCGAGACAATAGTCTCACATTAATTGCAACACTCATTGAAAAGGTACAATGTCAAGACAAATAGTTGACATGGGCCAATAACAGGATAGATGATCAGGAAGAATACATTCATGAGTTGACTGGCCCAGTTGTAACCATGGAACAGGGGATTCAAATAGACCCATACTTAGGACCAATTCCAATAGATATTCTTAAGGCCCTATTTTATTGGGCAAGATGTCAGGAATATGAGACCTCCAAACTGATGCTACAATTGCAAAGAGCAGTGACTACCATGTCACAAAGATTACAAACCTTAGAGGAAAAGGTCATTCAGGTAGCCTCCATTTCAGATGAGATCATATCTTGCAGACCTCCCAATGGTAGTTATGCTATGTTTTTGCAAGAACGAATCCTCCAGAGAAAGATATCTTTAATTTTGTCTGATTTAACTGAGGACATAGAAACTGAGGTAGGCTTCATGGAGGCATACATGAAAGGTCCTAACGAGGATAAATATTTCCTGTGTGAGCTATATTTGCATGGTATTTGCATCAATGATCATACCTTCCTTATCAACTACTTTGTAGGGGAATGCCAACTCAGGGAATTCATGTCACTAATGAGAAATCATCAGATTTGGAATGAAAGGATGGAGGCTTACACAAAGAAGGATGCAGAAACAAGCCTCTTCCTTAGGAGGGAATGTCCAAATCCAAAGGTTTTTGAGATTCATTTCAGGTAAACATTTACTCCCAAGAAGGTAGGACCAAGATTTTGCCTTTATATCAGAAACATTTGCAGGAATGTTCTATTGATTTTGGTCTCCTCATAAACAATTTATCTAATCAAATGCTTCCAGTGGCAAAGGGAAGGTGGAACACTTTAACTACAGAACAAAAGATGAGGGAAGTAGTGTCCCTTGCCAACCTGAGGTTGTTAATGAGAAAGGCCAGGACAATGTCCAAATTGATGGATAAATACAAACCAGAGTGGATAGGTGGCTATTTCAGACCTCCTCTCATTATTGAGCCACTACCTATCTAGACTGAACAAATGGAAGATGCCAGATTTCAAGAATGGTTGAAGCAGGTTGAGCAGTTCAGGGGGAATGGCAATATAGACTGCACTACTTGGACCACATATGCAGATGATTTCAATTTGACTAATAAAATATTCCACCTAAATAAGTTTGGATTATGAAGAGCAGGAGGACCTGCTAACCTTTAAGTTCAGGGGGGATGATGAGTGCTAGGTAGCACCTATAATAATACACCTTTTTACCTCTCTTTTCCATCCTTCTTATTCCGTTGTCCTAATAATTGCACCAAAGTAGACTGATAAGATTTGTTCTAATTATATAAATGAGAGATGAATTACCAAAAGTCATGATTTTTGATTAAAGGATTAATGTGCAACAATTTAATGGAAATATGCAGAAATTCTCTCTTTTTGAATCTACAGGTGTAGATGTTCAGGCAAAGGCAATTTTGAACATCTCTGAAGATGGTCCTAACAATCTCTGGAGCTGATATGAAGGATACCACACCAGTCTCTAATGTTTTTCAATATGATTGGAGAGATTTTGAAATAAGAGGACCCAGGGTGAATCATCTCCGGAGCTGGACAAAAGTCATAAGCACATCTCTGTAGCTGTAGACAAAAGTACACACTTTTGGAGCCCTCCTTAATACAATGTAGAGTTCCAGCATTGCTATCAGTCAACACTTCCTGTGGCAATTGGAGTGCTCTAGGTATTACTCAGCCAACACCTGAGTAATCAAGTGAAGACTCTAGTTAACTGCTAGAACTTTAATTCCTCTTTTATTGATTTTGCATGAGATCTCAACAAACTTATTAAGTACCTATATTTTAGGGCCTCGCTGCCAAGTTGTCATTTGAAACTAAGACTCCAAATTTAGTGGGACTGTTGTACCACTAAAATCTATTTCAATTGCATGATTTTAGTCTGCAATTAAACAATTGATAGAATAAGAGATTGATGCTATCTCATAGATGAACCGATAGTTAGAGTAAGTGATATCTTATCGCTCGATTTGATATAGATATATAAGATAGAAGCAAAAGAAAAAAAGATATATAGATTTTTATTGCAATCTTGATTTTATAGATACTTTCTGAATACAAAAGCATACTAATGGGATTAGACTGAAGAAGTATTATGATATTATATTCATGTACTGATTTATTAGCTTAGCCTTTAGTCTTGAGGGTGAGGAGCAAGGGCGCACTCCCGCCATCAAGATAGGAGGCTAGTATTTGTTTGTTCATTATCTTGTTTCAGATTCTGCTTAGGAAGATAGTTATTGTTTTTCTTATAGATAAATGCATGTTTAAATTGTATGGATTAGAATAGGTCAATATTAGCAATTTACTATTTTAGCTTTGATTCTGGTACTTTCAGAATTTACTTTCATAGCAGATAAATCATAAGCATTAATTTCCATAGAAAATAAGATTAGCAGAATTAGTTAAATGGGCTGGCAACTATAGGATTCCTAATTGCAGATAGCTAAGGACACAACCCTGGATTTGACACATGAGAACATGATTAAATGCCAAGGACCAATGACCCTTGTCAATCCTTTTATTTCTAATCCTAAATTTTTTAATAATATTAACGTCTATAACTAGTAAAAATTGATTCATGGGACTACAGAGTACAATGAAAGATATGGAATAGAGAGTTCAAGCACAACTCCACCAAACTCAAAATCAAAAAAGAAATGAAAAGGTGTACAATAAAAAGAAAGTATATGAAAACAAATCATATATTTGGATGCATAAGAATGATTACATATGTATGTATGTATGTATAGATAGATAGATAAATATATGTATCTATGTATGTTACATAGCAACTTTGCTATATTCATGTGTCCATAGCAACTCTGATATATATACACACGCACTTATACATACAAGTATATCTACCTATGTATACATACATATATGTATATATACATGTATATCTACCAATGTATACATTCATACATTTATATATACATGTATATCTAACTAGATATACATATGACACATATATACATAGGTAGATATAAATATAAATTTATATCTACCTACCTATGTATGTATGTCATATATATATAGGTAGATATACATATTACACGCCTATATATACATATGACATGTATATATCTACCTATATATAAATATGACATGCATCCATATTTATGTATATGTATGTAGCAACTCTAATATTATATTATACTATGGATATCCCAATATTAGAGTTGCTACATATACATAGTATAATATAATATTGAAGTTGTTATATCTATGCATTTGTAGCAACTCTGATATATATACACACAGACATACATGCATGTATATCTATATATACATGTGGATGTACCTATATATGTATGTATGTCATAGATGTATATAGGTAGATATACATATGTCATACCTATATATACATATGACATATTTATATCTACATATATATGTGTGTGTATGTATATGCCATGTATATATACCTATGTATACATATAGGTATATATATGTATATGTATGCATATATACATGTATATATGTATGTACATATGCATACATATGTAGATATGTATATCTACCTATATATAAATACATGTATATATCCACCAATGTATTTATATATAGGTGGATATACATACATGCATTTATACATAGATAGAAATACATGTATTTATGTATATCGACCTACGTATATATATATATATATATATATTACATGTATACATAGGTAAATATAAATGTATGTGAATGTATGTATATAATATAATATTGGAGTTATTACATACATATACATTCGTATGTGTATGTAGTGACTCCAATATTATATACATATATATGTAAACATATATATATGTGTGTGTGTGTGTGTGTGTGTGTGTGTATCAACTCTAATATTATATCATACTATGTATATTCCAATATTGGAGTTTCCATATCCCCCGTTAATGGGGTTGGGGGAGATGATGTTGGAATACTTCAGACCACTGAGAGGGGGGGGGGTGAATCAGTGGTCAACAAAATCAATTCTTCAAACAAGATCTTCTCACACTAGTACAAAAGCAATATAACATGATCATGAAACACAAGACAAATTCATTGGGACATGACACCATTAACAAAGCACAAGAGAGATATGAACATCACATAACATAGGTGATTGAGTGGAAAACCCTAGAAGGGTAAAAAACCACTATAAACATAATCTCCATTAAGCCTCACTAGCCATAAACCTCACTGGTTACAATGGAATATCTCACTGATAATACAAATGATGCCTCACTGGCAATAGAAATATTCTCAGAAGAAAATCAAAAGAGTTTACAAAGGGTTTCTCTGTTTCACTATAAAGTTTAGATCAACATATCATTCTTTTTCAATCGGGAAGTCCATTCGTCTGCATTCATACTCTGCATATTCAGTTGCATAATGTCCTCACACTGTGTATAATTCACCTACAACAATATCTCTTACTTTGCATTTTTCACAGTCAAATAATACATATTATCAATCACCTAATCAACTCTGATATTTTCATTCAAGAACCCACTATTCATTGCACATCCTCTATATTTTCATAATTCTACGTCAAAAATTAAATCATCTACCTATGTCTAGTCCACTCACTGTCATCCTTTATCTGCATCATATCTCCAAAAAGAAAAAAAACATTTTCCATAATACCCACTCACAAAAATATTTATTCTAAGCACTTAATATTCTCCCCTTTTTTTAGAAATCAATTCGTGCCTCTTAAAAGGCTTCAACAACATGAGGGAATGGATGTTTTAATAGAGAAAAAAAATCTTTTGCATGCCTTACGCATGTCAAGCATTAAAAGCAACTTTTTGCATTATTATATTTAGCCTTGAAAAGGCTCTGCAACATAGACATAAGGAGGAGCCCATCAATTTTAATCTTGAGTAGGAGCCATTACTTTTTTAAAATAGGTTTAAACTTATGCCTTCGATCTCCTTTTCATGCTCTTTGAACTTTAAATCATGGCCATCGATGAGTTATATGGTGTTCAAGCAATATAAAGTGACTGAAGGTTCCAGTCTCATTAGGTAGAGGGACCGGTAAAACGATGACCGCAAACCCTTAAATATGTAACTTAAGTTACATCTTACCTCCAATTACAAGTCACCTTCCAAAAATAACAAAAGTGCATGACTTTATTGACAGTCGGGTTTTAGGTCTTTAGACCATATGGTTTAGGGTTTAAAACTTGTAGATTAGGTTTTTACAAAAAATGACAAACCCTAATTTCATAATTGTCATGAAATCTGAACAGACCATAACTTAATGTTACAGAGACCTCTTGTGAAGGGAATAATCAAAGCTAGGCATCTCTTTGAGGATGAAATCAACATACACTCGGTTAAAGAAAGCTTAGCCAATTAACTCACTTTTAATCATCTTACTCCAATGACCTTCCATATGTGTATTCAACATCGATCATTGAACCTTGACATTAGGCATTGTACCTTTGAACAATAAACTCATCACAACAAGAACCACTTGATCATCACAATGAAACTTTGACAAATTTGACATCAAACACCTCCAACTCGCAACTTTATGAACCATCAACAATCACTTTAGCAAGCTTTAACACAACATCCATCTATTTGAGATGAAATACTACATCATTGCATCCAACACCATCTCAACATTAGAGAGATAAGCATGCACCATTCAAACATTTTACATTTAGCCATTCAAGCTCTGCCAAGAAAGAATTCAAGATTTGTGCTTTGTGGTCACCATTGCAACAATGCATGTTTTCTTTATGTGTCACATTTCACATTACCATCACTGTAATCAATGACGAACTGCATTGACATCAAGAATTGATCAATCATCAAACACCATACTATGAACACCATAATCATATTGACATGAAGTATGAATGAATGAATCAATGAAGACTAAACAAGAGAAAGACCAAACACCATGAAGTGGTTCTCAACCTCCAACTTTTGACATGAATGACAAACCTATTTCAACAAACTCCCCCTTTGTCATTGATGGAAAAAACTCTCCAACTTTCTCTCTCTCCCCCTTTGACATCAAGTGACAAAGGAATACTTACTCTCCCTTACCAAAACATAGCACTATCAAGTTTGTCAAGACACATGTCAACATGTTATGTTATGTCAGCAACCCAACAGTCAAGGTAAACCACCATCACACTATGACAATAAGCTGCCCTCTATGTCATTTACAAATAGTAAATATCATTGTTCTTTGTGAAAGCCAAAATCAATGGCATGCAGATGAGAATATCATTGTGCTTCAATCATATCACTATCATATCATGGCATTGTCACTTCATGCTTGCAACAAAACCATTAGCAATATGAGCATTGTAAATGAATGTTGTTCTACACTGAGCAACTGCATACTATCACTGACCATGGAAATAGATATCAGACCCCTCCATTTCAAGACAACATTGTCTGTTCATCGTGGAACATTGACTATAATGACAATGGGACTGTCTTCAGATTTCCTTGCACAAACTTACAAATCACTGCCCTCAAACAATGGCATACCCAAACAACAACATAATGAAACCATCAATGCATCATCACTAAAAGACCATGATTCCAAAATACCATTGTAAACAAGTTGAGAATAATACTCTGTCCACTGGTAAAGCACTAGAAAAAAAATGTCACTAATAGTCATTTCATGACAATTATCTCATGACAGTCTAGAATGCCTCATGACAATCATGTCATGCATATTCAATTGTCCTTGTATTGAGTTTAGACACATAACTGTCTCTATTCCTTAGTTTACTCTATGACTGTCCTCTTAAAGCACTTAACTGTACTAGGACTGTATTAGGTCTTCATTTCTTCTATGACTATCAACTTGAACTTATGTTACCATGTTATCATCTAGAGACACACCCTTTTTTATGTTGTTAATGGGGTTTGAGAGGTACATAAGCAATCATCTCCCCCTAACTTGATGCTAGGACTTTGACTTATTGAAGAGAGGATAGGGACAACACTCCTAACCTCTACTTGAGACATTCAAATACCTCCTTAGCCAATGGTTCAGTGAAGATATCTACTACTTGATTTGAAGTAGAAACATATACCAATACAACCTCATTTGCAAGAACTTTTTCTCTTAAGAAATGATACTTTATAGCAATATGCTTGGTCCTGGAGTGCATGAATGGATTTTTGGATATGTTTATGGCACTAATATTGTCACACAAGATAGAGATAGGTTGAGAAACTTCTACCTTGATGTCCTTAAGAGTCTGAACCATTCACAAGACCTGGGAACAACATGAGGCAGCAACAATATACTCTGCTTCTGCAGTTGATAAGGACACTGATTCTTGTTTTTTGCTGTGCCAAGATACTAACCTTCCACACAAGAAGAAGGCTCCACCACTAGTACTCTTCCTGTCATCAATGCATCATGTCCAATCAACATCAGTATAGGCAAGTAAAGTGAAATCATCATGTCTAGGATACCATAAACCATAATCAATTATGCCATTAAGATATCTAAAGATCCTCTTGATAGCATTTAGATGAGATTGGATGGGAGAGGACCGAAATCTTGCCACTAGACATACAACCTGCATGATATTAGACCTAGAGGCTATCAAATACAAAAGACTACCTATCATAGATATGAATAGGGTATGATCTACATCAGGTGAGTCATCAATCTTACTCCATTTGTAACATGTTACCATGGGAGTACCAACTGGTCCGCTTTCATCCATTTGAAATATTTTAAGCATCTCCTTTGCATATTTACTTTGAGAGATAAAAATCACTTTTTCAAGTCATGAAACCTCTAATCCAAGAAAGAAGGACAACTCTCCAAGCATAGACATCTCAAATTTAGATTTCATGATGTTAGGAAAAACATGACACATACCATGATCATTGCTACCAAATATAATGTCATCTACATAGACAACAACAACAAGAATATCCTCACCTTTTGCCATGGAATATAAATTGTTGTCCACTCCACCTTTTGTAAACCCTTGTCCTTGCAAATACTTGTCCAGCCTAGAGTACCATGCTCTAGGTACTTGTTTCAAGCCATACAATGCCTTTTTTAGTCTATAGACATAGTCTTGTTTTCCTTCAAATTCAAAGCCTTCAAGCTACTCCATATATATTTCTTCCTCAAGATCCCCATTGAGAAAAGCTAATTTTACATCCATTTGAAACACCATAAAATTTTTGTAAATAGAGAAAGCTAAGAACATCCTAATGGATTCAAGCCTAGCCACATGTGCATATGTCTCATCAAAATCAATACCCTCAACTTGAGAGTACCCCTTGCACACAAGCCTTACCTTGTTCCAAACAACATTGCGTTTGTCATCAAATTTGTTTCTAAAGACCCATTTAGCCCCAATGACATTCTTGTCTTTAGGTCTAGGAACAAGCTCCCATGTCTTGTTCTTTTGAATCTCATCTAACTCTTCCTTCATGGATTTGATCCAACACTCATCTTTGTTGGCCTCTATGTAAGTTTTTGGTTCTATTTCAGATATCAAGCATACATCTACTTGATCACTTATGTTGGCAAGCTTTCTTCTTTTTTGCACACCAGCATTTTTGTCCCCAATGATCAGCTCTTGAGGATGGTTTCTTTGTAGAGTTTTTGAAGGGGTTTTTTCTATTGACTCCATAGGTTGTTTAGGAGTACCTCCTTCCTTTGGAACTTCCACCTCTTCTTCTAATTCATGATCTTCTTCTACATCTTCTTCTTGCTGATTGATATGCTACAATTGTTCAACAACTTTGACATTGATGCTTTAAACAACTCTTTTAAGCCTTCTATTATAACACGTATATGCTTTACTATGTGTGGAATATCCAAGAAATATCCCCTCATGAGATCTAGATTCAAAACTAAAACATTTACTACCAAAGATCTTAAAGTACTTGATAGTGGCTGGTTGACCATACCATAGTTCATAAGGTGTCTTCTTGGAATGAACTCTCAACTAAACCCTATTTAAAGTGCATATA
Source organism: Cunninghamia lanceolata (assembly GCA_027924645.1). Classification (NCBI taxonomy): domain Eukaryota; kingdom Viridiplantae; phylum Streptophyta; class Pinopsida; order Cupressales; family Cupressaceae; genus Cunninghamia; species Cunninghamia lanceolata. The sequence continues at coordinate 3,672,607 of BSBN01001074.1, read as the reverse complement.
GCTGTATTAACTACCTCTTTCTAATAAACATTAGGTAGATTTGCTTGGTTAAGCATAGTTCTTGCCATCTCTTTGACTGTCCTATTCTTTCTCTCAACTACACTATTTTGTTGTGGTGTCCTAGAGGCTGAATATTGCCTTTTAATGCCATGGTTTTCACAATAGTCTTCAAACTCTCTTGAAGTGTATTCTCCACCTTTGTTTGACATCAAACATTTGATCTTCAAATCTTATTCTCTTTCAACCATCTTTCTAAAGATCTTGATCCTATCAAATGATTCTAATTTATGCTTTAAAAAAGTCACCCATGTCATCCTAGAATAATCATCTATGAAGAGCATGAATTATCTTTCACCATTTAATGACTTTGTCCATGTGGGACCACATCAATCGGTATGAACAAGTTGTAAAGGTCTAGTAGAAGAGTACTCTTTTGGCTTAAAATTGAGTTTTGTTTGCTTACCTAATTGGCATTCCTTGCAGGTGTTGCTGATTGGCTTAGAAATGGGTGGCATATCTCTGACATTCTGATTTTTTCTAACCTTGGCAAGATTGTTAAAGTTTAGGTGACCAAGCCTCCTATGCCATACCCAACTTTCTTCCACTTGTCCCATAATGCAAGCTTGTCCACTTTTATCTCTATTTTCAGTCCCTTGAAGATTATAAATATTTCCTTTTGTTCTTAACCTTGTTGCAACTATTTTTCCTGATTTTCTTCTTATTTCACAACCTTGAGCATCAAATACAACACTAAATCTATTATCAAAAATCTGACTTACACTCGGGAGGTTATATTTTAGGCCTTCTACATAGTACATATCATGCAATGGTTTGTTATCATCCAAGGATATAATACCTTTCCCGTTGATTTGAATGCAAAAATCATTCCCAAATTTGACTGATCCACTTGAATAATCTTCTAATTTGATAAATTTTCTCTTATCACTAGTCATATGATTAGAGCAGCCACTATTTATGACCCATAGTTCTTTCTTATTGACATGTAGGGTAGTTTGAACAAGCATAGATTCAACTTTCTTCTCAACTATCTTTGGTTTCCAAACTGATTTTGTCTTATCCTTATTCTTATCAACACTAGGAGATGTCACTTTGGAGTGAACACTAGTCTTCCTTTGTTGCATTTCTAGGTTAGGTCTGCAAAACTTAGCTATATGTCCAAAATTATCACAATTAAAGCATTCCAACTTACTCAAGATCTCAAAAGGATGTCTTGTTACAGGGCTTGATCTCCTTCTAGATACAACTCTACATTCACTAGCCTTATACTCATATTGGTTACAGTAAAAACAATAACCATAGAAATATAGATTATACCTGAATGGAATGTTCCTTTTTGTACCAGATGATTTCATGAGCTTTTTGTTTGTGACATTGATAAAACTATCAACATCAGCATGTT